>CM029615.1:24006155-24642874 GCA_017311315.1 Dendrocalamus latiflorus
TTCGCGCGGAGTTTTCTTGGGCCGTGCAGCAGGTCGTGGTTCGTTCGACCGAACAATGATTCGCATAGCCGAACGGCGATGCGCACGATGAGGGCTTAGCAAACGCAAATTCTTCTGGCCGATTACACTTTCGTCCATCTTTTCACAAGTTTATCTTAGCATCGATCTGATCTGTTCCCGTTCCATTGTGTAGGATCTCACGCAGCTGTTGAAGAAGCGTTCGTGCAGTTGTGCACTCCAGATCCTTCGGGCAGCGTGTCCGTCCAGTGTGCTCAAGGCAAGTACCTCGCGGACGTGACCTTTCCGTTTCGGAAATCACATGTTTCCAGTTTAGTTGTCACCTTGTCATTGAGTATAATTATCATATCACTCATGCTTGTTTGACTAATATCATATCGCTAAAATCACATTACTAACGTTACCTGGCCAATTTTATATCGCAAAAGTTACCTGACTACTAACGTATCACTAAAACTTATCTGGTCAATATCATATCACTAATGTGGTCTGGTTATTATCATATCGTTCATGTTTGCCTGTTTATAGACGTTTAATATTGTATGCATGCCATGATGTTCTAGATTATTTTATTTCATCTGCTACTATGTTAATTAGGATGTTCAATTAAATTGTTCTAGAGTTCATGCTTTTAATTAGTATTCTAAAATCTATGCTTAAATTATTAATGGGGTAGCATATGAACATGTTGAAACTTAGATTTAAATTATTGACACGCTTTTGATATTAGGGCTGCTATGTTTTAGTTTCCTAATATTATATTTCAATAATTGTACGATGTTGTATTTGAGCCATGAAGAATGTATGTATTAAACATGTTAATCTGACTAATAATCACTTATCACATAATAAAACTTGATTGGTTGATAACGAGCTATATTATAATACCTCTTTAGGTTAATTCCTATAGCACTATCACCTTATCATTATTCTACATCGCCCTCATATCAGAAAATATGACTCCATTTTCAACCCTAGCATACCTTTTCACTTTTCATAACTTTATCATAGCCTTATCCTTGCCATCTCTTAATTTCCTTAAATTCATATTTTATGATCTATCCATGATGTATCAGTTACCTTATCACCATAGTATCATCCCCTATCATCCTCATATCGGGAATTATATGCCTTCATTTCCAACCTTAGCAAATCCCTTCACTTTACCTAATTTTATCTTATCTTTCTCTTAGTTCCTTAAATTCACACTGTATAACATGTTTATAATATAACGGTTACCTGGTATGGGATTATCCACATATAGGGTCGTACACTTTCGTTACTCAAAATATTATACCCCGTCCGCGGTTATACAGTCGAGGACGATGGCGTGCCTGACTATTCTCGTATAACCGGGTATGTGGGGAGTAATTTCTAGTACCTTTGCCATAACTTGCTAAATAACAATTATCCTAGTTGACCAGATGACAGTTTCGAGGCCCGGGGTCATCCACATATAGGGGAGATTACCACCCACCTGGTAACGTACGGGGGTCTGTACATTTTCGTTAATCAGGATATTACACCCCATTGGCAGTTATACAATCGAGGACGATGGCGTGCCTAACTATTCTCGTATAACCGGTTATGTGGGAAGTGATCGCCAGTGCCACTGTCATAACCTGCTGAATAACATTTATCTTTAATGCCACTGTTCTAGTGATCTCTATCTCCAGTCTGTATCAGTGTTTCCGATAACCTAGCTTCATTGCACTTAACTTATATCAATTGCTTGCTTGCTTTGCTTGTCCTTTACATGTCTTGCTTACATTACATGTCCTTTACTCACTGTGTTGCGACCGTTGTTGGGTACTTACTGAGATATCCAAATCTCACGCTTGCTCTTTTCATTCTCAGGTAAAAAGCCAGTGGAGTGATAGCATCATGCATGGGTGGGAGCACTCGAGTTTTCAGCACCGTGGGTTGCCACTATTTGTTATTTTATTTGTTCTTTATTTGGTTAGAAGTGGACCGATCCCATGTTTCAAACATTTATTTCAGCCTTTGTTGATTCTTTAGTAAATTACCTTTAAAGTTTATTTACTTGTGATGCCTATTGTTGCTTTTATTATTCATTCTTCACTTTAGCGATGACGTTCCATAGTAATATCTCACATCGGTATGTAGGGTGCTACAGTTGGTATCAGAGCTGACTCTCGCGGTTACATGAGCGCGTGCGGGTGAGGGGCGCAGGCATATGGCGCATGGCGCGTGTGGGCCCGGAGTGGACACACGGCATGGCATATGTGCTGACACTGAACACACGGACATGTGCCAAGAGGGGAGATCCTGATCATTTGCCCCAATGTGGGTATGTTGGGCCGACGAGGACGTCGGGTCCTTTGAGGGGGGGTGTATGTGACACCTCAGCCCCTACAGAATTAAGCCCATGATGACCCATATGTGTGTGCACATGATAGTATGGGTTGGTCTCACCTTACTAATTTAACTTGAGAGTCACTAACATATAAGTCTAAGGCTTCCAATGGTAGCAACCCCCAGTTAACCCCCATGAAGAGGGTGACATCGACGGGTGTACTCTCCGCTATACCAGTATAAGCTACAGTTACAAAATTATTACAGATGCATTGCATGGTATTGCATTGCATGAAAGTGACTGAGAAAGTGATACAGTACAGAGAGTTATGAGTTTACGGTTTATAGTTATAGATTTGATTTACGGTTTATAGTTACAAATTTAATTTACGGTTTATAGTTAAAGGTTTGATTTACAGTTTACAGTTACAGGTTTGATTTATGGTTTACAGTTACAGGTTTAATTTACGGTTTACAATTACAGGTTTGATTTACGGTTTACAGTTACAGATTTGATTTACGGTTTACAGTTACAGATTTGATTTACGGTTTACAGTTACAGATTTGATTTACGGTTTACAGTTACAGATTTGATTTACAGTTCACAATCGTAGAATTGATTTACAGTTTACATACATCGAATTGATTTACAGTTTACAGTAATAGAGTTGATTTACAGCTTACAGTTCGTGAAATCAATTGAATTGCTAAAGTAATGTTACTGTTTTATCATGTGCTTGCTGAATCTCCGGACTCACCCTTACCCTGTTGCTATTTTTAGGTGAATGACAGCCACATGCATGGCGCATCCCTCATAAGATTAGCCTATTGGCGCATCCCTCATAAGATTACCCTGTTGCATGGCACATGTAAAGTAGCACGACCTAATAACCCATCCGCTCCCTCATAAGATTAGCCTATTGGCCCATCTGTAGACCTCTCAAATCTTAACCTATCCCCTTCCTCCCCTCTCTCTATATCTCTCTCAGGCTCTACTGATCCATACCAAAATCGTCAAACCCAGTAGCACTGGCGCACGAGATCGAGGGCAATTGACCACCAAAACCACTTGGTGAGTAGCAAGAGCAACTCTGGCATCTGGCTTGGCCTCAGTTGCAAGGAGCACAGCCACAATAGACGGCAATACGTCTGTAAGGAGTAAACAGGCGATGGCTGTCACCTACGAGCCGAGGAGGGAGTGTGCAACGGCGGTGTCCAAGCCGACAAGGTAGTAGGCATTAGGCAACGACTATATGTCATCGTGCACTGGTACACGCAGGTCATACATATCAGACTGCATCAACACAATTTCATCTTAAGTTATTTCGTAATTTCTCTAAATTATTTTGTATTTTTTCTAAATTATTTATAGACTGGTGGACACGGATTGCTTAGGCAAGCGACAGTCGGTGGACGTGGCAACAAGACGTGACGGCAATCATGCGTGAGCGCGCGCGGGGTGCAAGGTGAGCATGTGGCAGCGCGGACGAGCAGAGAGGTGTTGCAAGCAAGTGTAACATCCTGAAAAGTTGAAATTGGAAAAAAGTGAAGCTTTTGAATTATTTTACAATATATTCTCTTGAAATTGAATCTTCATTGGTGTTTCCTAAATTTTTGTTGAGGTTTCGAAGATTGAAGAGAGTCATGAAAATAAAACTAATCTTACTAAGACCATAAAAGATATGTGCAAATGATAGAAACTTAAAATTTTGAAATACGAATCTGAAAAGATGATCCAGCATAAGGAGAGAAACCTGAGTTTGAAAATATAAAATCTTCTTTTCAAAATAATGGCATGACTAACAATGAAAGTGAATGAACGAAATGCAAACACAATACATACACATATAGGTATATATATGTATATACAAGTAGTACAAGTAAGAGTCTGACAATATAAGAAATAATTATATATACATATACATATACATATATGCAAATTGAAATAAGTTAGTAACCATAACAACATGTGAGAATATATATATATATATATATGTACACGCGCACATACACACTTATAACCTAAACGATAGTAATAATAGAAACTCTCATTTAATATATATGTGTTTGAAGCTTAAATTCCGAAGGTCATACAAAAATCAGTAATTATAAACATGAAACGAAAAGGTTAAATTAAAAATCTGAAACTTCAAAACCAAGCCCAAACATTTCTCCTTCTCTTTTCCCTCTACCATTTCTTTTGCATACCCTCATTTACAGGTGGGGCCCAACTCCCTTTTTCTCTCTCCCCTCTCCCTGCCTCCCACTGCGCCTCTCCTCCCTGCCAGCGGGCCCGAGCGCCTGGCTCCATGCCCTGCGCCTCTTCTCCCTCTTCTTTCTTTCCTTCCTTCCCGTGCGCACGCCTCCCCTCTTCTTTTCTCATGGCTGTGAGCACCCCACGTCTTCCCCCTGGCGCGCCATCATGCGCCTGCCGCTGCCCCTGCCTAGCTCCCCATTTTCTATTCCCCGCTCCATGGCGGACTTTGCGCCGCGTCGCCTCATTTCTCCTCTCCTGCCTGCCCTCTGCTTTGCACAGCCCCTGCTCCTGTGCCGTCTCTTCGCCGCCCCCTCTGCGCAACGCCGAGCCCCACGCCATCACACGCCGAGCTCCGCGCCTTCGGCTCTTGCCCGGTGGACCTTCCCTCGCCCCGCTGCAGCTACAAGAGGCCCCGGCCGTCCCCCTTACTTCCCTGCGCCCCCTTCGTCCTCGTGCTCGGCCCAAGCTCACCGCACCAGCTCAAAGCATAGCCACCGCCGCCTCACGCCACTCTGGCCGCTCCGACAAACCTGCGCCAAATTGACCACGCCATTGCGAGCGCCCAAGAGCCTTCTACCTCCCTTCCGGCATAATTGAAGTTTCGTGCACCCAGGGCCGCCGCGCCGCCATCCCTTCCGACTCCGGCCGAAACCGCCGCTTCCAGTGCCGCTCCCTCCTCGGCGAGTTTATCCTCGATTCCTCGGAGCAGGAGCACCTCCAAGCCACCACGAACCTCCTCCAACCGACGCCGGAGCTCCTCCCCCACCCCAGCTCGCTGGCACCGTGAGCCTGCCTGCGCTGCCGTAGGCCGTCGTCGCCAGCTCGCCTCAGCCCCTCTCCCGCCCGGCCAACCTCATGGTAAGCATGCCCCCACCTCCCTCATGCTCATGTGCACCTCACTTTCCCCTCCCTTTCACTCCAGCGCCACCGCCCCGTTTCCACCTCGCTGCCGACAGCTCAAGCCGACGCCGGCCGATTTCGACGCCGCCACTGCTCGTGTAGACACCGCCAGGAGCTTCCTCATTCATGCGGGGGCTCGTTTTGCTGGTCGTCGGCGTCTCCCTGGCCATCCCTCGCCAGCGACAGCACCGCCGGCCGTGCACAGCCGCCTCCTCTGTTTCAGTCAGTTGAAGACTTCGTTTTGGGTCGATCCCGACACTCGCTTCTTCTGTTTTAACCCCCATCTCATTCACCAATAGGGGCAGCGCCCAGCTGGTCGGTCGAGCCGCTCGTTGCAAACAATAGGACCCGGGTTCGATTCTCCTCTTTACATATTTTTATTTGTATTTTTGTTAACCCATTTTTGCTAGACAATAATTAGAAAATAAATAAAGAAAACTAAGATGATTGATTTAAAATCAAATAAAATTTATATATGCGCCAGAATATGAAGCTTATATGCATAAGAGCGATTAAGTGATTAAGAGAAATAGTTTAGTATTAGCTCACTAGTATTTAAATGATTGAAATTTAAGTTAAAGATTTCCTAGTATACGATTGAATAGACCATGGAAATAATTAGCGACCATCCAAACTATAATCCATGTAAAGACAAGTTTATATCTATCAAATCTTTTATTAGGAAAATAGTTATGTGAGATATAAGTAATTGACACAAATTTAAAATAAAGATTTTAATTTTAGAGATGGAATAAAGCTTTGTGCAAGGTAAGATCATTAGAGAGTTAATGATGGATTAGCTATCAAATGTGAGCAACTGATACGGCTTGGTTAGTTATTAAGAACCTAATTATTAACAAAAGATGGCCTTGACCAGATTTAATAAAAACCCCAGCCAAAGTTAGCAAGGTGCATGACAAATCAAGTCGCTCCGAAAAAATTTATTAAAAGATATGCCAAAACCATTAAAATGAACTACACGTGTAAAATTTGAAAGTTATAATTTAATGTACCCCGCCATTGATACCTCGCCGTTAGATAATTCTCAACGGTGTACTTAGATAATGACGATAGTGGAACCTAGTTCGGTATAGCAGATTCAACCCTAGGTCATCAAGCATCAAAATAATCTCACCGACATATAAGTACCCTAAAACCAGCATTTAACCAATAACACGAGTAATTAGGGTCACATAAAATGCTACATATCAAATTACTAGTAATATGAAGTGATTCAATAAGCTAAGAATGGTATACATTACACATGCAGTAGATGCCTGAATATTAATGCTCGACAAAATAATACTTAACTAGACTCGTACATCGATACATAGGTCTACCTAACTCATGGAACTTCCTTGATAAATACAAAAATAATAAAAGAGATTATTAATAAAAAGACCGAGTTATCGTATTCTACCACCAGCCTTGCCTCAAACCACCCATTAACTCATAATAAAACTAAAAGTGAGTTATTCGGATTTATTTGGATCTTTTGAGTTATTTGCTTTTATTTGGATTCAGTCGTTTGTCGCGTAATTAGAAACGGGAGTCGTGAAGATTCAACGGATCAAGCGAGATCAAGCTCAAAGTAAAGATAGAGGCCAAAAGATCAAGATAAAGCATTGTGTGAGCTCAAGACCGTGGGAAAACCACGCAAGGCGAGTCAATACTTTGATCATTTCGAACCTACATTTTCTGCAAATTACTTTGGTTTAAATTATCAAATTGCATGCTATTACTTTATATGCAAATACATGTTTAGTTTAATCTCCTAGTTATATGCCTACTGTTTACATTGAATAGTATTATCCTTCATTTGGAATATTTGAATGTGTGAACCTTGTCGCCCTAGCAAAAATTTATATTAGTAACCTTTCGAAAGTAAGTCTGTAATTATATGCCATGCTTAGCATTGTTTAGATTCTCATGGGCGCGAAAGCGCCCAAGCATCACTTTTAATCCTGAGAAAAATTAGTTGGGCAGTCATGGTGGTAATGACTGGTGTATGTTGGATATAGTTATTTTATATTCCCAAAAACCTCGAATTGCTTAATTATCTGGGTGGATGGTTCGGGGGTATGGTGCAGGTGTGCACGAGAGTGTGGTTTGTGGTAGAACCGCCCAGATACCACTAAGGACCGAATCTTGTCTTGTCAACCCATGTAAAACAGTACAACCACAAGTCTGTAAAATACAACTTGACTAAGTAGACTTATCGAAACCCCGGACTCATCTCACCGGTAGAGGATAGAAGTGTTAAGCTATGGCAAGGGGGCCTGAAGGGACACCAGTGGAGGGTGAAGTTTGCCCAGCTGTCCTAACGTTGCGGGGAGGGGAGCCCGGCTGCGTTAGTGGCTGTGGGGAACATCCCGCGCATAGATGGGACCCACCGCAAGTGGGAGAAGCCCATAAAGTGAGATGAGAAAAGGGACTAGATACTTTGAAAAGTCACTGTGATGGTCTGCTCAACCACACTTCTAAGGAATCGTGTGGGGCGAGTTGATTGTCTCTTGTGGTGAAAGTGTACAAACTCTGCAGAGTCAAAACTATTCGAATAGTCGTGCCCACGGTCAAGGGCGGACATGGGAACTTAACCATATATAGTTCTATTTCAAAATGTTTTGTGGGTGGGATGAAAAAGTGGAGGGCAGTGAAAGGCCCTAGTTTGGAGTTGTCCTGGGTGTCGTCCCAGTGGTAAGTTAAGCGGCTATAACGCTGAAGAAATTGCTATATGGTGCAGATGCCATGTAACGGTGGATGGAATCTGAATCGATATTAGTAATGCATTTCCTTGTACATTATGATTTGTTCCAAAATTGCTAAGTCATAGGGCGTTTTAATTAATTGTATTCAAAAGCACTCTACGCAAAATAAAATAGCCCGAGCCTCTCCTTTGTTAAGCCATGCATACTATTTATTTGCATTCTGTGTATTGGCTCGCGGAGCACGGGGTCGGAGTGCTCACGCTCGCTTTTGCGACAAAATTCAGAATCAGGAATCAAGTCACTGCACCGCAGCAACAAGATTGGACAAGCTGGCAGAGAAGATGAAGATGTCAAGAGCTAGGTCGCGAACCTCCAGTTGGCTGCCTGTGGGCATGTCCTGAAGGTCCCACCTGTGTGCTTCGTTCTTCCGCTGCTGCAATTTAATGATTTCGGCCTAATCGGCCCATGAGTAAGTCTACTATTAAATTTTACGCTTCCGCATGATATGTATTTTGATATTCATTACTGTAACTGTGAGCACTATCTACTGATCCAGGGAATAGTGCAGTAATCACAGAGGAATCCGGATGTTAATATCTGGGTCCCTACAGCAAGCGGGCAATGGCACGGTGAACTCGGAGGTAGCGAGCGGGCGGCAGGAAGGGAGCAGCGCGGTAGCCAGGAGGGAGTGCGATATCGGGAATTGAGCAACACATTCAACTTATCATTATCGTCCTCTCTCCAGATCTAAGTGTACTCCACCCTACTCCACTTATTTTCTTTCTTTCTCCGTTTTGCTCTATTCTGGAGCTTAGCATTTGCTTTCTTCATTTTTTTCTAATAGAGATTGTATAAAAATACAGTCTTTGCTTTAGGCAATGAGCAGTTAGTTGGACCCTTATTACATTTGTTTACATGCTAAGTTTTACTATGTTTTGCTCCATGGAAGGAACATACAATTTCCTCTAAGGTGAATAGTTCTTGCTGACGGAAAAAGTGCAAAAAAAAAAAAAGACAGGATCAATAAGATATATAGCTGTCATTAATCTCTATAATTTGTTGTTTAATTCATATCATCATGCTCGCCTTATATCGTCTATTTCCTCATAAAAATCATTAATTTCTACAATTTATGTATTTTTATTATATCTATATATATATGTACCGTTGTATCGGTGTTTTGGGGGAAATGATGCGTTACGATATCAACATATTCGAACAATTTAGCTTTAAAGTTTGAACACCTATCTTAAAAATTTTAGATCCACCACTGTGCGTGGGGTATCCATCAGGCCATCTGATAAGCAAGCAAGTTGATCAAGATCAAGATCACGAATGAATACAACAGCTTGCTACAATCTCGGGCGTGGCAGCTGCGTGCCATGACGTGTACTTTTAACCGGTCATTGACCGAATGTACAAAGTTTTTATTTTGGCAACTTTGAATGTACTAAGTTAATACCTAAACAAAAGATATAGGCTCCGCTCATTTCGGGTTAAGCTTCTGAATTCTGATTTATTTTTTACTATTCATAAATTTCGTCTTTTTCTAGCTTTTTTACTTTTTTGAGTTTTTTTGCCGTTTCTTTTTTCCGTATTTGTTTATATTATTAATGATGGGCTAATTTGTTTTTAATTTTTAATTTTTAAAATTTAGTTATGCCAAATAAACCACTATCAGTTACAATGTGATTTCAGCTAGCTATAACGCAATTTTAACCATAAGTCAGTTTATTTCAACCCAACCGAGTGGCACTATAATGAACCTAAATGAGAGACATAATGAAGTACATGTAAATTAGACATAGAGGTATATTAGATGCCGCCTCTAGAGTATCTCGTATACGCACAGCTCATGGACGGGGAATTAGTAGTATCTTCATAATAAACTATGAAGTTTGCCCCAATTACCCAATTAAAATGAAAAAATGTCTCAAAAAGAAGTATATGTCCTATATGAAAGTAGTATGCTTACATAAGTATGTCCCACTTTACGGAATGAAAAAAGGTTTCTGAGATATTACTAGAACGCGTGACAAGTGACGGGCAATCCATAATGCCATAATGTTCTTAATAGTTGATACAGCCTCGGCATGGAAGTGTTTCAACAAGCAGCACTATTCCTTGCTCATATAAGATGAGAAATATACATTGGTAAAATGAGTATATACATTGGTGAAAAAAATAGAGTACAATACAAAAGAGTTTATTTTGCATCTTAACCAATAATTCATGTACATGCTTAGTCGGCTTCAATAAGCGATCACTTGCCAACATTAATCCTCTGCAAACCACATACTGCCTGCATTGCCGTGGAGCAAAGATGTAGGTTTGTCGTCAGGTGATGAGAAACCAGACACAAGTATACTCCTGGAACTGCATGCAAATGTAACTCATCAGTTTTCAGTAGTGAGTATGTAGTTTGTACAAAAAAAAATAAAGCGAACAGTAGTATGCATATTTTGCAAAACAACAGAAATATGTAGTATGTAAATGGTGAGTTACATTTGAAAACTAGTATGGAGTATTTTTTTAAAAAAAGTAGTACAAATACTTTGAACGTGGTATGGAGTATTAAAAAATGTAGATGTACGCATAGGAAAGTCAGCAATTTCAAAAATTTATGGTGAACAGTAGTATGCATATTTTTGCAGAATATGTAAACTACGTTGAAACTAAATTTTTTTATAGATAATTGATGTGTGCTTGCACGGCTAAAAGCGGTTATGTACATCAAGCACAATTGATGTGCGCTTGCATTGGCGGTGGAGAAAAGTACCAGTGATTTGCATTTGGTGACAAAGGACCAATAAAATGGTAAAATCATATTAGAAGTACTATTGAACTCATCAATTTCCCAATCATGGGTAAATTGAACACAATGATCGAATAGGAGTTTCAAGTATATACACTTACCAATCAAACTAGTATACTCCTCCATGATAAGCACGTTACTAAATGCTCCGTTGTCGGCATTGTAGGATCGTCGATGGCAATCAGAGCGGTTAATGATTGCAGTGTGCAGTGGAAATTTTTTTTAAACTTTATCGTCCTCTGATTTTTAATCTATCACAGAATAAAAATAGAGAAAGGAAAAACAACAAAAATAGTAATTTCTCCCCTAGCACTATAGCTTTACTGTAGCAATAATAATATAAACCGAAACTGACTTTTAGACTTCTCTCGACTAGCGTGATAAAAACTTATATTGTTCAGTCACTCCTCATCAAAAGAAACGACAGAGCATCAATGATCAAGTAGCGCAGCAACTCACCAACAGAGCACATCCATCACGTCAACTCACAAGAGACTAGAAATTTTATGCATACAAAACTAAAGATCAAGCAAATGCAAAAATCAAACCTGTGACTTGCTTGCTTTGTTTGCTATACGTGCATGGCAAAAAGCAATACTTTTCCTTCCCCTTGGTCTGCGTGCTCCTTTTCATTTATTGGCTAGCTTTGGCTTCTCCTGTGCGCTAAAGGACAGCATATGCTACTCCTTTTGCTATGCTGAATACGGTGACCACAAAGATGAAGCCGACGTGTTGACTCTGAATTATTTCCGCGTCGCGCACGATCTCTGGAACTCCAGATCGAAGTCGTCACAACTCTGCTACTTTGCGCATGGACTCGAAACGAGATGGGCCGCCGCCGGATTTTTTTCCGAATCAATATATTATTTTATTTCTGAACTATGGTGGCTACAAAGTACCCTCTTGGTACCACACAAACCCTAAAACGAAAATTGCATCTAAAAAGTCACAGGGTTAGCCTCCAACCCCACCTCTATTTATAGTCTAGGGTCCAAAACCTGGGCTTATCCTAAGCCCACGATTCTAATCCAATTCCAACAAATAAGGGACCGAAACCCTTTCTAACACAGGTTTTCCAAAATTCCAACTTCTCCAACTCATCACGTGCTGAAGCCTCCAAGACCGCACCTCCCGTAGTTTCTCCACGCACTATCTACCTCTGATCTCCATGCGCCCCAAGCATGTGCCCGATCATCTTGTGACATCCTCGACCGTTTGAACCTCGGATCTCCCCGTCCTATTCTCGGTCCACCTCGTCACCAACCATGATTGCCTTCATGCTCAACCTGCACATGCAAAGAGCAAAGAACATTCTTCCGGCACAAGTTCATTCCAACTTGACCAACATCAGTCCATACACACGCAACACAACTCGCATAACAACGCTAAACAAAATCACCAATTATTCATCATAACAAATTAACCATTGTCAATTATTCATCACCAAAATATTCTAGACCTAGCCACATGGTCTAACAATCTTCCCCTTGATGAATACATTGACAACACCACAAAATTGTATGATGGATTAGCTTTAAATAGATATAAGTGAAGAACTGAAGCCAAAAAAGCATTTTAAGCCATAAGTTTCAAATCTCTCCCCCTCAACATAAGAGAGGCAATTTTATTCTCCCCAAATTCTGTTTAATTTCTCGCAAAGCACACCAAATCTCTCCCCCTTTGGCAATGTAATCATCAAGAAAATTTAGAGAAAAGATAATTCTAAGAAGGAGCAATGAGAGTAAAAATCAAGAAACTTTGTAGATTATACAAGTCATTGTGCATGATTAAATAAAGGATCTAAGCCATATTTTTTAGTAGAGCTATCTAGATTATATAAAATCATATATCATATAGCAATGCAAAAAAACCAGTCTTGAGCATGATTAAGCAATTTATATTAATAACAGGCATCTCAACAATGACCAAATCAATCATAAAGAGCACAATGAGATATCACAATAAAAAGTCAAAGCCTAAAAGTGAAGCAAATTTTAAATCCAGATGAGCTAATAGTCTCATATAACAACATATTGCTCCACACTCAATTTATAGGCATGTGGCATGCTTGTAGCATACTTCTTTTCATAATAAAATGCTTATACCATATTTGTTTTACATGGTGGCATGCTTGAAGCATAATTCTTTTTATTTGTGCACTTTTTGTGCTTTTTCTTTTTGTGTACCATAGCATGCTTGAAGCATATATCTTTTTCAAATGTGTCTTTCTCATTTTTTATAACATACCAAATTGAGTGATCATAAAAGGATTGAAATATGAAACATACGAGCCTTATAACTAAGATTTAAAATAAGACTCACAATCAAGCTAATCCTTTTTGATGAACATCATAGAGTACTATCTATAATCAATCTAGTCAAAGTATTCCGCCATGTCATATTTTAGTTCAAGTATTGCAAATTCATTATAATCAATCATGATCAAAGCTACACAACATATAAGTAAATATGATAAAGAGAGCTCTATAACTCATTTAATTTCAATGGGTTGGACTTATTGATTTATTTGACGAAGATAATAAACAAAGCTTCTGAAATTTTTAAACAACAAGCTCCCCCTCAGAATAATCCCATAAGATGTAATACACCCAACTCACTTCGCAAATGAGGAAAACGAGAAGTATCAAGCGATTTCGTGTGCATATCAGCAACTTGAGAATTTAACAAGATGTAAGACAACATCACGTTTTTCACATGGTCTCTCAAAAAGTGAAATATCTTGAAAGCCATCAAAGAGAGTGAAGAATCATCAATTGTTCCAATCAAGTAATGATGTAAAAGACCAGAACCCAATCTAGCTCATGTTCTCCATCCCTATCAGCTGTTCTTACATCACAGGAAACATCGGTATCACAGTACTGGGATTAGTGAAATAAGATCTAGGAATCCAGTACTGAGACACACGACGAATAGGAGCAACAAAGTTAGAACCAAAATCACGTGCATGAGGATGATCAAAATGCCAAAAAGAACGTGACTTATTTGAATTATATCCCAAACCAGCATGTGAAGCAGATTTAAAATCATCATAAAAATTCTCTAAAAACTTAGCTTTCACATTAGTTCTAGGAACAAAAAAGATTGCACGTTTTTGTCTTAAAACATTCAATCTTTCCTTCTTCTCTTTCTTTGCACGCCTAAAGCAAAATTCATGTAAGTGTCTATTTCTTCCACATTATGTGCAGTGGTATTTAACAAAACCAGAATTCTTTTGAGATGATGAGCTAGCACCTACATTATTATTCGATGAACTTTGCACAAAACCAACAGATTTAAACACGGTTTGTTTTGGTTCAAGTTTCACTTCAATTTTTTTAAGTTCAAGAGGCTTAATAACCTTAGGAGGATTCTTCTTGGCATGCTCAATAAAATTAAATCGTAGACCACAATTTTTCACACTTGTTTTTGACTTGTCTAGTATAATATTCAAATTTTTCTTACCAAAAGAAAATCTCTCTAAAGTGTCTTTCAGGTACTCATTCTCTTTAGCTAGAGTGGGACAAGTTGTGCATTTAACAGGTTCATTCACAAGATTTTTAGAAGCACTAGACTGAGCCAATCTTTCTTTTTCAGCAAAATCATTAAGTTGTCTAGTCAATGCTTCTATTTCTTTGTTAAGCTTAGAACATTTAGAACAAGAAGATATCTCATTATAAAGCATCTGTTGAATTGTTTCCTGAGATGAGTTCAGTCTAGCTTTTAATAATTTACATTTAGAACAAATTTTAGAATGAACATTTGAAATACTTGATTCTAAACATGAAGAATAACTAAACTTGAGCTTTCCAATTTCATCATTAGCACATTTCAATTTTTCATCACAAGAATCATGTGTTAATCTTAATTCATCAAATTTAACAGTTACATCTTTAAGTTGATCCATGTTTAAAGTATTAATTGACCTAGCATTCTCTAACTCAAAATGTAAAATTTGACAAGACTCACAAGATTCATTATCAGGAATTAAAACTCTAAGTCTTGCAATTTCAAAATTTAGAGATTCAATCAAAATATCGTATTTCTTAATCTTTTTATTTTTTTGTAGCAAAGTAGCAAGTTTAGCAACATCTTTAGCTAAATCATCATAAGAATGTTCTACGTCATTGTAGTTGTCGCTGTCAAGATCATCATTGTCGATGGAGTTTTTCCTACTTACCATTAGACACAACCCAGTTAAATCTTTCTTGCCTTTGAGAGTATCATCCTCGCTATCCGTATCCACATCACTTAAATTAATTTGCCCAAGAGCCGAAAGAACACGATGCACCACCTTGCGATTCATATAGCTCTTCTTTTTATTCTTCTTTTTTTTCTTTCTCTATCTCTTCTTCCTTCTCATTCTCTTCCCTTGCAAATCTTGCTAGAAAATTTGGACATTTGAGACGAATATGATTGAGATCACCACACTCATAGCACCTTTGAGGACCAAAATTTCCTCTCTTTCTTGATCTCACATTCTGCAAAGCTCTTGTGAAACGTGTAGAGAGGAGTGCAAAATCATCTTCCGGGAGTTGCTCTAGCTGTTCATTGGTTAGTGAAGACAAAGAAGACAAATCATAGCTAGTAGAAAAATTATCACCATTAGACTTGCTAGATTGTGAAGCTAAAACAATTGATTTATTACCATTATTTTTTCTAGCAAAAATATCTAATTCATGAGTTTTCAACTTAGAATAAAGTACATCTAATGTAAGTGTACTCATGATAGTAGATTCTCTAATGGATGTAACATTTATCTCCCATATAGATATATCTAATACTCTAAGTAATTCACGTGCATTTTCAGCATCAGTATAAGTAACATTAACAGCACGTAGGTTACTAAGAATTTTATTAAAACGAGCAAAGAAATCATCTGTTGATTTACCAGCTTTCATCTCAAAACGCATGTAATCCTTTTTGTACATATCTTGACGTAGCTCTTTAATAATAGATGAACCCTCATGATAATCACATAGTACTTTCCATACCTTAAATGCAGATTTAAGATGCACAACACGATCAAAATCACTCCTTCCTAGTTCTTGAATTATTAGGTTCCTTGCCTTGCTATTTACCTCTACTTGTGCTATATTTGCTGCTGACACAGTATCATTCGCAGGCACTTGATAAGGCTTATAGACCTTCTCCCATATTGCAAAGCCTTGAGCTTGAATATATGCCTCCATCTTCGCTTTCCAATACTGAAAATCAACACCATCGAAAACACAAGATTTTGTGGAATACCTATCCGTCGACATGTTTTCTAATCACCGGTTAAGATCAATTAGAAAAATAAACCTGCTCTGATAACACTTGTAGGATCGTCGATGGCAATCAGAGGGGTGAATGATTGCAATGCACAGTGAATTTTTTTTTAAAACTTTATCGTCCTTTGATTTTTAATCTATCACAGAATAAAAATAGAGAAAGGAAAAACAAGAAAAATAGTAATTTCTCTCCTAGCACTATAGCTTTACTGTAGCAATAATAATATAAACCGAAACTGACTTTTAGACTTCTCTCGACTAGCGTGATAAAAACTTCTATTGTTCTGTCACTCCTCATCAAAAGAAACGACAGAGTCACAGCATCAATGATCAAGTAGCGCAGCAACTCACCAACAGAGCACATCCATCACGTCAACTCACAAGAGACTAGAAATTTTATGCATACAAAACTAAAGATCAAGCAAATGCAAAAAGGGTGCCGCTCAGGTGCTGTGACCCCTGCACGCGCTAAGTGCAGAAGCCGCCACGTGTCCCCAAAAATTCAAAAAACTTCTGAAAAATTCTAAAAAAATACTTTAAAAATCTGAAAAATTGTAAAAAATATTTTCTTACAAATAAAAAGTATTTTTTGTAAGTACTTAAATTTTTTTGATTTATACTTTTATTAAAAAGTATTTTTTAAGTACTTAAAAATACTTTTTAATAAAAGTATTTTTTAAAAAAGTAATTTTTACAATTTTCAGATTTTAATTATTTTTTTAGAATTTTTCAGAAGTTTTTTGAATTTTTGGGGACACGTGGCCACTCCAAGACGCACCCCTGCACTTAGCGCGTGCAGAGTCACAGCAGCACCTGAGCCGCACCCATGCAAAAATCAAGCCTGCGACTTGCTTGCTTTGTTTCCTATACGTGCATGGCAAAAAGCAATACTTTTCCTTCCCCTTGGGCTGTGTGCTAAAGGACAGCACATGCTACTCCTTTTGCTATGCTGAATACGGTGACCACAAAGATGAAGCCGACATGTTGACTCTGAATTATTTCCGCGTCGCGCACGATCTCTGGAACTCCAGATCGAAGTCGCCACAACTTTGCTACTTTGTGCACGGACTCGAAACGAGATGTGCCACCAACGGATTTTTTTCGAATCAATCTATTATTTTATTTCTGAACCATGGTGGCTACAAAGTACCCTCCTGGTATCACATAAACCTTAGAACGAAAATTGCATCTAAAAAGTCACAGGGTTAGCCTCCAACCCCACCTCTATTTATAGTCTAGGGTCCAAAACCTGGGCTTATCCTAAGCCCACGATTCTAATCCAATTCCAACAAATAAGGGACCCGAAACCCTTTCTAACACAGGTTTTCCAAAATTCCAACTTCCCCAACTCATCACGTGCTGAAGCCTCCAAGACCGCACCTCCCGTAGTTTCTCCACGCACTATCTACCTCGGATCTCCATGCGCCCCAAGCATGTGCCCGACCTTCTTGTGACATCCTTGACCGTTTGAACCTCGGATCTCCCCGCCTTAGTCTCGGTCCACCTCGTCACAGACCACGATCGCCTCCATGCTCAACATGCACATGCAAAGACCAAAGAACATTCTTCCGGCACAAGTTCGTTCCAACTTGACCAACATCAGTCCATACACGCGCAGCACAACTCGCATAACAACGTTAAACAAAATCACCAATTATTCATCATAACAAATTAACCATTGTCAATTATTCATCACCAAAATATTCTAGACCTAGCCACATGGTCTAATAGGCATCCATATGGACAGGCCATTCCTGCAAGAGATGTGCTCTGCCAACTTCCCACAAATCTATAATCCAACAAAATTTTAGTGATATTCCATGGTTGGGAAGGTGGCAGGTAGATACCGATTACTCATACCACAACGTTCTCCATCCATGCATGTTGGGATGCCCTCATCTCAACTTGCCCTGGCAGCGATGGCGAGTTATGTTGTGCTGTTTTCTAGTTATTTCATCAGAGCCCAAACATGGTGTTTGTCCGTGAGATTGTCCGCTCCGCCCTCATCTACGACGCGGCCAGCCTCATCCTGCTTGCGCCACCTGTCACAGCAGAGATACTCCTCCAACCACGGTGTCATCGGCGTTGCCCTCGCCCCACCGCATTCGCTCATCATCGTGCAGATACCCCTCCAGCCACAGCATCGCTGGCACTACCCTTGTCCCATTGCGTCCACCCGTTGCCACGGAGATACTCCTTTGGCGGTGATGTCACTGGAGTCGCTTGGTCCTGCCGCGTTGTCCATCGTCACAGATATACTCCTTCGGCTACGGCGTCATCAGCGCAGCCTCGTCCCGGCACGGCCACCTGTCGTAGCCTCTGAGATACTCCTCCCTATACAACCTCGTCGGCGCCATTTCATCCCACCGCAGCCGCCCTCTGTGGTCTCGTCGGTGCCGCCTAAGAAAGAATCATCTGGATCTACACTTTGATGGTTAGGAACTGGCCATAACAGAGCATTGGCGGTTGGAATGACGTGAGGAGAGGAGGGGGAAGAGAAGGGTGGGATCAAGATTAGGGGATAGGAAGAGAGGCGAGGCGAGATGGGAACAACACCGTCGGAGAGGGAGAGGCCTGGCGACAGCCAGATCACCCGAGAGAGAGAGAGGTCGGGGAAATGAGAGATGGAGAAATCTCAAACGGATCTTATCTAATCTAGAATGAGATTTTGCAACATACAAAAGTAATGGGTTTGCCCGATAAGAAACCTGCACCCTCGCATCCACAACCCACTCAAAGTCATACAGATCTTGAACAAATTGTGTGATGGATGGAGTGGGAGTAACTACACCTGGGAGTAAATAGTAATACACACACAGAAGCCTTTTTTCTACTCCCGGGTGTAATTACACCCTATATCGTATCTCACAACGTAGAAAGTATCTCCCGTAACAGAGGGTATGTACGTGTAGTATATGAGTATTTAAGATCATTTAGGTGGTATGAACAATTTTTCAAAGGTGATATGTATATTTTTTGACATATTCCTTTTTATGTGCGTATATGAAGGTATTTACAAAATATGCTAAAAACTATGGACTCTCTTGCAATTTTTTCGTGTGGTTTATATTAGAGTATCTTATAACTAGTATACAAGTATATCTAAAGTAATAAAGGAGTATTTCAAATTTGTTTAGGTGGTATATTAGAGGTGGGTGTAATTACACCCAGGAGTAAAAGATATTTTTCATATATAACAGGGACACCATGGTGTCCAGACTCTATGATTGAGATTTTTCATCCATGATTAAGACTTTCCATTCTGATATATATATATATATATATATATATATATATATATATATATATATATATATATATATATATATATATATATATATATATATATATATATATATATATATATATATATATATATATATATATATATATATGGACTAGTTGATCAAAATTTACAAACTTTAAATCTCGAAATACATGGATGTCCTACATTTTTCTACGGAGGAAGTACATCCTTTACCGTTGCATAGTGATGGTACCATGCCATTGCTTGCTTCATCCACTAGAGTAAAAATGAATCGATGCGATTAATCATAGTATCATAGCAATTAATATAACAATTTTCAGGTTCTATTAAGCAAAAATTGTAGCACTTGTTGTTGATCTTGACTTTTGATTCATTATCTATGACGCTCGGAATCAA
The DNA here is from genome assembly GCA_017311315.1 of Dendrocalamus latiflorus. Taxonomy (NCBI): domain Eukaryota; kingdom Viridiplantae; phylum Streptophyta; class Magnoliopsida; order Poales; family Poaceae; genus Dendrocalamus; species Dendrocalamus latiflorus. The sequence goes on from CM029615.1 coordinate 24,026,104, forward strand.
TCCAACTCAATGACACTTCAGACTCACTATGATTGATCGGTAGTTTGATGGTTTATTGCATTATTTCACCTGTTTCACTCTCCGAAACACTAGTAGTAGTCCAGTAGTCCTTCATTCTACCTGACAAAAACAAACAAAACAAACTATTAATTTCAGTTCTTTACATACACAAGTTTCATTCCAGGGAAAAAAAGTTTATTTTGTAGTTCCATGAAACTTGTAGGTGATTTGTGCAAGTGAAGCTTGTTGCCTGAATGTCTTTTTTTAAAAAACAACTGTTGCATGAATGTCTTAATGGGTAAGGAAGACGGAAAGAGCACTTGCAACCTTTGCTCACCAATTAAGGCCTCGCTTATTTCGGTTTGAACTTCTAACTTCTGGTTTATTTTTTACTATTTAATAATTTCATCTTTTTCTGATTTTTTTGGCTTTTTTAGCTTTTTGTCGGTTCTATTTTTTCCCATATTCGTTTGTACTGTCTGTGACGGGCTAACTTGTTTTTTCTATTTTTAAATATTTTTAAATTTAATTACGCTAAATAAGCCATCGTCAGCTACAGTATTTTTTCAACTAGTTACAGTGATTTTCAGCTAAAAATAATTTAAAATAAACCCTTTTGAGCAGAGCTTAACTCCCCAGGTGCATGCCCTTTCAGCTGGCCCTGCTGGCAGAAATGGAGCCTGATACACGAAAGCAGGTCTAAGTTTGCCCTTGTGATGCAACACAAGAAGCAAAAATTCCGAGGTTTAGACGACATGTTTACTTCAGCCAAAACTCCTATAATTAAAAGCGCTCATTTCGTAGGAGCTTAGAAACCATTGATGAGAGAAAATTCTTTTGACAAGAGTAGTATGTGTAACACCCCCATATCTGGGAGTATTATGAAACCCTCGCAACTGCCCAGGACTGTTCAGCTGCGAGTTACATCAATCGAGTGTATAACATTGCCAACACATGCTTAAGACAAAAGCCAGCTTTATTACAATATAAAGGCATAAAAGCCAAGTTGTACATTACAGAATAAAAGAACGCCACAGGCATGCCTGAGCGGAAGACGACCCTAATTTCACGTATCCTCGACCTCGTAGAGCTCCGCTTCTTCGCCATCATCTGCCTCCTCATTGCTGGCTAATTTCTGTTAATGTTTTTAGCAAGTATGAGTACAACCACCGTACTCAGCAAGTCACACGGAATCCAACAATAGCTACATGCATGGGATTTCAGGTGATGGGGGAAGTTTGTTATTTCATGTGGATGCAGTTTTAGTTGTAAACAGATTTTAAACATAAAATCATAGCTTTTTATAAGCTTTAGGGGTTTTCAAGGTTCAATTACCAGACCACCAACATTACCAAACTCTTTCCAAATCTACTTATGCCTTGTTGTTGGATTCACCCATTAAACACAGCTTCATTTACCGGAAGCACGGCGTATTCGAATACAATTGGTCATGACTTTGCAAAGCTGCCCTGCTTTACCCACAAGATCCCTTAACCCCGCGCTAAAGAGTTAAGAAAACAAGGTTGTTCACTGCTCAATTCTTTATATAGTCTCTACCTAGTAGACTTCCTCAACAAGCCCAGGCCGTAACCTCTGACTTACCTCAGCCTACTATTGTGTGGACACCCGATAATCAAATCAAATAACAAAAACAACAATGGCGCCAACTTCCATACGGCCCTTCTCTACTCCCTTCCGTATGGACTCACACTTTGCCTTCACCCTGCGTTTGTAGAGGTTCAATCGAATTTGAGCAGTTACTAGACCAGGGTTGACGTATCAACGCTTGTGGTTGAGCGATCACTATGTCCTTTACTCAGCATAAGGGTCTAGTCCTTGTATTTTCACAGGTGGCAGTTTCTTCCCACAAATTCTTGTCCAGTGCCGCAGCACTGTCACTGATTTGTGTACTTGCCTTCACCCTCGGTTAAGGTTATAGGATCCAACGATCCTCGCTTACCCCGAAACCATTTCTCAACTAAATAGCAAATCTTTTACTAATACAAGATGTTATTGATTCTCTGAGCTACCATGGTTACATATTATTATATTTAATATTACTATGTTTTGTCAAGGTGAATATGGCCATCAAGTTAAACCGGGCTTTTCGGGTGGTAGGACATAGCTAATATCATGTCATTCTAAGCATTTATTGTACATAAAATAACAAGGTAAAATAACATAATGGAAATACATGTAAATAAATAATTCAAGGAATGTAGGATCAACATGTTCAAAAATATGTGTGACTTGCCTTGCGAATTTACGATTTTGATTAATTCGTATTCGTCGACGGGCCGGGCCTGGACTTGAGCTTTTCCCTCCTGGTCTTGCGAAACCTCGATCCCGGAAGCTAACGTAAAACAATTGAAATAAATTAATTCCATGCCCAAAGGACTAGGCTAGGAATAAAGAAAATAAAATAAGAAAGAAAATCCGAAAAACTCCAATAAAATGGGATTTTGGGTTTATAGGAGGGCTATATGAGGAAATGGGCCTTGGATTTGGGTTGGCGGGCTCGAAACGAATCCGGGGAGTATAAATATGCATTTTTGGGTTTGGGTCAAGTACTGTTCATTGGGCTCGGTGCACTGTTCCTCGGGTTCGGATCGGTTGCAACGGATTCGGGCGAGTGGACTTGACTCAACCAAGTGGAGGCGGCTCGGTCGGGCGGCACGGCGACCCGGCTCGGTCCAGCCGAGTCCGGCTGGCCCGGTCGGACGCACCGGGCACGAGCGGCACGGCTTGACCCAACCATCTCGGGCGGACTCGGTCGGTCACTGTGCTTCTTCTCCACGCAGCTCGCGCGCGCACAGAGAACAGGGGAGGGAGGCGGTGGCTGCCGGCAGGGCTTGGGTGGACGGCGACGGAGATTGAGGGTATGGGCGGACTCGGGGCGGCGTAGGGGTCCCATTTTTGGCCGTGGCCGGCCTGGCGGAGGCGGCGTTCGCCGGCGGCGAGGTTCCCCCCGTTGCGGCTCTTTTTGAGGTTATGGGTTCATGGGGGCTTTTTGGGGCAATTTGGCCGGTGCTAGAGCACCACTAGGACTTGGGTAAGCTCATGGGAGCGGCGGTTCGGGCTGGGAATGGCTGTGCAAGGCTAGCCACGGTGGGGTTGGCGGCGGTGAGAGGAGCTCTCGGTGCCGGGGAAGAAGAGTGGCGGAGGGGCTATGGCGGCAGTTTGGTTGTGTTCCTAGGTGCTCAGGGAAGCTACCAGTGAAAGGAATTGAAGAGTAGTTGGCCGGAGATGGGACATCGGTCTAGGGCTTGCCTTTGGGGAAATTTGCAATTGCCGACGACGGGGAGGGTGGCCGGAGCTCTGGGGTGGCTTGTTAGCTACGGGGGAAGCTCATGGTTACTAATGGAGGAGTTGGGGTTGTTTAAATAGGCGGGAAGGGCGGTTGCACCGGAGAGGGAAGGAAATCCACGGCAGTGGCTGGGAAGGTTTGACACGGCGCAGGGCACTCGAGGGGGGGGGGGGTACGGCGCATGGCAGGGGGCGAAGCTGGCAGTGGGTGTAGGCTCGAGAAGGCGCGAGGAGGCGCGGTCGGCAGCAAAGATCAGAGCGGCAGCGACAAATATCGGGTGATGAACAGTGTTAGCACTGCTTTCCTCTGTTCAGGCTGCAATGGCTGGGATTTAGGGATGATTTGCGCTGAGATTTGTGCGGGATAGGCTGAGGAAGCAAGAAAGCAACTCAAAAACGGAAATTCAATCCAACTTTTGATTTTTGAAAATTCGATTTCGTTTCAACCTACCCCCCTTAAAAGGATCTCGTCCTCGAGATCAACTCGGCCAAGGAGTAGGTTGGGAAAATCTCGCTGTAGGTCCGTCTCCTTTTCCCATGTTGCTTCATCTGCTGTATGATTTCGCCACTGAATCTTATGGAATCTGACATTTTTACCCTTCAACTGTCTTTCTACAGTTTCCAGGACTTGAATTGGTTCTTCGTTATATGATAGATCATCTCGTAGATCTATGTCATCAACTGGCACTTGCTCTGTTGGATGGCGAAGACACTTCCGTAGCTGGGATACATGAAATACGTTGTGTACTCTGGCCAGATTCGGTGTTAACTGCAATTTGTAAGCTACTTCCCCTATTCTCTCGATAATCTCAAACGGCCCAATATATCTCGGGGCTAGTTTTCCTTTAACTTGAAATCTCTTTACTGACTTGAAGGGTGTAACTTTAAGATATACCAACTCTCCAACTTCAAAGCTTAAATCTTTTCTTCGAACATCAGCATAACTCTTTTGTCGACTTTGAGCTATCTTCATTTTGTCTCGAGTAATCCTGACGTGGGCTTCTGCATCTTGAACAACTTGTGGTCCTAAGAGCTTTTGTTCTCCGGTTTCAGTCCAATTCAATGGCGTTCTACATGCTCTTCCATACAAGGCTTCAAATGGTGCCATCTGGATACTAGCCTGATAACTGTTATTATAAGAAAATTCTGCAAATGGCAAACACATATCCCAAGCTGCTCCATATACTAACGCACATGCTCGCAACATATCTTCTAAGATTTGGTTTACTCGTTCTGTCTGTCCTCCGGTTTGTGGATGATAGGCTGTACTGAATGCCAAGTCTGTTCCCATTGCCTCATGCAATTTTTCCCAGAAAACAGATGTAAATTGTGCTCCTCTATCGGATACTATCCTCTTTGGAATTCCATGTAACGCCACAATTTTGGTTAGGTATAACTCTGCTAGTTTGTTCTTGCCATAGGTTTGCTTGATGGGTATAAAGTGTGCTACTTTTGTCAGTCGATCTACGATTACCCAAATAGCATCGTAACTGTTGCGGGTTTTTGGGAACCCTGTGATAAAGTCCATACTAATTTCTTCCCATTTCCATTCTGGAACGGGTAAAGGATTTAACAATCCTGACGGCTTCTGGTGGTCTATTTTTATCTTTCGACATGTGTCACAGCGTGCAACATACTTTGCTATCTCTCTTTTCATTTTACTCCACCAATATCTCTTCTTCAAGTCTTGATACATTTTAGTTTCCCCTGGGTGTATGGAGAATTGAGATGAGTGGGCTTCTCGTAAAATCAAGTCCTTCAGTTCTTTATTATTGGGTATACAATAACGACCTCGGAATCTCAGGATCCCTTGGTCATCTTTAACAAACTTAGTTGAATTTTCTTCTTGACTTTTCTTTGCAAGCTGTTGTGTTTCCTCATCATTCTCTTGAGCTGTCTTAATTTGATCTGTCAGTGTCTGCTGGATTTCTAATGTAGCTGTCTGGCCTTGTTCGCTATGGTGCTTCGTCTGACTCAATGCATCAACGATGCCATCGTTGGCTCTACCTGCTTCTTTTACCGGGATATGATTTATTCTTCCTTGGATTGGTTTTAGTATTCCTTTGTCCTTGTCCGTTGCTGGTGTAGTAACTGCCGTCTGAATTTTTGCTGGCTTGACTGTAAATTGTCGGCTTTGGCTTTCTTCCTCCTGTTTTGGTACAGCGGTCAATTGTCGTGGCGAAGGTACCTGCATTCTGACTTGGGCCTTTGCCACTTTAGAAGGTAATCCTCCTCTTGGGCACTGAGTCTTGAAATGACCAGTTTGGCCACAATGGAAACAAGCAGGGTGCCAATGTGGACATTGTTTCTGAAAATGGTCTCCATCACATTTAAAGCATCTCGAATTGGAGGTTCCCACTGTGTCTTGTGGGGTTGTGATATTCTGGCTCATTTGTATTTTCTTACCTTGCTGGTCTTTGAACTGGGATGTTAGAATTATTCGTTTCCGAGGTACATCCGATGATGATGTTACCTGTATTATCTTTCTTTTCTGTGTACCTTCTAACTCCTTTTGGGCTTCCTCCGACATAATAAGTTTATTTACCATTGAAGGTAAATCTTTAAATTCTATGGCTGAGATATGATGCTTTAAAGATATCTGCAATCCTTCTCTAAATCTTTCCATCTTTTTTTCCTCAGTTTTCACATCATCAGGGGCGTAACGGGCCAATGTGTTGAACTGATGAAGATACTCTGTAACCGTACATTCTTCTTGCTTCAATGCGAGAAATTCTCGACGCTTAGCTTCAATCATTCCAGTAGGTATATGGGTTTGACGAAAAGAATCCTCAAACTCTTTCCACGTTATGGCTCGACCTTCAACCATAGTTTGATAATTCATCCACCAAGCTGCTGCTGGGCCTTGCAGCTGATGGGAGGCATACAACACTTTTTCCTTGTCTTTGCATTGAATAGTATTTAACTTTCTTTCTATATTTCTAAACCAATCTTCTGCCACCATCAGGTCAGGTGATGAAGAAAAGACTGGGGGTCTAGTCTTGTGAAAATCTGTCCACTTTGATTGCACAGGCAGTCCTTGCTGACTATTTCTTTCACTTTCCTTAGCAATCTGTTCTAATAGTTTAGTATGTTGTTCCATCATGCTGGTTTGACGAAGTTCCACTTGATGTCGGTCTTCTTCCATTGCTACCAATAGGTTTATTATGTTTGGCTGCCTTGCTTCTTCTAGATAAGAATTGCCTTGCTCTTGCGATCCATTTTCAGTTTCAGCCATCTTGATTGTTCTTGATGGGATTGGGAGCTAGGTCTGCAGCGAGTTTTTAAGAAAGTTAAATAGGGAAGTAAGAATTCAGAACTGAAGGTAAGATTAGAATGAAATAGATAAGGACTTAGAGTGAATTAGAAAGACTAGAATTTGAAGAGGGTAAGACTAGAGATACTTATAGCAAACAAATTATCAGATAGGCAAAGATAATTCTTATTCATTATACAAGTTGGACACATACCATTCATACAAGGAACACATCTCAACTTGTTTTACACAGCCAAAAAGATACTATTACCAAATGGTTCAACTATATTAGCGCACAGTTCTACACTTTCTAACTTTTTCTCTCTCTCTCTCCTTTTTTTTGACATCTACTCACATCGCCAAATTTTGAATTTAGACAAGAATGGATACAAATAGTTTTAGGAAACAAAACTTAGTTTTAAATAACACTAATATAGACAAAGGGAAAAGAAGTTATACAGGAATACTACCTAAATTTTATGCAATTTTTTTTTACAAAATAGTTTTTTGCAAACACTTTTAACACACTTAGGGTCATCCTACGGTCAAGCAAGCAGGCTCTGATACCACTCTGTAAAACCCCCATATCTGGGAGTATTATGAAACCCTCGCAACTGCCCAGGACTGTCCAGCTGCGAGTTACATCAATCGAGTGTATAACATTGCCAACACATGCTTAAGACAAAAGCCAGCTTTATTACAATATAAAGGCATAAAAGCCAAGTTGTACATTACAGAATAAAAGAACACCACAGGCATGCCTGAGCGGAAGACGACCCTAATTTCACGTATCCTCGACCTCATAGAGCTCCGCTTCTTCGCCATCATCTGCCTCCTCATTGCTGGCTAATTTCTGTTAATGTTTTTAGCAAGTATGAGTACAACCACCGTACTCAGCAAGTCACACGGAATCCAACAATAGCTACATGCATGGGATTTCAGGTGATGGGGGAAGTTTGTTATTTCATGTGGATGCAGTTTTAGTTGTAAACAGATTTTAAACATAAAATCATAGCTTTTTATAAGCTTTAGGGGTTTTCAAGGTTCAATTACCAGACCACCAACATTACCAAACTCTTTCCAAATCTACTTATGCCTTGTTGTTGGATTCACCCATTAAACACAGCTTCATTTACCGGAAGCACGGCGTATTCGAATACAATTGGTCATGACTTTGCAAAGCTGCCCTGCTTTACCCACAAGATCCCTTAACCCCGCGCTAAAGAGTTAAGAAAACAAGGTTGTTCACTGCTCAATTCTTTATATAGTCTCTACCTAGTAGACTTCCTCAACAAGCCCAGGCCGTAACCTCTGACTTACCTCAGCCTACTATTGTGTGGACACCCGATAATCAAATCAAATAACAAAAACAACAATGGCGCCAACTTCCATACGGCCCTTCTCTACTCCCTTCCGTATGGACTCACACTTTGCCTTCACCCTGCGTTTGTAGAGGTTCAATCGAATTTGAGCAGTTACTAGACCAGGGTTGACGTATCAACGCTTGTGGTTGAGCGATCACTATGTCCTTTACTCAGCATAAGGGTCTAGTCCTTGTATTTTCACAGGTGGCAGTTTCTTCCCACAAATTCTTGTCCAGTGCCGCAGCACTGTCACTGATTTGTGTACTTGCCTTCACCCTCGGTTAAGGTTATAGGATCCAACGATCCTCGCTTACCCCGAAACCATTTCTCAACTAAATAGCAAATCTTTTACTAATACAAGATGTTATTGATTCTCTGAGCTACCATGGTTACATATTATTATATTTAATATTACTATGTTTTGTCAAGGTGAATATGGCCATCAAGTTAAACCGGGCTTTTCGGGTGGTAGGACATAGCTAATATCATGTCATTCTAAGCATTTATTGTACATAAAATAACAAGGTAAAATAACATAATGGAAATACATGTAAATAAATAATTCAAGGAATGTAGGATCAACATGTTCAAAAATATGTGTGACTTGCCTTGCGAATTTACGATTTTGATTAATTCGTATTCGTCGACGGGCCGGGCCTGGACTTGAGCTTTTCCCTCCTGGTCTTGCGAAACCTCGATCCCGGAAGCTAACGTAAAACAATTGAAATAAATTAATTCCATGCCCAAAGGACTAGGCTAGGAATAAAGAAAATAAAATAAGAAAGAAAATCCGAAAAACTCCAATAAAATGGGATTTTGGGTTTATAGGAGGGCTATATGAGGAAATGGGCCTTGGATTTGGGTTGGCGGGCTCGAAACGAATCCGGGGAGTATAAATATGCATTTTTGGGTTTGGGTCAAGTACTGTTCATTGGGCTCGGTGCACTGTTCCTCGGGTTCGGATCGGTTGCAACGGATTCGGGCGAGTGGACTTGACTCAACCAAGTGGAGGCGGCTCGGTCGGGCGGCACGGCGACCCGGCTCGGTCCAGCCGAGTCCGGCTGGCCCGGTCGGACGCACCGGGCACGAGCGGCACGGCTTGACCCAACCATCTCGGGCGGACTCGGTCGGTCACTGTGCTTCTTCTCCACGCAGCTCGCGCGCGCACAGAGAACAGGGGAGGGAGGCGGTGGCTGCCGGCAGGGCTTGGGTGGACGGCGACGGAGATTGAGGGTATGGGCGGACTCGGGGCGGCGTAGGGGTCCCATTTTTGGCCGTGGCCGGCCTGGCGGAGGCGGCGTTCGCCGGCGGCGAGGTTCCCCCCGTTGCGGCTCTTTTTGAGGTTATGGGTTCATGGGGGCTTTTTGGGGCAATTTGGCCGGTGCTAGAGCACCACTAGGACTTGGGTAAGCTCATGGGAGCGGCGGTTCGGGCTGGGAATGGCTGTGCAAGGCTAGCCACGGTGGGGTTGGCGGCGGTGAGAGGAGCTCTCGGTGCCGGGGAAGAAGAGTGGCGGAGGGGCTATGGCGGCAGTTTGGTTGTGTTCCTAGGTGCTCAGGGAAGCTACCAGTGAAAGGAATTGAAGAGTAGTTGGCCGGAGATGGGACATCGGTCTAGGGCTTGCCTTTGGGGAAATTTGCAATTGCCGACGACGGGGAGGGTGGCCGGAGCTCTGGGGTGGCTTGTTAGCTACGGGGGAAGCTCATGGTTACTAATGGAGGAGTTGGGGTTGTTTAAATAGGCGGGAAGGGCGGTTGCACCGGAGAGGGAAGGAAATCCACGGCAGTGGCTGGGAAGGTTTGACACGACGCAGGGCACTCGAGGGGGGGGGGGGGTACGGCGCATGGCAGGGGGGCGAAGCTGGCAGTGGGTGTAGGCTCGAGAAGGCGCGAGGAGGCGCGGTCGGCAGCAAAGATCAGAGCGGCAGCGACAAATATCGGGTGATGAACAGTGTTAGCACTGCTTTCCTCTGTTCAGGCTGCAATGGCTGGGATTTAGGGATGATTTGCGCTGAGATTTGTGCGGGATAGGCTGAGGAAGCAAGAAAGCAACTCAAAAACGGAAATTCAATCCAACTTTTGATTTTTGAAAATTCGATTTCGTTTCAGTATGGACGCTAATCTTTATCACTGGCCAATGAACACAAAGAACACTATCAAAATCACTTACTCCCTTGGGCCACAAATATATATTATTTTAGACATCGATATAATTCAAAACGATATGTATTTGTAATTGAAAGGAGTAAATGTTAAAAGTGTTTTACAAGACAAAACCAATGACATTGATTTCATGTATTTAATTTGTATACTTTAACATATGTAGTATTAATGGTCAGAATTTGAAAACCTTGATCACGCCAATCTTACACTGACTTATATTTTGGGACCAAGGAAGATCAGTCAACTGCCTCTTCCGGCAATATCACCTACGATTATGAAACCCCTTCGCTCCCCGTGCAGAGCAGCTAGCAGAGAATCTCCTTACAGCCATTGAACATTTATCGAAAGGCACTCTTTAGCCCATGTTTATATTAATTTCTGCTTAAAGAAATCAGAAACTAATATGAATGTCTAGCTTCTCAAAATGGTTTCTACACTTCTTTCGCTCCCATCTCACTCCAAAGATAAACTAGAGGATCACGGACGCATCACATACCTAATTCCTCTCGTTTACGTATTTCTCCCTTACTTTTTTTACCACTTACTCACTCCTTCAAAAAACTACTTTTTTAATTATTACTATTTATTTTTAACTAAAAACCATCAAGACTAGAAGCAACAAATACAAATGTTGCTCCTATTCTGTGTGCACAAGTCCTTGTGCTCCTACCAAGGCGCAGCATCCCTGAAACTTCCGCACGATGTCCGCGCCTGTTAGGGCATGTACAATGGTATGAGCTAGTTACTAGCTCTAAGATAACTTCTCCAATGATATTAACTTTTAGCACATAGCTCATAACATGAATAGTCCCACATAACATCCTCATATAATCTTGGAATGTGTGTATGAGACTAGCTCTTGATCAAGAGCTAGCTTTTCTCTCTCCTCTATTAAAATATGAAATAATATGTTTAGAGCTAGCTCATAAATCATCATTGGACATGCCCTTATCAGGGTGGTGATCGGTTCGGCTGAAAAGCTCGTGGCTTATGGCTGAAAACACTGTAGCTGGCTGAAAAAAGCACTGTAGCTGACAGAGGCTTATTTAGCATAATTAAATTTAAAAAAAATTAAAAATAAAAAAATATGTTAACCCATTACGTATAATACAAACAAATACGGGAAAAAAAGAACCGGCAAAAAAGCTCAACAAAAAGCCAAAAGTTCAGAAAAAGACGAAACTTATGAATAGTGAAAAATAAACCAGAAGTCAGAAGCCGAAGCCGAGTTGATTAGGCCCCAGAACGCTTACGTTTACCATGACGAGAAGCGCACCGAAGTTCACCGCCTTCTCGCGTGGAACAGTGTCATTGGCAAGCCACGCGTGTTTGACCTCGCCGTTGACTTGGGTCAATGCAGCGTAAGAAATTATAATACTACTGCTTTGCTTCTTCTTTTACTTATCATTTTAAATATTAGCACGATCTTCAATATATAACTTTAACCATTACTTCTTTTAGTTATATATTAGTAAAAATTATTAAAAATGTAATGATATGAAAGTATTTTTTATAATAAATCTAGTGCTATTATTTTTATATGAAAAATCTAAATACTTTTGTGCATATTTTGGTTAAAGTTTGAAAAGGTTGACTACATGTATTCTAAAATGATATCAAGAGGGAGTACTGAGATATTATTTTTGACACAAATATAATTACATCATTCTCATATGGCCTGCGTATATACTCATAAAGACATTGTCGGTCAAAGTTAATTCATTCCCGTGCTAAGTTATATATAAAATAGTTATGGTGAAATTATGATGCCGTTCTTGAGGGAAAAAAAGACTGAATGCATTCCCGCGCTAAATTATATATAAAAAGTTAAATTTGGTATAAATGGTTTTTGAATTTTTTATTGTTCGTGATAGAGATTACGAAGAGAGATACTCACTTACGATTTTAATTGGTACAGATGTTAGATTTTAACGTATACTATAATTAACTTATAAACTTTATTTAAAAAATACTTTATTTAAAAATTAGATACTATAATAAAAATCAAAATCGGTTTTAAAAATCTGGAAGAACATGCTCGGAACTTGCCCAGCTGACCAGTGTCTTAGAGGCGAAGTAAGATGAGTTGCTTCTTTCCACAACGGCTCGTACGAAACACTTTCAGTTCCTATGCAGAGCAGCCAGCAGAGAATCTCCTTACAGTGATGGAACACAAAAGGCACTCAAAAGTGTACGAGGATAGGGTCTTGCTACCCTTTTGGAAGCACTGCAACCAGCCAGAAAATTTAGCATTGTAATTAGTAGTAGCAATATTTCTCAAAGAAAGTAGAGCTCATTTGTCGCAGAAGATAAAAAAAATTCGTATATTTCAAGCAGGCCTGAAATGAAAAGCTTGTCGAAATAGATTATAGGTTATCTCGTGGAAAAAATGCAGTAAACTCTTGCGAATAAATTTACGATCCATAACTCTTTCGACTATCATGTTCTATTTTAAGGTAAGATTGTAACGATATGCGGATCTCTCGTAAGAGTTTAAAAACTATGCCTTTCCTAATTCCAAATGCTCCCTATAGACTTCAGATCAAAATCTTTCTTTTCTTCACATCATACATGCGCACGGCAATCACGTATGAAAACTCACCAGAGCCGAGTTAGGCCTTGTTTGGCACAACTTCACCAACAGCTTCATGAGCTGTTGTGAGCTGTTTTTTGCCAAACACCCTTTTTGCAAACAGCTTCATGGATGAAAAGCCTTTTTTTGTGCTCTCACAAAGGAATGGAGAGAGGTGAAGCTGAAAAAAGTAGTTTTTCACAACTCTCTCACTCAGGCCCGCAGTCCTAGGAACCCACTGCCCCTCAGGTTCACCAAAATTACACGCATTTGCCACTAGTCCATCCCGTTCACCTCTCCCGTTCACGAAACATAAAGAAGGCACTAATATTGCTTCCTAATGATTTTAATTTTTTATTATTTATTATTTTAATATTTTAATTCATACTCATTCAAATATATTATTTTTTAATTCATATGACCATATACAAACATACAACTCCAAATGTTAGAACAAGTCAGGTAGACAGGAGCATCTTGGACAATTGCCCTCTCTCAGCCATGTATGAAGCTGTTGGTGAAGCTGTTTTGCCAAACAGTTTTCCAAAACAGATTTAGCTTCATCGGTGAAGCTGCTCGTGAAGCTGAAACAAAAAAAACAGCTTCACTAGTGAAGCTGAGCTGTGCCAAACGGGACCTTAATTAGATGGCTTCATGGACGAGAATTGAGATCAGAGATTTATTGTGTGACGAATTGCCTTACACACACGAGACAGCCAGGCAGACAAAGTATCGGATTTCATGCCGACCGAGGAGTTGAAGCAACGCCGCACACGAGACTGGGAGACGATAAGACCGAGATGCGCCAGACAAGACGATGAGATGAGGACGACGCGAAGTAAAACGCGCCACCACCAGCAAATTTCTTCTGAATAGATCTATGGTTTTATTTCTGAATCATGATGGCTACAAAGTGTCTCCTAGCACCCCTAAACCCTAGTACAAAATTAGTACGTCCAAAAGCCATAGGATTAGTCCCTAACACCATCTCTATTTATAGTCTAGGGCCTGAAACATGGACTTATTTTAAGCCCATGAGTTCTAATCCAATTCCAACAGCTAAGAGACCCGAAACCCTTCCAAACACAAGCTTTCCAAAATTTCAACTTTTCTAACTCGTCACGTGTCGAAGCCTCCAGGACCGCACCTCCCGTAGCTACTCCACACATTATCCATCACGTGTCGAAGCCTCCGGACCGTACCTCCGTGGCTCCAACACGTATCGTCCATCTCTGATCTCCATGTACCCCAAGTATGAGCCCGACTATCTCATAACATTCTTGACCGTCTGAACCTCGGATCTCCCATCGTAGTCCCGCTCCACTTTGTCACTGATCATGATCGCCTTATTTCTCAACCTGCACATGCAAAGACCAAACAACATTTTTTTCAGCATAAGTTCGTCCCAACTTGACCAACATCAGTACACACACGCCACACACATCAAGTAACAATAAACAACATCGTCAATTATTTATCATAAATTTACCATTGTCAATTATTTATCATCAAAATATTCTAACCAAGTCATATGGTCTAACAACAATTAACTTATATATTTCATCTTAAAAAATACTACATTTAAAAGTCAGACACTGTAATAAAAATTAAAAACCGGTTTTAAAAGTCAGAAAGGACATGCCCAAAACTTGCCCAGCTGACGAGTGTCTTAGAGGCGAAGTAAGATGAGCTGCTTCTGGCGGGCAAAAAGATGCGTTGCTTCTTTCCACAACGGCTCGTACGAAACACTTTCAGTTCCTATGCAGAGCAGCCCGCAGAGAATCTCCTTACAGTGATCGAACACACAGAAGGCACTCAAAGTGTACAAGGATAGGGTCTTGCTACTCTTAGGTCATTCTCAGTGGAGAGTTTCATGACGTTATTTTCAAGACTGCTATATCATGTAAAATGAAATAAAACATGGATGAAACATCCATCCTTAATGCATAGTTTCATTCTATTATTTCATAGATATTCAATTTCATGACTCATATAGAGTTGGTAATCGTGCCAAGAGAGTTTCATCTAGATGAAACTCACTTCTTCTCTTTCTTCTTAAAAATGTTGCCATATCATCAAAAATACCTATGTGGCAGTCTATTAAATGCAGATGAAACTCCCACTGAGATTGACCTTACAAATGAATTTACGATCCATAACTCCACCGGCTATCTTGTTCTATTTTAAGATAAGATTGTTATAATATGTGGATCTCTCGCAAGTGTTTGAAAACTATGCCTTTTCTAATTCCAAATGCTGTAAATAACAGCTGTGTACCATTCTCAGATGGTAGAGGCTGGAACTTAGTTCCACTAGTAGAGTGCCCGTGCTAACGCTACGGCGGTATTTTAGGGATGCACATGAAAACAACCAAATGACAACCTTGCAGTGAAGACTACCTCTAGTTGCTCAGCAGCAGAAGACTACCTCAAGTCACACTTATTAAGACTATGTTTCTTAAAAATGAAGTAAATAGTGAGATAGATTAAGACTCATGCCAAAAGAGATTCATGATGAGTTATCATATTGTTGAGTCCATAGCAATTATGCTTAAAGAGCAACATTGCCAATAAATAACATCACAGCTATTACATCATTTAAAGCCACCTAAATCCTTACACGCCTAATAAGTTCTTGTATATCTTCAGGAATGTTATCTTTAGATTCGTTGTCCTTGTACTTCAACATCTCTACCAAGAATTTGGTCCTCAGTGCATTCCCATCCTGTACGAATTATTACACTTGAATGTCATAAAATAACAATTAATTGTAGAATGTTTTTACCAAGTACACAAAAGATTATTTACTCACAATTGAAAACAATGGTAATCTAATACCATTCCACAAGCGCATAAAGTTGATAACAAAAAAGCCTGTCAGCTTACACTCACAATTGACAATTATTTTGGAAAGTTTGAGTTTGGTTTGAACATTTTCTGCAAAGTCGTAGCCCATTTTGGGTGGTTGAAAGATCTCTATGACCTTGTTGGCCGTGGTCGAAAGCCCCCAGAGTCATTTACGACCACGTAGTCACTGGTCGGAAGCCAGCCAGGTCGTTTATGACCACGTTGGCCATGGTCGAAAGCCACCAGAGTCGTTTATGACCACGTAGTCACTGGTCGGAAGCCAACCAGGTCGTTTACAACCACGTTGGCCATGGTCGAAAGCTCTCAGAGTAGTTTACGACCACATTGTAGCGTTTATGACCACTTTGGCCGTGGTCGAAGGCCACCAGAATTGTTTACGACCACATTGGGCGTGGTCGAAGGTCATCTGAGAGGTTTACGACCACTCTGGCCGTGGTCGAAGGGCATCAGGACCGTTTACGACCACTCTTGCCGTGGTCAAACGCAGCTACGACCACGTTGGTCGTGGTCGAATGCAACTTGAACGTAGTCGAGCCATCTACCACGACAAACGCGATCGGAAGAGCTACGACCACGGCAAATAGATTAGAACGGCTACGACCACGTAGTCGATCTTAGAGACGTTCGATCACGCAGAGAAGGCTACGACCACGTAGTCGAGCCATCTACCACACAGAATGGTCTACGACTATGCAGTCATTTACGACCACACGGAAGGTTACTACGACCACGGGGAAGGATTTACGACTACGACCACAGACCAATCTACGACTACGACTACACTGAGAACCTACGACTACGGAACCGATTACAAACACTCAAACAGGTTTACGGCTACCTAGTCATTTACAACCACATAGTCGCTACGACTACTCAAGCAGCTACGACTACGGCTAAGACTTACGACTACACGGATCTACGACCGCACGGAAGGTTTACCTTCGGAAACTGGTCGGCAGCGGGGTGGTCGGAGGGGATCGGGCAGAGTGGCCGGAGACGAGGTCGCCGGCGGCGAGGGGAGGCCGGAGGGGTTCGGGTGAGGCGTGAAATGCGACCCTGGCGTGAGGACGAACCCCACGGCGGGGTCGGCGAGGTCCGGGGACGAGCGGGGACGGCCGGCGACGAGGTGGCGGAGACCATGACCACGTAACGTTCGATCGCTTACGACCACGACCACGTTTGTTCTCTCCAGGGATGCTTGTATGGTCGTTGCCAAATGCTGTAGTTTTTCCGTGGTCGTGAATATTGTGAGGTTAACCTATGATTTGGCCAAGATGTTTTCCACTAAATATTTCTAATTCATAAATTTCCCTATATTACTAACATGCAGAACAAATCTTAAGCCTTGAGTTCAAAATCTAAGGAAAATAAATCAGATGCACAACAAATTTGAGAACCATACATGTTTAGATAATAAAGCAAATCCATTGCACAACTCATTACTTGCAGATGAACCACGCAAGACTGTACTGCAACAAAAGCCTGCTTGAAGATCTCAAATGGAAAAGCCTCGGTAGGTATGTCAAAAGGGTATTGCTGCATAAAAGTATACATGAGAATAAATAATAGTTAATGCAACAGCCTCCGATGGAAAGAAATTTTGGAAGATCAAGAAATGACCTGAAACAATGAACCTGCCATGAACCACAATGTGTCAAGCTCGTTATACTCTCTCCTTATTCCCTCATCTCTGGCAACAACTTCATCCTGAATTATTAAAAAAATATCAGTTGGGATATGCATGTTCTCATTAAATATTGATTAATCCTGCATTAAAAGAAGTGGTAGTGATAAGTTGACGTAGAGTAGATAAAAAAATACTTACCCTCATGGGGCTGCCATTCAGGTAGTCCAGTTCACTTTCGGTCCATAAAAGAGGTGATTCAACAGCTAGCTGCCCCCTTCCTCGCTGCCGATCAAGCTCCTTAATGTATGGATACCAAAATGAATCTTTCCCTTGCTTCTTCTCATACATGAGATACAATGCCAAGCATGCCAGCTCAGACAATTTGTTTGTTGTCAACAATTCAGCTACATGACACGAAAATAACAACACATTACCATAGCATATAAATAACAGATAAATCATAAAGACCAAGAAGTATTGCTGATTCAGAGATGAGCAGCTAAGACCATACCATAAACTTAGTACATGAAAGACTTGTCTAACAGAACTATCATACCAATTTCAATGTATTTATGGTTGATCTACTTTTAACCACGCATCAATCATAGTGCTCCTTACTACTCTCATGATAATTGATGCCTAAAAGCTGAGAACTCCCTGTTATCTTGACAAAACAACAAAACACCCAAATGAATGCTGTAGATAGAAAATACAATCCAATAGAAGAGCCAATGGAAAAACAGACAGGACCAAAGTTTCAATATTAAATACAATAACCTATATGGTATTGCAATACATGGAAGTGCAAATAGCACCTTACAAAACAAGCCCCACAGTAATCCCACCTATATCTTAGTGCTTCTATAAATTCCTTCAAGTGACTTAAAGTTATACTTCACACATTTCATTATGTGCAGGATACCTACTCAGGACAGGAATAACTTGGGCACATCATCTCAAAGCAAATTGAGTTTGTCATTCACACAAAATGGCCCGACGGAGCTATTAGTGCAGGGCTAAATTCATTTCGATCACAAAATGAGCAACCATGAAATGAAAATTTGCCACTTCCTAGGCCATAAACCGACCAAATAACAGAACTCAACGGTACAAGAGTAAAGCAGCCATCTCACCGACGGATTCGTCCCCGAGCACCCGCTCCAGCGTGACGACGAGCGACGTGGGCACCTCGAATGCCACATCCCCCACCTGCCAAAACAGGAAACCAACCAGCCAAATCAACATCAACATCGCATCTTTACAATTGGAATCAGCCACGAACCCAGCTTACACAGCACTTGGAGGTCCTCGCCGGCGTAGATATATATATTATTAATCTACGCTAGGGGTGGCCGGCGGGGTGCAGCGGCCGGACGCGGGCGGTGGAGGAGGCCGGCGGGGAAGACGGCCGACGGCGGCGGGTCTCCAAGGGGCAGCAGGCGGCGGTGCCCCAGGGGCATTTCTTGGTGGCGCTGGTTAGGGTTTTGGGGAACCCTAATTCCCCTCCCCCTCATATATATACCTGCTGAAATATATGCGCGGGGGAGGTGGGCGTGGATCGTTGGATATGAGTGGGTAAGGAGAGAGAAAGGTGGGAATTGATCCTTGATCGTTGATTTCACTGGTTGGTTTTCCTGGGACACGAATTGGTGTGGATGCAGGAAAACTCATGACTGTTGGGGGCACAATTTAGGGTGGGCGTAGGAAAGAACTGAACTGGTGTATTTTAGGGGTAGAGATAGAGATTATCTAAAAAAAATGCTGTAAATAAAAGTCTCCAACGACAAAACGAAAAAAAATGATTTCGATGATCCGATAAGTGTCTTGGAAAGGAGCATGGAGGACGTGGTTACCTAGCTCATGCATCGCGGAGACCGACTAAGAGAAGTCTATGGGTCAGCCTTCCAATAATGCTGGCGTTCCCATAAAAGCTGGATGCATTGCGTCTAATGCTAAGCAAAGGATTCCATAGTACGCGTGCGGAGGGGTGAATTTTCAAATATGTATCTTGTCAGCTCAGATATTTATCGGATAGTGTATCAGATCAAAAATAAATATGAATTTTCCCTGTTGGATATAAATATGAATTTGATAGCCTACCATCTGTCGAATACGAATACAGATTTGGATTATCTAGATATTCAGTGGTTGGATATCCGCAGCATACATCCTCGATTTCAGACTAGCTGCGCTCATTTACATTATACATTAGTAGCTTATTATACATTAACATATACATCAATAAAGGAAGCTAGAAAAGGAACATTAGCCTATATAAAGATTCATGAATGTTCAGATCAAATAAATTAGCCTATAAGCGAGTGGGTGATGGTTTTGCTCCATGCCTCCGTGCTAGGCTGCTTGGGTTGCAAACTGTTGGCCTCGGCAATGAGCCGCGCGCTGCGTGAGCCTACCTGTCTCCCGGCTGGGCTCAAGTCCTACGGAGCACAAACACATGCTTTCTCGTTGAACACAACAATTCATATGATGATGGTTGCATCTTTATTTCTTCTCCAGAGTAGACTTAGAAAATTGCGGTCTGGGTCGAGGCTCAGTCTGAGCCCGGCCCATTGGGCAGAGTTTCGCCAACTGGGCCAGGTCTTAGGGCTTTGTACCTTACCTTGGACAACTCCAGACTCTTGCAAAGCAGCCAGAAAACCCCCACATATCGTGGTGAGAGTTGGAAGATTCCGGCAACATTGCAAAGTTGCTTACACGCACATCACCACGAACAGAGGCTTTAGTCCACTGATGACAATATTCTGAAGAAAGAGCAGCAAGGACACACTTGGTACTACACTGAAGCAACTGGCTATATAATATTTTTTTGGTCCAGAAAGCTGCTACACTTAGTAGGAACAAAAGTTGACACCCCAAGTGACAAAATATACTACTGCTACTACATCAGGAGGAATGGTTGCACTCAGGATCTCCAATGGCAGCACTGGACTGTGTATCCTGGCACAGCAACAACCTTACACAGGGGGGGGGGGGGGGGGGGGGGTGTTAAAACAAGTAGGGTTCGATTGCAGAGACCACATGAGCGGTAGAAACATCTTCAATAATTGCATGCGCGCAAACCACACACCCACCCATCAATATGCACAAAAGCAAAATGCAAAGGTGGAGTTTTTTTATATAATTTTTGGCAACAAATCATCCGATTGTTGACTAGACGCATTTGTGACAGTATGTAATACCTATAAGAAGATAGTGATTGCAATGGAGAGTTGGGCTCTAAGATAAATGCTTGGCGATGTGGTGTACTCTTCTGTTCTTTTAAGTACTTCCTGTATCTTTTCAAAAAAAAAAAAAGTACTTCCTGTATCGTAGAAGCTCTGAAGAAGAAAAGAAAAAAGATATAGCATCTGAATGAGTTAGGTCTCGCTCATTTCAGCTTGAGCTTTTAGTTTATTTTTCACTATTCCTAAATTTTGTCTTTTTCTGACTTTTTAGCTATTTTTTAGCTTTTTTGCCAGTTCTTTTTCCCGTATTCGTTTACATTGTCCATGATGGGCTAACATGTTTTTTCTTTTTAAATTTTTTTAAATTTAGTTACACCAAATAAGCCACCATCAACTACAGAGTAATTTTAGCTATCTACCATGCAATTTCAATCATAAGGCTGCTTATTTCAACCCAACCGAGCGGCACCTTAATAAGTCTCCAAAATGCATTAGTAGTATAGTTTTTTTCCTTTTCTAAGGCCTTAAGGTCCAGTTCGTATTGGTTTCTTTTTTAGCTTCTGCTTAGAAAAATCAAAAGCCAATACGAATACCTGACTTTTTGAAGTGACTTTTCCACTCCTCTGCTACTGTCTCGCTCCGGGGATAAGGCAGGAGGTCACGGGTGCATCACCCACCCCACTCATCTCGCTCCCATCACACACGCATCTCTCTCTCTCTCTCTCTCTCTCTCACTTTTTCCACCGCTTGCCCCTTTATTCTAAAAGTCACTTCATTCAGCTATTACTATTTATTTTTAGCTAAAAACGATAAGCCACAATGAAAAAGCATTAGTAAAAATTTGTCGAGACCTGAATCTACAAATCCAGACTCTTCTGTGTATACCGCACTAGTATAGGATCACACTAATGCACACAGTGTAAATATAGATGAAATATAGACCACATCACGATTTACTGAGAAAATATTCAAATATTAATAATTATCAGAGTTACGACTTTATGGTTAAGCTTACAGATAATAGCCTGGAAGACTTAAAAAACTTGTAGTGAAAAACAGAAATAAGCATAGTACCAATTCAACATGCCCATATGCTATCGACTGAGGAGCGAAATTCTAATCCGCGAAGTCGTTGAAGTATCCTCCTTCAGGTACCTCCTGCTGATATGGTTCCTCTTCTTCAATTGAGCAACAGTAGGCATAAAGCCATGAGTACATTGGTACTCAGCAAGTTGTTTGTAACAAAAATACAATTGGTACTCAGCAAGTCGTTTGTAACAAAGATACAATATAGTATGCAAGGCTTACCAATGGATGGTTTAAAAATTATTTTGCAGAAAGCAATAATTTGATATAAATACAATAAATAAATTGAAAGCGTATTTTTGAAAAGGACATAAATACATAATTAATGAATCAAATGATTGAATAAACCACAAGTGAACTACCCATTCACTTCTCAACCAAATTTCTTCCCAACCAACCAAGATTTTATGAAAAACCTAACCCTCATGTGAAATCACCGAGCAATATCCATAACTGGGGACACAGCTATTCAAATAGTTTTATACTCTGTAGAGGTTGCACAACTTGACAAACATGATATGACCATCTTGTAATGTCACCGGTATAACATGCTTCCTTTGGTATGCAGATCAGGAAGATTACAACAAAGCTTTTATAATGTTCAATCTCAACCTAGTTCTGCCTTGTTAAGGTTTCGCTGTCGAGTAGGTAAACACCCTAGTCGATAATTACCCCCTCTTGCGCCAATGTGGATCTATGGCTACGACCAAACCCATTCATCTCAATGACGGAACCAAAATTGAAACATCATAACTTAATCAACCAAGTCCATCCTATACTAGACATGTGGTTGTATGATAAGTCTCAGATCAATGGCACATAAAGTTAAGTCCTTAGACATTACTCAAGCGAAACATCCACATCCTATGTGCAAACTGCACGATCATTTGCCCAAGTGAAAACCAATTTTGTGTAACCAACACCAATGACACACCCATGCCATGGCACACACGTTTTATAATTGTTAGTACAACCATGATTCAATATCTCATTAAGTCAAAATTACTTAATTGATCAGATGCGATGATGAACCCAATGTAACTATAAGCATGGCTAAGCATACTAGATGTACAACCCATGTGACAACTAGTATTATATCACTAGATAATTATCCATCCTATGGTGACAATGGAATCATGGCATTCAAATTATCAAGGAGGGATTTATCAAATAGGACAATCACTACTAGGTACAAAGGTTGGTAATAAAATAGCAATATATGATAATTTAAAATAAAATAAATAAATAATAGATTTAAAAACTAGGTTCAACATGATCAAAGGACATAACTTGCCTTGGCCTTCTCACTTAATGGCTCTTGATCTTCAAATCTTACTTCAGCTCCTTCGAAGACGCAATCTAACGAGAAAGAAAGCGAACGAGGCACAAATAAAATCAAAATAAAATTAAAATGAATACCAAAAACTTCAAAACCAAAATCAAAAGATAGAGTTCAATTTTAGATGAATTTAGGAAAAAGAATCGGGTCAATCGGAGCTAGGACGGAGGAGAATGGGTTCTTGAAAAATCTAATCTAAAGAAAATACAAGAAATTCAGAAATTCTACTATGATGTGGACTCGACTCACGGGATGGTTAGTCTATGGTGAACTCAGCTCATGAAATAGTGTATTGGCGACTTGGTGTAAGACGTGGTGGCTGACTGGGCAACTAGGGCTGACGCGGCGGACACGAGGCATGACACGTGGCACTAGGGCTGAGGTGACATGGCTACTGACGTGTATGATGATGTGGCTCAGTTCATGGGTCTATGGAACAATGACTCTGATGGGTGGGCCTAGCTTGGCAAAGTCTTGGTGCACCATGGACTAGGCCCATTGAGAAGTTGAAGGGACACGGGGGCGTTGGTACAGGGCGATGTGGCGGGCGTGAGGCGTTGCTTTGGTGCGCGAGGAGTCAAGCATGCGGACCGAGGGGTGGTGCGGCGGGGCTGTGTAGCAGCGCAGATTGGTCGGTGAGCAGTGGCTGACCGGAGTGGAGGGTGGGGTTGGTCGGTGGATGGGCGACGGGGGGCGCTTACCGGTGAATGGAGAAGCAACGGCGAGGTCGAGACTCGATGATCGAAGATGAGAATGAAGACAGCGGCTCAGCTCGGACAACGGTGGCACACAGGCAAACTTCAGTGATTGCGAGTAGTTGCGGGACACGGAACGCGAGGGAGCAGGCACAACTTTATAGGTGCTATCGTCGAGGTGTCTGAGGTGATGACTGCACGGAGTCTAGGGCGGCAAGGACACGGATGCCGAGGCGTGTATGAGGCGGAGACGGTCAAGAGACCGTGGGGAAGACGACGTGCGGGAGGGTGACGCATGCACGGGCGAATGCAGAGCACGGGCAAAGGCATGGCTGACTCGTATTAGCCATCGAGCGGCAATGCACGGGCGCAGATGCTCGACGCGTGGCAAAGACTGGGCAGGTCAAGTTGGTCGGAGAGATGGGCCGGAGGGATTGGGTTTAGGCCCACAAGGATTTTAGGATTTTCTTAGCGTTTTCTATTTTTAGAAATTCAAGTAAAATCAAAAGAGCTCTAGAAAATAGCAAATAAATCCAAGAAAACATAGAAAATTTCTTAAAGCACAATGAACCCAAATAAATTACTTTTAGCACATGTTAATGTTTAATTTAGTCATGTTAAATCCTTTTAATTCTTGAAAATTCAATTTAAGCTTGAATTTAAGCTTCAAAAAGGTTTTGAAAATTAGGATGTTACAAAACCAATATGAAAGTCCCCTTGGCATTGCAGTGATATATTGTCCGAGGCTACGAAATTTGTTTAGCTAACAGATCGTTGTGTTTCCATGTCAGCCATCGCTTGTCGTCGGCTCCCTCGTCTCAGCTTCCTCCTTTAGATCTGTTCAGATCTAGACCTGGAACTGTTAGGCTTCTTGTTGGTGGCTCCTTTTCTCCTGGTTGACACTTGTAGGTCTCTACTATACCTGACCACCGGGACTCCATGGCGATTGTCCTTTTCATAGTCAATGCAGCAAGTGTCGGCGCCTTGTTGGACGCTTTGGACCCCCCCTTTTACTCCTTTCTCCCCTGATTTGCACATAAAATCCCATAATCTTTGCTCCTCTTTACATCCAGCCTGTAAAGAGCTATGATTTGGCGCAATCAAAACTGATGGGCCTACCTCTCTATATATATTGACAAAACTCTATTGCCGGATTACAAGTAGTTCCCATGTATGGTCATAGCCAGCCATTGGAAACAGAATCAGATACAACATGAAAACTGATTCTTTACAGATAAGTTTACAAAGAGGAGATAGAACCATATCAAGTATTCTATCCTTAGCTATACTTCTAACAGACTCCCTCAATCTGGATGTGGTCTTCCAACGTTCAAATTGTTCTTGAATTAACATATAGCTGCGAATGTATCGGTTTAGTTAAGATGTTTGGTACTTGATATTTTGAAGAAACAAACCTAATATCCAAAGCTTTGCGAGCAACTTTCTCTTGTACAAAGTGATAATCAATTTCTATGTGTTTATCCATAGAATGCTGGACCCAATTCTCCCAACAATGCCTGTATCCACATTACCTTTACCGTTGCATTAGCAACAGACTTATATTCTGCTTCTATTCTCTTGAGACTGTAGGCTGCTTCTTTGAACTCCAAGAGATGAGATTCATCCCGAGGAAAATTGCATAGACTCCGGTGCTTCTTCCGTCATTTGAGCACCCTGCCTAATCAACATCGACAAATGCATTCAACAAGGAGGACTTTGATTGCCGTAGAACCAAACCATGACTCTTGGTTCCTGTCATATATCTTAATATCCTTTTGACTGCAACCCAATGTTCTTCTGTTGGTGCATGGAGGAATTGACTCACTTGATTTACACTGAATGCTATATCAGGTTGTGTAAGAGTTGCATACTGTAATCCCCCACTGCACTCCTGTACCTGGTCATCTCTTTACCCAACAATAACTTGCCACCATGACATGTCATCTTGTCTGTAGTAGACATTGGCGTAGCTATTGGCTTGGCATGCAACATACTAGTTTTATTTAACAGATCCATCACAATTTCTGTTGAGACATGAGAATGCCATCACCCACCTGTTTTATCTCAATACCCAGAAAGTAGCTAACAAAACCAAGATCTTTTATGGCAAAAGTATTCTTCAACTTGTGTAATAGCCTCTTTGTTGCCTGCTCGCATGAGCTTATGATGATAATATCATCAACATATATTAGCATATATATAATAATGTCATTTTTGTTGAAGATGAAAAGAGACACATTAGCTTTTGATGGAAGAAAACCTAGTTCTAGAAGGTTTGCACTTATCGTAGCAAACCATGCACGTGAAGCTTATTTCAAGCCATAGAGGGACTTGTCCAGCTTAGACACATGATGAGGATGTGTAGAATCTTCATAACCAGGAGGTTGGCTTATGTATACTTCATTCAATTCTCCATGAAGGAAAGCATTCTGTATATCTATTTGTCTCATAGTCCAACCTCATGACACAGCCAATGACAACAGTAGCTGAATAGTTGTGTGCTTGACTACTGGACTGAATGTATTTTCAAAATCAATAAGACAACGTTGTTTAAAACCTTTTGCTACTAACCTGGCTTTGTATCAGTCAACACTCCAATCAGCCTTGCGCTTTACTTTGAACACCTATTTACATCCTATGATGTTTAGCCTAGGTCTCGGAGGCACCAAGTGCTAAGTTTTATTTTTCTGTAATGCTTCAAACTCAACATCCATAGCTTCTTTCCAAGCAGGCACTACCATGGCTTCTTCATGATAGAGTGGTTCAACATCAATGTCATCTGTTGTTGTTGATAGACAAGAATCAAATGCTCCTGTAGATCGTGCCATATATACTACAGTACCATCAGTACATTTCTTCGGACAACGGATATTATGTTACAATCTTGTGACATATCTATGAGAAGTTGGAGCATTCTCAGGAACAATGCTGTGCAGTGTATCTTGAGATGTTGGAGCATTCTTAGGAACTATCCTGTGCAGAGTATCAGCACCTATAGACACATAATCAGGAGAAACATCAATCTGTGCACCATCTACTAATTGGTCAGATGTACTAATAATACTACTACCTTCGATTATAAGATTGGAAGGAGTTTTGGATGGAGACACTAGGACAGGCAAGTATATGTGTGATTGGGAAGATTGACTCGACAACTGGATTTCAAGATGCTTAGAGAAAGGAAAAGACTCTTCATAAAAAATCATGTCACGAGAGATGTAAATGTGACCAGTAGATGAGTCAAGGCACTTATACCCCTTATGTTGAGAACTGTAGCCCAAAAACACACATACTTTTGATCTAAAGGATAGCATATGGGTATTATATGGTCTAAGATGTGGCCACCATACACAACCAAAAATCCTAAGCGTGGCGTAGTTTGATTTTACACCGAATAGTCTCTCAAGGGGACATGCATTATCAATTACCTGAGTCGGTAGGCGATTGATAAGGTAAGTAGCAAAAAGAAATGCTTCGTCCCATAATTTGAGAGGCATGGAAGCCTAGGCTTGAAGAGCTAAACTGGTTTTAACAACATGATGATGCATTCTTTCTGCTAAACCATTCTGCTGATGAGTGTGAGGACATGAGACCCTATGTTGTATGCCAATGCTATGAAATAATTTATTTAGTTTTTGGTGCTCTCCTCCCCAGTCAGATTGCACATATTTTATTTATTTGTCAAGTAGACGTTCAAAATGCTTTTGAAAATGAAGGAAGACATGCTCAACCTCAGATCAGGATTTCAGCAAATAAATCCATGTGAATTTACTAAAATTATTAATGAAACTGACATAATATTTGTAACCTCCAATAGATAATGGGGCAGGACCTTAGACATTAGAATAAACAAGTTCTAGAGGAGGCAAGGACTCATGAACTAACAGACTAGGTAACTGATGACTCTTTGCCTGTTGACATACATTACAAATAGAGGTATGCATGGAGGACATAACATGCAAATTATTGAGATGTAAAATAGACCGCACTACTTGAGATGATGGATGACCGAGACGAGCATGCCATTGCTCCTTGGAGACTTTGGAACTGAGCATGACCAACTTGAAAGGATTAACTGACTTGATGGGGTAGAGCCCTGACTCACATTTGCCTTAGAAAATTCTTTTCTTCAATGCCCAATCCTTAACAACAAAGAAACCATGATAGAATTCAAGATATACGTCATTATCACGAGTTAATTTCTGGATAGAAACAAGATTTTTTTGACATTTGAGGAACATGAAGAACTTTATTAAGAATAAGAGGAGAGGCAATAGTATTAATAGAATAGCTACCAATATTAGAGATGTGCAAACTTGTCCCATTGCCGACTTGAACTTGATCTGTTCCATTGTACTTTTCACGAACCGTTAGACGATCGAGGTCACTTGTAATGTGGTTGGTTGCTTTAGTATCCATGTACCAATTTGGCTCAACTTGATAGGATGAAGTGTATGCTACATCACCTGAAGATGATTGCCCTTCATCTTGATGATAGCGGTGATAGCATTTGACAGCAGTATGCCCAATCTTACCACAAATTGGCAAGTGGATGTGCACCACGGTTATCCTGATGAGATACATACTAGCTCTGCTGTTGTTACAATTCCCATGACCGTTGTAACCATGGCCACGGCCACCACGCCATCTACCGCCTTGGTATCCTCTTCCATGTGAAGTGAAATTTGCTGAGGACCCTGAATTTCCAATTTGCAGCTGTACTTCAACGTTATTTTGTTCCATCTGCAACTCAAAGCTCATCAGATGTGCATATACATCATCAAGAGTGATTGTATCAGATCTAGTAGTGATTGAAGTTACAAGAGAATCGTGCTCCGATCCAATACCAAGAAGAACATAGGAAATAACTTCGTCTTCGTGAAGAGGCATACCGATAGCAGGTAGTGTATCTACCAAATTCTTCATGCGCTTGAGTATTCCAAGGCTGTTAGATCTTTCTTCTTTTGGTTAGCGAGCTACATCCTTATATGCACAACTCACGCCCTTGATCTAGATGCGAACATCCTCTCCAGAGCTAGCCACGCTTCACGAGTAGTTTCCATGAACATGACATGGGCCATGGTTTAGTTCAACAAATATTCTTTCACATCGAGGCCACCTCCTAATCTTACCTCCAACACGGGCATGTCCCAATGTGGACCCAATGTGGAGGCACACAACCACATTGGTTTTTCAACCAATGCTCGCTGCGGCGGTTGATTGACGACCTCGTCTCGAGCAACGTGCTTGAAGGTTTTTGTCGTCTGTCAACTTCATCTCCAGCAACTTCATCACTCTTTGGTCAGCGTTGGCTGCCTCCCTCAACAATGGCACAGTTGGATTCTTTTCGGCTATGCCTAATGGTTTATGGCTGCAGCTGATGGCTTTTGGCCCTAGTATGAGCGTTTGTGTGAATGAACGAAATATCGAGAAGTCGCTTTGAAAAGACGACAGAGAAACCATTCTGTTTGTTTATTCGGAGGAATCCATAAACCATAAGCTAGAAAGAAAGGGCCAATAATTTCTTGCATGATGAAGTGTACTTTGCAATTTAGTCCACTTGAACTTGGTTGTAATTTTCTTTCTTTGCTGGACCTAATTGTATTTTTCAGGGACCGTGCATCACCTTGATATATACTAGGGGTCTTTTTCCTTAAAAAATATGATATTTAAGTTATAGTTTTAAACAAGATATTATCAACTATTTTAGTATATTCACAAATAGTAAAAATAAAACTACAAACTAGAACGCTTGCTAAATACTCTGTTTTTTTTTCAATTTTTTATATGCTCAGATTGTCTTATACTAATAGTTCTGGCACTACATCATCAGCAAAGAGAAAAAGTATTATTATCTTATACTTCTGAAATTTGTTCGATTCATATGTGCAAGATATAACCTTCATAACAGAGCATTAAGAGGTTTTTCTACAGTGTAGTCTTGACTACTCTCTTGATAAGTGGTAGAGTTATGGTAGTACAACTCCACCTACCACGTTTCAGATCCTAGTGTCTACCTTTACGTATATGTGAGTGCGTGTTTATAAGAATTCTGTGAGGCTATTGATTTATCTGTTGCCTTTGTATTTCTACGTGTATGCTAAGAGACACAATCGTGCATTTGTAGTCTACATGCGTGGTGGTGTATATGCATGTTTACCTTGTAATAAAAAAATGTATTGCTAGCCAACTCTTTTTTTAAAGCTGAACCCTTCCTGCCTAAAACCAAACCAAAATAAGTATGATTAAAAAAATAAGTAAAATGCCATTTTTTTTAAAAAAAAAACTGTCTTGTACCCTAGCTGGAAGCCTGGAACCATTCCTTTTGATACGCCTGGGCCAAGTCTGGCCCACTCGACAAGATTCGGCCTAGTCATCGATGGGCTCTCCTCAGCCCAATATCTAAAAAGAACTAGATGCATATGAAAAATCACTTTTTTTAATTAAAAGAAGAATGTGATAATCAGGTTGCTGGGTTTACACCACTGTGCGTCTATGATTGTCCTGATATAACTGCCCCATGTTTTATTTGATCCAGCCTAGAAGAACTCAACATGGTTTGTCTAGCCCAGTCCCGGCCCAAGCCTAACCCTGGTCCAGCCCAAACCATTAGCATGCTTATGACCGGGCCGGGCTAGAGCTAATCCAATGCAACTGTTTCTTGATCCAGCCCAAGCCTAGCCCGGTCATACATTTAGGTTCCGTTCTTTTTAGCTTCAGCTTCTAGCTTCTGGGTTATTTTTCACTATTTATAAAATTTCGTCTTTTTTGAGCTTTTGGCTTTTTTTGAGCTTTTTTACCGGTTTTTTTCCCGTATTCATTTGCGTTGTCAGTGATGAGCTAGCACATTTTTTTTTCTATTTTTAAATTTTTTAAATTTAATTACGTTAAATAAGTCACTTTCAGCTACGGTAAAATTTCAGTCGTTACAGTGCAATTTCAGCTATAAACTACAGCTTTGCAGCCCAACCGAGAGTACAGCCCTGATTAAATCATTGCTGTCTCCACAGTGGAAGTCAAGCTCATATTTATTTGCAGATCTACAAACACACATCGCATCTCCATTCATGTTGCTCCAAAGGTGCGCAACAAAATTTATTCTTTCAAAATTCTACCGATATATGTTTGCAGTAATGCATGCATTTAATTTAGTCTTCCAATCCCCAGTTTCCAACGTGTAGTGCGTGAGAAAACAAGTCCTGGTCTTGGGCTCAGCCTGCAGTCTTCAGCGCGTCCTGGATGATCGCAGCCACTGCAAGGATGCCAATTGGGCGATTCTTGTAAGCATGAAACGTCACTTACATAAAAGAAAGAAACCAAAAGCTGCAGTCACAAATATATGCATACATACCTCTCAGTCCAGATGAACTGGCAGTGCCGTCCAGATTGTTTTTCGCAACATTTCTGTATGCAGATAATTTTTCTTGTGTCAGCACAAGTCATTGCAAAAGGAACATAATAAATTTAATGCAATGTATGAAATGAACTGAATTACTCACAGTTCAGTCAAGTTCCCGACAAGGACAATGGAGAGGATTTCCAGCGGCACCGTGCCGGTCAGCCTATTCCCGTTCAGCCGCCTGAAAAAAAAGAAGTAAAACTATTACTTTGTTGACTCGAGAAAAATTGCACTGCACCGATCTGTACTTTTTTGTATTCAACAGATTGCACCTACACCGTATTTTTTTTAAAAAAAGTATTGTTTCTCCATTTCAAGACTGTATGCTTCAAGGTTTTTATGGGCTTCAAGTTTCCAATTTTTAAACCACTTTTTGGAAAACTCTGAGAAAACTTGGAATTCTATTTGCAAGTTTTCTTTTTGATAAATTTAGGAACAAGCACATACAAGAACTGCAGTTTTTTTATGTTGCCCAGAGAAGCCGGGATAGAGCCACTCAGTGCGTTCTTCTGAAGCTCCAATTTCTCAAGGTTCGTCAGATTGCCCAACGATGGCGGTATAGGTCCTGCCAGGTTGTTCCCATACAGGCTCCTGCGGACATCAACACATTTTTGCAGTTCAAAAAACAGACAGAGTTCACCCGAGTCTTTCATCATTCTGAAATTGTTGTAACGAAATTCATACAGATAGCGCAACGTGCTGACGGTGCCAAGCGAATCAGGTATCGCGCCAGTGAGCAGGTTGTCCTGAAGACCAAGGCTCACCAGACTACTCAGGTTGGCCAGTGTTGTTGGTATCGATCCATTCAGGTCATTCCCATACAACTCACTGCAAAGAAGGGCAAATCAATTTCCAGCAATTTGGCATTTGAGTGTAATATGTGAGGTCTTCCACTAAGTTGCAGTACTTACAGGTACTGAAGGTTCTTCAGTCCTCCCAGTTGCGGAATCAGAGGGCCTGAGATGCCTGCTACCCCCAAATCCCTGCACACGAAATAGATAATTTACACTTCAATATACACAAGGTTTTCAGATAAGTATAATTAAACACTCTACAGAGACCCAAGAAGACTAATTTACGCGATAACATGCAGTTTCCATAAGTCAAAAGTTCTGAATCTTGAAGGGAGTGCACAAATAAGAATACTAGCTTTCATCCATCGGCTGTACTTTACTAACTGAGGTACGGTTGTATGCTTTCCTAGAAGAAAACTATACATATTGTAAAGCAAAGCAAATTGCCGTTACTAACGGTTTAGACTTCAGACCTAATTTAAAATTTGATCTTCAGAACAAGGAGGAAAAAGAGCTACGGAAGTGGCATACACACGGATGACGGAGTTGTCGTTGTTGCAGGTGATATGAAACCAAGTGCAGGGATTGACAAGGGTTGGATCCCAGCTCTGCAGCACATTGTTGGGGTCCTTCCATGCCAGCCTTTGCGCGTACAGAATGTCACCTTCAGATCTCAACATAGCAAATTAGCATATGCATCTCTCAGAAAAGGATTCTCTTAGCAAATATTCATGTATATAATTGATGACAGAGGATATATATGTGTATACCTTCCGTGTTGCAGCTCACAAGAGTTACAAGAGCAAGAAGGCCGGTGAGGAGTGCTGCTGCTGTTGCTGCAAATTGGGCCGCCATTGCTGTAAACCTGAGATGTATTTGGTACACTGAAATGTTAGAGAGGGCAGGCTTTTATATACAATTGTTCTGAGAAATCACGGAATGATTTTCTGACCCAAGCTTTGAAACTTTCATGGTCAGATTTAACTTTTCTCCTCCATTGACCTGATGTTGTACTCTTCTGAAGAATGATGTGCCAAGTAATTCCTGGAGTAGAGTTGCTATTCTGACCAAGGAAACTTCAGCAACCTTGTCCAATTTCACTGATGGCATGCCTGCTACAGCCTGCATTAGATTATCTTGGAGCCACGAATTGCAATGAAATACATGGAGTATCGCCTAAACGGTAAATCAGATGTTTATTAAAAAAACATACCTAGACAAGCATAAGATATTAGCAAGAAAACACTGAATTGACCAAATTATGTATTTATTTCACAAAAAAACTTTAAGCAGATTTACATAATTATTACAATATTTTTGCTGTAACAGTGTAGTAATAATAAGCTATTCTTTCCTTGGGAAAAAAGCTTCCCTTTTACTTCTATGTACTCGTTAATACCAGCTGAAGTTCTAGAGGAATCATGCAACTTATGCTATATTTTAGTTGGTATGTAGTAATCATGCAACTTCTACGTACTCGTTAATACCAAGGAAACAAAAAACAAAACTGTGGAAGCACTCATACCAGAATCAATCTCGGTTCCACAAGCGCTGATAGCGCCGCTTCTTCCGTGCAGCTCGAGGTCGCATCTCCCTCGTTGCAAAGCCCAACCAGGTAGCTTGGATAAACATGTCACATTGAGCACGATGATATTAATTCCACACAAAATCGATGAAGTTTTTTTTTAAGAAGCTGGAAATCAGCAGTGCAAGCAGTGAATGGGTTGGGCATTTGATCGAACAGGAAGAAGGGTGTAGCGAACACCACCCCGCACGAAGGATTGGTCAGCCTGGACTTCGTCAGCGCAGCCGGCAAAACCGATCCTCCTTGCAGTCAGGATGGCACAATGCCCACATGTGGCGCAAACAGTCAGAACAAACCTTCACACGTTAATCGTTTTATGAGAAGAGGGAGTGAGGAGAAAGCGAGTAGAGATTATAAATTAGTTAACCATAATCGCACGATCAGTAAACGCAGAAGACTGATAACCAAATTTTCTATTACAAATTAAGTTAACATTAAACACATGTCCCATGAGCACACTCACGGAACAGTAATATTTTTTGGGTGTGTATAGGTATCACCTGGATGTTTTCTTCTTAATAATCATCCAAATTTCGAACCGTTGGATTAGAGATCCAACGGCTCCTTTTTTTGGAGGGGGGAGATTTTTTTTTGAGGGGGTGAGGATAATTCGTGGCCGTTGGATCTCTAATCTAACGGTCACAAATCTGGATGATAGCTAGAAAGAAAACATCCGGATCATGATTATCAATACCCATATTTTTTTTTGGAAATGAAATGCATGCCATTTGATTTATTCATTTATTTCCAACTTGTGCGTGAAATACGGAGTCTTGCTCTCAGAGTCAGTTTGCAGTCTTCAGCATGTCCTGGATAGTTTTAGTACCTGCAAGAATGCCAAATTGTAGTCCTTGTAAGCATCGCCTCTGCAATTGTATAGAAGAAATCAAAAGCTTCAAGTGACATATTGTAGGACCGGATGAGGCAACAGAGGAGGAGAGGGGTGAATGGTGCCTAAAGATTTTTCCACCAAAAATTCACATATTTCTTTTGCTCCGATAGCTACAAAGCTATGAAGATTAGAATATAAGGCTTACTAGAAAATAGAGGAACACAGACCACTGTACGACTAGATCAGAGCACTGTGTGGTCAATTTACGACCACTAGGCGGAAGCACAACGTGGTAGAATACGAGCACTCAGCAGTGATACACAATGGTCGTAACAGACACCGTAGTCGAAACTGACAATGTGGTCGAAACCTACATCGTGGTCGAAACCCACACGTGGTCGAAACCCACAACATGGTCGAAACCGACATCGTGGTCGAAAACCACAACGTGGTCGAAAACGACATCGTGGTTGAAACAGACTATGTGGTCGAAACTGACATCGTGGTCGAAACTGACATTGTGGTCGAAACAGACTACGTGGTTGAAACCGAGTACGTGGTCGAACCTTCGTGGTCGAAACCAACGTAGTCGAACCAGCGTGGTTGAAACCAACGTGGCCGAATCAACGTGGTCGAAGTCTGCCGACTTCCCAACATGGTCGAAGTCTGCCGACTTCCCAACGTAGTCGAAACTAACGTGGTTGTAACCAACGTAGTTGAAACCAACGTGATCGTAACCAACGTGGTTGAAACCACTGTGGTCGAAACCAACGTGGTCGAACCAACGAGGTCGTACGCCAATAACATGGTCCAACGATCAACGTGGTCGAAGACCGACTAGCACCTGTAACCAACTGCGGTCGTAAAACAACTCGTAAGGCAGTGGGGGCACACGACCACGAGATCTACGACCATCAAGCAGTCGGAAACTAGTGCAAATAAAAATAAACGATCTATGTCTTGACCGGTCGAAAAAGAAGCGGTCGAAGAATATAATGTGGTCGTAAGCAAAACTGAGGAGGCCAGTGAGTGCACGACCGCAAAATCTAAAATCCTCATAACTTTTGAATACTAGATCGAATGGCTAGGAAATTTTGCACACAACATAGCTAGGGCCTCAGGAGATTGCTCTGATCTTTAATTGAAAACTTAGCAACCTAAATGAGAGATTGACTTGATTTCACCGAGAGCGCCCAAAACCAAATTTGAGAGCTAACAGAACCGCTCGTGGGTCAAATGTAGCCAAGATGGCTTGGAGTACAACCCACATGTCATTGCGATCAACATCTAGCCAAGAACACAGAGAGAAGAAGAACAGAGAAGAAATCAAAGCATCAAGCAGACTAAACAACTCAAAAAAAAAGCACAGAGATGGATGATTGCATACATGGAAGATTTCACAGACACTCCCAACAGCCACTCCCCTTGGGAGGACAAGCTCTAACCCTAGAGCTACACACACACACAGATAGAGTCCCATGGGAGGGAGAGGCGCCAGCCGCCAGGGCTTGGCCAACTATCTCAACCTTAACTCTTGCCTCCCCTCTCCCTTTTATAGGCTCACACGTGAACCTAGACCTAATGGAACCACCCATTAGTCCACACTGGGGATTACCTGTAACCCCACCTAACACCGGGTTTTACACATGCGCACACTCGCAACAACCCCGTAACCACCGATAGGACACAGCTGCTTTAACAGACCAGCTCCCCTTTTGCAGCCTTGAGTCAATTCACCGAATTGCCCCTCAAGCACCTTCCCGGAAGCTTCCTGTCTTCACACGACCGCACCTGTCTCCCGACCGACTGGACCTCGACTCCTCCTGAGCCTAGTCCCGGTCCATTCGTTGCACACGACCGCACCCGACATCTGACCGTCTGGACCTCGACTCCTCCTTGAGCCTAGTCCCAGTCCACCTTACCGCTGCCCGTCGTGTCCACCTCCGGCGGCTCCAGCTCCAGTTCCTCGTCGTCTCGGCTTGCAACCACCTCACCAGCCTTGATCATCTTCGGCGTCTCCTGACCGTCTGGACCTCAACACCTCCTGTGCCTAGTCCCGATCCTCCTACGCCTCACCATGACCTAGTTTCGAAGTCCTGCAACCGTACAAACAAGCAAATCATCACATAGCACCACACCAAACATTCAGACCATCAATTGGCACACTCAACAAGTATCACAGCACAACACCTGGTCTTACACCACCTTCAACCACTCGAAAGAACAAGACATGACGTGCCAGCAGCCTACGACCACCGAGACACAAGCAAACAACTATCTTACCTGAGCTCCGACCTCATCTCAGTTCACTATCTTGGACGGGTCTAAATCTCTTTGCTCCAGTGCTTGCAGATACAACAACACTCATAGAGCCTAACGATGATACAATTAGGGTCTGCTCTCCTGTTTGAGGTAGAGGTGGGGGCGGAGCTGCTTCGTTGGCTGAAAGATTTTTCGGAGAAATTCCGTAACAACTCATAGGAAAATTGTCAGAATTTTTCATGGAGAAATGTAGAAAACTGCAAATTGCAAAGAGAAAATTACACTATTACCTACTAGTAGTGTGCCCGTGCTAACGCTACGATAAAATACAAAACAAGATAAAATTTGTAAAAAATAAAACGAACAATCAGATTCATTAAGATTCACATCTCATATATTGTATAACCAAATATTTTTGTCACATAAAGCTGCACAACATTCTACTGCAGGATTAATGTTACATTAGTTCAATAATCATACATTTGGAAGGAAGCAAGAGATAAACTGCAATCTGCTGCATAAACTGACAAATATAAATTGAAGGACAAAGTGTGCTTACTGATGAGTAAGCTGAGATACAGCAATCTGGATGCCGAAGTAATGCCAATGTTGTCTCTGGAGAACAGCATACCAAGGACCAAATAGTTAGCGTAATTTCAAGCCATTAGCAAAATGGTCGAAAATCTTAAGAAAATAAAAAAATCTTTATAATTTCTTTCAGAAGGGATTGTGATGCATAATATAATGCAGCTTACAGCACGTACTCGACTATATCATTTTATATATGGAGACATGTGACATTGCCAATAAAGAAAACTTGTAAAACAAAGTAGTAGATTTTAGACTGTAGGCCAAAACCACCTCCCAATTTCCATCACAGATAGATATTGTGTCCATCATAGTATTAAAACAATCCCTCCTAACAACCCACGGAGGAGAAGCTCCCATAATCATTCAGCAGCTACTCAAACCAGATGAAAGAAGATAAACTATCTCAGAACAGAAGGCTAACACAGTGGAAAAGCAGATAACATAAAGCAGTATACTGGATTCACAATGGCCTTGCTTCGAACCCCCCTTCCTTCCGGCTGACTAAGTTGTAGGGCATGTGGGTACCTAGAATTCTGTCCCAGATTGAGAAGAAAGGCTGAGAGTAATTGTATTTTGAGCCTTGGAGCTGATGGTGGATATCATGGTAGGCAGTATTGTTTTGGAACAAGTTCTGGAAGATGTTATATGGTAACCAAAGTCCACAGTGATCATCGACTGTCTTGAGTACAGCAAAACAGAAGAAGAACACAGCAGTTCTTGGCGTCATACCAGAGACCAAGAAGGAGATAGCACCACCTACAGTGTCCAAAAGGAGCCCCTCCAATGGATGGTTGTAGAGAGCACCAAAAGCATAAGGAACAATCAGCCGATGATGTTGTGAGTGGATATGCCGATAGAGGAATTTGTTCTGGTGCATATAGCGGTGCACAAAATATTGCCATGCATCCATGACCAGCATTGCAACAAAAAACTGAAAGGTTTGAACGACAATAGGTGGCTGGACCACAACCGTTGAACTATCCGAAGTAACCTGCAAACAATCGTGTAGAATTGGGTTAGAGAGGCTAACGAGGAATTAGTTTGCCATTAAGAAATTTTAAAACAAACCACAGGTTCACATATTGAAACTCATCATCAACCTGACAGAACAGCACAAATGCAACATAAACATGCCCACATACATGCAAGAAAGCGACCCCCAGTCTAGTACAACCTTTACAATGTTGTGGCATTAACAAACAATTCTTTTCTTTAAACCAAATTAACAACAATTCTCTTGCTTTCTGATTGTTTGATATCTCATGCACTCGTATGATGCATGGCCAGCTATGCACTGATGAAATAGTTACACTAAGAAAGGATCATGTACCGTGCTTGGACACTGTACATCCCTATGGGGAATATTGACAATTCGACATGTGTG
Organism: Dendrocalamus latiflorus; assembly: GCA_017311315.1. Taxonomy (NCBI): domain Eukaryota; kingdom Viridiplantae; phylum Streptophyta; class Magnoliopsida; order Poales; family Poaceae; genus Dendrocalamus; species Dendrocalamus latiflorus. The sequence continues at coordinate 24,064,407 of CM029615.1, forward strand.
CCCATCTACCCTGTCAACCTAGTGAAGAATCTGGCCCAAAGCCTATCACCATCCAAATATGTATTGCCCAATTAACTGAAATTTCAAACAATAATATAAACCTAATTGCACCGTAATAATCCTCAGCTACAAACAAAACATAACAGGTGGCACAAGTTTTGCAAAACCAAGCAGGTAGGCTCAGAAGCTATTTTTTCCAAAAAAATTGTAACGCGCATGATAACACGTACAGGGCATAACCATATGGTTTTTTTGCACCAATACATACAACAGTTACACACACATATATGTATGTGCGTACATACATACATACACGTGCGTGCGTGCGTGTCTGTGTGTGTGTGTATCCCACTAAAGGTAATCCCAGCACCAACAATGCCAAGGACCCAATGCAGCAACCAATGTTGGTGGCTCCCTAGCTCCAGTGTTCCTAACAGAGAATGCACAAAGAATGTTCACAACTCTAATCAATTTTCATATCATAGAATGCAAAGGGCTATGCACCTCAAACAGAGCTTGTGCATAAGTCTTGCCTTGATTAAAAAATAATTATTGGCAACAACTCTGATGGACACAAAGATTGTTTCAGGACAAAATACAATGCACACAAGTCAACAAGCAAACAGAGATGCATATGTTAAACACTCCAACATACCGGCTATCAGGAATCCTATCAAAATCATGATCCAAGAAGCACAGCTCTGGCGTGCCGCCACTACCTTGAAATGAATCGCTCTCCATTGAAAACTCTGGTTAAGGATCATTGCTTTGGTTAGAATATATGAGTATCTTGTGGAAAGCCATTCAAGTCTGATAACTTGACAACATCAAGTGAGGAATTCTTTGATGAGTTAATGCCAGAATAGATAGATCCTCCATCACCAGGATTGGTATTTGAAGGATCAGAAGAATTACCAAACAGTCTAACCATTCAGAATTTGCAGTTTCTATTTCAAAACAGTGCTGAAGTGTTAAATTTCTGCTATAACTTAGGATTAAAAATATTTCAAAATAGTGCTCAATTGCTACAACTTCCTAACAGCTGTAGATTTTAATACTTGATGGATGAAAAATGAGTATCTTGGTAATAAAAAAAGTTTGCTTACAATGCATATGGAACAAAAAGCAGCAGAGCTAAAAATGCTTAAGGATTTAATATATGGACCAATTACCTGCATTAAATCTACAAGATTTGGACTGTGGCTTCCTAAGTTAGATGTGCTCCACCCAGAATCACATTGAGCATCCTCTGCTGAACTTGAATCCAACCTTGGCGACTTTTCATCCTCAGGTTCTTCCTTGTGCGTTGATAGAGCAGAAAGACGATGAAACAAGGACCTGCTGCTGCTGCTGTTGTCAAGGGAGAACGGCCTCCATTCTCTAGCTTTGCCACACCGGTTCATCAAGTGGCGGCTCTCCCTTGAAACGATTGGTGGAGGAAGCCTTGGGTTCAGACTCACCTTGGAGCCATAATATTCAAAGTATGCCGGATCAGAATGGAGGTGCTCCTTAGACTTTGAACTGTCAGCTTCAGTGCCCAAGTTCCCCAATGCGTCTTCAAGGTTCCCACTCTTCTGACCTATGAGGTGACCAAGTGCAGCCAAAGACCCCTCCATGCTAGGGGGAGCACTTCCACTTCGATTCGGGACAGAATCCCTCCAATTCCCATAAATGCTACCACCATTTGACATGAACGCCAATTCTTCCCCTGAATGGCCAGCTGGCAAAGAGTTGTATGATCCCAGGTCTTTGCTTGGTGGCCAGTTCCCAGCTCCCGTTCCTCCAATTAACGGCTGAGCACTCTCTGTGGTCATTTTGCTGGACAACAAATGGTGATCATTTAGTGCTGATTTCTCAATTCAACTCTGCAAGTCTAGTTCTTTTTTTGGACGCCTACACAAAAATCATGCCAAAAAGAAAATCAAAAGTAACAAATAGCATACTTATACCACTAAGCAATGTCTCAAAATTAACTCCAGTCTCAGATGGCATTAGATTCAGATAAGATAATGCATTAAGATCACAAAGTCATAATCACTGTAAAACAACCTATACACGTATCCATACTTTACCACACAAGTTGAGGTATTTAGATCACAAAGTCATAATCACTGTAAAACAACCTATACACGTATCCGTACTTTACCACACAAGTTGAGGTATTTCAACATCTGATTCCAAAATACTGAGTTAATGAATATTGCTGAACATAACAATAGATCAACATATTGTAAACTGAGTATTCATATCATTGCAGTTTAGAGATAATAATAACTAAAAAGAGATGTCAGATGACTGATAAGAAAAAAATATACGGTTGTGATACAACAGACCAGCCATACTACGCCCGTATGCCCGAAAATATACGGTTGTGATACGGTTGTAATCCACAGGAGGGCGACATGTGGGGAAGAGGAGACCTGCGCTTGCTTGAAGGAGGCCATGGCCTTGGGGTCGGCCCCGGGGGGCGGCTGCGGCACGGGGAACGGCGCCCCTCCGTCCGGCGTTAGCGTGCCCATCAGCCCACCGAGCGCGGCGCCGATCGCCGTGGCGACGGCGGCCTCGACGTGCGTGGGCTGCTAGTAGCCAGCGCGCTCGAAGAGGAACCACACCGCCGTAGCGCCCACCACAGCTGCCGCAGAGGCGTTTCTCCGCCGCCACAGCAGCACGTCGGCGACTGGAGGAGGAGCGGTAGGAAGAGTCAGAGATCGAAGGAACTGGGCGGGGATGAGAATAAATTGGGAGAGGAGGGGAGCGCGTGTGCGTACCTGCGCCGCCGCCGAGAGGTGCGGCCCACCTCGCTTGGCGCGCGTCGGCGACGACCGAGGTCGAGCAACGGCGGCCTCGCCTGACGCGAGTGACGGTGGCCTCGCTAGGCGCGCGTGGCGGCGACGGCACCTCCAGGAACCCTAGGTTTTGGGAGGAGGCGGCCGGCGGCGGGTGCGACGGCGGATCTGGGCGAGGCGAAGCGGCGGAGGCGCTGAGGGCTGAGGCGAGCGGGGCGCAGGGCGGCGGGCGAGCGGGGCGGAGGAGAAGGCCGGCGGCCGGGCGGGGGAGCGGAGGGGTGGGGGGAGGAGGAGGCGGCGGCGCGGGGTGGTGTGGGGAGGAGAAGACGGCGGCGCGGGGGGTGGGGGGAGGAGGAGCCGGTGGCGCAGGGGGTGGGGGTGGGGGAGGAGGAGGCGAGCGGGGGAGGCGGCGGAGCGGGAGGAGTGGGAGATGGGACGCGCCGCGGGGGGGGGGGGGGGGGTGGGAAGCAGCGCAGAAATTTCTGGCCTTAGGATCTTCAATGAGTAAGAGAAGAAGGCTTGAGGAGAGATCCAGACCATTCATTTGTATGAAGTTGGATTACTTTGGTACACAAATCTGGGTGGACTTAGATTAGGCATGACTGTGGGGGTGGTTAAGGGGGTGGATTTAGCAAAGAAAATTTTGGTGAATTATAGAGTAGGGTAGATTTTACATCACAACAAAGAAAAGTAAGAACAAAAAAATATATTAAAATTAGTATTGTTACATCTTTTCTTGACTGTAGGTTGTATTTCAAAATTTCAGTTTTTTAGCAAAAATATTTTGAATTTTGCTAAATTATCACAAAGTGCATTAAAATTTTCACAAGAGAACTCGAAGAAGAGATTGCAAGTTTGAGTGTGGTTGAATGAGGGGGTTGTTGCCTATTTATAGAAAAATTGAGATTTTTTAATTTTTCATATTTTTAAATTCCCAAAAGGCTAGAAAATTAAAAAAATCCGACCGTTATCGCGCTAAACGAGCTGAATTCATGCTAAACATGCCGTGCCTACCATGCCTAATCGGCTAATCATGCCAAACGAGCCATTTTTCGTGCCTAACGGACTAAGTGAACTACCATGCCTAACGGACCATACCGTGTCTATTGTGCCCATGCTGGGCCATGCTTGGCCTAGCACTATTCAAGCATAGCCCAACGCTTTATGCCTGGCCAGCCCAGCACAATTCCTTCGTGGTCTGGCCCGATAGGCATGATCCACTTGGCCACCTCTAGCACCCACCTCGATAGTCTATGGGTATAATTTGCAATTTACTCTTAACACTATTTAGCTCTAGGAATTAATGCTAGAATCATCGAATTGGAATTAATTCTAGGGATTGAGCTATTTGGCTGCCATAAGAATCGGAGTTGATGATTCTAGGACCTATTCTAAGAGTTAAGATACAATAAGAAATGGTTCTTTGCTAGCAATTGGTCTTGTTCTTTTTAACCACGGATGATAGCTTATGACTGCAGCTAATGAGTTTTTGTTATGGTACAATTATTTATAATAAGAATCGATGTCGATAAATCGATAAGTCACTTTAAAAGGACTGTCTCGATAAACCGTTTCGAAACGACTATGAAAAAAATCACCCTATTTGTTTGTTTAGGAAAATTGTAAGTGTAAACCATAAACCGTAACATTGTTTGGCCCCGCTCCAACGGACTACTAGCTTCTGACTTTTGCTTGAAATTGAACTGTAGCGGCTGCTATTTTTTATTAACCATTCAATTAAAAATAAAAAGAGAAAATAAAATAAAAACCGCTGTTATATCATTACGGACAATACAAAGGAATAAAAAAAAACTAAAAATATCAAAATTAAAAAACCGATGTATTTTAAATGTTTTTTGGGCTTTTAAAAACAAGGATCTAAAGCCGAATGCTTTTAAGCCGGTTCTGTCTAGATCAATTGAAGCCTTCACGGTTCGTCCTCACGATCGGCGCGTATTCTCTGACTTAGAGAAGCTAAGTCACAGCCATCCATCGCCCAGATGAACATTCTAGATTAAGTTTTTTTTAGTTTTGATTTTTTTACTTCTAGTTTTTAGTTTTTTATTTTCATCTTTTTCTAGTTTTTTCTTTTTTTATATTTCTTTATATTATCTGTGTTAAAATAACCTATTTTTATTTATAAAAAATAGGTTATTTTAACACAAATAATATAAAAAATAAAAAACTAGAAAAAGATGAAAATAAAAAACTAAAAACTAGAAGTAAAAAAATCAAAAATAAAAAAACTTAGGCCCCGTTTGGCACAGCTCTACCACCAGCTCCTTGGAGCTGTTTGGAGCTGTTTGTGCCAAACGGGGTAAAGCAAAATAGCTCCACCCAAGGAGTTCCTTAAAACCTGCTGAGACAAAAGTAGCTCCACCAAAGGAGCTGAAAAAAATAGCTTCTCCCAGCTCCACTTGTGAAGTCAAAAAAAAACAGCTCCACTTGTGAAGTGGAGCCGTGCCAAACGGAACCTTAATCTGGACCGTTCATCTGGGGACCGTTCATCTGGGCGATGGATAGCTTATTCCCGCTCGCCTCACGATCCACACGAAGTCCTCTCGTCCTCGACATTCTCACGGCGCCGCCTCCACCGCTCGACGCCGGCCATCCCTCGTCGGGCTCGACTCCGGAATGTTCCTGTCACATCTTCCCTTCTCCGCTGCCTCTTCTCTCCCCACCATGGCCGCTCGTATCCAACCAGGCGCGTCTGCCGCCGCCGTCGCTCAGCCCAAGGTGACATGCACTGAGCATATCAAGATCGGCCGAACAAGACACCGAGGCTGGTGGTGGGGAAGCTCGGCAACGGTAGCTCGGGAGGGTACGATCAGATCCATGCCTCAGCCGTCTCCATCGCTCTAGATCCATGCCATGGATTGGATTGTGTGGCCGCGTGTGAGTCAGTTTTGAGAGAGGAGTATATGGTTGCCGCTGCCACATTGGTCTTGAGGACAACGAGCTCCTTACAAGCACGACTAAGAAGACAAGCAACAGAGCAGAGAGGCAGACGAGTGCTCCAATGCCTCGTCGATGCCGCCGCCGAGCACGCTGCTGGCCTGCTGCTCATGCGTCGGCCAAGTGACTGGTAAATAGAGGAGCAAAGGAACAGCTTGCCGGCGAGGAGGAGCAAGGGGAGGCAATTGCGGATGCCGTCCCTGGGATTATGCCGAGGACACAGAGACAAGCTGGTGTTCATGAGCATGGGGAAATTTTCAATTCCAAATGGCACCCAAACACAAAATTTGGAATTGGTGTTAGCTAGAAACTAACTCAAATTCTAGTGAAATTAGAGATTGAATCCATTTGAATGAATCCAATTCAATTCCATGGGAAACAGGGTGCAAATGAAATGTAGTAGTTACAACCTACAAATACATGGAGTATTGCTTAAAGGATAAATTAGGGCATGATAGTATGACAATAGCAAGAAAACATTTACTATAAACTTTACCAATCGATTTTAGCTACGTTGTAAAAACATGTTTGTTCTATAGTTGTGTTTGTCACCGAAATAACAACTTTTTTTTTACCATGAATTAATAAAACTTTCAACTAAATTATGTATCAACTTCCAGCTGTGCACCACTTCACCAACTAGCACATGTTTTATACTAGCATTTTCATATTCTAGTTTAGATGGTCTAAAGTCGCAAATACAGTCTCAACTTTGAAAAAAATACCGTTAAATTAATGTTCATCTACTCATTAGATTGCCTCTGTTTCGTCAATGCTTATCCTTAGTTAGGTTAACTTCAATGGTAAACACACTTGGTCTCTAAGCAATCACAACTTCTGTACAGAAGCTTCCAACGACGCGTGCGTCCAAGTCTTGCAGTCAGAATGCTTGAATGGAGCTTTTCTGGCTATTTTCTTCCTCCAAGCAATTTCTAATTGATGTAGACATAAATTAATTTGATTTATGTAGACCCTAGAGTACTTGTCTCATCAATTTCACCAAAATAACCTTGTCCAATAAATATATGTTTTTTAGGCAAAACAAGTGAATTTGTTGCTTATGGATTGGCCGGTTATACTGCAGATAGTATCACAGACTAGGCACAGGAGATTGGCCTTCTAAATTTTCAATTACTGCATTACAGACTAAGTTCTAACTTCTACGCACATGGTCAATGAGCGTAGTCAGGATCAGGAACAATGAATCTTTTTTAGGGAATTGTGAGCTTTTTTTTTCTTTTGATGCTTTACACTTCAGTTGGCAAAATAAACTACCTGATGATCCCATATTATGTCTTTTGTACCAGCAAGCAGATGGAAATAAGAAACACTCTTCTTTCCTATTATTGATGCTTATGTTAAACATCCAAGAGTTTGCAATGAGATGGTGAATACTTTCAATTACACAGGTACATATTCTGATTTCGTTTGGTTCTGCCATATGCTGAATCCAAAACCTATTGAATTGAGCATTTTGGTATTTCAACTAGTACTTCCGCTAATTTCCATGATACAATACAAGGAGGCTTTTGGTAAGTGTGAACTATCATTTCGTTTCCACTTCGTCTTCGTCATCCTTCAGATGCTCCTTAAGACTCTGAATCTGAGGTTGGCAATCAACATTCTCCCAGATTGAATCAATACTTGGCAATTCGTATCCTTCGGGTCTCAGCGACAGCGCAAACTCTGGTAGATCAGGCAAGGATTGAAGTGCACTGCACCAGGAAAGGAGAGGCATCACAATTCACAACTAGAGTAAAAGAAAGATGAACAATTGATTCTTCAGGGTCCTTCAACCAAATCCAACTAAATTATCATGTCAACAAGTACTGATATGTTTTTATATGCTACAAAAGCATTTCACATGGACAAACCTCCAACTTTGAAATTTGTCATTTTCAGATATAGAGTTGCTCTTGAGATCCGAGGAGCTACCTATTCTTGTCTTGTTCAAAAAGATACCCGTACATTTGGAATTTCTTGTACGCGACATCTGGAATTTTCTTGTGCATGTTCTTCATGATACCCCAAGGAGGAGGTACCCTACATTCAAGTGAAAAATAACACATCATTGCATCACGTAGTTTGATTCAAATTACCTTTACTGATAATTTATCTTGGAGAACTCTCAGACCTTGTGATAGGGTTTGCCAAGCAAAAGCTTAGGCAAGCCCTCTTGCTATCAGCAAGTAGGTCATCAGCTGCGGAGAGGCAGCAGACTGCGCTGATATGGTTGCTCGGCTCTCTGCCCTTGTCTAGTACTAGAGCATGGTAGTAATATGCTACTGCCTGATGAAAAGATGCAATATCGAGTGAATACAAGAAATGAGGCATTTTGCATGCTTCAGGGATTGTGTTGTGTCTTCAGGCAACCTTAGCCTCCATGCATTTCCACTTAAGGAACAGCAGAAGCTTCTTTCCATATGAATCACTTGTGTCGCATCCCGACAGACTATAGTGGGCCTACAAAAGGGAGAGATCAGGAAATAAGGTTAGTATTAACTATAAAAAGAGCTGATGAGATTTACCATTGGATATGAGCTTAATTATAATACCATCTCCGGATGGTAGAGGCTGGAACCTAGTTCTGTTATCTAAAAAAAATGAGCTTAATTATAAACTACTGACCTGTGAAAAATAACTGACTTGCTCGCAGGCTAGCCTCCTCTTTACTGACAATGTTGCCTTCTCACACTCAGAAGCCAAACCAAGCTGTATTTCTACACACTGTTTTTCATAGTAGGTACCGTATAAGGCAATTTATTTCATAATGTACAGAATATATTCAGGGAGAAAGTTTAACTACCTGAGCCAATGCCTGAATTGAGATGGCCTCAAGCATACCTTCCTGCAAGTAACTAGGAAAACTCTTCCTGTATTGAAAAGGTGAGGTGAAGTAAGTACTTGATCACAGGGTAATATGAATCTGATAACTTGTCATAGGTTTCATGCATTGCAGGTTGTATCCATACTTGACTTGTACCGGTATCTGAACAAGTATGCGATGCACAGAATAGTCCAAGCATCCTGATGCGCTGAGCAATAAGTCAAAAACACCCTTCTTTGCATCTAGTAATCACAAAATGTGTCATTTCATTAATTTCACCATGAGTAGCAAAAATAAATGGGTTCTTTTGGGCTGAGCCTTATGGCTGTGGTTTTTGAATTCTGCCCTGTTCGTGAGAGACAGTACGCAGAGAGAAATAGTTATATGTGATTTTGGCTAGTACAGCTGTGCGATACTGTTTATCTGTACATAAGCCACAAGCTGGAAGCACTTTCGAACCCAGCCTAAAAGCCAATTTCACTATGTCCAAAGTACCCAACTGAAGAAGTATTCCAGAAGTAATGTGATCTCCTTATGATATTAAATGCATTCTGTAATATTGTCCAAGCAATCTATCTATAAGCCGTACTAATAATTAAATTCTTCAGTGCATGATCAAAGCAGCATATGTAACACAACATATGTAAATAACAAATTACGCCAATATGTAGCGTTAAAAGATGAATATACCTTCTGATACCTTACTTTCACTTCCAACCTGACAATTCTTCGGAATGATTATCAGGTTGGCCTCGAACAATGCAAGCATCGCCATCATGTGGACGACAGACAGCACTTCATACCATGCGCTCGCCACACAGTACTCCTAAATGCAAAAATATGTCTTACTATTTAAGAAGGAAGTGTATAAGCATCATCCGGATGTTTTTTCCTATCATTTAAATTTATAACCTTTGGATTAAAAATCAAGGGGCATTATCCGGATGTTTTCTTCCTAACTATCATCCAAATTCATGGCCATTGGATCTCTAATCCAACAGTCCTAAATTTGGATGATAGTTAGGAAAAAAAACATCTGAATGATGTTTAAAAAAATCCATTTAAGAATCAATATGAACATCAAAAGGCAAAAAATAGAACACTACCGACCATAAATTCTCACCTCGTCATCATCTAAGGTCTTCCATCTGAATTCCACTGATGCTTCAAGACGGCTCTCTACCAAAGGCAATGGCAATTTCAGTACTAATTTATCTTGGTCGTGAAAATTACACGAAAGGAATAAGCAAAAGTTCAGACCTTTCATTGTTAAACCAAGAACAACCGGCAAGTACTCCTCAAGGGCGTGTTGTAGTTCAGAAACAGCCGAGGCATCCTCATAATCTTTGCAGAAATTCACCAATTTCAACATAATAACATCAGAACCATTGTCACTACACATCACTAGTCTATCAATTCAATTGGTCAGCAACCAGGAACCACAAAATAAGTGATCAAACATACAGATTTCTTCAGCCAGTGAGATGACATGAGCACGGAGCGTGGAAAGGCGGTCGACGAGCTCCTTAGAAACTAGTCCTCTGAGTGGATGGACGATGTCGGTAGCCACCGGAATGCGAATGGTGGGCACGAACACGGCGACCTCCTGGATGATGCTCCTGCGCTTTCGCCCTTTCCCACCTAGTGTGTATTTCTTAGGGATTGATGCCCCACACCCCATCTCTGTCAGTGATGCAGATGTTTTGAGCACCAAACATCCTATTGCATAGCAGAACCAAACATTAGATACCATAACAACTCTGCTCATAAGCAGTTGTAAAATGTGATTTCCACAGAAAAACTGAAGCGTTAACAGATGGAACCAACAATTAACATCGATGTGAGTAACTGAATCAATGCAGCGAAAACTGAAAACTGCTGAACTCTGAATCAAATAGCTAAGAAATGATCAAGAAATGCTGAATATTGACACTAGCAGTAGGGGAGGCTCAACTAAAGCTCAGAATACATGTTTGTAAATGCATATCCAAGAATTGGAGCATTTGTGACACAAGTTCAGCCATTTGATTATTAGGGGGACTTCAGCAAGTTTTGGATCTCTGCACTCACACACTGAAATTAATGTGGCCACTGAAGAAAATGCAGGCAACACAGATGAGCAGATCAGCAGCAAGATTAGCAACTAATGCATCCCAAAAACCATCAAAAACTCAATCAACCACTGATCCCCCACACTTACAATGTGAGGAAGGTCGGAGGCCAAGCAGAAGCATGCAGCCAAGAAATGTGAAGACAAGGCAGGCAAGGAGAGTAGTTTGACCCTGCACATCGATACAAAAAGGTCACCACATCATAGGACTTGGCTTTATAGTTGGTGAAACAAACGGCAAATCTACCATACGAGGAGGAGACTCAAATGGCAGTAGCCTTTATTCAGATCGCACTGCGAGACAGAGAGCGAGAGATCTTGGTGTGTAGATACCGAGGAGTAGGGAGGGCAGCGAGGCGCAGATCACATGGAGAGGCCACAGGAGCAGCATCCGCCTCACAATTGGAGGCTGTACTGAACCAATTAAACTATGGTCACCATAGCGCATGCGAACCAGTGCAATTAACTGCTCGAAATCTATTATATTATTAAATTAAAGATAAAGGAGTCACCACGTCTACTATTAAAAGAGTAAAAATTATCACATTAATCAAAGAAAAATAAGAAAAATATACACAATTGATCGTGGTGGGTCCAGATTATAACTGTCTAGATTAAAAGAAAGAGTTCATATCAAGCACAATTCAAATAATAAATGAAAAATAGCAATTCAATTAACATACGAATTCGAAAATAAAATCTCTAAATAAAATAATTCAGAATAAAAATTAAACAAAATTAGCAAGTGAATTTGTATATAAATTTTAACAAAAAATAATTTAAATTCGGAATAAAAATAAAATAAAATTAGTAATGTAATTTTGATATGAATTCGAAAGTAAAATATCTAAATAATAATATATCAAAATAAAAATTAAACAAAAATGGGCAATTGGATTTGCATATGAATTCCAACTAAAAAATTGAAATAGATAAAAAAATTGTAATTTAATTTCCATACAATTTTGAAGTAAAATTCTTAAATTACTAAAATTCAAAATAAATTAAATAAAATTAGCAATTTTGTTTCCATATGAATTACTAAGTAAAATCTGTAAATAAATATGATTAGAATAAAAATTTTAAAAATATTTTTATTGTCCGATCTGCGTCTACGTCCGTGCAGATTAACTAGTGCCTTACCATGCATAGGGGAAAAATATTAAGACGTGGAATGCTCGTAAGTTATTTTAAAAATACTGTTTTAATAAATTATTTTAAAATAATAGTATAGAAATCATTTCGTTTATTTATTTTAAAAAATTTATAAGACATAAAATATAAGTAAAAAAGAATGGACTGTTAAGTCTGATTTTATCCCATATTATAAGGATGACCTGGTCCATACTTTAACAGAAGCTTGGACCAAGTCTCACTCGCTAGTCACCTCTACTAGTTTATTTATTTCTTCTCTGAAGAATTTTGGGGTAGACGATCACAACCCTCCTTCGAAATCACTGACAAGTAAGCCGCAGTTGCCGTGACTTAACCGAAAATTCTGTCGTAGCTCATGTCCTATGGTGGCTAAACTATGCTTATGAGAGTTTTTTTTAGCTGCGACTTACAGTTTATATATTGTTGTTTTAACATAAATGTTTGTGTAAACGAAACGAATACCGATAAGCTGTTTTAAAAAACTGTCCCAATAAGCCGCTTCGAAACGACAACAGAAAAATCTTTATATATTGTTGTTTTAACATAAATGTTTGTGTAAACGAAACGAATACCGATAAGCTGTTTTAAAAAACTGTCCTAATGAGCCGCTTCGAAACGACAACAGAAAAATCGTTCCGTTTATTTGTTTGAACAAAACTATAAAGCATAACCGAAAAGAAGTCAGCTATATTAGCTTGCACACATTCAAGTTTGCAAAAGCGTTATCCATAAGGCCTCATTTTCTTACCCTATCCTTTCGCCTTGATTGCAGTCTTATTCTGAACTTGTAATGAAAACGCTAGGCTTTCCTCTGAAACAAAGACGAACTCATTATCGTGCGGAAACAATGTGAGAACGCTTCAGCGCGCTACGGGCAGCGCGTTCAGATGGAACGTGCTACCACCTCCACGCACGGTGTTCGCCGCCGACGACAGCGGCGGAAGGGTGTTACTGTTAGGGATCCAGGGTTTGGTGGTGGACAGGGGTGCCGGCGACAAAGGTCGAGCGGCAAGTCAGGCTACGGCGGCAGCGAGGTGGCTGCGGAAGCGCACCGGACGGCAGCCATGTGAGCAGCTGACCCCTGTGACGACCCGCATTATTACCATGGGGTAATAACGCCAGTCAACGGATTATTATTCGTTTTAGCCGATAAAACATCGCTCTAACGAATAATAAGCCTATCAGAGTATTGCAGCAGAACAATAATTAGAGACATCATATGATATTACAAGAATATCGCCACGCAGGGCTACAGTTTATTACAAAGCCTCAAAGGCTTAAATATCTCATACTAACACAACCTTCGCACGGAATGCCCACCTTGCCCTATTGCAATCCGAGTCCATGGTCTTCCATCCAAGCAATCTCCCACCTGACTTGCTATTCTCTGAACTGACATGCTCCTAAGCAAAGGGGGAGTTAATAGCAAGGGTGAGTACAGAAGTACTCAGCAAGCGATATTAGCAAAAATGCACAGAATGATTATCCTTGTCACTTTTAGGAATCTCAATTCCTATCCTCAATTTCTTGCTCATTTTTATACTCTTTTCCTTTCTCAATTTCATTCCCATGATATAGAAAATAGGTTTGTTGGTTTTGAAACAATTACAATTTATTAATTTATAAAACTACTGAGCATACACATGAACAGCAAAAACCCCCATAAGTTTCCGTAATTCTCCTTTCCCGGAGACAGGCATGAATTCATGATTTTGATAGCATTGTGCAAGCTTGTATCACTTTACCCATCATCACTCTGATCGTGTTGGCTCTTGGGATGATCCGCAATTCCTTTGAAGCGGCGCCCGGACCAGAGTACAATACAATTTTCTCTAGTTCAGTAATTATATCTCCACCCGGTTATACACAATCAGCAGCCTGGATCACACAGACCCACTGAAAACGACATAACCGTTGGCTGGTAGGGTACTCCGACCTTTCCCCAGCCCCCACTCTGCGTAATATAACGCCAATGCGCAACCCGCCTGTGGGTTCTTACGCTCCGGTCTTATACCGGTTCCTTTGGGCCTATTCCCTAAATAAATCACTCCTGTGGAGAACATAACACCTCACTAGAGTACCGACTGCCCGTGAAAACGGAACGATGGTTGATACGGTTGGTACGGTCTGTTCATACAAATGAAGTTTGTAGTCCCTTATATTCTATTCTTATGCAGAGGTTCCACGCCTCCCACTCACACCTGCCCTGGCAACCTCTGCCCACCTTTTTACTACTAATAGGGCCAACTGCTCCATCAGTTGCCATCCATTTCTTATCTCTTGCCTCTTTTCGATTTAAATCTTATTTTATTTATTTCATGCAGGGTGATACTAAGTTAATATCAAAATACTTGTTTCAAGCAATATACGCTAAAAATTTGATCAAAGGAATGCTTGCCTGGATTTCAACCATAGATTTGGATTCAAGTAGGATCAGGTGAAATCACTCCTGTAGCTTGGATCGTCGTCTGCAGTTAAATACATTGGCTACGATTTAATGTATGAAACTATAATAGAAATAATGAGGTCGATGTGCTGGTGCTCCTAAAGTAAGATGTCACTCCCTTTTACTCCGATCACGGTAATTGAGGTTAATTTTCGGTACACTACTCGTCATTCGACATTATCGTACTAACGTTAGGATATATGGTTGGTTTAGTATGTATGCTCGGTATTTTATTAATTCCTAGTAATTTCTGATTATACGGGATTAACTAAATGCATGAATAATTATAACGGCTAATATTAATTTTAGCCAAATCTCGTGTATGCCATTAGGCCTACTTAATTTCCCTTAGGTGCATATGAATTTATCCCCTTTTCTAATTAATTCCTTCTTTACCGATACTTCTATCGCATTTAGTACGCGTGATAGGTTCGATTATAGATCCCAAAAGAAATGGTTTCTTAATTAATCAATATCTTAATTTCTTAATTGAGCTATACTCGAGAGTCCTTATGGGATTCCTAATTTTACTTTAGTCATTTGCATATTTTTACAGCTTAACTGTTATTTAGATCACCGCTTGAAATTTTTAATTGCTATTAAATTTCTTAACTTGACGATTACTATTTTGACTTAACTCGCTATTCTAGTCGTCGCATATAGTTTTAAATCTTCTTATAGTTATGAATTTATTTTTATGATTTAGAATACTTATTAGTGGATTCCTATACTTTATAATCGACTAATAAAAGTTAACTGGTTATTTAAATGTGCAATAGAGTGGTTCAATTGATATTATCACAATTTACTTCATATATGCAATTCCAGCCTACAGGCATCATTTGACTCATCCTTTATAACCAAGAATATTTATTAAGACGGTTCTATGATTTAACACTATCCAGGTTAATTTGGTATTCAGTTACAACCCCAAATGATTTACTTGGCCACACCTTAGTTGAATCGATACAGACTATATTTTAACCTACTGAAGGCACTTAGTTTATTCTTGTCATTGTAAGTATTGATTACTGGTCTTCTTACTGTTTAAGATGAATCTAACTAAATTATCTGGTTATTTAAACTCACCACAAAATGGGCTAAGACTGCAATACCTTAATTTAATCTATACACATATAAGTTTACTCGACATAGATTCCTATGATTTAAATGCTAACAACAACATATTCGAAGTAATTAAATATGCCATGGGATGGTCTAAATGAAGATACCCCAATTTTAATATACTCATGTATATGCCTTAATCCAAGACATTGAAACGATACTATGGCCTAATTAATTAAGCGAATTCTACAAAATGAGATCACATGGTTTCTAGGTTTTTGTTTAATTTCCAAAAGAATTTCTATCGCGTTGATACGGCTAATAATCATTTACAAGGTTCCTAATATTTGCAGTTCATTTATTTACTTTGACAATTCGGTTGCAGCCAGGTGTCTATCATGCACGTGTAAGAACATTCCTAATTTTAGCAAATCTAGCCTGCAACATTTTAATCTTACCTAATTTATTTTCTTCCCTCTTTTCCTTCTTTTCCTTTTCTTTCTCTTCTTTTCTTTCTCTTTCTTTTCTTCCGCCCGAGCCGTCCTTCCTGGTTCGGCTACCGCCCCTGGTCTTCTTCTTTCTTTTCCCCCACCGCCTCCTCAGCGCCTCTGCCCCCTCTCTCTTTTCTCACCGACGCGTCTCGGCTCCTCCGCCGCCCCCGGGTCTAAGCGCCTCCGGCCCCGGTCTCCACGCCTCCCCGACGACCGCCCCCGAGCGCCGCCCCTCCAGTGGCGCCGCCATCCTCTCGCGCCTGCTCCCCGACGCCCGCCTTGTCCCCATGCGCCGCCGTCTTGGCCGCGCCCAGCTGCCCGGCCGCACGGTGAATCACGGCCAAATCCATGGCCTAGGGCCCGGATCTGGTGTCTTTTCCCCCAAATCTAAACCTGATCTACTCGTTTTATTGTGCTATTTTTGGGTGGCTTTCACGGTTGTTTGAGATGGTTTAGGTTGGGAGGCGAGTTACTCCGGCTAACCCCGGCCGACCAACTGCTGCCTGTGCACCGGGGAGTACATGGTAGTGGTGGAAGGTGGGCTCGGCCGGTGGTAGCTTGCAGCCACCGTCGCCCTCGGTAAGCGTCGTTCCTATGCTCTATTTCCCCTACTTTCGGTGGTTGCTCTGTGTGATGGTTCCATGTATTCTACTGAGGATGGATGCTTATGGTTTCTATTTCAGTGTGGGCTATAATGGATGAATGTAGTATATGGATAGCGATTTTGTGGGTTTACCTGTACTGGTGATTGTGAGGAAGGTTAGGGTTTGGGGCTGGTTGCGGTCGCTGGTTTGCGGTTGCTGGCTTGTGGGCGCTGGCTTGCGGTTCTCCTACCGCCGTCACGGTCGCCTTGCTCCTTCGGCTTGCCGTGCCTTCGTCTCCCTGTCCTTCGGCTCCACTCGGTGGCTGGCTTCTCTGTTGGTCTTGGGATTGGCTGGGAGTTTGGGGAATGCTTACCGTGCCTTGCTCTATCTCTTGCGCTCTTTCCTCTGGTTGACTATTGGTATATGGCAGTGGTGGGATATTTGTTGGATGGCTTGCCCGTGAGGCTTGTTGGCTGTTGATGCCCTCTGGGCATGGTTGCTCTGGCCCGGTGCTATCTATTTCACCGTGGTGGATATTTGCATGGTGAGGGCTTTGACAGGTGGTTTCTCTGTTGTGGGTTTGGCTGGAATGATTTGTGCTCACCTAGTCTTTGCCTTGGTTGGATTCCTATGTTCCGAACAGGTTGGTATATATATATATATACCGTGTGATGAGCCTATAGTTGTGAGAGGTGCCGACTGGCCCCCGGACGGTCAGGTATCTCCTTGAACGGATTACCCCGCCCGAAGTTAATCCTTAGGGCTCTGACGGCAACACTTTCTTTATTTTACTTTAATTTTTGCTTAATTCTTTTGTTCGGTCTTTTTCGGTCTTATAATTTGATTGTTTAATCACAAATGAATAACGAGGTAACGGCAACTCGACGACAGTCTGATCCATGTATGAAATGGCCTAAATTGTAATCGGGCTTTCTCTTAATATTGATGTATATCAATTAATGTAATTTCTACTCTCTGTTAGTTTTGGATGAAATGAATATGTATGAGATGAACTTGGATGTAACTTGAATCATATACTTTCTGACGAAATACCATTGTATTGCAAACTCTTAATTGTTGAGAGGGTTATTTGGTTGAGATATGAAATTGTATATTTGTTGTAATTCGGATTGTCGCTATCCTGTCATGCAATTTGTAATATTTTTATTCGACTTGATATAAATCCTAATTGTCGTTCAATGGATGTTATTAATTTTACCATATGCGGATTGTAACTATTTACTGTTTTACGACGGGCTGCTATATATACTTTAATTGAGTTGACTACTTCTACTAGCCGCGCAACTAAATTTTCTTTCTCGCTTTAATCTATACCGTTTAATATTCGCCCTCGTCGATGGAATTGTGGAAACAACGTATTAGTTTATCGCTCGTTGATTTCAATTTATACGACTAGGTAGAAAATTTTAAATTCCCTCGTATTTTTAGATTCTTAATTACATAATTAATCATGCTTAACGTTGTAATTCGTTGCTTAAGGTTAATTAATAATGTGGGTTGTCACATCCTTCCCTCCTTAAAAATGATTTCGTCCTCGAAATCGGAATTGACATATTATGGTGGTCGTAGGTCTTTTATCGATCTCCTACGAAACGTATCTGGAGATATTCTTATTTATTTCGCCCCTTTAGGTCGACACACCGCCTACATTTGTATTGCTCGTCGATTCCTCACATAACAACGTTGAAATTTTAAACCAAACTTAAGGTTGTCGATTCCCGTCTCTAAGTGTTTAGTAGCACTAGGATCAGGATTATAATCCTATTGGGATAGGGAAAATTCGTTCGATTTATTCTATGGTGCACCGGTTAGTATTTTTCTTTTTCTAACCATTGCCCCTTCCCTCCTTAATTCTTTAGCTACCCCTTGATTTCGTTAGCTGGTCTATTAAAGTGCTATGATTGATAGTTTCGCGAGGTGGTTCAAGGAGGATGGTATTGCTTAAAGCAATTGGGTTGAAAAGACAACTTATGATAGGAAGATTGGAAATTATATTAACACTATCCTAGTTTCCTGGTATTGGACTTGGGCTATTTAAGGGGTGGGTATTTCCTGCTTGGTTAATATTGTTACTTCCTATTCGGATGGCATTATGGTGTCTGAAATTTTGGGCTTAAACTTTATGTCTACGATACTAGCCTTTTGGTCATGGTTTCGCTTTTTTGGGATTGAACAGATCTATTTAGGTTAATAGGTAGGCCTGAAGATGTATTGATTAAACTCAGAGGTATGGTATCGCCATATAGTTTTAGGTTCAATGGCGGTTAGGTCACTGATATTGAAAGAGTGGACACTTCCCCCTATTCATAATATATATCCTCATGGAATGCATGAAATGAAGTTTTCCAAAAACTTTAAACACTAATGTGCAAGAAATATTTATATAGAATGATGCAAAGGGTTTTGTGAAAATACTTATTTCCTAATGTTGTGTTGAAACATTTTCGTTTGCAGAACTTCATTTTATAAATGCATGGTCAATATTATGCTCCATGGAGACTATGACAAAGGTTCCTGAAACCATATATTTATGAACTTGGGGAAATGCACCAGATATGGATAACAATATTTCGGTGAATGCTTTAAAACGATTCATGGATGCCGAGGTAATTAATACCGCGACGGTCTTGAGCTTAGAAGCTTGGGTATTGATGGTTCAGGTCTGAATTAACCAAAGATGCACAGGTAATTATGGACTCATTCCCTCGGTTTGACACCAGAGTGGTTACGTGTCTAACCATACACTCAAAGAGAGCTAGGACAAAATAAAGGAATGTTTCTTTGGAAAGTTTAAGGATATGCCACTCGGAAAAGACTCAAATAATCCCATTACGATTGGACTATCTACGATCCGAAAGATGAAGAATAGGTAGCTTAATTTAATCCTGTTACGCTCTAGAGACGTCTCATCCTAAGTTACGTACTCCGTAGAAAATGAATGGTGGTGGATAACTTATCTACGGTTGGTTTCGTAATACTCGTCTAGGTCTATTCGTCCTGGTATTTCTATATGACCTGCTTTTAGAAATAATAATGAATTTAAGTGTTGTTCCTATATTACGGCTAGGCTCTAGATTTTCACTTGTTTTAATTCGATTGATCATTATACACTTAGTCACACCACTTTAAGTTGTAATTCAATTTAGAAAATTATATTTTTGGAAATACCTGCATATCATGATATTATTAAATTTCCTGCAGCAAGTTGTTACAAGAGGTACGAACAAACTTTTATTCATGTTGTAGACCCAGGTTTTCTTATTAATGTTCAGCATGCCAATAGATGAGAATTTATTTATGTTCAAGTAGTAGAAAGCCGCATTACTCCCTCTCTGTTATTGGTCTTCACATCACAGCATACACATTAGGCAAATAAAACCCAAGAAACATAGAGATGCAAAAAGAATCAACTCCTACACTACTCTGGGACTACGTGCCCAGCTACGCCCGAGAACTCGCTCTCGAGACCGCCCAAATCTTTCGTGTTTGGGACCACGCTCAGAGCTTGCCTCTGAGTGCGAACCTACACTACCCTGGATCTCCGCGCCCAGGCACGCCTGAGAACTCGCTCTCAGGATCGCCCAAAACTTTCGCGTTTGGAACCACGCTCAGGGCTCATCCCTGAGTACGCCCAGGACTTCGTTCCTGGGTACGCCCGAAACTTACGCGTTCGGGAGCGCCACGGACCACTCGTCCAGGAAATCTCATATGCAGAAATGAGATAAGTCAAATTTTTATTTCGGTTCATCTGCCATCATGAATAGTTATAGTATTTCCTTTCTTTGTTTGTCTCTACTAACTTTTTATGATGGCGGATGCGTTCATTTAGTTGCCAGGGTGAAAAGATAAGGGTCTCAGAGTTTGGTTCACTTCTAAAACCACTATTATTGCTAATAATTGTCCTAAATTATCCTATGTCGCTACAGTTGAGCCTAGGTCGCTACGGTTGAAACAATAAAGTAGCAATCATATATCGACAGAAATGCAATAATTTAAACGTAGAATATCTAATTGCAGCAAAATTAAATGTCAAGCTCATAATTAAAATTATATTGCTTACCAACTACCACTAAAATTTTGTAAACTACACTGTTACCAATGAAAAGAAACTAGTAACATAATGTAGATAGTCCTAACTATTATGATCACTGTTCCCATCCTTGCTACCCATTCTGGCGCTAAAAATATGCGATGGTTTAAAAGTAACGATGCCTAAGCCTAGAGTTAACCACATAAGAAAGGATGTACAGATGAGAAGTATTAAATGATACATATTGCCATATAGCAAGGATCACCTCCTTAAGTCAAGAAACAGTCTCTAATCATTTGCATAGGTAGGCCTGAAGATGTATTGATTAAATGATACAGAAGTTTATTTATTTTAAAAAATTTATAAGACATAAAATATAAGTCAAAAAGAATGGACTGTTAAGTCTGATTTTATCCCATATTATAAGGATGACCTGGTCCATACTTTAACAGAAGCTTGGACCAAGTCTCACTCGCTAGTCACCTCTACTAGTTTATTTATTTCTTCTCTGAAGAATTTTGGGGTGGACGATCACAACCCTCCTTCGAAATCACTGACAAGTAAGCCGCAGTTGCCGTGACTTACACCGAAAATTCTGTCGTAGCTCATGTCCTATGGTGGCTAAACTATGCTTATGAGAGTTTTTTTAGCTGCGACTTACAGTTTATATATTGTTGTTTTAACATAAATGTTTGTATAAACGAAACGAATACCGATAAGCTGTTTTAAAAAACTGTCCCAATAAGCCGCTTCGAAACAAAAACAGAAAAATCTTTATATATTGTTGTTTTAACATAAATGTTTGTGTAAACGAAACGAATACCGATAAGCTGTTTTAAAAAACTGTCCTAATGAGCCGCTTCGAAACGACAACAGAAAAATCGTTCCGTTTATTTGTTTGAACAAAGCTATAAAGCATAACCGAAAAGAAGTCAGCTATATTAGCTTGCACACATTCAAGTTTGCAAAAGCGTTATCCATAAGCCCTCATTTTCTTACCCTATCCTTTCGCCTTGATTGCAGTCTTATTCTGAACTTGTAATGAAAACGCTAGGCTTTCCTCCGAAACAAAGACGAACTCATTATCGTGCGGAAACAATGTGAGAACGCTTCAGCGCGCTACGGGCAGCGCGTTCAGATGGAACGTGCTACCACCTCCACGCACGGTGTTCGCCGCCGACGACAGCGGCGGAAGGGTGTTACTGTTAGGGATCCAGGGTTTGGTGGTGGACAGGGGTGCCGGCGACAAAGGTCGAGCGGCAAGTCAGGCTACGGCGGCAGCGAGGTGGCGGCGGAAGCGCACCGGACGGCAGCCATGTGAGCAGCTGACCCCCTAACCCTTCATCATTTGTTTCTCAAGAACAAAACACCATTAGAGCATGTCTAATGCAGACGCTTAGAGAGATGCTTAGTAATAAAAAATTGATTTTTCTTGCCACATAGGATAGATAAGGTGCTTATTTAAGCATCGATGCTTAAATAAGCACCGGTGCTTAGTAGATGCTTATGTGTATAAATATTGTTGGAAATCTAGTCAATTTTCGGCATATTTTAATCCAGAAATTCAGCATATAAAACATGACATAAACATGCATGAGTGATCTATCAACGATGATGTATTCATATTCGCTAACGAACAAGCTAACAGCAACACCTATTAACATATTCATAGCGCACAGAAACAAATACATCAAAGATGTGTTAAGATTATACCCTCGGGCGGGGCCAGTGTCGGTGACACCGGAGGCGCCGTTACCATCAGTCGACATGATGGCCTATTCGATGTAGTCGATCAAATCGTGATGCAGGACGAAGCTTGATGCAGGAAGATGTTCGCAGTGCAGTCCCGCGAACAGTTCACCACTAGGAAGTAGACGTCGCAGATTGAGTAGTCGCGCCGATGCGCTCCCCAAAAACTTGATCGCCCGCCTACCCGTGCAGGTACACAAACGGACGGAGTTCTGGAGGCCTACTCGCCCAGAAACTTGAGATTGCAGAGAGCAGCAACAAAACAGAGGGAGAGAGAACTGTTGTTTCGTATGGAGAGGAGAGCCTTCTTATGCTGTTCTCTTGTAACAGCAAAAATGAAGAGACCAGAAACTGCCGCCATTAGTCACTAGTAACTGCGCACCCATTACTCGAAAGTAACCGCAGCCATAATCCACTAGTAACTGCACCGTTACTGCCAGCGAGTCAGTGCGTTTCGATTTTCGAATAGATAAAGAAAAACGCGCCCGCACCCGACACGCCTGCGCGCGTACGTACGCACGCACACGCACACGCACCGCACCGCACGGCACGGCACGGCACGGCTCGGCTCGGCTCGGCGTGGCGTGGCGTGGCGTGGCGAGGCGAGGCAAGGCGAGCGAGCGAGCGCGCGCGCGCGTGTTGGCTCTCTTCAATTTCACAAGGGGGTTACCTCGTTCCACCTTTTAAAGTGGTATAACTCCCATTGAATTCTCCATATGGGACTAAACAATTTTCCACCTAGCATTAGTTGTGGGCCTAGGAATTCCATTTGATTAATTGCTAAATTAAAATGGGCCAATCCCAATTAATCCAACAATCCCCACCAAATTTCAAGGCACACGAGAAATGCTCTCAGTTCTGCTGATGTTTGATATACCAGTGTTTCGATGGAGACTGTTAAGTTGAACATCCACCTAGGAAAGGAGTTACACTCATCCACAACTGAACAATGGACTATGCCTTGAATTGACAGTTTTGTGCGAACAAGCTTTACCCAATTCCTTTACTAGTACTAGGCTGCCTAAAGCATCCCCTCTGGTTGGAGCGTATAAGTCATACTCCATGCCTATTCATGAGTATCTAGAGATCACCCAAATCTCATAGACTGTGACCAGCAGTCGAACTCATATAGGTGTGTTCCTTCTAAGATGTCCTGTAGGCCGACATCTCTGCTCTAAATAAGCCACTCGGATCACATTAAGGTAAAAACCAACCTGCCATACAGAATAGGAGAGAAGTGCATCATTGAAGAAATGAGCCCTGTAAAGATCTCTCCTCCTAGTCAATCAACAGCTTGTTTCACCATCCTACTTCACGGGATCTCCGATCACGTAGAACAGGTTACCACTGTGGTATGACTCATGTGGGTCTCAGGCCCATCTCACTCGATGCACTATCTATCACATTACGTGATAAACCCTTTGTAAATTGGTCGGCCAGATTATTAGTTGTCTGGACATAGTCCAGCGCTATCACTCCGGAGTTTTTCAGCTTTCTGACAGACTTCAACCGCCTCTTAACATGCCTAGATGACTTCATGTTGTCCTTAGAACTGTTCACTTTGATAATTACAGTCTGATTATCACAGTTCATCAGGATAGCTGGTATCGGTTTTTCAACCACCGGCAAATCCATAAGGAGTTCACGAAGCCACTCAGCCTCAACAGTAGCGGTATCTAATGCTGTGAGTTCTGCTTCCATTGTTGACCTCGTTAAGATGGTCTGCTTGCAAGACTTCCAGGAAACAGCACCACCTCCAAGTGTGAACACATATCCACTCGTGGCTTTTATCTCATCAGCATCAGAGATCCAGTTTGAATCACTGTAGCCCTCCAGTACCTTTGGGTACCCAGCATAGTGAATTCCATAGCTCACGGTTGCCTTTAGATAGCGCATTACTCTCTCAAGAGCAAGCCAATGATCATCTCCCGGATTTGAAACAAACCGGCTTAGCTTGCTCACAGCAAACGAGATGTCAGGCCTCGTAGCACTAGCTAAATACATCAATGAGCCAATAATCTGGGAGTATCTCAATTGATCCCTTGTTATTCTTCGATTTTTCCTCAATAACACACTAGGATCATAAGGAGTAGGAGCAGGCTTGCAGTCACTATAACCAAAGCGACTCAAGACCTTCTCTACATAGTGAGATTGCACAAGTGTAATCCCACTATCACCTCCTCTCAGTAGCTTAATGTTAAGAATCACATCAGCCACTCCCAAATCTTTCATCTCAAAACTCTTGGACAGAAAGTCCTTGACCTCCTCAATCACATTGAGGTTGGTCCCAAAAATCAGTATGTCATCAACATACAAGCACAAGATCACTCCTTCTCCCCCACCATAGCGATAGTACACACATCTGTCGGCTTCATTCACAACAAAGCCAGCAGATGTCAAAGTTCTGTCGAACTTCTCATGCCATTGCTTAGGTGCTTGCTTTAAGCCATACAAAGACTTCAACAACTTGCACACCTTTCCTTCTTGACCTTCTACCACAAACCCGTCTGGCTGATCCATATAAATCTCCTCCTCCAACTCTCCATTTAGGAAAGCTGTCTTAACGTCCATTTGATGAACGAGCAGACCATGAGAGGCAGCCAGGGCAAGTAGTACTCGAATTGTGGTCAATCGGGCAACAGGTGAATAAGTATCAAAGAAATCCTCGCCTTCTTTCTGGGTATAACCCTTGGCCACAAGCCTTGCCTTGTACTTTTCAATTGTACCATCAGGCCTAAGCTTTTTCTTGAAAACCCATTTACATCCTACAGGTTTACACCCATAAGGACGGTCAACGACCTCCCAAGTTCCATTAGACATAATAGAATCCATCTCACTCCGTACTGCTTCCTTCCAATAGTCAGCGTCAGGAGAAGAATATGCCTCTTCAATGGTTCCAGGAGTGTCATCCACGAGGTATACAATGAAATCATCACCAAAAGATTTTGCAATCCTCTGTCTCTTACTCTTTCGAGTAACTTCATCGTTATCCTCCTTAGGATTTTCCATAGGCGTTTCCTCAACATGTTCTATCGGCACAAAAGAATCAAGGGAAATTATAGGTTCTTGACTAGATGAGCTAGGTACATCACATTTCATAGGAAATTCATTCTCAAAAAATGTAGCGTCTCTGGACTCTATGATTGTACCAACACGCATGTCAGGTACTCCAGTTTTTATAATTAAGAACCTATAACCCACGCTGTGCATAGCATAACCAAGAAATACACAATCTACGGTTTTTGGTCCAAGTTTGCGCTTCTTGACAATTGGCACGTTAACTTTGGCCAAACATCCCCAGGTGCGCAAGTATGAGAGAGTCAACTTCTTCTTTTCCCATTCCTCGAATGGTGTTACTTCTTTATTCTTTGTAGGAACTCTATTCAGGACATGACACGCGGTCAATATAGCCTCACCCCACCATTCCTTAGAAAGTCCCGCAGTGTCTAACATGGCGTTAACCAAATCAGTTAGAGTGCGATTCTTTCTTTCGGCAACCCCGTTTGACTCGGGAGAATAGGGAGGCGTCCTCTCATGAATAATTCCATGTTCCTCGCAGAATAAAGTAAACTCATTTGAAAAATACTCTCCCCCACGATCAGACCTTACCCGCTTGATTTTCCTTTCAAGTTGGTTTTCTACCTCAGCTTTATAGATCTTAAAATAATCCAACGCTTCATCTTTTGTTTTTAATAAGTACACGTAGCAAAATCTAGTGCAATCATCTATAAACGTCATGAAATATTTCTTTCCACCTTTAGTCAACACGCCATTCATTTCGCATAAATCAGAATGAATGAGTTCTAACGGTGCCAAATTCCTCGCCTCTTTTGCTGCCTTGTGAGGCTTGCGAGGTTGTTTCGATTGAACACACGCATGGCACTTAGAACCTTTGACCAAAGTGAATTTCGGAATTAAACTCATATTAGCTAAGCGCGTCATACACCCAAAATTAACATGACAAAGTCGTGAATGCCAAACATTAGATTCATCATCATCGTTACATACATGGTTCACAATTTTATTATAGGAATCCATCAAAGAAAAGCGGAACAAGCCTCCGCTCTCATAGCCTTTACCAACAAATGTTCCATACTTAGACACGACACATTTATTGGACTCAAATGCAAGCCTAAAACCATCTCTACACAGTAGAGATCCGCTGACGAGATTTTTCTTTATGGAGGGGACATGCTGCACGTTCTTCAGCTGCACGGTCTTTCCCGAAGTAAACTTCAGATCGACCGTACCAACACCATGAACAGCTGCATGCGATCCGTTTCCCATCAACAAGGAGGAACCTCGACAGACCTGATAAGATGAAAACAAGGAAATATCAGCACACACATGAATATTAGCACCAGTGTCAACCCACCACTCAGGTGATTGACAAACAGAAAGAACTGTAGGTAAATAATTACCGTACCCCGATGTTCCTCCAGCATCACTAATAACCATGTTGGCAGACTTCTTCTGCTTATCCTTGCGGTCTGGACAATCCTTAGCCCAATGGCCAGAATCACCGCACACAAAGCAGCCGCCCTTTCCTTTGCCTTTCTTCTTAAACTCAGTAGTAGCTTGGGCTTGACAAAAGGCTTATTTTTCTTCTTATTGTGGGAAGCCTGAGGGTTCTTCTTCTGCACCAAATTGGCACTAGAACCTCCCTCAGCAGCAACTTTCTTGCCACGAGTATCTTTCGCCCTCGCCTTCTCTTCAACACCAAGAGTGCCAATGAGATCAGTAACACTGAACTCCTGCCTCTTGTGTTTTAGAGAAGTAGCAAAATCCGACCAAGAAGGTGGTAACTTGGCGATAATACCGCCAGCCACAAACTTGTCCGGTAACTCGCACTTATTGTTCTCAAGCTCCTTTGCCAGCGCCTGAATCTCATGAGCTTGTTCTACTACAGAACGGTCATCGACCATCTTGTAGTCATAGAACTGCTCCATGACATACAGCTCACTGCCAGCATCGGAAACTCCGAACTTGGCCTCAAGTGCATTCCACATCTCTTTGCCCGTAGGCAAATGCATGTACACATCCACAATGTTATCTGCCAGTATGTTGACAAGTGCACCTCGAAACAAGTTATCCGCTATATTGAACTTACGTTCGTCCTCAGCAGATAGAGGCTCAGCGGGCTTGCCTTGTACAACATGAAAACATTCCATGGCAGTAAACCATAGGATCGCACGTGCACGCCATCTCTTAAAATTGGAACCATCAAACGGAGGGTGCGGTTTAAGTGACGCAGCAAAGCCAACTACCGAAAAAGACCTATCAAGTTTTTGGATTGTTGGAAATCTAGTCAATTTTCGGCATATTTTAATCCAGAAATTCAGCATATAAAACATGACATAAACATGCATGAGTGATCTATCAACGATGATGTATTCATATTCGCTAACGAACAAGCTAACAGCAACACCTATTAACATATTCATAGCGCACAGAAACAAATACATCAAAGATGTGTTAAGATTATACCCTCGGGCGGGGCCAGTGTCGGTGACACCGGAGGCGCCGTTACCATCAGTCGACATGATGGCCTATTCGATGTAGTCGATCAAATCGTGATGCAGGACGAAGCTTGATGCAGGAAGATGTTCGCAGTGCAGTCCCGCGAACAGTTCACCACCAGGAAGTAGACGTCGCAGATTGAGTAGTCGCGCCGATGCGCTCCCCAAAAACTTGATCGCCCGCCTACCCGTGCAGGTACACAAACGGACGGAGTTCACCGCACCGCACCGCACGGCTCGGCTCGGCTCGGCGTGGCGTGGCGTGGCGTGGCGTGGCGTGGCGTGGCGTGGCGAGGCGAGGCGAGCGAGCGAGCGCGCGCGCGCGTGTTGGCTCTATTCAATTTCACAAGGGGGTTACCTCGTTCCACCTTTTAAAGTGGTATAACTCCCATTGAATTCTCCATATGGGACTAAACAATTTTCCACCTAGCATTAGTTGTGGGCCTAGGAATTCCATTTGATTAATTGCTAAATTAAAATGGGTCAATCCCAATTAATCCAACAAATATATCTATTAATAGATAATATAGCATCTAAGCACCTATGGAAGAGATGCTTGCATTGGAGGAAATAACTTTTACATGGATGCTTGATGATGTGGCTATATTCTCTCTCTTTAAGCACTTATATATAAGCATCTTGTGTTGTACATGCTCTTAGCGTCCAAGAGATAGATGTTTAATATAAGATCCCTTCAATTCCGTCGTAGAGCAGGGCAGTCCCATGCTTAATACTACTCCTTGCCATGCTTATACACACACATGATGTTCTCAGAAACAGACACCTGAAGAGTCACTTCCTTTTTTTTTTTAACAAATGGCAGGAGAACTGCCCTAATGCATTTCATTAAGAAAGGTGGTGTTACACGAAAAAAAGCAAGAAAAGAAAAGAAAAAAAAAAGAGAAAACTGTACAGGGCCACTAGTCTTAGATAGGAATCACAGATCGGATATTTTTTTGCACCGGCTAGCATCCAGAGGTTTAGATGCCTTTAATTTCACGGACTAGCTCACCGCAAGGCTTCCAGATGATATGATGGCCGGTAAGGCACCTGAGGCGCCACGTGGCACTGCAACTGGTAAGCTGACGGGGAAGAGTAGGTACCGTCCGGCGAGAATCGCCACTTGGTGATGTCGCGTTCCCCAGCCCAGAGGTTCGTCGTTGAGACAAGGCCCCAGAGGCGTCTGTGCTCATCAAGTAGGCTTGGGGTGATGCTATCGCGGATATCCTCAATCCAATTATCGTTTCTCAAAGCATCGGCCACGGTTCTGCTTTTCCTCTTGGACACTTAAAAATGTTAAAGCAGGTTGCCGATTAGACTACTCTAATCGTAAGCTAGTCGTCGATTGGACTGGTTCGAACATCTTCTCTTCTTCTATCCTAGACGGTGATTTCGGTAGCTACATAAACAATACAGTAACATAGTCTTTAGCATCGGACTGGTTCGAACATCTTCTCTTCTTCTATCCTAGACGGTGATTTCGGTAGCTACATAAACAATACAGTAACATAGTCTTTAGCCGTGTGCAAACTGCCACAAGTTCAGAACTACACACGGGGGTCATGTGAATGCACGATGCATCAGGTGGACATGAGAAATTAAGAATGCAAGCAGTGGCGGAGCCAGCGATTAGTACATTGATTCGCGTGGGCTTCGTACCTACAAAATTTGCTGCGTTTCTTTCGAGATTTTCTCCGTGGGAAGCGACGCATCGGCCAAACAATTGCATGCTCACCGAAAGCTGGCGATGCTGCTCGTAGAAAAACAGCAAAGCACTGCAACTTTGAGTGAATTTCAGAGGAAGTAACAGCCGACCAACTTGAAGGAAGCATCCACTTGACCCAACCGCTGAAAGGTCAACCAGAGCTCCAAACCCCGGTGAAAAAAATATCTAGTGTATAGCCTAGGTAAATTCTGTCCAGTCTGGGTAATATTTTCATGATCTAGTCCAGATAATTTAGATCATTTCACCACTAAATCTGAGATGTAACTAAATCCTGATTTCGCCACTGATAACCAATATAGAGGCTCAGTTCAATGTCCAAGCTGTTTCCACAACTATTTATACTGTCGTGAATGAAATCACTTCCAAAGGGGCAAGAAAAACGGTTTTTCGAGATTTATCGGGAATAAGAACCAACTGGACTTGAAGAACCGGGCCAGTCCGGCCGGTTCGAGTGCCTTGAACTCTGAACTCTGCAAACCAACTTAATGCTAAACATATCAACATAAGAGACATGTTCAGAGCATGACTGTGTGCAATGCATGATCAGAAGGCGACAATGTCGAAGATGACAAATCAGATAAAGTTCAGAGCAACCTATTGTTGAACGTATCAGCATATGAACCGTATGTTCAGAGGATGATTGTGTGCAATGTATGATCAGAAGGCGACAACGAACGGCGATGACGAGATAGCAGTGGGGTAAAAACGAATCTAATACAATTAAATAGTGTTTTTATCATATTTGTATTCATCTTTTGTAAACGAATACGAATTCGAATATTCTCGAATACATCCAAATAGAACATTGTAACATATACAAATTCGAATCGAATATCTATTCAATTCGGTCGGATGCAAATATCCTCATAACTTATCTAGTATGAAGATATTAATAACACTTTATCCTCATACAACCACGCTTAATCATTTTAATTTATTTACAGGTATTAACACTGTACATACGTAGAGAGTGAGAGTTTATATCGGACGGCTTCACTGAGTTCATTCCACTTCCTTCTCTCACTCTCTCCCTTCCCTCCCCTTCTTCATCTCCTGCATAGAACGCGACTCTATGAGGCAATGACCACGAGCCCAGCCACCCAATCCCCGGCGCCGCCGCTGCCGGATCCAACCGCCGTCAACTTCCTCTTCAGCCGTTCTCGGGCGCGGCGCAATGCGACCGGATCCATCCACCGCCAGATTCGGCCGCCGTCATTGATTTCCTCTTTAGGTGCGGCGCCGCCAGATCCGGAGCGGCGGTGATCAGATCTCCACGTCCAAGCTCGCCGAGGTTACCACGCCGCTCGCCACCACCGCCTGCCATGGGAGGTAGGTGTTGTTTTTGGTTGCAACATTTTTTATTTCGTGAATACAATATTTTTTATTTCACTTATGTAACATTTTGATTTTATGTGTGCAACATTGATATTCTTACCATTTTTTGTTGCATATATGGCCGAGAAATGTTGTATAGATGGATAAAAATTTTGCGACCAACCGTACGACCACAGCCGCTACGACCACAGTCACTTCAACCACGACCACGGCAATGGTTGATGTGACCGTGGTCGTAGCGGTCGTAGTCTTAACGGCTGTAGTCGTAGTCATAGTGGTCGTGGTCGAAATTCCTAACACTTCCGCGACCTCGTCGACGACCTCACGCTCTACATGCCACTGTCGCCGACGATGGATGTAGCCTCACGCACGGCACCATCCTTATAGTGGCCTCTTTGGGCACCTCCACATGAGCTGATGCCAATAAAAGACGGGACAAATCATCAATTATCCCTTTCTGATTTTATGATGTAACATTTTAATTTCATGTGTGTAACATTTTGATTTCATGCTGCAACATTGATATTCTTATCAATTTTGTTGTTACATACATGGCCAAGAAATGTTACATAGATGATAAAAAATATTGTGATCGACCGCACAGAGCTAACACCCGGATTGGGCATTCTGGCGCTAGCAACTCCCTTTATTTACTTCACCTAAAGAAATACAAATTCACATTCAAGTAAAAAAAACTTGTCCAACTAATTAGTTATATTGTAATATATATATATATATATATATATATATATATATATATATATATATATATATATATATATATATATATATATATATATATATATATATATATATATATATATATATATATAGGAAAATTACGTAAGGCACCATGGTGCCTAGGCACCCACATCTGATACACGTGTATGATTGATAATTTTTTTTAGTTTGGGTATGAAAATGTTTTATACCCTTGATATATTTATGGTAAGTAAGTTTTGAACTCAGTTCAAACTAGTTTGAACTACTTTTGAATTCAATGCGACTATGGTGAGTATATACCATAAAAATAGTTCAAACTAATTAAACTGAAGTTGAATTTAATTTTTTTTCGGAGTTTGACATCTCAAATATACTTTTTTATGGGTATATGAAGATACCCACATCAAACGTTGCGAATCTCAAAGCAAATCAATGGGTATTGATATGGGTGCCTAGGCACCAGGGTGCATGAAACACTCGTCCTATATATATATATATATATATATATATATATATATATATATATATATATATATATATATATATATATATATATATATATATATATATATATATATATATATATATATATATTGCTTTGTCGAATGCGAATACAAATAGTCCAGATAAAATAATATTTCGGATGAAAGTCCATACCATATTCGTATTAATATTTTTTTATACAAATTTGAATTGGAGAGAAATTGTTAATTGAATAGAAAAATCTATATCATATTTATATTGCATCGAATATAATAACTGGATAATTCCGTTAATTCCTATCCATTTCCCACCCTAAATAGAGAGAATGTTCAGGCCATTCTGTACAGGACGAACATGCCACGCTCCTCTGAAACCCTTGCCTGACACTGATCAGACTTCTGTTCACAACAATGCTCCTACCAATTATCAAGCCCATGAACAGCCATGTGACTGTACATGCAGTTTGGAAGAATATAGCATACCAACACTTCAACAGAATGGTGACCAGTATTATGCATGAACAATGATATTATTCCTCTGTGATTAGTGACTACAAAAATGCATGCATGGATGTTGGCTTGTTACTCTCAAATCTGAAGTTGGCGCAACGGATCTCCTCAGCAACAATGCTCATACAACATTTAAGCTGGTTCATGAATGCGCCAGAGTGGGTTTTCTGCCTCAGCTGCCCCAATCCCATGTGATTCTACAGGCAATTTACCAATGACCCTGAAGAGGGTTTTAACCTTGTAACTAATGTAATTCTTTACCCAAGTTTGTAACTGACCAGATGATGAACTATAATGGTGGCGATACATATGTGAAACCGGTAATGCAACAGAAGGAAACAAGCATAAACAGCCCATAAGCTAAAGATGAAGCTAAGCACAAAGAGTTCGAATACAAATTAAGATTAAATGTAGTTTTTCCGTAACTTTTAACAATTAACTGAGATGGTTAAAAGCCTGTTTACTGATAATTCAAAGTCACAGTCAGGGCAGGAACTTACCAGTTTACCCATGATCATAATCAGGAAAGAAAAACATGAGGCGATGGGACTTCAAGATTCGTACATCCATTTCCCTCTCGTAATTATTGTAGGCTTTGACAACTTGTACCATGTGTACAAGGCTGACCCCTTTTGTTCAATAGGTACCATGTCTACACATTGAATTATGAGTAATGAACCGTCTCAGACCTGTACCCTCGCTAGCGATCAGTTCATAATTAAGGAAGACAATGCTATGCTGACCTCCAACAAGATGAGGTTAACCAAAACTGTTAGGCACTAATTCTAATGACGCAATTGTCGGTATAATACATTTCATACTACAGTACCAAGACAATGACAGCAGATGCATATGCTCTGAACTCTGAAAAGAAATTGTTCATCAAAATTAAAACTGACAATTTGATATGGAACAGTGGTGCAAATCAGCAAATGAAACTTAATTTCTTCGGATCAAAGATTAAATACAAGTTTTGCGTGTTCTTATTGATTTAAGCACACTAAAACCACTCATTATCTACCACTCTAAGCTATGGAACAGAACAACACACGCTGACATTTACATGATCATCACAAGCATCATACAGAGAGCAAGCACGAGGTAAATTGAGAGGTTAAAGCACATACGTACTGCGTAAGATTGATCATCACAAGGATTCTGAATTCCTCCCCAAATCGACGTTTCGAGTTTGATTGGTGTGATCGCCGTCATGCCCGCGGGAACACGCCGAGCACCTTCCCTCTGCCCAGGCACTCGGCGAGCTTCTTGGCGCCGTCCACCTCGGCGGCCAGGAGGCCCTGCAGGAACCCGCACGCGCCGGCGGCCTTCATCTGCTTCCGGAACCGCCGGGACTGCGAGACGGCGAGCAGCACCGACACCGGGAACCGCTTGTCGACGCCCCGGGCGCTTGGGTCGAGCAACTGGACCACGTTGACGATGCCCCTCTCGTCCTTCTTGAACAGCTTCCGGTAGCCGCTCGCCGCGATGAGCGCCGCCAGCGCCCTCGCGGCGGCGTCCCTCTCGGTGACGGCTTTGGCCTCCAGCATCCAGATTAGCTGCGGGATCGCGTCCCCGACCACCTTCCTCGCCTTGCCGCTGCCGACGTTGCACAGTTCGGCCAACGCCATGGCCGCCTCCGTGCGGGTGTTGGCCTTGTCGCTG
This sequence comes from Dendrocalamus latiflorus, assembly GCA_017311315.1. Taxonomy (NCBI): domain Eukaryota; kingdom Viridiplantae; phylum Streptophyta; class Magnoliopsida; order Poales; family Poaceae; genus Dendrocalamus; species Dendrocalamus latiflorus. The sequence continues at coordinate 24,098,583 of CM029615.1, forward strand.
CCCAGCGCGGCCACGACGTGGCCAACAAAGCTGGCGGAGGCGGCTATCTCAGCGATGTAGCGGAAGGAGGCCATGTTGCGGAGGAGTCCGAACGCCGGAGCGAGGCCTGGCTCGTCGCCGCGGCTGGACTCCAGGAAGTCCTTGACGCAGCCTAGCGCGCCTTCCTGGAAAGCCTCGACCTTTAGCCGCTGGCCCTCATCGCCGTCGCTGACCGTGAGGTTTTGGAGGCATCCCAGCGCGAGCTCCTGCGCGCGCGGCGTGCCGAGGGAGACGAGTTGCAGGAGCAAGGGGAGCGCGCCCTCGTCGCGGAACGCAGGGAGGAGGTCCGGGAACGCAGCGAGATTCCTGAGCACGCCCGCAGCGGCGGCCTGCGCCGCCGGGGTGCCAGCGGCGCAGGCCGCGAGGAGCGCAGCCACGCCTCCGCGGGCTACGACGGCCGCCGCGGCGTCCCGCGACGCGGTGGTGAGGGGGTTAAGCGCCACGCACGCGTTCTCGGCGACGGCGCCGCCGGACTCCAGCGCGCGGCAGAGGTGGGGGAGGACGGTGCCCGACTCCTGGGCCAAGAACCAGCACGCGGCGTCGGAGGACGCGAAGGCGGCGAGCACGGACACGGCCTTTTCGCGGGAGGCCGGGTGGAGGTCGCCGGAGTCGAGCATCGCGGCGACGGCGGAGACGGCGGCGGCGGCGGAGGACGCAGGCATGGAGCCGACGGAGCCGGCGAGCGAGTCCAGCGCCGCGGCGCGGGAAGCAGCGGAGCCGAGGCGGAGGCGGGGTAGCAGGCCGTCGGCTCCATCACCGTCTTCCCCACCGGAGGTGGGGGAGTCGAGCAGGCGAGCGTCTGCCGCGAGCTGGGAGAGCGAGGCGGCGGAGGAGGAGAGCAGCGAGACGGTTTGGAGGTGCCCGAGGGGAGGGCCACTTGACACGGAGAGGAGAGCAGTGAGCGCGGAGGCGAGGGGCGCGAGGAGCGGCGCGGAGGGCGGGAAGGCGGGGTGCGTGAGGGAGGCGGAGAGCGAGGAGAGGGAGGCGGTGATGGATGGCCAGTGGCGGCGGAAGGCCGGGGAGGAGGCGGCCGCGGCGGGGAGCGCGGCAAGAAGGCGGAGGCACTCCGCGAGGGCATCGCCGGCGGGCTCGCCGGACTCCGGCGGCGGCTGCATGTTGCGGTGGAGGGGAGGCACAGATGGGGAGGAGGCGGGATGGGAGAGAAATGGTTGGCGCGTGGAGTGCGAAACTGGGCTGAATCTGCGCGCCAGAAGGCCAACTATTCTATACTACTATAGTGATTTTGCAGATTTAGAAGAAAAATAATAATAAGTGAGGTATTGCAACTGATATTTAGCGCCGTTCAACCCGGTTTTTAGCGGGTTTCTCGTTGCTGCTTTTTAACTAAAGTTATATTTTATCGATTATTAATTTTTCTGAGTTATTTAAATAAATAAAAATAAAAAATACTGTTACATCTCTACAGACAATACAAAGAAAAAAAAGAGAAATACCGAAAAACAAAAAAATTAAAATTAAAAATTAATATATTTATTTTGATTTTTAGCTTATGAATGCCAGAACGAATGAGCCTTAATATGATATTTCTTGAAGAAACTAATTGAAATGTTGATGCAACCTCAGTGCTTGACTTCATGTAAAATGATCCGATGTACTTTTACTGAGAGCAATGTTTCACACTTCTTTCATGGATGATGAGGTACGTGATGTCAGTTTTATGGTTTTGTTTTGGGTTGCTGTAACGTGATGTTCTTATTTTTAAGGTTGCTGTGGGAAATCAGTCTGTGAATAATTCCGTGCCTGTTTGGCAAATAATATTAAAGAATTGCAAAGTATGCTATCCAATTTAATATAATCTCTCTAAGAAAAAAATTGGAGTAACTAACCAAACATCGAAATATTTAGCATCAGTTTCACCGGCTAAAAATATCATAATCAGTCGTAATGCCAATTGGAGCCTTAATTGAACAGCTTGAAGGGGAGCTGTGAAGCAGACATACAAAAATTAAACAACTTGGGTTTGAGGTGTTATTGTCCACCAAATAATATTAGTAGTATTCTCTTTTTTTTTCTTTTCAGAATATTAGTCGATTCTTTATAAAATGGAGTGTGCATTTCCTCTTGTTTTCTCACAAATTAAATAGGCAGCAGCCGTACATTACATACGACTTGCATTATGTATTACCCAAAGAAATACAGAAGTTGGAACAATTAGTTTAGGAATAAGTCTATTTTATACCCTGAACTTTCCAAAAAAAAAAATCTATTCAACACCTTCAAAAAATAGATATTTAGCACTCTAACCTTATAAAATCAGATCAATTTATACTAAGATGGCTTTATACAGAGAGCAGTCCTCCTAATTTGAGTTTTTGGTATACATAGCTCTGTTCACAACCGTAATTACAAAAATAGCCGTATGTGCGTCATATTAGCAAAAAAGGTGTTTTGCTGCCTGTGGCCTGGCGGCGACGCAGTAAGGCTGACAGGTGTGACCTGTCGCTTGGCCACGAGGCGGCCAAGGCACGCCACCCCACAACCGGGCACCAAGTGATTAAGCCGACTAATTAGTCATCTTAATTACTTGGCTTAATTATTTTTGTGTACTATTTATTTGAATTTTTAAATATAGCAAATGAATTTGAAAAATACAAAATTTTATGTGCAGCCTTCTAACACAATGTACTTTATTGTGTAATATTTTAACAATTTTATCCACTGTGAATATTGCTCAAAAATTTGTACGATTTTGATATATGCAGGAGTTGTCACATATAGCAAACGAGCTCTAAAAATTACGAAACTTTATGTGAAGCCTTCCAACTTAGTCAACCTAATTGTGTAAGTTTTTGAGAATTTTATGTGATTCGCATTTACCATGTTAATTCGTGTTAGTTTAATCGTAATTAGTGATATGCGATGCTCATTTAATTAGCATGCATGCATGATTGCAGTTGGTTTGTAAATTATAATTGAGGTAATGGTTCAATTAAGTTCAAACTTGATTTATGGATTTGGAATCTTAGGATTTGGTGGTAAGATGGTAACAAATGGACTTTCTTTTGAAGAATTGAATGCGAAAAGACGATGACATTTGATGTTGTGAATTAAAATAGACTTTATAATAAAGCTAAAAATAATATGACGCATAGTATTTAGTTACGTGCATAATAAACAACATCATGCACAATAGAACAAACCGACGTACTCCTACGATACATATGCGCCTTTTTGGAATAGAAATAAATTCGACCTTTGGAGGACTAGTTCGGAATGGCCTGATCTAATGTGTGGACAGGAGCCATTTTTTCTTCCTTCCGAGCTCGGCGTTGAACTCCTCAGTAGCCTCTTTGGTCTTGGATGTCATTTCCCTCTTTTTCTCGCGCTCCTTGTCGCGAGCCTCGCGGTCCCTGTGCATGTACACCTCGAGATGACCTTACGTCTCCCAACGTATACTCTCGGTTTGCTCATCGTTGTGGCGCTCCTCCTCCTGGATCCCGTAGGCCCTTTTGATATTCCACTTCTCGTAGTCAAGGCAAGAGTCCATTGGTCATGTGGGTAGATATTCATGACGTCGAGCCCCTCGGCCCAAAGTACTTTGTATTGGCATGTCAATTGGCCCAACCTATTGGGTTCAACCTGTACAAGACCATCGCTATATAACATTGTTAAGTGTTCCATTGTTACGACTACATGAAGCCACAACAACTAAATCCATAGTAAGTGTTACAACAAAAAAGAGGACAAGCAGCATACAAGTTAATGATTACATGCGTGTAACGACATATGAATAATTTATTAATTACCAATAATTTGATTACCTGTCCAAAAAAATTACGAGTGATTCATCACCATCGTCCTTAGCACTTAATTACTTAGCACTAACTCATTACTTAACCCTAATTAATTGCCACTATAGTAATTATGACCGCTAAATTACACACTACCATACAATAACAAATTATGGGTATCGTACATACACAAAAATAGTAAAAACTATGTCTAAATTACTATGACCTACTTTCTTCATAATACAAACTACATTAATTACGACTAACTAAATAACACTAATTAACTAGGACTACTGGAATAACATCAAAAGCATACGATAAAACTACTTGTCTTTCAGGAGAAGCAATCAGCACTGTTGCATCCTCCTGTCGCATCCTTAATGAGCTATGCACTGGCTTCTCAAAATAATTAGCTATGCACTCTTAATTTTGAGCGACGACTGTGGAAATGAGTTTCCACGATGTGCGACTAAGATGACCAATGACTAACTATGAGAGGTTCTTATTTATGGCTGAGCGAAAACAAAATCCGATGCGCTCACCCTGTAAATTAATAACTCCTTGTCGACGTGCAGCACTTTGGATGAGGGGGATGGCATGGTAACACTGACAAATATGGAGAAGAGGAAGCAGGCGAGGGTGGATGGCACAGACATAACGACATTAGTATGGATGAGAAAGTGTGAGAGGGGGACCACATAGACAGAGTGATAATTATGCGAAGGACATAACAGGAAAGGAAAGATAGCAGCAACAGGCCGACATATGTGTGAAGGACAGAGGTCACGCACTGCAAAAAATGCCTGAACATCGCATATCGCTAATTACCTCAATTTATAATTTACAAACCAACTGCAATCACGCATGTAGGCTAATTAAATTAGCATCGCATATCGCTAATTATGATTAAATTAACACGAATTAACATGGTAATTCAGAGCACATAAAATTCTTAAAAAATTACACAATTAGATTGACTATGTCTGGAGGATTCATATAAAATTTTGTAATTTTTAGAACTCGATTGCTATATATAACAACTCCTATATATATATATATATATATATATATATATATATATATATATATATATATATATATATATATATATATATATATATATATATATATATATATCAAAATTGTACGGATTTTTGAGCAATATTTACATCGTATAAAATTGTCAAAAAATGTACAATAAAGAACATTATGTCAAAAGACTGTACATAAATTTTTATAATTTTTTGAGCCCATTTTTTATATTTAAAAATTCAAATAAATATTACACAAAAAATAGTTAAGCCAGCTAATTAGCCGGCTTGATCACCTAGTGCCTGGTGGCAGGTGGCAGGCCTTGGCCGGCCGGGCGATAGGTCACACGCGTCAGCCCTACGGCGTCATCGCCCTGCCTCCAGTGGCAAAAACATTATTTTTGCTAATACGGCACGTATACAGCTATTTTTTGTAATTACGGTTATAAACAGTATTATATATGCTAAAAATTCTCCAAATCTCTCTCTCCAACAACCCATAGCTACAGAGTATATCATATTATCACTATCACTATTTTGCTTGTGACGCAACAGGAGCTAATTGGCTCCTTTGCCAGCCACATCAGCAGTCCTATCACAAGCAACTAGCCAACTACGGCTAGTAAGTATTCTACGCTGTTCTGACAATAGAACTCTTCTTCCATTTTTTTCTGTCACTTGACCCAGGGGCGGATCCACATCCTAGGCAGAATAGGCTTCAGTCTGAAGTGTGAAAAAATATCCAGTGTATAGCCCAGGTAAATTTAGTTTAGCCTGGGTAATATTTTCATGGTCCAGTCCAGATAGTCTAGATCATTCCACCACTGAGCCCGGGGTATAACCAAATCCTGGTTCCGCCACTGACTGGACCCACAAACTTCTTCAACTTTTTTGAAGGCATCATGGAGGGTAGGCCAACCGTTTGCAATAAAAATGGAAAGATGGTGAGGTGAGGGGGTGACATATAAACATGAGTGAAAGACAAGAGAAAGTGAGAAACTGTAAAGTGGCTGGACTCACATGGAACCCAATTCCATGTTGATGTGGTTTGAGCGTTTGAGCTTGTGGTTGTGTGGTTGATGTGTCATGGAGCTTGCCCAAGGCATGATCGCAAACATGATTCATAGCTCATATATATAGGCAAAAATTCGCCTACATATACTAGAAAACGCAACTTAATTTCAACCAAAAACTTGCTAGTTGTCTTAAAGATTAGCCTCGCTACCGGTGACATATCGCCTAGTTCGCCAATCAAACAGCCCCTTGTCAACAAACCAGCTGGGCCTCTTCTTTTTTACTTCTAAAAGCTACTTTTCAGTTTTTTTCTATAGTAATTAGATTGTAAACGGAGTGTTTTTTAAGACAGGGTCTACTAATTGATTGTAGTACACATTGTATCGACTTCATTTACATCAGCCAAAATCGTACGTGAATATCTTTTACTCCGTACTCTCTGTCACAAAACAGTCAAAAGACAAAAGCCATAGCTGAAAAGATACACTTGTAGAATGGAGGTGACGATTTTGCATGTATAACTCACGAACGTTTAGAATTTGAAAGGGGAAATAGATGGCGGAAAGGAACAATAGTTCGGTTAGTGAAAGCACGAGGTTCTTTCTAATTTTAATTGTGGTAATGGCTTTGACATGGCTAGCTTTAGATACTGGTTAGCGTGATCAAGCAATCGTCGCAATATTCTAGTACTCCCTTACTACAAAAATATAAGGTCGGTTGACTTGGTGCAGTCTCTAAAATTGAGCCTTGATTATTATTTTTTTAGGTAAAATTGACTACAAAACACTCTATATTTATGACATTTACTTGAGACTGTGCTCATTTGAGCTTCAGCTTTTATGTTCTAACTTCTTAATTTCGTCTTTTTCTGACATTTTTAGTTTTTTTGTCTTTTCATTTTTTCTCCTTATTTCTTTGCATTGTTTGTGATGACATAACATTTTTCTTTTTTCAAATTTAATTACGTTGAAAAGCTAACAGTAACTACAGTACAAAAATATCTCAAACAGTGCTAAATAAACCAAAAGCTTAAGCGTTAAGCTCAAATAAGTACCCCTCTGCTATTTTTTATGTCTTTACAAAAACACTAAATTTTTGTGGTCTTTGTTAGTGGACACTTTGTTTATTAAAATGTTATTTTTTGGCGTTTTTCCCCTGCAATAGCCAGGCCTACATGCCATGTCGGGACCACTGTTAGCCTTCCTTATTCGCTTTATTCCTTCGTCTCTTGCTCTCCAACTCCCACACCACTACACAAGCATAGGCTCTTGCCAAGAGCTTGCTGATAAGGCTGTGTTACAGTGGTAAAAAAGGCTTTTCATTCTCTCTTTCTCTTCTCTTTTAATAAAAAATAATATTTTAATAGGCATATCGTCTACTAGCAAATAGTCATCAAAGTTTATTATCTTTCAGCAAGACACAGAAAGATAGTGTCCTCCTCTATGGGAATTCATAAAATAAAAAATATTTTTAAGCAATGTATTATAATTTTTTAATATGAAAGATTGTATTTTTTTATATATATTTAGACTAAAACTTAGATCTATATATAGAATATATATTTTAAGACTTTATTTTATAAAAATATGTATAAATATTATAAATTAATAAATAATATTTTTTTAAAAATATTTTAACCTATTTTTTTAGTTTTCCTAGGGATCCGTAAAATTGGTCCCGCGGAGACCAAGGGCGGGAGGCTAGGTCGCCTGGGAGGGCTACCCCTAATTAGTTGCAATGGTGACCGAAGGAGGTGCTTAAAATGGCTTATTTTGAGTGGTTTATAGCTGAAATGCACTGTAGATGGCTGAAATTTCATTGTAGCTGATGGTGGTTTATTTGGCGTAATTAAATTTAAAAAATTTTAAAAATAGAAAAACATGTTAGCCCATCACGAACAATACAAACAAATACGGGAAAAAAGAACCGACAAAAAGCTAAAAAAGCCAAAAAAACAGAAAAAGACGAAATTGTTGAATAGTGAAAATAAGCCGATGCTCAAGCCGAAACGAGTGGGGCCTAACACACCTAATCAAGGACAAGCAAGTTCAATTTTGACAAGGTTGAACAAAATCAGGGTTAGCTTGTACTAACACACATATCTAACTCCAAAATTAGCTCGTTGATTGAGCCTAGCTCCACGTAATCTTGGCTGGTGACTTGCATTTAAATGTTTTGGTATTTACCAGCTTGCCTTTTTTTAAAACCATGTTGCAAACGGAGATACCCAAAAAAAGAAGTCCATGGCCGTCGTTTAGGGGGGGGGGGGGGGGGAATCTATGTGAGATAGAAAACATTAGAAGGATTGACCATTGGATAATAGAAGTTGTTAAACTTTAATCTGATTTGCCAAGAAAGATACCGAAACGCCTCAAAATTTCAAAAAAATTATGAGTTTCATCGAATTTTGGCTGAATTTAGTTTCTTCCCCAATTTGGCAAGTTCCCAAGTTTTTCCGCTTTCTTTTCTGGTCTTTGCCTCTTCCTCCCTACGCTAGCGCCTTTGTTCCCCTCGCCTCCTCCCCTGCACCCAGCGCCACTCGGCATAGCGTCGTTCACTGCCCCTGCTCCTCCACGCACGCCACCTCGGTGTTGCCGTCCTGTCGGCGCCTCGCTAGCGTGCCGACCGAGTCATTAGTGCCTGTTGCCTCAACGTCGTCCTCACCTCTCACACCCTCGCTATTGACCACGCAATCCACGCTACCCGCGCCCTAATCAGTTGACGCGCACAATGTGCCCATGCCTTGCCCTGCTAGTGCAAGCCGAAGCGCCAATGAGGTGTAACGCCCTCGGAGCTCTAGCATTTCACGCCACCTCACCATCGAATGCTCTCGACCGCAAGCGCGCCGTCCACGCGCCATTGGCACTGAGGCCACCCTCCTGCTCCCACTGCCTTGCTCACTCTATAAAGCATGGCCAACCGCCCATGCATACAACTATTGTTAGCTCTCTATTGCACCCCTGAAGCCTCTCCTCCCCAACTCCGGCCCCAAATTGCCGTTGCTCAGTCCTATGTCAATGAGCTCTCAAGACCAAACCTTCGCCTCAATCAGCCATTTTCTAATTCATGATACCTATAGCATTCCTAGGACCTCCCAAATTCGACACCATCCTCGCTAACCCCTCCCCTAGCTTATAGGCTACCGGCGACGTGCGTTGTCGCCGTTCGAGCCGATCCACTATGCTAAACTATCAATTTAAAAACCATGGGATGATAATGAAGAATCCGTCGAGGAAGAATTTGAAGAATCCTTGGTGTAGATGATCTCTAGTTTTAAAGTCTCATCCTCGCTCAAGCATGCCTATGTGGTTTCTCTTTGTGATATAATAACTTTGGGCTTGGATGCCTACTGTGTTAAAACCTAGCTATTAAGCCGTAAACCTATAATAAAGTTCAATTCTTATATCGTAAGTTTGTGTTGGTATAATGCACACTTGTCTATAGTACTCCACAGCTGAGTAATCTTAGGCAATTGCGAGGATTTCTAGCGGTCTCAAAAATGGGGGGCGTTACAGAGTGGTATCAAAGTCCACTTGCTTGACTGTAGGATGAGACCTTTAGTCTAGATAGGATTGTTGTTTTACAATAAAACCTAGTTACCAAAAATATCAAAAAGGAGTTTTACAAAATATAAGTATTATTGTTGTCTTCTCTTCCTTATTGTTGTCTTATCTGTCTTAGTCTTAGTTTAAGTTTAGTTTTGCTTTTATAAAAGATTTATATCCCTCCTTTTCTAATTTCAAATTAACGTTGTTAAGCAGATGGTTTGCTTCATCTACATGAAGTCAAAAGTACTCAGTGGATGGGCCACAAGATTGTGGAGGATGCAACAATTTTTGTACGCTACAAATTGGTATCGTCCAGTGTTCCTTGCAGAGGGACATTTCATTCATGGAAGATGCTTCTAGTGGAAGGGATGGGTCACCTTGACTCCATTGACCATTTGACCAGACCAATAGCACAAGTTCATGGGTTAATCAAAGAAAAAGATGCAATTCAAGATGCCATCAGGAAGGCAGTGCTCTACCTTCACAGATATTATGACGAGGAGTTCGACAACTCGCCATTCCACCTAATTTCGCAAGACTTCAACAATGGAGCCAGCTTTTCTACACCACAAGTAGAAGAAGCAGAAGACCATCGCCTTGATGAAGCAGCGCAACATATTGCATACCAGGAAGCCCTGTACTCTAAGACCTTGAATGAGTACTAAGACCACCATCAACAATTGTACTTGTCCTAGCAGGAAGTACACATTCTGAGGAGAGACCTCCGACATTGTGACATGATTGAAGCTAGAGAGATGTCTAATTGTGGGGAATTACCAGATATTCCCGCAACTATCAAAGTAGCACTGCCTCAAAGGCCAACCACTTATAAGTACGTTAGTCTATTCTGTTAATCCTCCTTCCAAGCACCAAAGAAGCCAGAAGTTGAGAATGATCAAGGCAAGGGAAAGAAGCTTGTAATGGATGATGACAAAGAAGAAGACCCCGAAGAGCGTGTGCTATTCACCTCCAATAATTCTTCGTCAGAAGATGAGAATTGAAGACTGAAGACCGAAGTTGAAGCTTGGTGTAGATTACGCTAGTATAGAGTAGTAACCATATGTAATAGTTCTTATGTTTGTACGACGATTTGTATCATATACATTATGAACGGTATGTATACAACTTGTAAGATAAATAAAAGTTATGTTAATTATCTCATAATTTGCTTACAATCACTATCTATACTTTGCCTCCGTCAAAACTTCATCTCCCTCTTATTCGCTCTAATCTTGCCTCGTTCACTCTGCTCTTACCCCAATCTAAGCTCTTACCGATCTATTTGATATTCCAAAACCATTGCAAAATTAACTTTAGATCTCAACCACCAGAAGTAGAAATGACATGAACAAGATCACAGTGACAAAGAAACAACCACACTAGTGAAGTCAACTTTGTAGAAAATCAACCCAATTTGGCAAACATACTAGCTATGATGGAACAAAATTGACATCAAGCAAAACAAAACCAAGCAAGAATGATGGAACAACATGCAATACTACTACAGCAGATAGTGACAAGACCTCAAGCTATAATAGGAAACTCGTTAGGGACATCAAGCAACCAGGATTGAACACCAATCAACTCCATTTTCTGCCTCCCACCAACTATAAGGCCAAGCTGCCGTTTGGTGGATGAATGACCACGCATGCAGACAAGGAGAAACTGTGGAAAGAGTTCAAGGAATCATTCTATCAAGCCCACATTCCAACCGAAGTTGTTGTAGCCAAGCGCCAAGAGTACCTTGCTCTTAAACAAGGGGGATGCTTATTGACAGAATATCTATACCAATTCAATCAACTCGCCCTCTATGCTCCCGTGGACGTCAAGATTGAAACGAAGAAAATGGAACATTTCAAAGAAGGACTACAAAAGTCCTTGAAATTCCACATATCAACCATTGATTTAAAAGATTTGTCTTCAATGGTAAACAAACTGATCGTATCCGAAGAAGCTAGAAATGAATTGGAAGACACTTGCAAGAGAAGGGCCGTACAAAGGGCATCAACATCAAGTGCACCGAGAGGAAGGATGATGGTATCATCACAATTCCAATACCAACAAAACATACTAGTGGTGACAGCTCCAAACCCCAATACAATACTTTCCAACCCACAATGGTGCGATGCCATTCGTGTAGTGGAAATCACTTTCAATAGAATTGTCCACTTGGTGGAATAACCTTCTTCCAATGTGGACAGGTAGATCATTATAGAAGCCAATGCATGAAGAAAGAATTGCCTTCTGAAGTGCAAAAATCCACAATAAAATTCAACCATCAGTTGTCAGGACAACCCCAACTACGCCACCAAGTCAAGGATGAGTCATGCAAGCAAGACAACCTACAGGAAGACCAGTAGTACTACTAGCAAGAAGAGGCAGAGGAATGTTGAGACCAGCCTAGGGATGGGTGAACCATATATCAGCTGAAGCAGTAGGAGCAATTGATGGCATCATTGTTACGTTTCTAATTCACTTGAAACCTGCATTGGTTTTATTTGACCCTAGAACAACACATTCGTTTCTTTATATGGTTTTTGTTGTGAAAAAGCGGTTGCTATTTTCTTCTTTGCAAAAGCCTTATGCTTTTGAAACACTCGGAAGTAGGATGGAATCCCCACTTTGGGTGCAGTGACCTGAATATATAAATCCAAGGGGTTAGTTTGAAAGCCAACGTATTGTTACTAGAAATGAAAGGAATAGATGTTATATTGGGAATGAACTAGCTAACCAAAAATAATGCCAAGGTGGTTTGTGAAAACAAGTAGTGACATTAATCAATTCAGACGGTCAGGAGATAATGGTGAAGATAGATCACACTTTGATAGAAGACATGAAGAAAAGCATTCATGGTATGATGACAGATGGGGAAATTCAAGTGCTCATAGTCCAAGAATATTCAGATATGTTCCTAGAAGAACTGCTCGGAAGACCGCCTGACATATAGTTTGAGCTTGCCATTGAATTGATTCTAGGCGCCAAGCCAATCACGAAGCACCAATATAGAATATCAATGAATGAATTGATGGAACTCAAGAAGTAGTTGGATGAGTTGAAAGACAAATAATTTATTCACTCCAATGTGTCTCCTTGGTCAGCCTCAATGCTGTTCGCTAAGAAGAAAGATGGAAGCCAAAGGATCTGTATTGGTATAGAGAATTAAATGCAGTGACAATCAAAAACAAATATCTGTTACCCAGTATTGATTGATTTGATTAGCTCGAGGCAGTTAGAGTATTCTCCAAGATCGATCTGTGATCGGGGTATCACCAACTCAAAATATGTGAATAGGATCGAGAGAAGATCACATTCACCATAAGATATGGATTATATGAATTCACAGTCGTACCTTTTGGTCTGACCAATGCACCAACATACTTCATGAATCTGATGAATCTAGTGTATATGTATTAGTTGGATTATTTTTATGATAGTCTTTGTAGATGGCATATTAATTTATTCCAAGACCGAAGAAGAAAATCAGCAACATCTACATATGCCTTAACCAAGATAAGAGAACATCAATTATATGCCAAATTCACCAAGTGTGAATTCTAGATAAGGAAGTTGCTTTCTTAGGACATATCATTACCGAAGAACGAGTGAAGGTCGATCCAAAGAAAATCAAAGTTGTTACGGAGTAGAAGCAGCCAACAATAGTGATTGAAGTCTAAAGCTTTCTAGGATCAGCGAGTTATTATCATCAAAGGATTTTCGTAGATGGCTCGTTCTCTTACTCAACCCCTCAAAAAGGACAAGCTATTTGAGTGGACAGATAGTTGTGAAGAAAGTTTTCAAGAACTGAAGACCAAATTAACTACAGCCCTAGTCCTAATACTCCCTAATCCTAAAAAGAAGTTCTAGATTTATTGTGATGCGTCAAAGCAAGGACTGGGATGTGTATTAACGCAAGGCGGAAAAGTCGTAGCTTATGCTTCAAGGCAAATACAACCACATGAAGAAAACTATCCAACACATGATTTATAATTAGCAGTTGTGGTACATTCATTGAAGATTTGGAGACATTATTTGTTGGGAAAATCATTGTGAAATATTCTCTGACCACAAGAGTCTAGAATATATTTTTTTCCCAGCTAGAGCTGAATCTGAGACAACAAAGGTAGCTAGAATTGATCAAAAATTATGACCTAAATCCCCAATATCATCTAGGGAAAGCTAATATCATGGCAAATGCTTTGAGCCAAAAGATATATCATGGCATGGCCAATATATTAGAGTATCCACCTCAGCTATAGAAAGATATACAACAATTGAATTCGAAGATAGCTAAATAGGGATTCATAGTGGCATTGGAGATCTAGCCAACATTGATTGAACAAATCAAGACCGCTCAAGAAGAAGATGAAGAAACTCAGCAACTCAAGAAAAACAACCAAGAAGAGAACTCAACATAATTCACTAAAGATGGGTACAGAATCTTAAAATTCTATGGACGCTTTTATATACCAAAGAAGGAATTGAAAGAGTTGATATTGAAGAAGCCTATTCATCACAATTCTCCACACATCTTGGAGGAATAAAAATGTATCAAGATTTGAAGAAGAAATTTTGGTGGAAAAATATAGAGAGATAGTTGAGTATATAGCTCGTTGTGATGTGTGCTAGAAGATAAAAATAGACCACCAAAGACCATCAGGGTTATTACAATCTGTCGGACACCAGGTTAGCAAACCCAGATCCTATGTGATTCCACCGTACTATTCCTTGGATCAGTAGATAGTGCTCACAGATATATTACTATATATCAAAAACATATAATGCGGAAGCGTAAATAATACAGTAATACTTACCCAAGGGCCGGTTAGGCCGAAAACGAAAATCTGCAGTAGCGGAAACTTCACACAGATGGGACCCGCAGGACTTGCCCACAGGCAGCCAACTGGGGTTCGCGACCTAGTCCATGGCCTCTTTGTCGTCCAACTCTGTCGACTCCTTTTGAGCATCGCAGGGCTTGACATTCCTGTTCTTTCTGACTGAGTGATGGTAGTTAAACAAGAGTGAGTACGATGATACTCAGCAAGCCACCACACAAGATGCAGTAATAATATATGCAAAGCTGTCAAGGGAGGCTTGAGGCTATTTTATTCGCTAAAAGCAGTGTTTTGGAATTACAATAAGTAAGGAAAACTCCTGAGACTTAGCAATTTTAACTGAAACAAATTTTATGAAATTGATTGAGAGAATGCAATAGTAGTTGCAGTGTAGGTTACATCCACCTTTTACAGTGCATGGCCACCTCCACCAATGCTAGTTTTCGCTACTGGAGTACTTCCCTCCAGGAAAAATCAAAGTCAGAGTACATTCCTCTGATAGGTTTTATCCCACCCACAAATGTTTTTGGAAATAGAACTAACTCGAGTAAGTTCTCATGTCCGCCTTTGACCGTGAGCACGGCTGCTCGAACAGTTTTACACTCTGCAGAGGTTGTACACTTTCACCACAAGAGATAAGTTATCTTAATAGCCAACATGCTTCCTTAGGCATGAGACCCAGATAATTTATCACAAAACCTTTACCTTACTAAGATCTAGCTAGACATCACCCGCTGAGGTTTCACCGCTGAAGGGTTAAATCCACCACAGTCAGAAGCCCCCTCTTGCGCCGTGCGAGTACAGTATATCCCTGTGCCTCACTGTGAGTAAACTAGTATACCCTGGCACCCACTTACCACTGGTGATATCCGAACTAGACCCTTGCAATTTAATCAACTAGGTCATACCCATATAGACTTGTGGTTGTACTGTTTTACATCAGGAGGTCATCACAAGATTCAGTCCTTAATTTGTCCATGCGGATCTTGCCACAAACCACAGGTTCTCGTGCGTCATCGGCACCAACCACTCTCACCATCCGCCCAGACAGGTATAGTAGGTTTTTAGGGTTTTGAGAAGCATAAAACAGTTGTAACAAATTAATCAGTCAAGTACATCCCATGACTGTCCCAAATCAAGTTCTTTTGTTTTCAAAGATTGATGATCAGGGCGATTGGCGCCCTGGACTTAACCAGACTAGCATAGCACTGTAATGTAATATATAGCTATTAAGGTTATCATTAAAATCTAGGGTGACAATGGTCATGTGATACAAGTATGGAGGAATAGCATATTAAAATTAATACAACATCAAGTGGGCATGTAACTACTTTAAGCATTGACATACGTTGGCATAATAAATTAGTCATGCAAGTTGATAATTTAAAGGAACATAAATTTGCATAAAATGTGGGATCAACATGGTCAAAGTGATGACTTGCCTTGCTTGTTTTACCACGGCCTTGATTGCTCTAAATCAAAGCCTTCTCAGTCATTGATCTTAATTTACTAGCCCTCGCTTTTAACCGAGTCTTGATCCTGTTCGAATGGGTCGCCTCATCGAGTCTTCAGATTCTAATTCGCAGCAAAGAAAAGAAAGACCAAATAAATACAAATACTTTAAATGGCCAATTTAATTTAAATTACACATTTATTATGATTTGCGAATAGAAGGATGATTAGGATTGGTGTGCTGCAAACACTGTGGTAGCTGGATTTTGAGCGAAAGAACGGGTTGTATGAATAGCTTTACCGTGAGGGGAAATTTTAGGATAACAAGGATCAAAATGAATAAGTATCTTCAGGCATTTATCCACTCTGGAAAAAGGTAGTGGCCAAACCTAGCCGATTTGGGGAATAGCGAGGCTCGATTGAATCGATTCCTATTTATCAAGAAAGTTCCATGAGCCAGGCAAGGCTTATGGACAGATATGAGAGGGTATCGAGGATAATAAAGAGGATCAAAATTTGGTGATTTTTAGGATGCGGGAGCTTTACAGGAGATGAGTATAATTAAATACGCGGTGAAACTTTGATATTTCATGTGGCAAAACTCATCTGGGATAGCAACGGCCAGATCAATGAATCATTCTTTTTAACTACTTAATTAGGATATGAAATCTAATTGCCTAACCAATTATTATTATGCACAAGATTGATTATTTTATTATCTAACCAATCTTATTATTAGCGGTTTGCCTTTTATTGAATGAGTGATTCATGGTTGATATTTTATGTGGCTAAATCTTGCCAAATTGATTAACTTAGTTTGCTTAAATATATTTGGATGGACGGGTCAAAGATAGTATCTAAACCGCTTGAGTTTTTGATACGATTAAAGTTATTATTCGAGTTTCTAGAGTAAGGTTTGAGAGCATCGAAATATTCCTTATACAATTTCAAACGTCTGTCTTTACTCGCTTAGGATCAACTTCTAGTATATTTGATTTGTAAAGAGAATCTCTTAATTAGTTTCACACATTTGATTTCTTTAACAACAATAACCATTAGATTCACATCGATATCTTGACATCCGAAAATAGACCATGGGCCATCTTGTCTTAGTTTTACATGGGGATTAATATATTAATCTTAATTGGCATATAGTTAACCCAGGTTAAGTTTTAGTTCAATTGCATCAATCTTTTCCATTATGAATTCATTAGCAATTTCCTCATTCTTATTATTACTCACAAATTATTTTGATATATGCATGAATATTTCTTACAAATAGACTGATCATGTAGCCAGAAGGGTGAGAGGGAGCTGCATTCTCTATTGGAGTTGGGCCCACCTGACAGACACAGAGAAATGGGGGTGTCTTCGGCTGGCTGAGAGCAGAGCAGGGGAAGCCACAGCAGAAATAGGGGAGGGGGAAGGCGCCGGGTATGGCAGCGGCGGCGCCGGTGAAGGGCGGCCAGGGAGGCGTCGGCGACCGGCCAAAATGAGACCCCCAAACGGCGTGGAGGCTCCGGGAGGCGGCAGCTTCAGCCGGGGTGGCGCCAAGGCGAGCGGGCGGTGAGCCTGTGCGGCCGGCGGTGAGGAGGATATAGTGCACCGACGGCCAGAGGAGAGGGGGAAAGAAGGGAGGTGCGCGTGGTCGCTAGGGAGGTACAGGGGGCTCACCGGGACGCTCAAAGCGGTCGGAGGGAGGCCGAGGTGGCCTGGCACCGTGCGCAGGTGGCGGTGCGGGAAGGCGACCGTGGTGGGGTTCCGTCGGTGGAGGAGAGCGCGGGCCGGCGGTCGGAGGAGCTCCTGCGCACCAAGAAGAAGCTCCCAGCGTGAGGAATCGATCAAGGGGTGACCGAGGAGGCGGCGGCGCTGGAAACGGCGTCGGTCGACCGGAGGTGAGGAAGAGACAGGCACGGCGTTCTCGGGCGGCGATTTTTCGATTACTCAAGCTGGGAGGTAGAGGGTGACCTGGGGCATGCCGTGACGCACTCAAATCAGGGTGGGCTTGCCGGAGGTGGCCGGAACGGGGAGAGGGCCGGTGGTCGGCGCTGGCGCAGGGAGCTGCTCGAGCGGGCTCGGCTTGAAGGAGGAAGAAGGGGGCCAGGGAGAGGCAAGCTCGGGGTGACTTGCAGGTGAGAAAGGGGCAATCGAGCTCCTTAAAGGCGGGGCGCAGGCAGAGTAATGATGGGGGCCGGGGCGCCATTGAAGGCGGGGGCGAGGTGGCGGAGTAGGCCGGTGATAGGGGCGTACGGAGGTGGAATCGAGCAAAACTGGGGGCGCGGGCGGATTCGGGGCGGGCTGGGCCGGCGCAAGGAGCAGTGGCGCGCGGGGTAGGCTGGTTGGCGCTACGGGAGAAGAGGGAGGAGCAGGTAGAAGGAAGGAAGAAGAGAGGCGAGCGCTTCGGGTGGGCCGAAGGCCAAAGAAAAAAGGGAGCGGCCGAACGGGTCGGGAAAAGAGGAGGAAACGGCCCTGCCGGAGGAAGAAAAGGAGTGGGCCTGGCCCAATAGGGGGTTTTGGGGATTTTAGCAAATTCTAAATTTTGGAAATACAACAATTAAATTTTTGATATTTGTGAGCAGATTTTGAATTTGAAAGCATGGTTTAAATTTTGGTTCACTATTAAATTTTAAGATCATCGAGTTTCTAGAGAAATAAATGTTGATATCCTAAATTTAAATCTTCAGATATACGAATTGGGTGAAAGAGAGATTTTGTTTTGATTTCTATTTCTATTTCTGGTTTTGAGTCTCGGGTAAATTGAAATTTGAAATTGAATATTCCAAGGGGATTTGGAATTCTCTCAATTTTATTTTCAAACTTAGTTCTTGAAAGGTTTTGAATTTTATTACTTGGGCTTTTCGGCAAGAACCAACTCGATAAATTCGAATAACGCCAAAAACTTTGAAATACACTGGAGAAACGATTAAAGGATTTTGAAATTGTTGAAATTACACTAGCTCCCTATTTGGGATGTTACACAATCATTACCAGCTTCAGAATGAAAGTGGGAAGACATTGGTATGGACTTTATTACCAGACTTCCCAAAACACAAGAAGGATATGATGCCATTTGCGTAATTATAGATCGATTAACCAAAGTGGCACATTTTTTTCCAATCAAGTAGACATATGAGATGAATAAGCTAGTAGAATTGTACTTGACAAAAATTATGGTACTACATAGAAGTCCTAAAAGAATCATCTCAGATACTGGAGCACAATTTATATCCAAGTTTGGGAAAAACATGATGCAATGGGAACAAATTTAGAGTTTAGTATTGCATATCATCTATAGACCAAAGGATAGATAGAAAGGGTGAACCAAATTTTAGAAGATATATTGAGAGCGCATGCAATTGTCTATGGAGTAGCTTGAAATACTTGTTTGCCATTTGCACAATTCTCGTACAATAATAGTTATAAAGCCAGCATTAAAATGGCATCATTTAAAGTCTTATATGGGAGATAATGTAGAACACCATTAAATTGGATAGAGACCAAAGAGCGATAGTTTCTCGGTCCACAAATTGTTCATGATGCTAAAGCCCATGTGAGAATCATTCTAGACAAAATGAAGATTGCTCAGAACTGCTAGAAGCGATAGGCAGATAATCACATAAAAGACTTAAACCTTGAAGTCAGAGATTTTGTATATATTAAAGTGACTCCATTCAAAGCCATATGAAGATTTCAAATGAAAGGAAAATTAGCCCCAAGATATGTTGGTCCGTACATAATTATAAAGAGAATTGGAGAAGTAGTTTATAAATTACAGTTGATATCAAATCTGACTAGGATACATAATGTATTTCATATGTCACAACTTCGAATGTGTCTTCGATTGTCAACAGAGTAAGTAGCTATTAAAGATATAGATTTACAAGATGATTTAACATATCAAGAAGAACCAATACAGATACTTAAAACAATAGAAAGACAATTGAGAAATAGAAATATCAAATTCTGTAGAGACCATTGAAGGAATCATACTATGGAAGAATCAACCTAAGAGAAATAGTTGGATTGGCAGCGAGATTTTTCCAAACTATTCCTTGGCCCAAGTTAATCTCGAGGTCGAGATTCTTTATAAGGGGGTAGATTGAAATGCCTCAAAATTTCAAATTGTTCTGTGTTTCTTTGAATTTTGATTGAATTTGGTTTTCTTTCATTTCCATTTTTCCTTCCATGTGCCACTGCTGCCACCTCCGTGTGTGCCATCTCGACGTTGCTGTCCCGTCAGTGCCTCCCCAGTGTGCCAACTGAGCCATTAATGCCCGACGCCTCAATGCCGTCCTCACTTTTCATGCCCTCATCTTTTGTTTTCTGCTGCTAGTTACTACTCTATACTAGCGTAATCTACACCAAGCTTCAACTTCGGTCTTTAGTCTTCAATTCATGTCAATTGCCTATGTGCATGTCGAATGGGTACTATGATTTTCTTTTGTTTTCTGCTGCTAGTTTCTTAAACCCTTCAGGCTACTAATAGTAAGCTTGGCCGTAAGGTCGCAACTCTGATAGTTAATCATATTTTTGTCTTTTCCTTTATTAATCGAGTGTATGGTTGATATTTCATCTATATTTATACTATGTGCACTAATGTGATTCTAAACTAGTGTGGTGTACATAGAGAGGTCCAAATTTGCATATTCAGGTATCGACAAAACAACTCAGCCACAATAGGCTTTCCTATCTTCCACAAGGTTCTCTCCAAAAACCCTAACATCTTTCAAGACTAAGCATGAACTGTCTCCAAAACTTTAACCCTAGCCACTCTCTCCTTCCTTATATATAAAGGCTCATAAGGGAAACCCTAACTAGCACCTCTAGTTGGCTTTCAACCAATCTTACATGGGCTAACTTGTTAACCTAACACCATACCGGTTTTTACACTTACATATGCACACGTCTCAAAGTGCACGCACCCATTAACCCGTTAGTGAATCAACACTTGATCCACTTAGTATTTTTAACACATCCACGACTTAATCCATTTAGGCCACTACCATGGTTTCACGCATTACCACTTTTATGGTATTAGGCAATTTATTAAAATGCCTATTTATCGCCTTCCACAAAACTTCCTACTCCCTTCTCCTTGAAGCAATGCCATGCTTCATCTTCAAGTCCATGTGGCACCAATGACTTGCTGCCAAGCCACTCACACATCCAGATCCCACTGAATTGTCCTCGCTTGCAAACGAACTCAAGTCACTTGGTATACCACATGCCTTTCCTCTCATCATGACGGCACCCACTTCTCTGACTATTCTAGACCTCAGTCCTCCCCGAGCTTAGTCCTAACCACCTTGTCGTTGCCCATCATATCTACCACCGATAGGTTCGGCTCTGATTCTTCGTTGTCCTGACTTGTAACCACTCCACTAGCCTCGGTCTTCTTCTGGCGGCTCCTTGATCGTTTGTACCTCGGATCCTCTTAAGCGTTGTCCTGATCCTTTGACTGCTTTAGACCCACTGGCGGACCCAGGGCCCGGCGACCCTGGGCCCCTGCCCGGGCTCCACTCTCCCATCGGCAATAACCCCAACAAGGAGACTGACCTACCCCTCCTCTAAGAACTCACGGTGAGCCATTACAGTGCCTCAAATCCACTTACCTTTAGGATTTAACATAATCCATGGGTCCAAAAGGTTTTAATTGCATTGTTTTGTTGGTAGGATTGCTTAGTTCTCCTGCCCAAGTTCCTCTCCCAGCTCCCCCGCAACCTTCGCCTTGACGTAAGCAGTCGCTACCCCACGCAGTTTTAATTTGAAGTCATCAATATGCTTTCTAAAGATATGATTTTGTCCACATAATGTCAAAATATTGCACTCAAATAGAAGCAGTGAGGCAATACCAGGATGTTTGAATTGTAATTAAGAATTCTAGTTTGGTTAATTTTATCGAACAAGTTTTGTTTGGTTGTTTCTTGAAACATTTTGAAGTCAATCGTTTCTTTCCTGATGGCACTCACTATGACAACTAGCACACTACAAGAGCTGAATCAAAAGCACGCAAAGTTATAAAAGATGGTAGAAACTAAAAAGTGCGGAAATAAGAAGCACCGCCTGCACCGGCCACCGGCTACCGTAGCTCCGCGCCGCTGCTGTCGCCCAGGCTCGTCAAATTCTCTGGGTCCGCCACTGTTTAGACCTAAGCTCTTTTAGCTTAGTGTCGGTCCCGTCTACCTCACCATGACAAAATACACCCACGCAACGGCACTCATATGGCCCCAATACCGGTCAGATCGCTGGCAACAAAAAACAACTAAAAATTACAAACTCTCAAAAACTAAACTTAAATTATATAATTTTTTAATACTAAAATTCAATTATTCATCGGAGTGAATAGAACGACCTCGCGTGATCTCACAGGCACCTATGTGTTTTAACCTCGTTCTGTACTAATATAAATCGTACCATGCTTCTTATTTTTTTTAAAAAAAAGCATGGCATGCTGCAAACTTGGTTATTATATACAGTGATGGAACCAGAATTTAGTTACGCTCCGGGCTAAGTAGTGGAATGATCTAGGCTATGTAAGTTAGATCATAAAAATGTTACCCAGGCTAGACTGAATTTATATGGACTGTACACTAGATATTTTTTTACACTTCGAACTGAAGCTTATTTTGTTCGAGGTGTTACTCTGGCCGTGATTATATATAGGGGTGGAAAACGGTAACGGATAATTCGTTTTATCCGATATTCGTATCCGAGAGAAATCCGAATATGGTAAGCAAAATCCGTATTCGAAAATATCCGTATTCGTATTCGAGAATATTCGTATCCGTATTTGAGAGTATTCGTATTTGCATTCGTATTCGAGAATATTCGTATCCGTATCCGTATTCGAGACTATTCGATTCGTATTCGATCCGTTTCTAGAACCCATGAAAAATCCGTACAAATTTTGTGATTCAAAACTTGAATTTAGGCGGTTTAAAACTGGTAACCGGTCAAAAACCGATGAAAAATCGGCAAAACCGTTAGGAATCCGTTTTATCCGATATTCGTATCCGAGAAAATCCGTATTCGAAAATATCCGTATTCGTATTCGAGAATATCCGTATCCGTATTTGAAAATATTCGAATTCGTATTCGTATTAAATATATAGATTCGTATTCGTATTTGAGACTATTCGACCGTATCCGATCCGTTTCCACCCCTAATTATATATGCTCCATACATACGTGTTCCCGGACAAAGAGCTCATTTTACGCACGAGAACGGTAGAGTCAAAGCTGCAAATGCTAGGCGCCAGCTACCCGGGTAGCTAGCCTAGTTGTATGTAAAGCGACGTGCTAATGGAACAGATCATGCAAGAGACCATGCAAGAGACCCGGGTAGCTAGCCTAGTCGCATCCAACAAATTATTGGCTTGAGAAAAGAGAAGGACGTGGAACGCCAGGCCATGCAAGAGCTGACATTGAGACAAACCTTGGATGGAATCAGCCAGAGACCGATCGCTTTCGGTAGTGGAAGGTGCAACGGAAAGCTAAAGATCAGGTCCTCGTGCATCATGATCTAATGGTTCTGCAACTTTGCATGCCGAAAAAAAAGGCCCACAGGAGGAGCAACTGAGAAAGTAACAGCGCGCTTGCTAGCTTCTCTTTTGTTAGTCTTGTAGCTCCTTAGAAGATTCCTTGATGCATGATCCATCGATGGCCCGCGTATGTTATATCTTGTTGAAATGTGGCTACAACAATTATCAGGCGCGGATGCACGTTGGGTAATACTGGTGCACAGGTCAATTTTAATTTTATTACTTAGAGCGTAAGTTCATACACTATGTGTCCCTATAGGATTGAAATGGCGACAGAGGGGAGGTGAATGTCGTTCTCTTCAAAATCGCCCCCGAGAATTCGTACACTGATTTTTCAAAAAGATGTAGAACGAAGCAACTCACAGAAAATTAATTCTGCTGAAAACTGGAACGCATGCGATACTGAAAAATTCAGCATAAATCAGAGATTAACCAGTAAAAAATTCAGCTGAAAATGACGCTGTTTGGACTGCATGCAAAATGGATGAAAACAGCAAAAAGAATGAGAAGAAGAGCAACTAGTGCATGCTTGTTGCATCCGATTGCAGTCCTTGCTGGAGGAAAGCACAAAGCAAAAGAGTCCAAGTCGCAGGGTCCTAACAGCCGGAAAAAGGAGGGAGACTGCAAAGAAAAATTGACAAAGCTGCTGCCGAAAGATCACACTGCAGCCGAACACATGGCTTTTGATGCTAGCCTAACTGCACTGTGACTAAGCAAATGATAAAATAGCAAGAACAGGGCCAGCTAAGAAGAGCAAAGTTTGGACAGCAGAGTTAAAGATCTTGTTGACTGAAGAAACACGCATTGCCAAGTACAGACTTGGAACGGCAATTACTGCAGAGAATTGATTTTTCGGACAACTAGGAAGAACCAAACGCGACACTCTTGCTGAGAACAAACCAAATCCAGAACAGAGAAGAGCAAGAAGAAATAATCTTTAGTTCTCGGGAAGAAAATAGACAGAAGATCTTGAGAGTCTTCCCAGTTCTGAACTGAAGAATTTAAAACCGAAACAAAGAAATCAAGAGGGAACAGAGCAAGAAACTAAATCATAAGCACATAAAGAGACAAGAACACGAGATGAAATACCAACGATACGGAGACATACATGATTAAAGAAGTGTTTACATCTCAGCTCATCCCTCTCTCTCAATCTAACCCTACATCCCCATACATGCTTGAGAGAAATCAAGAACACAACCCTATCTCATACAATCATGGAGAGACACAAATAGAACCCTAACTTTTACACCCACTCTCTCAAAATTTCAGCACACATCTCCCTCTCTATTTATAGCCTCCACTAATGGGTTTGCACCATGCTTTACCCATTAGGCCTTCAACAACTCGGCGCTTTATCCAAACCCGCTTCCTTTTGTGCCGCTTTGCGTTTTTACCGAAACGCCCCTCGCGCACCTTCCAGGAAGCTTCCTCATCCCTTGCCTCGCAAGCCATGCAGCTTCGCCGTCTTCGGCACACCTCGACCGTTCTGACCTCAGCGCCACCTGCGCCTAGTCTGGTCCATCGTGCCTCGCCACGATTCCACCTCGAGTCCACGTCGTCTTCGACACATCTCGACCGTTCTGACCTCAGCGCCACCTGCGCCTAGTCCGGTCCTCCGTGTCTCGCCACGACTCCACTCGATGTCCTGCAGCCACACAGACAAGAAACACGTCAAATAGCACCGCTCGACACATGAAAGAGTAAATAGCATCAAAACACCATACTTACGCATGAAGAAGTCCAAACCTGTCGAATCACTGGAATATACATCTTAAGTCCATACGATCAAGTTTGACCAAGTCCAACCGAGCCCGTTGCACTACGCAACGTCAAGGTCCGAACCACCCCAAACCAAACTCGACTTTTCTAAACCTATGTCAATTACTCATCATACACACAGGATGACCTCCACATGGTCTCTCAGTCCCATATGTCAAAAACTAGTGCCACATATGTCAAGAACTACAACTATCTAAAAGAAACAAGATTTAAACATATTGACAAACAGGAGATAAAAGAAAAGAAAAACACGCAGGACGTTGATAAAGTAAGACACTCCAAAAAAATGTGTAAATTAAAGTTGGCACAACACATCATATTAATTGGCCATAAAAAGAGAACAAAATAACAGATGCTACTTAAACCGATTGAGCATGGGCCACTAGCCGATCTAGCCCCAAGCCAACACAAGTCCAAGGCCCAAGCCAGCATCAACCCTAAGCCAACCAAATAGCCAACGCCAGGTCTAGACAACGCCTTACCTATCTTATCCTATTCCCCACGTGGCACACCGTACACGCAACCTTTCGTCTGCAACGGCAACGGACCCGGCGCCGGAGCTGCCATCGTCCGGGAGCATACCGGTCGCTTCTCGCCTGCGCCTGTGTGCATCAGATGGTATGGTTAGATTTCTTGCTATGTTAATCTGACTGCGAGCACATGCAAATAGAGTAAATCTCGTTATATGTATGTTGTACGCAGTATGGTCGACGGTCATGGCAATAAGTGGGGTCGTCCACTCATCGCCTTGTCCTAGTGCCTTGCTTTCGAAGTTCAAATGTTCAATGATCTTTATAGCTAACGAGGTAACGATCAGTCGAACAAAATAGATACTAAATTTTGTGATTTAGATTTTAGTGTTTTAATTCTATAATCTTTAAAACATTTGTAGGTTAAGGCTTTAATATTAGAATGCCCTGTTTTGATTTTTGCAACAATTGAATTAGGGAATTTTTCAATGTGTTTCAATATCTAATTCAGTGTGTTCTAACTTGCAATAATTGTCATCTCTCTATGGCAGGTAGTTGGAGCGATTTCTAAAAAGAAAGGAATCAAGTTTAAGTGTAAATGCTACGAATATACAAAGTCCAGAAATCAATTGGGAAGAGAAGATTCAATTTGATCCAAGGAAAAGAAAAAGGATAGATGACTATCTCCCCAATCGGAAAGATGTAGTAAGAAGAATGTACTTGGATAATAGGCCTTGCCAACCTCACATATATGATTTTTTTATGTACAATGTTGGAGAAGAAAAAGAGTATTTAACCCTGCATGGTTTAATTAGTATGGCAGTTGGCTTAGATAACGAGTCCAAAGAAATAAATTTTAGAACGCGTTACTATATACTATATTATTGATAGATACGTCGATAAGTACATGCATAGAATATAAGGCCCCCACGTTATTTTTGTTCTAGATCTGTTACTGACAATTATGCTGAAATTTTATTTGAATATATAGAATTTTTTTAGGCCAATTGAATATATAGATTTGTAACTCCACGAGTGAGTACATCTAAAATCAATTGTTTAGGTTCCATTTTAGTAAACAAAAATTGGTTTTGTTTATGCTCGTTTGAGTACTTTAGTTTTTTGTGAGTTTTCAATCCAAAGAAAAATATTTAGAGGTGTTTTTTTAGGGAAACTATATACTTAGGGATCGATGTGATGGACCTAACATGCACATGTTTAGCCAGGAATAATCCTAGCACATGAGACAGAATCAAGATGCACAAAGCTCCAAGCAAATGAAATTAACAACATTATTGTTGTAATCACCAATCGAGCAAACCTAAAAGAGAATAACACACACACTAGCCTCCAGCAGTGGCAATACTCCATTCATCCAAATTTATAAAACGTATTTTTTCTTGACATATAGAGCACAAAGATATTAAAAATAATTAAACTATACCTAATTATTATCTCTAAATACTATATTCAATACATATATGTAGAAAACATAAAGTAAAGCGGAATGTTTATTAGGGGTACAGAGGAAACCTCATATTAATTTTGCATTAGAATATGAAATACAATGATCTATATTTATAGATAAGACTATTCAAAAATATGCATTATAAACTTCGACGGAGGGAGTACTATATATATATTTGATTACCAAGAAAATATCCCATGCTAAATGGGGAACACAATGCAATTAAAGCATTGTATTATAGTAATCAATAATCGCCAGCGACAAGTGTACATAGTGGTTTCCTTCTTTTCGATTTATGACTTTCCTAAATAAACAAATAGAATGGCTTTTTCGCCGTCTTTTCAAAACGACTTATCGGTATTCGGTTCGTTCACATAAATATTCATGATAGAGCTAAAAATCATCAGCCATAGTCATAAACTATTAGTCACAATGGAAAAGAACCTATCTAATGCCTTGCAGGAGAAAGGACGGGTACATGGAAGAGCAGTACATGTACAAGTATAATCTATTTAATACATACAGGTAGGGCCAGGAGAGATACATGGTGCATGCGTACAAGACATTTTGATGTTTGCCTTTCTGGCTTTCCTAGCTAGCACTGAAATCTACCGTATATTAAAGTTTGGGGACTTCCTGGTCAGGGAGCTGTGCCACGTCATTTTTTTGCGAGAAAGCCCGTGCGTTTGTGAAATCGTGTAGAGGTCCTCTATTCTTGCAAACAGGTCCCTGCTTCTCGCAAACAGGTCCCTACCAGGTTTTTTTTCCGGAAAGCACCCTCCACTTCACCGATAGCAACCCGCGGTTTCCAAAATTATATATAGGTCCTTATTTAGTTACGTACAGATCCTTACAAGTCCTTGGTTTTTTGCAAAAAAACCCTTTGATTTTTCCGAAATTACGCATACATCCTCGATTTTTTTAAGAAACGTCTCACGAATTATCGTCTCTTTTATTTCGGTCCACCCGATGGCTAGCGCGGCGTCACGCCGCGCTTACGTAGCTAGTAACAAGCAAAGCAAGAAAGATAACAAGCAAACATGCACATGGATAGATCGATGTGGATGAGCATTCTATCTTTACAAGGGATGCATAGGTGGAGACCTAAATGGGTAGGAGTCCCACAGGTATATTGCTGCCCTTGCAATTTGCTCGGTTCAATCCATAGTACATGAAGCATAAGAGGGGAATCGAATAGTGCCGCTTTTTATTCGAAATCAGTCGGATGGGGGCAAAGAGTTGGGCTAGCGGACGACCTGTGAACAAGCATAAGTTGGCAACAAAGTAGAGACACAAAAAAGGTTGATGCTTTTTGAAAGGGAGTCATCTGTTGTTCCCCACTACATATCTTACAATAAAAACTATAATTCATTGCATCTTAATGACAAGAAATGTGGTGCTAAAAGGCTAGAAGAAATATTGGGAAAAAATATAGTGATCATTCATTAGATTTTGAGTAATGCTGTAATGTGTACTGGTCATCAAGTTATCTTTTCTGAATAACCGTCGTCAAGCTTCCTGTGAAGGTTTGCTGATTTAGGGCTAATTTACGGTTGTTGCGCTGTATTACATCGTAGAATCTAGTTGGTTACAAAAAAAGATTTACGAACTTTTGTAAAGAAAATGCTTTCAACTAATCATTGTCTTCATACTAGTTACGTACCCGTGCGTTGCAACGGAACTCATTGAATGTATAGAGAATCATGCTATAGAAAATAGTTGCTCTGGTCATTTGGAAAGTGAAGAATGATAAGAAGTTAACAGAATAGAGCGGTTAGAGGAGAATAACGTACAACCACCAACTCATTTTTTTATAATAGTAAAGAAATAGAAAATATGTTTCGAAAAATCACCGCAGTGCCTAGTAGCCTTAAGTGCCGTTTGGCCGGGATTCAGCTCTGAGTTTCTGGGGAGAAACCGGCCGGAGTTGCCCCAACAAACGAGCGAGCTCCGGAAACCATCTAAAATGTAGTCCAGTTTACACTAGATATAGAAGATTTCATTCTTACCCTCGTTGTCATTCGTGCACCATTGCAGGTTTCGCCGAAACAATCGTCCATTTGTTGTGTGCCACTAGCACGATTCACCGCAATGTTGCACGATCTGTGCTGTTGCCCAGACATGCCGCAAGCCCAATTCGACGAGCAAGAGGGGAAAATATTCCAAAGAACAAAGAACATTGCAGGACTAGATGGCAATAAAGGGATGAATGGTGCCTTATAAACTTTTTCACAAGTATTCTAATCCTAGAACAAAACATCAACCTCAAGAACCAAGAAGAGGGAAACCTCATGCTATTGCGGTATGACCGGCTACAAGGGCGGTCTCACTGGCGGCTACTAGGCGATCGGACCAGCTGTGCTCTGGCAGTCTGACCGGTGCGGTTAGACCAGCGGCAAGAGAGTGTTCTGAATGGTAAGCGGTATGACCGCTTCTCTGTTCTCAGAATACAAAATTAGCTCGAATCTAAATCACTTTTAGTGCAACTACAAAAATCCATAACCAAATGGGATGAAATTTTGCACACACCTTGATCTGGGTCTCAGGAAGCTATTCCACCCAAGGATCGCTTGAATTCGTGTCAAAATTCAGACCTCTCTCGCAAATACGTAAAGTTGCACCAAAACATGAGCAAAACCCGAAAACTCGAGATATGACTTGTTCGTGGGTAAGTAATGGCTAAGATGGTTTTAGATATATTTTTATATATCACAGCAAGCAAGAATTCCTAAAGATTCAAAGCAAAAACCTTGAAATCAAGAAATTTCAAGATGAGACCAAAATCAAGCAAAACCGGGCAACATCGAAATCATTCCAGACTTGGTGCCTAGATAGATAAGATATAATATCCATGAGTCATCTCCATCAATTATATATCTTTGACACACATCAATATCAAAAGGGGATAGGAGAGATTAAACTCAACAAAAATAAGAGCAAATCAACCAAAACAAGGAGACATCATAAGAGATGAATAAAATTAATGTATTGATATTTGAGGATAAAAATTTTATAGTCATTCCACCTAGAGAATAAGATAGCACACTACAACACTCACTCTTCTAACCCTAACCCTAAAACACAAGATTGGAATAAGAGATGGCTGGATGGTTAACTTGCAAGTCTCTATCCTAACCCGTTAAATAGATAAGACAGTTAGCCCATATCTAAACCCTAATAGATACTATCCACTAGGACATTTGAGGAAAACTCGTTAACCCTGCACAACACGGGTTTTACTCACACACTAAATTCATGCACGCTTTTCAAAGTATATGAGCTCGAATCTGCTAAGTCCTTAGCTTTTAATCCACTTGATCTTAGCAATTCCTTGACCTAAACCGCTTTTCCATGCATCGCTCAAGAGTTATGGTTTTGATCCAACGTAGTTATGGTATTTGGCAAATTACCAAAATATCCTCGCCATGACATGATCTTCATCTTCCATGGCAAGCAATCACCATGCTCGCTATGTATAGGTGCACCAATGGTTTTCTACATATCGGCAAGTCTCTCCTATTCTGGTTCCACCGGACCAAGCCTCACTTTAATTGACCAAGACACTTGGTGTAACCCGTCACCCGAACCTTCCATTCAATATTCCCCTCCTTTCTTGTGCGATGCTTGAGCTCAACCCTCTCACCCGACATCCTTGCCCGTTATGAGTCTCAGCTCCTCAATGAGTGTGCCTCGATCCTCTCCATTGACCATAGTTGATTCCAAAGCTTCATGCACATCCAAAAATAAAGAAATCAGTTCTGGACACAAATTCTTCACAACTTGACTCACATTAGCTAAAACATGTATCATGCAAATTTAATGCATTGACCAAACACAATTCAAATCAACCCATGACCAAATTCCCAAAACTTCAAAACCCAATTTTTAGGGCCAGTCTGACCACCAATCAGAGGTCAGTCAGACTGATCTCATATAGTGAAAACACCCCGCTCTAAAAAAATTACAAATAGCAACAAAACAGCAGTATTACCAACTGACAGTCTAACTACTGCGGTCATACCGCCAGGAGCAGTCTGACCAGCAGCATGCCAGCAATCAAATCGACATTAAGGTAGCGGTCAAACCAGTAGTTTGACAACAAAACCGATAAAAATTGCAAACTTTGCAAAATTCAAATTTTCACTTCACAAACTTAGCAATGGTTTATCACAACATTATTCTTGAACTTCTCATATGGTCCTTCAAATGTTTTATGGTAAAACTTTTGAGGTATTATTGGGGTATTTTGGAGCCAAAATTAGGGCCAAGTGCCCTAATTTTTTGGTATCTACCTTCGCATTGAGCCATCTTCTTCTAAAATTAGCTTCTAAAGCTAGCCTAAAAATACAAAAGGTGCTCCACCAAACAGGGCCTTCATCACACTGATAATTGGTTGGGTCAAGAATCACCTTGTGTTGTCGCACAATAAAACTCGAGATTCCAATGTACAAGTAGATATTACTAATGGTTTGATTTCTCCCAGTAGGGCACATCCAATGGTTTAATACTAAGTCTTGATACTAGAGGAAAGAGAGTGGTTATATGGTATTTTAGGAACAACTACCTAAATAGCTTGTTAATTATGCTTGATACTAAAGGGCCCATAATGATCATGAAATTGGACATTCCAATGCAAAAATAGTATCAAGTCCTTCCAATGCACCATTTGTCAATACTATTTTTTTGTTTCCAAAAAAGGTTTGTACTTGCATGAGCATCAAGTTTATTCTACCAAAAATCTGATGTGGCATGGCTATAATATTAAGCACAAGTGAATGTTGAGAGTACCCTTAGGTCGGTGCTCCATCCGTTTTCACAATGTAATCTCCCTTGCACTATTCACACCGATTAAGGAATGGCAAATCAAAGAAATAGAGAAAGGAGGCAAACAATGAAAGTGAAGAAGCAACTAAAGCCAATTTTAGTTTACCTTCTAATGTTCATGCTAGAGAAATTAAGTTCTTCAAGTGCAAGGGAAGGGGCCATATAATGTGTGATTATCCAAATCAACGAAGAGTGCTTGTCACGAAAGATGGCTACCCGTCGGTGAGTTCTGGTAGTGCATTTGAGAGTGAAAAGTCAGAAGGGGAAGAAGAGTATAAGACCATTCCTTTTGAATCAGGCCCAACTATTGTTCAATTAGATTTTTCTCCTAAAGGTGAAATAAACATGCTCATCAAGAAGGTGGAAGGTGATGAAATTGAAGCAAAATGGTAGTGGTGGAGTGGTTTCCAAAATAGAGTGAATGATCAAAGATAAAGTATGCAAGTTGATCATAAATGGTGGGAGTTACACCAATATGATTAGCAAGGATTTGGTGCATGCTTTGGGGCTACCCACATGGAGACATCCTCAATCACACCACGTGGAGTGGCTACACAAAGGCTAAAGATAACTCACAATGTATGTGTTCCATTTGTTGTTAATGACTATGTTGATAAGGTGGATTGCGATGCAGCTCCAATGGATGCATGTGGGTTGTTGTTGGGAAATCCATGGCAATATGATCATAATGATACACATGAAGGGAGGTCCAACATGTATTATTTAGTGCATAATGGTAAACACCTTATTCTAAAACCTATGCCAAATAGTTCTATCAAAGCGAAGACATTCAAATTAGTCAAGAAGAATACTCCTGGAATACCTCAAAGCTAAGGACAACTTTGCTTCAAAGAGGGAAGGATGATATGGATCGAACCACCAAAACCACAACAATTTGTGTTTTTAAATCAGAGAAAGAGGTTAGTGCTGATTTGGCTGATAATTCATTCGTAGTGGGTGAAATACTTCGTAATGCGGAGTGGGAGGAGAGAAAGGATGGCATGGAAGGCTAAGGAGGACAAACTGAAAGCCGAGTACGAGCATGGCAAGCCTACGGTCAAGACAAATCGATGTGTGTGCATACGTCAGGACTCTTTGTAGGATATATTTGGATTCCATATATCTCATAATTTAGAATCAACAAAATACCTATATGCAAGAGTTCTAAATTGTTTTGTAAATAATCCATATTTTATTCAAAATAATAGAAATATACCCATGCAAACATTTTTTGCAGAAATGGCTTCAGTCGCTGAACCATTGGGCAACTGAAACCTATCGCCCAATGGTTGTGCGACGCATAAGTTGTCCATGGGCTGTTGGGCGATATGTTCCAGTTACCGAGCCGTTGGGCGACTGGAGCCTGTCGCCTAATAGCTCGGCAACTACATTTGTAGTCGCTCAGCTATTTAGCGACTACAAATGGGAGGCAATGTCGGTTGATCTATTTGTAACTTTCGTAGATTATGAATGGTAGATAATCTGTTAGATTTGCAATAACAGTTTACGATCATCGTATGTTGTTGTAGTGCAAGAAATTTCATGAAATTTTTTTGAGAATGATTGAAATAACAACGATTGGTAAGTACGAAGGTAAGTGATATTGCGATGTAACCAGGAATTCATACACGGAGGAGAACTTGTTTGTTAATGTTGTTGGATGACTTGCTACGTGAATAATTGAATGCGAAAAGATGAGGAAATACACTTGTTTGAATTAAAATAGACTTCGTAGCAAAGTTAGGAGTAACACAGTGTGTAGGGTTTGGTTACATGTATAAATAAGAGCATCATGCACGATGCAACAAACTGAACTACTACGACGATACATATGCGCCTCTTTGGAATGAAACTAAATTCGACCTTCAGGGGAATAGTTAGTGCGGGACAGCCCAACCTACTGCGTGGACTGAGGCTATTTTTCCTTCCTTGCAAGCTCGGCGTTGAACTCCTCGGCAGCCTCTTTTGCTTTGGCCGCCATTTCCCTCTGTTTCTCACACTCCCTCTCGTGAGCCTCACGCTCCTTGCATGTGCACACCTGGAGATGAGCTTTCGTCTCCCAATGTATACTCTCGGTTTGCTCAACACTGCGGTGCTCCTCCTACTGGATCTCGCACGCCCTTTTAACATCCTACTCCTCGAAGTTGAGAGCTCACTGATCATTTGGGTGGATCTCTAGGCCAATCCACTTGCGGTAGACACATAGCGGTTCCAAGGACTGAGGTTAGATGGAAGAGGTTGTTAGTGCATACTTTAAAAGAAAAATAGTAGGGGGCACACACTGTAACTGGTCCTTACCGGCTGCTAATAGTTGCTCGTGTCCTGCCAGTGGTCGAGATAGTCATAAGAGTAGTTTGCTCAACCCCAATAACGCATGCCCATGCTGAGCCATTGATTAGACTTAAAAAACTTGCATGGGTCCGTACACCAACAGAGGGGCGGCGTCTCTCCCTCAGGCGGGTGTTGCGGCGAACACTCGGTTGGAATGTTCGGGGTAAAAAAAGGTTATTGCTATGGGGGATGTCATTGCGGGGAGCTGACCTTCTGGCATGCTCCGCTTGCTCGGCCTGGGCCAAAGCAGCCCTTACTTGTTCATCGTAGGCAGCAACAGACCTTGCTAGTTCACGGGTCTCCTCTTATTGCTTCATCATCTTATCCCATTACTTCTTCTACCTCTTGTTCATTGCAACGTGGTGAAAAAAGCTCCAGTGTAGTGTTGGGTTTGATTGCATAGTGTTCTCTCCCAGATCTCTTACACCTCCTTTTATAAGCTAAAGAGTTGATATGGTGTGATTTATTTCATGTGAGTAGCCTGCGAGATAAAGTGTTGCCTTGTCTTTCGGAAAAGTTGTTGCGCAAAGCTGGCCTATGTGGTCTTATCGTTGCGCAAACCTGTCCCGCATGGTCTTGTTGCTGTATAAAGCTGCCCGTCTGGTGTAGTCACTATGCAAAGCTACCCTGATTGGTGTTGTTACTATGTAAAGGTGGCACGTGTGGTCTTGTCGCTGCACAAAACTACCCCATGTGGTCTTGTCGCTATGCAAAGCTGCCCCGTGTGGTCTTATTGCTGCTCAAAGCTACCCCGTCTGATGTAGTTGCTGTGCAAAGCTGCTCCATCTGGTCTTCTCACTGTGCAAAGTTGCCCGTCTTGTCTTCTCACTGCGTGAAGCTGCCCCATGTGGTCTTGTCGCTACGCAAAGCTACCCCGTGTGGTCTTGTCGCTGCACAAAGCTACCCCATCTGGTGTAGTCACTACACAAAGATTGCACATGACGCAGTTGTCATAAAGCACGCTGCGACACCCCACGGACTATAAAATGCATGCCCCACCCCTTGCTAGTAGGAAGAACTACCTTTTCTGTCCTAGTGTAACATACCATGGCAGACGTCGAGGGGTTAGTCGAACATGAGTCACCAAAAGGAGACCTTCCGCTCGAAAGAAGGGAGGACTTCGGCATTAACTACCACTTGTTACAAAATAGACATGCTCAGCCAGTGTGGCCAAATTGCAGACACATGGACGATATGGTCATGCAGATGGCAGAAGGCCATTTGGATGGCGAGCGACGTTTCTTCTGATACACACATTCTGGGGTATAATTAGGCAATCATCTATTTTGTATTACTACTAATAGAGTTTTGATGTTAACCTTCCTTTTCAGCAATGGCCAAATGCAATTTCATGTGATGGATTGACCCTCCCATTACCGGTATGTTGTAAGGTACGTGGATACATTGTGGGAGCAAATCCTTGACTTAAAGGCATGGATTGAAAGTCTCAAAGAGTATAATGATGACTTCCGTCCGCAGATGCAGCGTGAGAGGGGCAATGAAGAAGTCATCAACATAGGAAGTTTGTACAATTCAACATGCTGCTTCACGAACCCTAGTTGTATATGTGCTTGCCACTGCAACAACGGCCAGCCACGTCCGAGGCGGCCCACTCTACAACACTTTATGTGGGTAGCGCGAGACTCATTCTACAAGTAGGCACACACGGATAAGGTTGTACCATAGTACTCTCTCCTGTTGTCCACGGTATTGTTCAATATCGTCAAGCATGTAATCGAATGGTTTACGCGTCGGTGTGGTTACCATTAATTGAGTGCACTGTTTGAGTGGTGCAGGCGTGGTGCGGTTGCCATTAATTGAGTAGTACGGGCGTCGACACGGATTGAACAAATGAACATCATAAACATAAGTACAAGTAAGATCGCAATAGTATTGCAACCAGTATTGCAAACATCACTTCGGCTTGTATCACCCTAAGCTCGCCACATCACGCATGCATCACCCTCTCCTTGAAGAAGTACTCGGGCATGAAATTCGAAGTATCTATGCCCATAGTCCCGCATGCGACGACAACATGATAGCATGGCTTGTGTAACAGCTTCGGCTTGTTGCATGAGCAGTTTCGGCTAATTTTCTATAACTATGTTTACTAAATTTTCTACAACTATAGGTTTCTACGGCTGCTAATTTTTCATAACTACATTGACTGAATTTTCTATACCAAAATTGCACTATTCTTTTCTACAGCTACAATTTTGTATAGATACTAATTATACACTAAATAAACTATTTAGTTCATATAAAAAATATTAACTATAACATACAAAAAATTTTACCAAATGAAAGTAGCGGATCCTCTCCTTCCTCTCCCTCTCCCTCTCCCTCTCCCTCTCCTCTCCTCTCCTCTCTTTTTCTTCCCTCTCCTCTCCTCTTCTTTCTTTCCCTTCTGCCTTCTCTTCACAGTGCGGCATGGGCGGAAGAAATGCCGAGGACTCGGCCACGCGGCCTCCAATTGTCGAAGAATTAGGCAACTGGATTTGCAATCCTGTACACTGCTGTGTGCACGCATGAGTTTTGCTGGAGTCTGCTGCAGTGGATGGATTTGAATGCATGAGCGTATAATATGCGTATACATGTGCATGTACAGCCGTGGCATGTGAAAGTTTGTGTTCTAGTCGGTTTGTGCGTGTGTACCCATATAAAGCAGTGGCGGAGGACGGGAAAAAAATAAGGTGGGGCGGATCTATACCTGCGCGCCGGTCGCCGGTGGCTGCCGCCCGCCCGCCGCCCGCCGCCGGCTACGCCCAGGCCGGTGGCTACCCCTTCCTCTCCTGCTGGTCCGGCTCCGGTGGGTCGGTCTCCTCGGCGGCGGCTGGGTCGGCGAAGTCGAGGGCGGTGGCAGGTGGAGCGGAGGCGGCGAGAGGGGCGAGGGGGAGGCGGCAGGTGGAGCGGAGGCGGCGAGAGGGGCGAGGCCCGCGAGGGGAGGCGGCGGGTGGAGCGGAGGCAGCGAGAGGGGCGAGGCCCGCGAGGGGGAGGCGGCGAGAGGGGCGAGGGGGAGGCGGCGGGTGGAGCGGAGGCGGCGAGAGGGGCGAGGCCCGCGAGGGGGAGGCGGCGAGAGGGGCGAGGGGGAGGCGGCGGGTGGAGTGGAGCTGCGGAAAATCAAGCCCTGGCTCAAGCCAGGGCTTGCCCTATCGAGCGCTCCGCCGCTGATACAAGGGGCTAGCTGACGGCCATGTAAAAGGAAGATTGGATATTATACGTGTTAGTTTGGTCAAGACTTATCTCCAAAACAAAAACGCCATGGCGGCGATCCAAAAATTTTGCCTAAGTTCTTGCTGTAACCGATCTAGGGTTCATTGTTTGTTGTGTGGTTTCCAGCCTCGGCTTCAGAATTGCATGCGCAACTGAGTCTTGGTGATTCATCCCATCTAAGTCATGGTCTTCATTGCTCACGGGTTAGAGGATTTGTTCGGCTATGAATTGAATTAATCTACGTCAAGCCTGTTGGCCAAACTACTTATTTATCTCTGCTGTTGTTTGTTGGTCACCGCTACGTGAGTCCTCTCCAACTACAATCTGAAGCATATGTTGTTTTGGTGTGGAGAACAGAGAAGGCTATAAATCAAACCGTTCCGGCTGCTGTTGCTGTTGAAGACGTGCTGGTGCTACAGTTTTCAATCAGTTTGCTATTGTTTCCTTTGGTCCAACCAAAATAAATATTGATCTACTGCTGCTGCTGCTATTCATCTACTGCTGCTACTATTGAACACATTAACAAGTCAACTTGTTTGTTACGAGCTGCTGCTGCTGCTATATATTTTTGTTGTGAAAGGAATGCCTCAGCACTGCCGATTGGAATGGTGATGCTGTTTCTTGCTAGTACCGTGAAATATAGAGTCATCGTATGCGTGCTCACTAGTCTACTAGTTGGGCCGTATCAACTTAGGAATTTCATCTATTAGAAGGTTGTAGAGAGTTTCGTTAGCTTTCTACAGAATTTTTGTTCACATCGATCGGATGAGTAGATGGTGAGATATAAATTTTATGAGCATGATGTCCGGTAAATTTATTGTATTTTGGTAGCACATATTAATATGTAGATTAAAAATAGTAAATAAACTAATTTAATAATTTTCTCTACATGAAAATTGTAGGTCATTTCTTTAGGTTTGCAAAAAGTCTAAGAACATAATTTTTGAATGAATAGAATATAAGTTATGAATTTTAGAAGGCTGATATCTATTACTGGGTTGCTGTTGAATGCAGTCATGAGAAATCATTAAATTTGACTAATTTAACGATAGAATTAAATTTTAGAAATAACTAGAGAGTGGTATGCCATAGTTCAATAGGTTTTCATGTGCAGATTAAAAAGATATTAAATTATTAAGTTTGTTATCTAAAAGATGATAGATATGTCTTCTGGGTTAAAATGAGGGTTTAGATTATTTAATCTGGATATTTGATCAACTAGCAAATTGTAGAAAATTTTGTATAGATTCCAGAACTGGTATGGTTTGCTATAATTCAATGTGGGAGTTGAAAGTTATGATGATTTTAGTACCAGGACAGCAGGGGTGGCTATCCGGTAAAGGGGAAGTTGTGGATTTAGGGAGCGTGTAAAAGTGTTGTCGATTTAGTATTGTATTATATTATTATGGCTTGTATTCGGTTTTGGTCTTTACTGTAGCAGGAGTAACTTGGGGTTGGTGTCATCTTCTAATCAACCCGGTCATCACAATTAAAAAAAGGCAAGTGCATGGTAGAATGGTATTCGAGTGTTTGAGCATGTTGCTTTGGTTAAATGATTATTTGCCATAATGATTCATATGATGATGCTTGTTCTTACATTGCTCACATGTTTATAGTTAAAATGATATGTCAATTGATTAATGATGTTAATTAATTGATGAAAAAGATAATCATTGCATTACCTGTGAGCATCCGTGTTGCAAAGAGGTGCCCTGTGTGGCCCTCTAGATCCTACTTTGTATGGGTGACCCACGGGAGTGGGTAGAGAAGGACCTACTTTCGTAAGCATCCCACAAGAGTGGGGAAAGATCTACTTCGGTGTGCACTCCACAGGAGTGAAGATGAGACCCTATATAAAAAAGGACAAAGCGACCTTGTATGAAAAGGACAGGGTGAGAGTGTATCATCAACAGGCGAACACTCAGCTATACCGGTATATGCAAAAGAGAATTTGAGACATGTACACTGCATTCACAAACAGAGAATTGGAAAATGTGGCATATGCATGAAACTTGATAAAAATGAATATGTGATATTGAGATAATTGTGAAGATAAAATGTTAAAATGATGCTTATCTTGTTTATTATTCTGTTGTGTACATGCTAAGTCATGGACTTACCCTTGCTTTGTTGTTGTTTTTAGCTAAGCATTGAAGGCGACATGCATAGGTGGAAGTAGAACGTGGAGCATTGGACTTTGTAGCTTTTCACTCCAACTAGCAATTTACCATTTATGGTCATGATCGATTTAGTAACTTCTATTATAATAAATAGATAACTTATGGACTTTCTTAGTATTCATAGTTCATAATATTGCTACTAAATGCATTACTTAATTTAGACTTATTTATCATTCATCTTGGTTATTGTTGGTTCATATTAACTTCTGTTTGTAGTTTACAGTGTTGCTAAAATTTATATTTAATGATGTGTTGAATGTTTATTCTTGAAGCCTAGTTATTAGTAAAGCTTGTTTATTGGTTAAAAATTGGTAGAGATAGTAGTTGTAGGTAATATCTTGGGTTTTTGTTAAGCCGGGGTGTTACAGCTCAATAAGCAAATAGAAATTGAAAATAACTAAGTGGGCTAGAAAATACAATGAAGAAACTAGAAAGAGCAAGTTTTCAACATAAGCACTCTAGAGACATTTCAACTTAGGAAATTCTCACTCTAGGTCCATATGAAAAAAATAATTGTTCATCTTGATCTTGGTCATGGTAAGAAGAAACTAAGCAAATCAAAATTTTGCAATAAAGCTCAAAAGTCTAAAACTCCCTCATTTTCTCCCCCCCCCCCAATTCCCAATTTATGCATTTTTGTCATAATTTCTCCCCTTTTGACAATGAATTCACCAAGTAAAGAAAGGAAGAAGTTAATGAAGACTAAGAGGCAAACATGATTGTTTTTGGTAATATTAATATTTTAGTTGGATTGGAAGCTTTGAAAATTCTCCAAGTCAATTAAAAGGTATGTCACAAAGCCAAGCTAATTAGCTTGCAAGATCATGTAAGAACATATATAGCAAAACAAGTCAAGACTAGCTAGAAGTGATTGCATGGATTAAAAATTTGTCAAGCTATCCCAAAATCACAAGTATAACTGGAAGGATTCTAATGAGAGTCATGACAAGGAAAAATACAAAATGAGCCCTAACGTGAGTCATGACATGGCAAAATACAAAATGAGCTAAGATTCTGAGTTAGGCAAGAAATATGCTAAACAACTCCAAAATGACTCACTAAGCTAAAAGCCTATTTGAACATTGAAATTGACTAGAGATGACTTATCTTGGTAGAGAAAGTCCTAGAACATGTGCCATCTACAACTGCCCCCCAAGTTTCAGTCTAAATTTTAACTCACATTTGTATGGTCCATCTAAATAAAGCAAATCCTAAACTATGAGCCATCTACAACTACCTCTTGAGTTTCAATCAATTTGAATTAATTTTGTTTAGTCAAATTGATTAATCTCAAGCATTTGTCGACTATATCAAGCAGAGAGCTTAAGAAAATAGAGTCTTGATCATGCATAACTCCCCCTGAGTTCATGCCAAGTGCAATGGCAAGCAATCTCATAAAAAGAAATGCTAAGATGCAACTATAAGCACAATTGAAATCATCTAAAGTAATGAAAAAAGAATTATCGACTAAATTCTTCATAGTGGAACTAACAAGCTAGATTTGAGCTCAAAACTCAACTAAGCAATTCGTGATGGCAAAAATCGTAAAATGATCATTAAAACTATACTCTTCAAGAGATTCAGCTTAAACAACCTTGCACTTGAAGCCATTTTAAAAAGAACTAGTCAAGGCACAAGCTAAATTACACATATAAACACATGATCAGGAAAACTTAGTAAAGCATGCATGACTAGATACAGAGAAAGAGCATTGATAATAGACAAAGCTCTAGACTATGTTACAATGCAAGAATAAAAGGTAAGTATGCAGTATATTATAGATACATGAAAATGAAGCAAACTCCCTCTCAAATCAGTCCCATAGGATGAATAACCCCCAACTCTCCCCACAAGAAGGCAAAACAAGAAGAATCTAAAGGTTTTATAAAAATATCAGCAACCTGGAGTTCAGACACAACAAAGTGAAAGACAACATTCCCCTTCTCCACATGGTCTCTAAGGAAGCGATACATAATGTCTATTTGTTTGGCCCCAGAATGTTGCACTAGATTATTAGCTATATTAATAGCACTAGTGTTATCACAGAAGAATGAAACACTATCTAATTCCAACCCAAAGTCTCTGAGAGTAGATGGGATTCAAAGAATATGAGAGCAACTACTGGCAACAGCTACATACTCATCCTCAGCTGTGGACTGTGAAACTGAAGACTGTTTTCCAGAAGACAAAGAAACGAGATGTACCAAAGAAATGATAGGTGCCGACATACTCTTCCTATCTATCCTACAACTCACAAAATCTGCATCTAAGAAAGCATAAAGAGAGATGCAGAGAGAGAAAAATACCAAAGTCCAAAGTCAAGGATAGACTGGAGGTACCATAAGATGTACTTCACCAATTGGCAATGAGATGCGCAAGAAAAAGCTTGAAATCAAGTACACAGACATATTGAGAAGTTTATGTCTGATTTCGATGCTGTGAGGCAGAGGAGGGAGCTAATCATACTGCAGTACTCCTTCTGATCAACAGGCTCACCATCTTCATTTGAATCCAAACTCAACGTAGAAGCCATTGGGTTGGAGATTAGCTTACTACATGTCAAAGCGTCGAAACAGCTCCTCGGTGCACTTGGCTTGATGCGCAAATGTACCTTGCTTTGTCTACTTGATTTGGAACCCAAGGAAGAATGAGAT
This sequence comes from Dendrocalamus latiflorus, assembly GCA_017311315.1. NCBI lineage: Eukaryota > Viridiplantae > Streptophyta > Magnoliopsida > Poales > Poaceae > Dendrocalamus > Dendrocalamus latiflorus. Next base: position 24,140,714 of record CM029615.1, read on the forward strand.
GAGCCACCGAAAATGATGTCATCCACATAAATTTAAACCAAAAGGAGATCACTACCATGCTAAAGGGTGAATAGTATCTTGTCTAATTTTCCCATTTCAAAATTATTTTTCAATAGAAATGACATAAATCTATCATACGAAGCTCTAAGGGCTTGCTTAAGACAATACAAGGATTTGGATGGTTTGTAGACATGATTAGCCCCGCTCGGTTGGGCTGAAAAGCTGTGGCTTATGGCTGAAATTGCACTATAGCGGCTGAAATTTCACTGTAGCTGAAGGTGACTTATTTGGCGTAATTAAATTTTAAAAAATTTAAAAATAGAAAAAATAAGCTAGCTCATCACGGACAATGCAAACAAATACTGGAAAAAAAGAACTAGCAAAAAAGCTCAAAAAAGCCAAAAATTCAGAAAAAGACGAAATTATGAATAGTAAAACATAACCTAGAAGCTGAAGCCGAAACGAGCGGAGCCTTAAAAACTTTGGACTCTCAAACCTAGAACGTTGCTTGATATAGATTTACTATTCTATGAAGCCATTAAGAAAGGGACTCTTAACACCCGTCTAATATAGTCTAAAACCCTTAGAGACTGTAAATGCTAAGAGAATCTTAATGGCTTCTAATATAGCAATAGATGCAAAAGTCTCCTCAAAGTCTAAGCCCTCTACCTGGATGATGCCCTAAGCTACAAGTCTGGTCTTATTCCTAACAACTACCCTATCCTCAGTCTGTTTGTTCGTGAAAATCCACTTAGCTCCTATGACATTGTGACCATGGGGAGGCTCAACTAAGGTCCAAACATTATTTCTCACAAAGGTCTCTAACTCCTCATATATGGCATTAATCCAAGTGTCATCAGTAAGTGCATGGGTGATATCACGGGGCTCAAAAGAAGTAATGAAAGTAGAATGAGCATGTGAGTCAGGAGAAATGAACCTAAAGCGAGTAACTCGCTCATGAAGGCCTCCAATCATCTGATCTGGTGGACGACGTAGCTTCTGGAGATGTTGAGGCAGTCCTAATATCAAAGTGGATTCTACCTCATGATCTGTAGAGGTAGGAGCGGAGCCACATGGTGCTGAAGAAGATGTTGGAGCAGGCTGCTAGCTGAAGATGAAGTAGATAAAGCAAGTGCTTTAACTGGTTGAAGAGGAAGTAGAGCAACAACCTCATCTTCTTTGTTACACTCCTCACGAAGATGCTCTCTGAATATTCCTGAACATGTGTACCTACAGTATCTGTTCTAGCCCCTGGACTAGCCTCGTCAATAGTAATCTTGTAGGTCTCCACAATTTTGTTAGTCTCGAGATTAAGCATATGATAGCCTCGAGAATGAGCAGGATAGCTTCGAAAGATCTTATCCAAAGATCTAGACTCAAACTTATCAAGGTTTCCATATTTAATTAAAAAATCACTTACAACCAAAAACTCTAAAGTGAAACACAGTAGGCCTACGATCAAATCTCAACTCATAGGAGGTCTTGTGCAATGAGGCTCTCAAAAATACCCTGTTAGACATATAACATACATTAAAAATAGCCTCAATTCAATACCTCCTAGGAGTGGCATGCTCATCTAACATAGTTCTAGCTATCTCAACTAAGGTTGTGTTCTTCCTCTCAACTCACCATTCTGCTGAAGAACTCTAGGAGAGAAGAACTGATGCTCTAGATCATGCTTAGTACAGAAGGAAGAGAAGAATGAATTCTTAAACTCAGTCCCATTGTCACTCCTAATGACCCTAAGGGCTCATGTAAGATCAACTAACAATTTAAAAGCTAACTCTCCAAAATGTTAAATGCCTTATCCATAGATACCAGGAAGTAGACCTATGAGTATCTAGAGTAATCATCAATAATGAGAAGTACATACCACTTCCATCTTGCTAACTGAATTCTAGATAGACCTATAGTGTCCTTGTGCAAGTGTCGAGACCCGAATATGTAAATCTGAACTCTCTGTGTGTTCTGCACTAGTCCAGGATTATGCTAGGGCATACAATGGAAACATAGATAAAATACAAACTATATTCATGAATAACTATGAAAAAAGCAAATATTATTAATTACCAAAATAGCAACCTTATGGCCAAGCTTACAAATAATAGCCTGAAAGGCCTAAATAAAAAATAGCAGTGAAAATAAAGAATAAATATAGTCAGTGCAAAGGAGCCATGCCCACCGAGCTCGTCACATGGAAGGAGCCACCACAGCCGAGGTAACGGTGGAACCGTGGAGAGGAGCCACGGTGGCCGAGCTCATCTGCGGGGAGAGCTGCAACAGCCAAGGCTGTCCACGGGGAGCTACGCGGCTACCTAAGTGATGTTTGGATGCATGGTAGGTTTGCGATAGGATATGAGATGGGTTATGAAGAGTTGGGTTTGGGAGTGGGATATGAGATTTTCATTCCATTGTCATGCTTGAATACCTTGGGATAAGGTTTGTCTTTAAAATTGTATGGCACCAAAATGCCTTTTGCCATACTTTATGGAATAAAATCAGCACAAAAATGTCTTCTTTCACTGAAAATGTAAAACAAAATTTGTGCCCACAGAATCTTGTTTTCTTGCCTCCTTTCTTGCTCTATCCCACCTCTCATCCCATTCTACCAAACTCATTCCCACCAATAATAAACCACGAACCAAACACCACCTCAGTGAAAATACATATCATGGGAGAAATTTTTGAGCCATTCATTTTGGATGGGTGGACCAAATAGGGTCTAATGCCACCTCTACGTTAGCTAGTCTCAATGCAGAGGATCCGAATCCAGGGATGGTGATAGAGTTGTCCAAATGGGTCAGCCCATCCGTGCCAGCCTAAAGCACGATACTATTGACCCAGCCCATGCACAGCACGGCCCATGGCTAAATGTGTCGTAATAGCCCAGTCTAACCAATCGTGTCATGCTTGGGTTGGCTTGACAAGGCATGACACAGCAAGCCCCTTCCCTCCTCTCTCAACTACTGCTCCCCTCCCTCATTGGCCCGTCCCCTTCTCCCTCATACATGGCAAACCCCACTGTCCCCTCTAGCGATCGCCTCTTTCGCACCTCGGCTCTTCCCTTCCTGCCGTCTCCTCTCTCTTGACATCCTCACCGTCAACTAGATCTAGGACTCGCCCTCTTCGGGGCTGTTGGGATCCAGACATATACTCCTAGCCTTCGATGTTGGTCATATCTAGCCCTTAGCCACATCAGGCACCATCTACATGAGTGGGATGAAGTCCTCGTCCGCATCGCCAACAAGTCAGAGCCTTCCCATCATTGGCACCATCAAGATTCGGTCCTTGTCTTCCCCATCGACCAGATCTGATCCTCGTCCACACCGCTGGCCATCCTTATTCGCACAGCCAGCAAGTCCGAGCCTCCCTGTCATCGGTGCCAGTGGGATCTGATCCTCGTCTTCCCCATTGCTGAGATCTGGTCCTTGTTCGTGCTATGGGCTATCCCCGTCCACATCGTCGCTACCAAATGCTGAGGTCCATGTAGGCTAAATGAGGCAACCATGGCCCATCGGGCTTAACTTGCCCGAAGTAGCATGACACGGCCCGTGACCTCCTCAGTTCATGCCTAGATTCGAGGCTGAGTCTATGGGCCAGCACAGCATGGCCATTTAGTTAGTTGGGCTAACCGAACCGTGCCTAAACAGTCCATGCTTAGCCAAGCTCATGCTGGGCTGCCTATTTGGCCAAGTCTAGATGGTGGTATGCACTGACATTACGGCCATGTTCTAAACAACTCCTAGCTTTCTTCTTTTAACAATTTGCCTTTGAATGGAGTGACTTCTCAAGGTAATTTCTATAACCTATTTATAGGAGTCATTACAGAAGCCGCTTTGAATGGAATGATTTCTCAACACGAGTATCCCTTACTCCCTTAATTTCTCTCACAATCAGCCAAAAATTTAAAATCACAACAAAAAACCAAAAGTCATAGCACTTTTAAATAGGACCCATAGTCACATATTTGGTACTACAGTGTAATTTTTTAAAAAAAATTGGCCTCCGGATGCCTATTTTTGCAAATCTAGTCCTATCCCCAGCTCAGTAGGTGCAGCAGATGACACATGTCTCCTGCCATATCACCAAAGCTCGGTAAGTGACAGCAACAACAGCAGCCAGGCCGACCACAGCAGGTGATGACAAGACACGGGAGCCAGCAGGGCCTACAGGGCTATGGAGCTCCCTTGGCTCGGTAGCTTTGCTGGCCTGGCTCAATAGCTCTACTGGCCCTGGACTTGTCTAGTGTTGTTAGATTAGGGACTTGATAATACTACCAAGTACCAAGATTGCATAATTTAGAAGCTACCAGCCATGGACCGTTTCAATCTTCAGACAAGTGTTTCAATGACCAGTTTTAGTTTGTCTCCACTTGGTCGTACATACGGACATCGACGTTGTGAAGACACTTGTAAATTTAAAGTTGAGCCTCTAGGCAATAGATTTGACTTGTGATTGCCTACCAAGACTTCCATGAGACTAACTAAATAACAAAAGACAAACCTTTCCTTTCTAGAAGCACAGCTTTAAATTTACAAGTGTCTCCATAACGTGGTGATATGGTAAGATCAACTTTGTGGGTTCTTTCGGGCTGTGGCTTATGGCCTTTGAATACTAGCTATTCACAAGAGAGACTACGAAGAGATAATCGCATCTGATTTTGGCTAGTATAGTTGAAGTCGATACAGTGTCTACTACAATCGACTTGTAGACCCCCACCTTAAAAACACACATTGTTTGAAAGATAGTTACTATAGCAAAAACCAAAAGTCACAAGCAGCAAACTCAAAACAACATAGCCATGTGTAAATTGCCTTTTGGGTGCCTGTATGTATGACCAAGTGGAGACAGACTAAAACTGGTCAAAGAAACACTTGTCTAATGATTGAAACGGTTCATGGCTAGTAGCTTCTAAGAAAGCTAAGACACTGATTAGATTATGCATTCTTGGTACATGGTAGTATTATCATGTCCCAATCTAACAACACTAGACAAGTCTAGGGGCCAGCAGAGCTGGCTTGATAGCCCTGTGGGCCCCACTGGCTCCTGCATCCTGTCATCGCCTGCCGCTGTCGGCCTGGCTACCACCATTGTCATCTTCTACTGAGCTCTGGTGATGTCGTAGGAGACATATGTCATCTGTCATGCCCACCGAGCTTAAGGACGAGGCTAGATTTGTAAAACTGGACGTCCAAAGGTCAAATTTTTTTTAAAAAAAATACGTTATAGTGCCAAATGTATGAACAATTCCCTATATTACCGATCATTTCCCGTGCTACTCCGGTCGGGTCGGCTAACCCTTCCATTCTTGACTATTTTTCCTTGTTCCGGCGTGAGTGATGGCAACCACACACCCAACCTGTCCATCTCACATACTGTCATGACCTGAATATACAATCCAGCCTCTCCTATATATTTTGCACTAGTCTAGGATCACCTAGCGCATACAATGAAAACATAGTTGAAATATCAACCATGGTCATGAATAAGTAAGAAAGATTAAAATATTATTATTATCAGAATAATGACCTTATAGCCAACTTACAAATAATATCATGAAAAGCCTAGCAAAAACTAGCAACGAAAAAAATGATAAATGCAGTGGCCATTCGACATGCCCACAGGCAATCAACTAGGAAACGAAATCCTAATTCGTGAATTCATCGAATAACTCCTCCTCAAATATCTCTAGCTAATATGGTTCTTCTCAACAACTGAGCAACAATGGATGTAATCATGAGTACATAGAGTACTCAGCAAGTCGTTTATAACAAGATGCAATATATAATGATGCAAGGCCTATCAAACAATGGTTGAATGGTTAATTTGCAGAAAGCAACAATTTAAAGTAAATACAATAAATAAATTGAAAGCGTACTTTAAAAATAATTAATAAGTAAATAAGTCAAAAGAATTGAGCCACAAGTTAACTAACCAGTCACTTCCCGAACCAACTAAACCCAAATTTTATGAAATTCTACCTCTCGTATGAAATCACGAGCATTGTCCACAATCGGAGACACAGCTATTTGAATAGTTTTATACTTTGCAAAAATTGCACAACTTTACCCACATGGTATGATCAATTCATTATGCCTGCGCAATAACACGCTTCCTTAGGCGTGTCAACCAAGAAGATCACAATAAAACCTTTACAATGCTCAACCTCAACCCAATTCTATCTGCTAAGGTTTTGCTATCGAGTAGGCTTTGACCTAGTCAGTAAAGGCCCCCTCTTGCGCTAATGTAAGACAATGGCTACGACCACACCCAAAAGGCTTTAAAGATTTTTCTCAGCTTTTCTAATTTTAGAAATTAGATTAAATCAAATTGCGCTCAAATAAATAGCAAATAAACTCTAAAAAATTCATTGTAACACAAGGAATCCAAATAAAATAGATTTTGAATTAATTAAAGTTTATTTTATTCACATTGAATCTTTTTGTTTTAAAAAATAAATTAAGCTTTAATTAACTCAAGAAAAATTCGAATAGTTATTTTCATTTTAAAAGCTTCAAAAAGACTCTGAAAACTAGGATATTACACATAACTACCCCGGCCATGCAAGAAGTAGACCGATGTGTTCTGCCCCTGCATACAGCAGCAGCTAGCTAGCTAGCCCTAGGTTCAGCCACTGTTTATCATCGTCAACGGCATTGGTCTTGTATGTGTATGTATACCCCCCCCCCATAAGCACCCACATCAAGAACCGTATGATACACATGTATGATCGATAAATTTTTTTAGAGTTTGAGTATCAAAATATTTTATATCCTTGATATATTTATAGTAAGTGAGTTTTGAATTCAGATCAAACTAGTTTAAATTACTTTTGAATTTAACATGACTATAATGGATATATACCATAAAACTAACTCAAACTAGTTAAACTGAAGTTGAATTTTTTCCATAATTTGATATCTTACATACACTTTTTTATGCATACATAAAGATACTGTTGGACTGAAATGGCGACAGAGGGGGGTGAATGGCGCTCTCAAAAATTTATCCCCGACAAGTACTGCCTCCTAGTCTCCTCTCCTATAGTTACCAGAAGCTATAAAGAGGAGAACTTAATTTCTCTGGGCCCTCAAGAATCATAGCAGAGAAGGAGAAATGAAACTCAAAGAAAGATTTCAGACTTTGAAGATAACTCTCTGAAAATTTCAGACTTTGACAATTTTCAGACTAAAAAGGCTCAAACTTCAAACTGCAGTAAAGATTGAGAATGCTCTCTGGGAATTTCAGTCTAGACTAATAGAGAACCATCTCAAATAGCTAGAGAGACTCGGGAAATCAAGAAATTCCATCTCAGAAGCAAGGATTTCAGAATATGCCCAAAACTGAAAATTACTGGCAGCAGCTACAAAAACTTAACTTCCCACTCAATCCTTGAATCTTTGCCCACGAAACTTTCAGGATAGCTACTTAATAGCCATAGGAATCTGCATGCCAAGTTTCGTCGGTTTTCATGAAGGGAATTAAGAACAGCCCCAAACCCTAGAAATGCCAAAAATCTGAACAACTACAGAGAGAAGCTCACACAAATCCAAATTACTCCATGGGCTCAAGTCCTTTGCTAATGAGATTTTGCAGATGTGTTAGCAATAGCAAGAGGACTCTACAAGCCAAATTTCAAGCCATCTTGCAAAGAGAATCAAGTTCTCCAACAAAACCCTAGAAATACAAAATATGAACAGAGGAGCACAAGGACACAAAATCTGGAATCAAAGAGGGATTGGCTCTTGGAAATCGATCAAATGATCTTGAGGCACTATCCCATCACAGAGCAACCCATTTTGGACACTCCCAGCAAGAATCGAGCCAAAACTCGAAAAGCCAAGAATCAAGAAAAAGAGGCATCGAAGGAAAACATGCAACAGAGAGCTGAAGACTCAATCTAACTCAAATAAAATCATCTTGGATTGATAATGAGGAAGAGAGATACATGATTACACAGAGTATCAGCTCATACCATTCCTACAACCCCATACATGCTTAGATTGAGAGCACAAGCTACATCCTTCTCACAAGAACACAAGAGCACTCAAAAGGAGTACACAGAGAAAGACATCGAAGGGAACAACTCTCTGCCTCTCCTACCCACTCTCAACTACTAAAGAGCCAAAGGTAAAACCACCTCTAAAGCCTCTTTTGACTCACAAAACCCTAATTCACTCCCAAGTTCATCCAAATGCCTTAAGGAGGCACGCAGCCCCTCCAATCCTTTATATAGCCATGGCTAACGGGTCTCCGCCTTGTTACGCCCGCCAAATCCAACGGAGCCCGCTCCCGCTTGTGCAGCCTTGCGAAATTCCCGATTCGCCCCTCCTGCACCTTCCGGGAAGCTTCCGCGCTCCTTGTCGTCCACGACACGCAACCACGTCGAATCTCCGCCGTCTTCGACACATCCAACCGTTCTGACCTCGACACCTCCCTGTGTCTAGTCCGGTCACCTCGTGTCTCACCACAGCTCCGCTTCGACATCCTGCAGTCACACAGACAAGAAACACATCAAATAGCACCGCTCGATACATGAAATCGTAAATACCATCATACTTACCACATATGAAGTCCAAACCTGTCGAAACCAAGAATAGGCGTCCTAAACCCATACGACCAAGTTTGACTAAGTCCGACCGAGCCCGATTGCACCACGCAACGACTCGACTCCGAACCACTCAAACCAAACTCAACTTACTTAAACCAATGTCAATTACTCATCATACACATGTGGTCACCTCCACATGGTTCATCAGATACTTTGATTAAAACGTCATAAATCTTAAAGCACAGTAGATATTGCTTTAGATGTCCAGACACTCTGGTACATGAAACAACTGCCCAAGCACCATGATTCTAGAAGATGGACGATTGCATATTTGACGGAGCCGCAGATGGGCGGCCGAGAAAGTACGTAACGTACGCAGGTACGCGCATCACTTTCACCGCACTTTCGATCGATATGCAATGATCGCTCCGGGATTTCAGATCGCACCGATGCATGAGTGCATGCGTCCATCCATCGATATCGGCTTTACTGGCTGCTTGGTCGCGTTGTTCAATTACTAGCCTGATAGGCGCGGCGACACGCCGCGCCAACCACTGTGTGTACCGAAGTAAAAGGGGCGATAATTCGTGAGGAGTTTTTAAAAAAAATCCAGGGCACATGTGTATTTTCAAAAAAGCTAAAGGTTTTTTTCGCAAAAATCCAAGGGCATGTATGTAACTAAACGAGGACCCGTACGTAATTTAGAAAACCGCGGGGCGCCATCCTGTAAATTGGAGGGGTGTTTTCAGGGGAAAAAAGCGTAAAAAACCGCCGGGGACCTTTTCGCGAGGAAAAAAGACCTCTTTGCGAGGAAAAAGGACATGTACGTAATTTCCGGAAAACAGAAGGAATCTCCCTCCCCCGGCCGTACCGAAATCCCCGCGCCACGCGCCGGCCGGAGCGCGGGCGCGGGGTGACGTGGCCGAGCGGGGGCGCGGCGTTTCCCCTGGTATAATAGGGGGAGTATTCAGTGCCCGTATGTATAAGCTAGGGATCTTCCATGGGGTTCGACGGCGTGGATCTCGCTGTGTTTCGTGATTTGTTAGCGCACTTCTAATAGAATGATGTAGGCAGTGTCTATGATATACCAAAAAATAAAAGATTGATGTGGAAAGGTAATTAAATAAAAAACGAGATAATAGTGATATCTCATACAAGACATTATATATTTAAGAGAACCAAAAAAACTAGAAGATGTAGATTGGTAAAAAGAACAGAGATGAGATAAGATAAGAGGGGGAAAATTAATTAAGTAGGGTGATAGTTAGATATTATACATTAGAAGTAGTGGCGGAACCAGGAGTGGTGGAATGATCTAAGCTATCTAAGCTGGACCATGAAAATATTACCCAGGTTGGACTGAATTTACCCGGGCTGTACATTAAATATTTTTCCACACCCCGAGCTGAAGCCTACCCTGCCCGGGGTGTGGATCCACCCCTGATTAGAAGAATATTTCTAATCTTATATATATATTATATGAGATAATAAACTATAGATGATGCTATATGATGTCTTCACGGGGCGTGCCCTTATAGCATGTTACGTACAAATTAGCATTAACAACGGTATTTTGGAGTATTGGAGCTCGTGCCAATGTGCAAAACCAGTCGTGGAGGCGTACCAAGAACACGTACTTGTCGGATTTTTTTTTGGTATGTATGTTTATTGTTGGACAAAACTTTTAAAATCCACACAGTATTTTCGGATTTCTCTGCGTGTTTTTTTTCTAGATTTACCGTATGTTCATCTATTTCTAACTTCTGCTTTTAATTTTTGTGTAGAAAAAATAATACACGAATACTCAGCTTCTCAGAGCGGCTTCTCAACTTCTCTCGCCACCGTCTCACTTCACTTTGGAGATAAGTCAGCACATGACAGATGCATTACACACTCCACTCCTCTCACTCACTGTCACACACACATATTTCTCACTTCTTTTAGTTATTACTAATTCATTTTTAACTAAAAACCAGTAACAGAAACCAATTCGAACCCCTTAATGGCTTTCCTGATCACCAACGCGCCTCCACCCTTGCAGGATGACCTGCATTTGGCATCGGAGTATGAACAAAGCACGTGTGCGTCTCTTAGGGTGTGTTTGGTTGCTGGGATGGAGTGGGATGGGATGGGATGGGGATGGGATGAGATGGTTCCACAAAAAAAGTGGAACCACATGGTCTAGCATCTAAGAAGAATATTCTCTAAATTTGCACAGGCTCATCCCACTTTGGACCATTCCATCCCACCCCATCCCTCAAACCAAACACATGAATAGGCTTGGTCAAAGGAACCATCCCATTCCATCCCACCTCATCCCAGCAACCAAACACACCCTTAGTAATTCTAGTGTATCTGAGGAGGCCAGAACTCATTTAAGGAGCCTGGAATTTGACACTGGATGTGCCAGGGATGCATATGGGATGTTCCGACCTCACGTGTTCTGACAAAACAAGAGAACAAAAGAAGGGGTGAAGAAGAGAGGAAAATCGAATCGAAGCATGTGACCATCTGCGGCGTCGACATGGACACGAGATTTGGATTTATGATTCGCACCGTTCTCCATGTCTGGTTCACATTCGCATGCTCATTTCGGTTTGAGTTTGTGACTTCTAGTTTATTTTTACTATTTTTAAATTTTATGTTTTTCTGATTTTTTTTAAGCTTTTTGCCGGTTCTTTTTTTTCTCGTATTTGTTTATATTGTCCGTGATGAGCTAACCTATTTTTTCATTTTTAAATTTTTTAAATTAAGTTACGCTAAATAAACCACTATAAGATACAGTATAATTTCAACCAGCTACAATACAATTTTAGTTATAAACCAGTTTATTTCGACCTAACCGGGCGGCACCTCAAAGCAACTAGGTATGAATGCGCGTTACACTGCGCCGGGCCATATTTAGGCACGTTGAACGATGAAATTACTTGATCAACTGTAGCAACTGTATAAAGAGCAAAAGTGTATGTTTGCGATATCAGTTCCGGGCAATTAGCTGGCGATCTTAACAATATAAGCTATAATGCAACATATGGAAGCACAAAGAAGGAAAATAGCACACTTGTATAAATCAAGAATGTAAGACAGAACGACTCCAAAATTCTCATATGCATCAATATAGTTGAAATGGCAGGAAAGGCATGCCCATTATCTCACCTATACTTCAGCTCCTCAAAAATATTAGCAACTGTCAAGAACTTGCCAGCAGCTCTAGCTGGATAGCATCTCTCAAGTGAAACAAGTTTCCACACAATCCACTTATCGTGATTGCTAACCCATCTAAAACTGGAAGATTGAAGTCATTTGATGTTCGGGATGTACTTATGTGAAACCTCTCCAACCTACAGTCTATTGGTACATGTGAGGAATACATCATGATGGTTTTTATTGGCTTCCCGCGTGCGGAACATGTAAATTAATAATCTTAGTGTGATGTAGTGATGGAAATGAAGCATAAAAGAATGGGACACAATTGAATACTGAGAGGACCATGAAAAATGTTTTTTTATGAATTATGCAATTCACAAGGAACACATGAAATAGGAAAGGAAATGGTCAGACATTTTTACATCACTTATTAAGAAAAAGTAGCAAAAAGGGGTTATTCCGACCTCAAAAGGTCTATCTTGTCCTTGCATCATCTGTATGAAATATTGGAAATATGACATTCAAGAATGATGCTTACTCTTTAGATGCGTATGACAATGAAGCACCACAGGCAAGTAGCATCTTCTGAAATTCTCCTGCACCAGTATCTGTATTCTGAAACTTGTACTTCTCCGCTCTTTTTGTGTCAATGAGCTTCACTCCATCTGTTACATCTTCCGTCCGGTCACAAGATTTAAGAGTTATAATTAACAAAGAGAGAAATATAGGGCACCTGCAGAAATGAAATGCAACACTGTGTATACCAAATATTCGAAGCAAGGAGGACCACCCAAATATTCTTTACAGGTTTTCCTTTGATGCTGAAATGGATAGCATGCAGATAGCTCTGTTCGACAGGGACTGATCTGAGTTGGTGGCAGTTTGGATACTGCTACGAAAAATAGCTCAACCAATCAAGTAGGAATGAATTTTCAGATGTGTCGATCTATGTATGAGCCATCAGTTTAGGTCCTCAACACATCTAGGGAAAAAGACCAAGTTATAGAAATCTTGCAAAACAACCAACATGCATGGCGATAATGGTACAAAAAAAGTCGCAGAACAAATAGCAGAGACAAATTTGTGACTATTAGGCATCACCTTGGTACTTGTAGGAACTGGCATCCAAACTCATTACAGCAGAAACAGGAACCATTGTATATTTTGTATTATAAACTTCACATACATGAACATTAATTCTGCGCGTGGCATATGCATGATTGAAAAATATGACAAAAAAAGGTACAGCATTTTGTCAAGATCTTTTAAAGAACATAAAACAGCAATGTGATCATGTGTTTGGAGAATAAGCAGTTGCTAAGTCTACCAGTAACACAGTAAGAAACATCTAGTAGCAGGAAATTGAGATTGCAAATATTATTTTGAAAATTTCCGCTCACATTACAAATATTACTTATATTAACATGGCCTAACACCCATGTTGACACTTGACAGCTTTCTTTTCACGGCTGCACTTGAACAAACTAAATCTGCCAGAATGGTATGTGGATGTATGTTTCACAAGTTGAATAACATCAAGTGCTGCCAAAGAAGATATCAGCAACTCAATTCTATTATCTGCAGATGTATCAATTCCAAGATGAACTTCAGCTCATAGAGAATCAATTCCAAGATGCAGACCTGTGTAGCAATGCCAGCATGGTCCACTCCAGGGATCCACAGAGCATTATAGCCTGACATCCTCCGCCAGCGTATCATAGCATCCTGCATTGTTAAAATGCAAGGAGATTATAAGCATTGCCTAGTTAATGTCTATAGTGTTAAAATGGCATATAGATCTCTCTGTCTTTGCATGCAAAACAATGACTACCTCTATAGCCACTGCAAGCGCATGGCCTATGTGAAGCGCTCCAGTCACATTCGGAGGTGGCAGCACCTGAAAAGGAATAACTTAGCTCTGTTGCTGGAAGCTAATCCATATTTATGTAATCTGTTGTCTGTAGAAAAGCAGTACAGACTATAGTGATTTCATAAGATGCAGTTTGCTAAATCAGCTCACAGCACATCTAGCACAACCTTCATGAGCATGAGTGACTTACTATAACAAATGGTGGTTTTGAGCTTGCAGGATCTGCCCCAAAATATCCTGATGATTCCCACCAGGCATACCATCTACGTTACGAAAAAACAAAGGAATGCACGCAGTTCAGCTAGGCATCACAGATGCTATAAATTATAAATTTGAGAAAGGCAAACTAGCATCTTACGATTTCTCAACCGCATTTGGGCTATATTGCTTGGCCATCTGACGTGCAAGCAATTTCTTCTGCCCTTGAGGAGTGTCTGGATCAATGAAATCCTCCGGGTTTTCATCCTCAACAGCTTTGTTCCGTTGTTTCTTCTCACTTTTCTTAGTCTCTCAATATACATCGAGACCGGTAAAAGACTAGGAACATATACTTAGCATATACTAAATATATGTTTGTCTTATGTATCCACTTGAAACTTTCACTTGATAACAATCATCTTATCTCTAAGTCAGGATCCTTGTCTTATTCATCAAGACATGATAAACTCACTTGATGTCGAGATTTTGACTTGATGACCATCAACACATAATGACATTCATTATCTCGAACTTTGACTTGATGACCATCAACGCATGACGCTATCCAAAATCTATACCATCATGATAACTTATTTTCACTAACTCATAAAAATATTAGTCCCACACATTTGGTTGTCATTAATGATTAAAACACACCGTTAACACGAAATGGAGCGACTATATCCTTCCAACACCTGCATCCCTCGTCTATTTGGTATGTAGAACCATCTCGGTTGTCCGATCCACGCATCCACGCCTGTGCAGGGGTCCAAGACTGACTCTTTGCCATCCAAAGAATTGAGGTCTCGTGTCTTCACGAGTTTTCGCATCGCCGCCACAACGGAGTCGACTTTTAGGCTTTTAGCTACCAGCAAGCCTGCCGACGACTCCTCTCTTTCCTACGCGGCACTTCATCATCTTCTCTCTCCCCCCATATCATAATCGCTCTTCACGCAAGCAATGTCGCCCCTGTTGCCTCGCTAGCGCCAGCAAGGTCTACTAGCTGTGTTGTAAGTGTGGAAGTTTTAGCTGGAAGATGGTGATTTTTTTTTTTGTTAAATGTATAGGAACTGGAGTTGAAAGTTTTGGAACGAGCTAAAAGGATTGAAATTCGAGTGGGAAGTGTGATTCTAGTTGAAAGTCTTGAAATTTCTAACTGAAAGCTTCGAATTCAAGTCAAATAATGATTGGGTTGAAAGTGCAAAATCTCTGAACTTTTTTGTTGTCGAGGGTGAACAGAAGTCATGGACAGGAGGGATTCGAATCCTCTGCCTTCGCACAGTGAAGTCACGGTGACTTCACGCGATCTGAGCCGTCCGCGGGAAAAATAACGGCCCAGATCAGATGCTGCTACAGTATTATTTACTGTAGCTACAGTATTTTTACTGTAGCTACAGTAAAAATACTGTAGCAACATCTGATCTGGGCCGTCATTTTTCCCGCGGACGGCTCAGATCGCGTGAAGTCACCGTGACTTCACTGTGCGCGAAGGCAGAGGATCCCAATCCGTCGCGAGCATCCGTCGCTTCGGGCTGTGAGCGGCATTCGTCACTGTATCCGTCCCTTTTGGGCTATCGCTTTGGACTGAAAATTTTAAATTCTGAACCATATGGGAGAGACAGTATGTAGAGAAAATAGTCATATACAATTTTAACTGGTATAGCTAAATTCGATGCAATTTATACTACAATCTACTTATATACCCCATCTTAAAAAACGTACCATTTAAAAACTAGTTACTGATAATAAGTCAAAAAGCCAAAGCACACGTGGAAACGAACCCCTACTCGTTCTACTCATTGATGTTTCATTTCCCATGTACCTGACACTGTTAAAGCTACCTGTTGATTAAGAGGTCAGAAACAGACACCTCTTTTGGCATGGCCTGCTAATTTGGATCTCATGAGACATCCTCAACTATTGACAAGGTGGTTACTGCCTTCAAAAGTAATCAAGAAACGGGCAGAGATGTGTCAGGTGGACCAAAAAGTCGAGTAAAGAGCATGGCCACACGCACAAGAGCAGCAAAAAGAATTCAGCAAAGGAGACGAAGCTTGAGCGATCAAAATGGAAATTAATCAGTTGTCGATTTTCTTGAGCCTTCAAAGCGGAATAAAGCAACATAGATCACCCGAGCGACTATCATTGTAAATGATAGAAAAGAAACAAGCAAAAAGGGTAAACCACATTGTTGCGATGGAAGCAGTGGAGGATGTCATCCAAAAAATCCATGAACAAAGTTCTTAACTAAAATCTTTGGAATCGAGGAATCTGCTTAAGGTCACAGAGAATCTATATGCCCTTGCAAACAACACCCTACTTGTCCTTGTTTCCCTCGGCTTCCTGCTCGTATCGGCGTTTGAACTTTGCAATCTGACCTAGGCTTTGAGCCATTTGACGCTTTGCCCTCATATGATACACTTTGCCAGTATGGTTGACCTTGGTCATCATGATATTGATCAGCCTGCCACTCTGTGTCACATACGAAATCCACTGCATCTGAGGATGTAGTCCCTTCCTCATCCTTCCAACCTAATCAAAAGGTACCAGGAATGCAAGGTCATCAGGAAAAAAATGGCAAGTTCTTTATGCTGAACAATTTCTGAGTAAAACAAGCCTTGATCACTACAGGCAAATAACATTGTGCGGTGCCCATAGCCTCATACTATACACGAAAAGAGATGTAACTAATAAATGTCTATTATCATGGTTCCAGATGTTAACCATGGAAGAAACGTCCATTTCCTCAACAGACATCACACACAAAAAGGTTAGGAAATAATTATCACTAGTAAGAATGTACAGCTTTGCCATCATCGTAAAATCTATTCCCATTTTGGTGCATGTTGAGGCAAATCTAGGAGTATTTCCAATTCCATGAATAGCTCTGTTGTTCAATTGTTAAAGGAGTATAAACTGTGATATTTGAAATACCCAATTCTTCATGGTTATTTTTGGCCAAATGTGAATCACTAGGTTGTATGTTAGTCATAGAAACATGAGTTCAGCAGTCACATGGCCATTTTGGTCAAAGCAAGGATAAAAACAGCCATTACTCATTAGTCACCCAAGAAGACAAAACCTAAGGCAAAACGCACACTCAAATGTATTGGAAGACAGATCTCCATTAGCATATTCAAGCTCCTGCATTGAACTTATAGATTGAGATTACTTAATGATGTAACAGCTAATTCCCTTTAAAATACCATTTCAAGTATCATAAGGTTGATAATCTGATATGCAGTGCAAAGTGAATACTCCGGCGGCGGCGGCGCCCTGCGCGTCGCCCCGTGCGCCAGGGGCGGACCTAACGTGGGACATGGGGGTTCAGTTGAACCCCCAAAAATATGGGAAAATAAACTGCTACTGGTAATCCACAACGCAGCAAGCAAATCCACCACAAACTCCATGGACTGGACCATCCATCCCAGAAAGGAAGATTTGGATGAGGTTGCTCACGGAAAAGAAAAGATCCTCAGGACAAAGCTCACTCTTAGAACAATCCAAGCAAGCTAGGGCTTCCTTACCAGCGAAAGAAGAGATCAATCCGGCAGAGCGGAGGACGACGACGACGCGAGAGAGGAATCCCTCCGCTTCGAGGGTTAAATGACGTCGCGACGAGATATGGAGACGAGTTCAAGGAAGAGGATGGGCTGGAACTAGAGACGAGACGAGAGAGGTTTGGGATTGGGCTGTGAGGATTGCGGATTTGGGGAGGAGGGAGGAGGATAGAAATCTTGACGATGGTCTCTCTCTGTGCTGAACATTGGGTATCTATTCTAGGAGACAAGGGGCAAAGCAATTAGGGCTCCCAAGAGGCATCTCGTGGACCAATCAACAAGGTCAACAGCTCATATTGAAAGGAAAACGCTACTCAGCTTCAAGCCGACGGTAACAAAAGGAATTAGGGCCCAGCCCAGAGGAACCCCAAACAGTTTTAAACAGTTTTTAACTTGGCATAATTGATTATATGTCACTGAATAGCATCCACTTCTATAAAATACTATTGAAAAATACTTTCTTTATTATATGACACTGAATAGCATTAAAATTCTATTATATGTCACTATTGTTAGTTGACCGTTAGATTGACCGTTACTCTAAAAAAGATCAAGATACCTCTAGTAAAGACCGAAGACCCAATTCACTGAAGGCGACGGAGAGAGGGCAGCACGAGCGCGCGCACATGAGAGGAGCGAGACATGACTAAAGATGGCAATGGGTACCCATAACCCGAAACCCGATGGGTAATTACCCCATTAGGGTACATATATGGGTTAAAATGTCTACCCATGGGTCTACTAATGGAGAAAAATAGGACTCAATAGGTACGCGGGTGTGGGTATGGTTTGACACTACCCATACCCATTACCCAATGGATACCCGAGTATTTATGGGCCATCTATTTGTAGCCCAGCCCACACAACAAATAATTATATTTGGCCCAGCCCAATAGATGTAAACTAAAACCCTAACCGTATTCCCCAGATGGCCGCCAGACCCCAATTCCCCATTTCACAGCCTCCAAGCCGTTCGGGGCTTCGGGCGCCCTCCAAGCCGTTCGGCGCCGCCGCCCTCCAAGCCATCCTCGCCACCCTCTGCCAAGCCGCCGCCGCCGCACTCTGCCAAGCCGCTGCCGTCACCCATCTGCCAAGCCGCCGACGCCCATGGCGGCACTCTCCGGCTCGACGAACGACGACAGTCGGTGAAGCTTCCTCGCCCCCTTTAACCCTTGTTTCCATTGCAGGAAGCTTAATACTAACCCTTGTTGTTTAGGTGATTTGATCCTTAATCTTGTATATCATGTCTCGGGTATGGGTCACCCGCCGGGTTTATTTCACCCGCGCGGGTATGGGTTTGGGGGGAATGTTGTACCCGCCTGTGCTATTGGGTCCTCCAGCGGGGATATTTTTGCTTAATGGAGGTGGGTTTGGGGTGGTGAAACCCAATGGGTATAGACCCATTGCCATCTTGAGACATGACCACAAGCGTCGGGCCGTCGCCGTCAGGCCTTCCCGCGTTGCCAGGCGCTACGGAGGGGGATGGGCGGATGCTGCCGGTGGCGTGATCGGACGGGTCTGCACAAACGGGCGACGTGGATGGGCTGGGAGGCAAGCAACGACGTGGATGGGCCGAGAGCTCGCCAATTCCTTAAGTTTTAAAGGAGTTATGATGGGCTCACAAGATCCTCTCATCATTTATTATCCTTACAACATATTTAGGTGTCACTTGGTTAGACTGAAATAAACTGGTTTATAGTTGAAATTGTATTGCAGCTGGCTGAAATTACACTGTAGCTGATGGTGGCTTATTTGGCATAACTAAATTTAAAAAAATAAAATAGAAAAAACAATTTAGCCCATCATGGACAATACAAACGAATACGGAAAAAAAGAACCGACAAAAAAGCTAAAAAACCAAAAAACTAGAAAAAGGTGAAATTTAGAAATAATGAAAAATAAACCAAAAGTTCAAGCCGAAATAAGCAGGGCTCTAATCTCTCACCTTCTTAGCCTCGTTTGGAACACAGGAATTTTTTCTGCTCCTATAAAGGGCATGTTTGGCTGTGGTTGCGGCTTATGGCTTTTGGCTGAAATTTTTAAATTTTGGCTGTTTACGGTACATATTACGTAGAGACAGATACTCGCGATTTTGGCTGGTACAGATGTTGGGCTTTTAACGTGTAGATTGTTTAACTTGTAGACTCCGTCTTGAGAAAATACTCTGTTTGAAAGTTAAGTACTGTAGCAAAAGCCAAAAGCCGTCAGCTTCGGAGGAAAAGAACATGCCCAAAATTGAACTGTTTCTTATAAAATTTCTTTAAGCTTAATTAAGTCGCAATAGCTCGGGTTTTCAGATTATTTAGTATGACAAGATTTTGGCATATGCGGCTTCAAAACGATGTGTTTGGAGAATGCCACTCAATTTCACGGGATTAGTGAAATGTCACCTCGAATCTAATTTTCTGAACACCATTTTCTCTTCTTTGCCCCCCTTTGCATATCTACGTCTCCTCTTTTCCCATATTTCCTCAATGCGAAATTCCCGATTATATCCCTGCAATCTTAAACACCATTTTATCTTAAACGCCAAGTTTGCGATCGATAGATCCCCAATGTAGCTATGATTGACAGCAAGCAATGGAGGTTAGAATCACGAAGAATGAGGTTTTTTGCTTTCCCAGATCGATCGGCAAACCATGAGAACCTGGGAATTCATGTGCTGTGCCGTTAATTTTGACTCAAGGTAAAGTGTGTAATTTAACAGGAACGTATCGTATGCAATCAAGCTTTTTTGGATTTCTTGCCCATGTTCATCTCTACTGTTGAGGAGGGGCTCCTATCTTGCCCCCAAACGGCCCACGGCGCCAACAAAATAGCCTGCAGTTTCATAGAAGCTTACGAGGCCAGAGAAATGATATATGTATATCTATAAGAATAGATATAGATGTATTTATGTAACTCATGGTCATAAATACTTACCTGAGTGTGTCATGGAGAAGAACAAAACTCTCTTTTTTAGCAAGGGCTAGACATGACAAACTTCTATTATACTAGCATAAACTTCTATTGCCATCTTCAGGGTATACAAAGCTAAAGATAGCCTCTCTATGGTCTCTCTGTAGCCCCCTCTTTTTACTGTTCAGTGTGTAACTACAACATCTACCATTTCACTTTTAAAAGGATGCCCGTGGTGTCATTTGGCTTACACAATATTCTTCTCATTGTGTCGCATCTGCTTTGGTAAACCGTGCAGGAATAAGCATAGCTAAGATGGACCGGAAGCTGACAACCAGTAACAGCAAACTCCGCACGTTACATCTGACAACGAAATGCTTCACTTCTAATCGCAAATTATGTAGTTGGAGATTTAAATTGGTCATTGCCACTATGTCATTGCCAAAAAAAATCATGACAGTGGAAAGGCTCAGCTACTCAATCAAAATGCTTCTACAAGGTTGGCTCATTTGATTTGACCAGCCTTAACTTCTCATAAGAATTTCAGCCAACTCTTCAACTCAAGCAATCAACAGTTGAAAATTCATAAACTTTCCAGCCGTTGCAGAAGAGCACCAACATGAAATACTTAATAATATATGAACATGAATCACAGTTATGACATATACGCTCCAGCTAGAATGCGAGTTCCGGAAAGGCTTAGATATTATGCTGTGTTATGAACTCACGATCAATCTGCCTAGCTACAGCCAGGACTAAAGAGTTACAATTCTGAAGACTAACCGAAAGAGTAACAACACTCCAGGGTAATATTTACATAGCATAGGGTGATATTAAAGGAGTTTATCCAAAAGGCAGGTCTAGAGGAACCCTTTTAACGGCTACGATAGATATAGTTCAGAATATCGAGATGAATTCTGGCACATCACTCCTCGGTCCGGCGACTGTCCTGTAAAGATACAGCTTCTCCACCTTCTTTGCATTGTTTGCATCTTCATCTGCCTCATCGATAGAAGCTGCTTCTTCATTCATGACCTCAACATTGAGGTTTGGCATGTTTGCTGCAAGAGACTTGCAACCCCCCAGGGTGATGTTGCATGACGACATCCAAAGTGAGCGCATTGCCTCGTACTTTTGCATGCCTGCAAGAAGCGCAGTGTCACCAAATGGACTGTTCATAATTTCCAGCTTCTTGAGATTCTTGCAGCCATTAAGCACATAAATCATGCCACTATCAGTATCCCCTGCAAATGCAACAGAAAGCATCTCCAGCCTCTCAGCATACATGCCGATGTACAAGAACACTTTGTCAGTGAGAAGTCCTGACATTGATAGCCGCCTAAGGCATTTGCATGACTGTACAATTGCCCCAAAACCCTCATCCAATGGCTTGCTTGTCACGGCATCTGCTGACCCAGGCTTGAGAATACATAGTCTGAAAGACATCAATCGTGGGCAATTCTTTGCCACGGTAATCAGTGCAGCATTAGTCATCCGTCCACAAAAGTAGAGCACAGAGTTCAACTTCTGACAGCCTAAAGATATGGCAACCAGCCCTTCCTCTGTCACAGCAGTGCGTGCTTGAACATCTGCATTTGCAGGGAATACCCTCAACTCTTGGAGCTCTGTACAACAAGAGGCTACAACCTTCAATCCTTCATCACCAATGTGATCTAATACCTGCAACCAAGGATTAAGCCTAAGTGACAAACTATTTAATAACCGGCAACTATGTTATGAACCTTAGTTCATAACGGGTAAACACCACCAAGAAGATGGCCGGATGGAGTCGGCGTAGGGAGAGAGAGGAGACTATAGACAAGGAAGACTATGATAATTCTCTGCTTTTTCCTAATAGCATGTGGTAGCCTCCTTATATAGATGGCTTCCCCTAACAGATAGGATCTAATCTCAATTATATCTCTAACTGATATCATATCTCTAATTATATCTCTAATACAAGGAAACCAATCTCTAACTCAAATAGAAACCAATCTCTAATTCTTAATAATAACCCGGCTAGGCCCAAGACCTACGCATATAACAAACCAGCGAGTATATTGCAAATGAAAGAAGCATATGAGCGACAAATTTAACTGTAATAATCCATTTATCAGGACAATTCAACTGCGATTAATGCTTGCAGTTCTATTTGAAAAATTGTTAAAACAACCCACGCATGGCCACATTAGCTATTATGCTTGAGGTCTTATGTGCACTAGTCACCTGCTGAAGTTATTCATTCGCATTGGCACTTTAGTCCAGCGCATATTAGACATCAGTATTTCCCTAACATGAATCAGATCCATATCAGTTCCATCAAATCATCAACAGCCATTCTCAAGATATCAGTACCATGTTGACATAAGGTTGAAGGGGACAACCTTTTCTTGTGCATGTTGCAATTAACAATGCAAAACAAAACCCCATAAACCATTGTAGCATTACAGGAGATACCAAGGGAGGTTGAGAAGAATGTTATTTATAAGTTCTCTTACTTTTGTACAGCCGCCTCATCTTGCTGATATTTCAGGAACACATATTGTAGGAAGCAATTAAAAGAGACTTGAGGGATTGGAATGTATCTAAAGAATTAGCTTTGGACACGAGAGCATGGAAGTTAGCGATCTACGTACCGGAACCATAAGAAAATTAGGGGCAGTGTTTTAGGTTCTTAGCTCAGATAGCAGACTGTACAGATTAGGGTTTTAGCATTGTAGATTTTTTTTTCTTCAAGGCTCATATCTCTTTGATCTTGGGAAGGTTTCATTCCTAACCTACCCCAACTTGTTTGGGACAAAAGGCTTTCTTGCTGTTGTTGTGACACTTCAACATGTCTATATACTTGTACAAACTTGATAGTTCAACATTTTAACAAACAAATGTCTGGTATTATTCAACTCTGAAGGTGTAATTTACCTCTGCTGAACTGTAAGAAACTAACAATTACTAGAAAGTTGAACAAAAAATGCATTTTGGTTTGTTAAAATATACAAAATTCATGCCTACTAAGTGCATTAGCCAGATACTTGCTAATTGCAGTCCAAATGGGTTGCCAAAAGTGGAAGTTCCAAATACATAAAAAAAATATCTCAGGCTACATTCCATAGGCGCAATGTACTTCGCAACAGGGAAACACTGTAATCAACCTCACAAGAAATGCACCTAGAAATTTCACTTAAGTTGACAATCTAATACAACTAACAAATTAAAATTCTGAAAACTGCATGAGGTAATTTAATATAACAATAGGGGGGGTCTAAATTTTCCTAGCAATACTGCTAGTAAGTCTTACCCATAAGTGTTGGAGTTTCTGACATGGACGAATAACTTCAATAAGATCAGCACTCCGAACCGCTGGAGCATAGCTAAGGTTCAAGCATGTTAGGTTCTTGCAAACAGAATAAATTGCTCGAATTAACACGCCCGGAGCATCCCAAAAGCCAGAGAAACTCTTCAGTGAATTGCATTGTCGGAAAGCATTCAATAGCCTGATGTAGGCGCCAGCATTATTGACTCTTGCAAAAGATCCTGTACCTAAATCCACCAGCTTAGATGTGCAAGAAAGTATTCTGGCTAAAACATCAATTGGAACTGCACGATTCATCCTCAAGCTTTTCAGATTTGGACTCCTTGCAACA
This sequence comes from Dendrocalamus latiflorus, assembly GCA_017311315.1. Classification (NCBI taxonomy): domain Eukaryota; kingdom Viridiplantae; phylum Streptophyta; class Magnoliopsida; order Poales; family Poaceae; genus Dendrocalamus; species Dendrocalamus latiflorus. The sequence continues at coordinate 24,164,579 of CM029615.1, forward strand.
AGTTTTTCCAATGCATGAGCATCCACCTCCCCAGTCAAGCAAGCAAAATTCAGGGATTCTAGTGATGTAGAAGGCTTGGGAAAACGACCAAGCCAATGAGGGCCTCGATCCTCCACCAAACTCTCTTGCAAGTCCAGTTCCTTGAGAAACCTACAAGTGAATAGTTACAAATTATGTAAGATGGCTTGGATTAACAAAAAACATTCCAGTAGCAAAATTTAACAGATAGAAGAGAGGTGAAGATAAATTTAGCTTCATACAACAGAACATAGGTATGATATCATAACTTCTAAGGTACGCAAATTGTTGTCAGGTGTTAATGCTTAAATGATTATCCAGGTAATCGAGTTTATGAATGATACCAGCATTGGTGCCTCTTGATGCACCAACTACCAGTTCTAGCCTTGAAGATGATGTCATTAAATACACTTCCTCTGTTTCACAATATAAGTCCACGCCCACCATATGCATAGAACAAGGAGGCACAAAATCTAAGAAATGGTTAATGACATTGAACCACACATACCCCTATTAAATGGTACACTACAACCACTCAGCCTTTTTTAGTGTATTATAACAAAAGTAGAGGGTGCAAATATTGCAATAATTGCACTTGTGATTTCCTCAACAGACTTGCATTGTGAAATGGTGCTTCCCAAGAAAATGGACTTATATTGCGAAACAGATGGAGTATATCATAGAAATTACAATATTTCAATCTGGAGTAATAGGGAAATGATGCTTATGAATAAATTTGAGAAATTTTAAGTGAAACCGAAAATGTAAAAAGAGCTGTAGTTGTTAATAAGAAAAAAAATAAAAGAGTGCATGGTTTGAATGCCTAAGTCCTTTAGGGTGGACTTTGGAATTGTTACTTTTGTTGGAGGATCTGCAGCAGTGTTGTTATTATCAGTGGCACTCCCTAGCCTTATGCAAATGTACATTGAAGTATTTCCAGTCCTCCATTTAATTGCAATGATAAGATATTACTAGCATTATTGCCTTGGTCATTTTTCAAAAGTTCTGGTGATTCCACCTTGCCATATGTAAAACATTCATTCCACATGTCATTTAAAGTTACCGGTCAAAGAACCTTCAAGTATTCCAGTTACCTAAATGCAGCACTACCAAATCTTTAGTTTGCAATCCAAGCAAGTTTCTCTATCTTGTCTACAAAAAAGGTTTCAATCGGATACATAAGAAGACAGGCTACCACTTATATGCATGCAGCAGTCATGCAGACTATATAAGCAGAAGATACTTTACTAGAGAAATAAAAAAAAGAGAGAAGGAAACCACTCGAGCAGAGAATTACTGCCCAACTATAATCCTGTACAGATAGAAACATCCCTTTAAGTATAGCATCTTAGCTGTTAAATAAGGCTGTTGTTTAATTTGCAGTGCTTTTCTATGATGATCCTTAGTCATAAAACAGAGAAATCCTAGTAAACAAATATAAAATAGAAACACAAATTCCATGATTTGATGGAGATAGAGCAATACCAACTGCAAAGAACTAATCAAAACAAGTTCAAATACTCAAGAAGAGATTCAACTGGAACTGTAGATAACTTTTCTGTAGAAGCTTTTGCATTGTTTTGACAGTTTCCATTGGGTCTAAACACATAACAAATATATTCTAATAACCAAGATCCAACCAAGTGTGAACAAGCTTCTATAATCTGGTATAAAATGCAGAGTAACGCCACAAAACGAACAGCAAGAAGATTAAAAATCTTAACACTAAATTGAATAAGAACTGTAGTTGACTGAAATGGCCATGCTGGATGAACTAAAACAATCCCTGTGATATTCATTATCTAGTGGAAGACATGTACATTGAGTAATATCATCATAGCATCAAAAACATCCAAGCTTGTAGAATTCTCACCTGCAATTGGTGGCAATAGTAGCAAGCCCATCAGTGCTGAACCCCTCGCAACTAACAAGGACAAGTGACTTAAAATTGGGGAATGAACGAGCAAGCAGCTTGAGGCACTCATCAGTGACAACCATCCGCTTCAGCCGGAGCTCCTCAAGGCCAGGGCATGCACGGGCGCACGCATCCACCCATGGCTCCGCCGTGGCACCCCACCCCGCCGGGACAAGGTCGAAGTCAGCAAAGTGTGGTTTGCCCTTCACACTCAGCGAACGCAGGCAGGGGAAACGCACATGTACACGCTCTGGGCGCACTGCATAGCAGTTGCATACGAACACCGAGCGGCGACTGAGGCGCTCAACACGGTACCATGTCCGGCACACCAGCGACACGGCATTGCGGTCACGGTGTGACATCACAAAGCCAAGAATGTGTTCCACCACTCCCTCCGGGAAGTATGCCATGGCGCCCGTCTCCGAGAATCCTAATAAACCTCCATTACTTGCACAGTTTCCATTTGCTACCTGTCACACATGCGTAACGAACCGCTATATTAGCACTGGGTAGCAACTAACCATAATCTGCAGGAGGTAGCATGAATTGGCACTGGACTATGGGCTAATTTACTCAAAGCAGTACTTGATGATAATTTCCAAGAATTATCACAAGTTGGAGTGGATCATGGATCGACATGCAGAAAATACCATAAACTAGCAACAGCTCGTATGAATTTTGTAACATATCTTCCAATAAATATAAGTGATCCGAAGAAAAAGCACGAAATTACACCTCAGAAACCCGGGAAATCGCAAAGTTCTTCAATCTCTCGAGACAAAAACTCCCCAATTTACAATATCAAAAATATTTCTATTTCTGTTTGTCTGACCTAAAACGAAAGCCCTCAAGAAAACACGAAAGATCCCACAGAAACCGAGCCCCAAAACCCAAAATAGAACAAACGTCTCAGGCCCAGGAGCAAAATCGACGGGCCAAACAGCACAAAGATAGCAACTTCGGCCTCCGATCGCACCAAAGGAACACCTAAACCCCCACAAAAAGATAACCCCCAAAAATCATCCCTGGAACCAACGATCCCAATACGCCACCACAGTCGATCGGATCGGAGAAGGCGAGGACGAGATCGAACCTGGAAAGGAAAAAAGGTTCGATTTTTGTTACAGATGAGTGGTTCTTGGATGGCCAGGAGCGCGGCCGCCTCCTGCTGGAGTGGACTTTCCTCGGACTGGCCGCTCCTCCCCTCCTGTACGGGTAGTATGTCTGTCCCTGTCACTTTCTCCAGTCCTCCACTAAAATCCGACGGGGGAAGGGCATTTTTTTCCCGTAGGCAAGTGCGTGGAAATTCCTGCACTGCGTTGCAAATCCTCTGCCTAAACGACAGCCGTGATAAGTAATCGGTGGGCACTCCGATCTAGCTGCGATTCTGGCAGTTGAACGGACGAAATAACGTGTAAAAAATGCACCTTTCGTCTCGGAATTAGCAGCGGACAACATTTCCTTATACACTCAATTTTATAGTATTTCAACCTCAACGATAAATCTATTAACTAATCTGCAAATAGTCGGGTTTTCTATAGTTTTGATATGAGTGACAATTCCCCTGTGCAAGTCAGTGGATAAAATGACTTGTAAAACATGCACCTTTAGTCTCTAAATTTGTAGCACTATTCTACTTTGCTAATCATTATCATGCGATTGATATTTCTCAAAAGTAAGTCGAATTTCTTTACTCTGGTGCAAATCTTCAACCTTGATTTAAGATGTGTTAACTAATCTTCCACTACAAGTGATTGTTCTCTGTGCAAGTCAGCGCATGAAATGACTTGTAGAACATGCACCGTTAGTCTCTATATTTGCATCATTATCACATTTTACTAGGTGTTATTGCACGCTGATCCACATGATATTTTTCAAAAGTAAATCGAGTGATTCCTGTACAGGTCAGTTTCAGTGGATGGATATGACTTGTAAAGTGCACTATTAGTAGAGGTGGCCAAATGGGCCGGGCCGTGACGGGCCGCACCGCGGCCCGTCACTGTAGACCCGGCCCGGGCACGGCACGGCACGGCGGCGAGGTGGGCCAGGCCGGCACGGCGAGGCGGGCCGGCACGGCGGGACGGGCCGTGCCTGGGCCGAGGGCGCGGCACGGTGGGCCGGCACGGCACGGCCCGTTAAGAAATCGGGCCGTGCCGGCTCGGCACGGCACGGCCCGCCCAACAGCACTAAACGGGCCGTGCCGACACGGTCGGCACGTTAATTTGAAAAAATAGCCGTTTTTTACCATTGGGGGTAAAAAATTCAGAAAAAATAGCAAAAAATTCGGAAAAAATCTGAAATTTTTCCTATAAATAGGGGGCATCCGGCCTCAATCTTCCACACCTCAAATCTCATTCTTCTCTCTTGGTTTAGCTGTGAAAAATCTGAAAGTGTTAGCGCAAATTTAGTCAAATTCGAGCAAAATTTCGAAAATTCAAAAATCTTCAAAATTTTTTGTGAGAGCTACAAAGGAGGTAATAATGCTGTCTTATTTAAACTTTTTGGTATTATTTGTTGGTTTAATTTTTTGTTATTATTTGTAGGTTTAATAGTAAGTTTATCGTTTTTGCTATTTCAATTTGCAGTTGATTACTTGATTTAATGGAGAACTACGATTTTCAACTCTCCGAATACGGCCTCTCGGCGGAGGATATGCAATCGTTTCAACAAGCATATCCATCCGCGGAAGGTCCACATGTACAAACTGGAGATGCCGAAGAAACGACGGCCCCGGTGGCGCAGGGTCCAATCGATCCATCTTCTGCTGGCTCAACAAGTGCATCCACGACCCAAAGCACGGGTGCAAAAAGAACAAGAGCTAGTACATCAATAGTTTGGAATGATTTCGACAAGAAGATCAAGACCGAAAGTGATGGAACTGAAGTGAGGTATGCTGTTTGTAAAATTTGTGGTAATGAATTGACTGCAAAATCTTCAGGGTGGACGGGTCATCTACAACGACATGCTGCAAGCTGCAAGAAAAAGCAAGGAATACAAATGCGCCAAACACAGCTGCAATATAACCCCGATGGCTCGGTACGTACGTGGGAGTACAACCCAGAGGTAGCTCGGGAATCTCTTTGTAGATTAATTGCTTCTCAAGATTTACCTTTAAATTTTGGTGAATCTGATGCTTTCCAAAAATATATTAAGACTGCTCATAACCCTCGATTTAGTACTGTATCTAGGCAAACAACAACTAGAGATTTAATTAAATATTATAACAATTGTCGTGATAAATTGAAAGAAATGTTTCATACATGTACATTCTCTATTGCTTTGACATCCGACATATGGAGTGGTAGGGCTAGAGAGGATTATATTAGTGTTGTTGCTCATTATGTTAATGATGACTGGATAATGGAAAAAAGAATTATAGGATTTAAATTAATTAATGTTTCACATAATACTGAAAATATTGCAGAAAACATTATTAAAGTTGTAGAAGATTTTGGTCTCACGGATAAGATTTTTTCCATAACTTTAGATAATGCAGCTGCAAACACTAAAGCTATGGAAATTCTTACTCCTTTGTTTGATACTTATGCACAGTCTTTCTTATTGCATCAACGTTGCGCTTGTCATATTATTAATCTTATTGTTAAATCCGGTTTAAAAAGATTAGATGCTTGTATTAATTCTTTTAGAGATGCAATTTCATTTATTAATTGTTCTAACCAACGAATAGCCGCATATAAGAGTTTTTGCGTAGCAATGAATGTTCGTCTTAGAAAATTTGGTTTAGACATGCCTGTTAGATGGAACTCTACTTATCTTATGCTTAAACATATATTGCCACATAAGAGCACTGTATCTGTTTTCCTTCACACCCAAAGTCATCAATCTCGTAGCTCCTCAAGTAGAACCCAAGTTAGAGACCCTGAACTTACTGAGGACGATTGGGATGTTGGTGAAAAAATATTTTCCTTTCTAGAAATTTTTCATAAAGCTACAGTTTGTCTTTCAGGAGTATACTACCCTACATCTCCCATGATTGTTCATAATATTGTTGAAATTGCCACTCACCTAAAGGCTTTTGAAAATGATCCTATACTTCGGGATGCTGTAGGTGCCATGAAATCTAAGTTTTTAAAATATTGGGGCGAAATTCCTATTTTATATGCATTTGCTTTTATTTTGGATCCTAGGGCCAAACTCCAAGGATTTATAAATGTTTTACAAGTTTTAAGTGAGGCTACCGGTTTAGACTATTGTTCATACTATACACAAGTTAAGGATAAATTAAATGAGGTATATAATAAATATGAAAATAAATTTGGATCTGTGCGTTTAGAAAGACCCCCGGTAGTCCCTAGCACCTCTAGGGGGGCTATGCAATGGGGCAAGATTTTTGGTTCTTCGTCTAGTTCTCGTGCAGGTGCAGGAACACAGCAGTTAGGAGGAGGAAGGCGACAAAACACTGGAGACCTATCAAGCTATCTCAACAGTGATAGCGTCAGCTTCGAGCAGGAGTTGAACATCCTCTCATGGTGGCAAACCCAGAAGGTATCATATCCAGTGCTATCCATATTAGCGCGGGATGTGTTGACAGTTCCTGTCTCTACAGTCTCCTCGGAGTCAGCATTCAGTCTTTCCGGAAGAATAATCGAGGAGCGACGAACAAGTCTCTCCAACGAGATGGTCGAAGTACTTATGACCGTCAAAGACTGGGAACAGGCTGAATCAAGACTCCAACATACTGCAGATAATAAATATTTAGAAGAATCTTTTGAGAATTTGTATTTAGATAGCAATGAATAGGGTTTTCAATATTTTTCTTTACCAAGGTTTTCTCAAATTGAGTTTTTACTTGGTAAAGTTTTTAATGAGGCAGCCATCCCATGTAATTTAATAAATTAATAAAGCTCATTATATCATTGCAAATATTTATTTTTATGATTAACAATGTCTACAATTTTCTATATTTTTTTCTGAATTTTCTACAATTTTTTTACAATTTTTCTTAATTTTCTACAATTTTTCTTATTTTTTCGGCTAAACGGGCTAGCCGGGCCGGCACGGCCCGTTTAGCCTTAACGTGCCCGGGCCGGCACGGCACGGCCTCGGGCCGTGCCTGGGCTCCCACCGCGGCCCGCGGGCCGGCACGGCACGGCCCGTTTAATACACGGGCCTTAACGGGCCGTGCCTAAACGGGCCCGTGCCGTGCCGGCCCGGCACGGCCCATTGGCCACCTCTGACTATTAGTCTCCAAATTTGCGGCATTATCTTCTTACTAATTATTGTCACGCGCCTAATTTTTTTTAAAAAATTAAGTTGAATTTTCAAACCGTTAGATATGTGGCATCACTCCAAACGACTTCAGCTTCAACTTATTAATTTTGGTTTTTTTTTGGCTTTTTTGTTTTTTAGGTTTTTTTGCTTTTTTTCCTTATTTATCTGTATTGTCCAAAACAAGCCTCTTTGTACATATTCATTTCACAACATCTCTCCTTCCAATGACCACCAAAAATCACAAATCCCTTGATGCATGTCATACCATTGCAATCCTCATCACACGAGCAACCCATTCATACAAGTAGTTTTCGCATGCAAGGTCATTTGAGCATTTTCACGAGAGGAGAAAAGAGGTGCAGTGGTGCTACACAATAGCACGACTAGCCAGAAGAAGGGGGCCGAGAGGTGGCGAGCTACGGTTAGTGGCGGCCGAGCTAACCGTGGACGCGCGGGGCCGACGAGGTGGAGGTAGCGCCGGTGTGGAGGAGCTGCAGCATGCAAGCAGCAATGGGGCGCCGGCCAACCAGTCCGAGGCCGGGCGCAGCAGGAGGCGACAGCCGGCGGGCGGCTGCTGGAGTCAGATGACCGGCGCGGAGGCAGCTCAACTGAGGCCACCAGCAGCCAGCATGCATGCGCGTGCACGGCCTGCTAGTGATAGCGTGATGTCGAGTCAGCCGAGCAGCGTGTGTAGCACGGCGTCGAGTTGAGGTGGTGATGCAAAGCTGAGGCGCGGCTTGGTGGAGCAACGGCAGGAGTGGAGCACTAGTGCGGCGAGCAGGGGCGGAGCCCAATGGGCCACAGGGGGTTCCCAGGAACCCGGGTCCAAAAAAAATTTTAGTTATTACTAGTAAACATTCACCCTTTGTGCACCCCCTTTGGTCTAATATGGTGTACCCCTAGCCCAACAAACACCCTCACTCGCCCTGTCCAGGCCATTCTCCCACCGTCCTATGCTCCCACGCGCGGCCCGTTGCACCCCCTCCGTTTTGTTCTAGCTCCGCCACTGGCGGCGAGGTCTATGCGGCGGTCGAGGTGTCTGGCGACGGCCGGCGGGGGCAATAGACATGGTCGGAGTTGGCGATAAGGGCAGCGACGGTGAGGCGGCTCGACGATGACGCGACGCTGTCCGAAGGCGAGCAGCCGGCGGCTCGACAAGGCGGAGCTAGCAGCACAGAGTCAAGCGGCAAGGAAGGCTCCGGTAGGCAGCCGGCGGTATGGAGGAACGGTCGGAGCTGGTGCGACGCGGTGGAGCGGCGCCGGGGCGGAGGCAGCCGGGGGTGAGGGTGCCGAAGCGACGGCTGGTCTCGGCGCAGTCGGACGGGAGAGAGAGGAAAGGAAGAGATGAGAAATGAGGAAGAGAAGTGAGGAGGAGAAATGGGGAAGGAGGAGAAGGCGCTATCAGTGGAAGAAAAAAAGAGGAGAAAGAAAATAAAAAGAAGAAGAAAAAAGAAAACTGAGGTGGGTCCCACTGTCAGATTTTCTTTATTTTTCGGATTTATTTAAACTGAGAACTTTAAAAAGGCATAACTTATTCATTTTAACTCCAAATTGAGTGAAACAAATTTCTAAATTTATCTAAATTTAACTTCTATTCAATGGAACCAAAACCATAATTTTTGAAGCCCATTTGAATTTTTGTGAGATTTGTTTGGTTTGCTAATTTTTATCTAAATTTTCGCACAACGTAAAAATAGAGTACGAGACCCAGGAAGTAGAAGCCGAAGCTGAAGCAACCCTCAAAGATCAAGACCAAGACAACTGCGACCAAGGCGAGCCAATACTTTGATCATGTTGAACCTACATTTCTACAAATTAATTCCGTCTTAAATTATCAAATTGCATGTTGTTATTTTATGTGCAAATTTATATTCGATTTCAAGCTGCTAGTTATATACCCAATAAATGATCTTGTAGTATTACTCTCATTTGAAACCTTTGAATGTCTGAGCCTTGTCACCTTAGCAAAAACTATAATAGTACGACTTTCAAAAATAAATCCGTAATTATACGCCATGCCTAGCACTGCTTAGACATTCGGGGGCACCAAAAATGCCCCAAAACATCACTTTCAAATATGAGAACTGTTTTGGGAAGTCATGATGGTAATGACTGGTATATTTTGGCAAGATTATTTTATGATCCCTAAAATCTCACATTGCTTAGCTATCTGGGCGGATGGTTCGGGAGCTGGTGCAGTAGTGCACGAGAGTGTAGTTAGTGGTAGAACCGCCCAGATACCATTAAGGACTGAATCTTGTCACGATCTCCTGTGTAAAACAGTACAACCACAAGTCTGCAAATTACAACTTGGCTAAGTAAATCTATCAAAACCCCCGGACTCATCTCACCGGTAGTGAAAAGGACACCGAGTGGAGGGTGAAGTTTTCCAGTCGTACTAGCGTTGCGGAGAGTGGAGTCCGAATGCGCTAGTAGCCGTGGTGAATATCTCGTGCAACGTATGGGACCCACCACAAGTGAAAGCAGCCCATAGGGTGAGATGATAAAAGGGGCTTGATATTTTAGAAAGTTATTGTGATGATCTACTCAACCGCATGACTAAGGAATCGTGTGAAGTAACGAGCGAATTGTCTCTTATGGTGAAAGTGTACAACTCTGCAGAGTCAAAACTATTCGAATAGTCGTGCCCACGGTCAAGGGCGGACATGGGAACTTAACCAGATATAGTTCTATTTCAAAAACTTTATGGGTGGGATTGGAAAAGTGGAGGGCAGTGGAATGCCCTAGTTTGTGTTGCCTTGGGTGTCATCCCAGTGATAAAGTAAGCGGATATAACGCTGAAAAGTTAATATATGGTGCAAAGGCCATGTATCTGTGAATGGAATCTGGATCGCTATTATTATTGCATTCTTTCACACATGATGTTTTAAGTTCAAACTGCTAGGTCTCAGGCAATTTCTATATAACATATTTCAAAGGCAAATTTCTGGCAAATAAAATAACCCAAGCCTTTTCTTGATAAGCCTTGCATGTTATCTAATTGCATCCTGTGTATTGGCTCGTGGAGCACGGTGGTTTGTGCTCACCCTCGCTCACTCAATTAATCTAGAATCAAGAGACAGATCACTACGCTTCAGCAATACAACTGAACATGATGGTGAGGAAGATGAAGGTGTTACGAACTAGGTCGCGTACCCCCAGTTGGCTGCCTATGGGCACGTCCTGAGGGTCCACCTGTGTGCTTCATTTCCGCTATTGCATTTTAATATTTTCGGCCTGAGCGGCCCATGAGTAAGTCTACTATTATATTTATGCTTCCGCATGATATGTATTTTGATATTCAGTACTGTATCTGTGAGCACTATCTACTGATCCAGGAAATACTGCGGTGGAATCACAGAGGATTTCGGATTATAAAATCTGGGTCCTACATTGTGCATGCCTAAGTAGCATTTGTAATTAGTGCTAATCATATTTAATTAGAACTAATCATAATTAGTTAGTACTAATCGTAATAAATTAGTATTAGTGTGCATTTAATCACAAAATCAAGCTAGCACAAGAAGAAAAATGCAATTTAGGAAATATGTATGTATGTAAGCGACGTGATTATTCTCGGTTGTGGTCGGTTGTATTTAGCGCCATTTGACACCAACATATTATTTTATGTACCGCAGGGAATGGCTACTGGTGGAAGTCTCAGGGGTAGCATGTTGCTGGACCCAACCTATGATGGCCAACATCATTGTCGGGCGTGGTCGAGCGGTGAAGGACCGTCCCCTTTGTTCTTCGGGGACCTCGGGAGGACTGGCCTCTCGACTATCAGTACATTCCAATGCTACGATAGGCCGAGTTCTGTCCATGGCGAGGATGATGCACATTGAACGGTCGTTCGCGCTAGACTTGCCGCTTTTGTCAGCACTTGTTGACCGGTGGAGGCTGGAGACACACACATTTCACTTTTTGTGGGGGAAGATGACCATCACCCTGCAAGATATTGCATACCTCACCGATCTGCCAATACAGGGTCGTCCTGTGGTTCCACCCGCTAGATCACCCGATTAGAAGGCACGTATGCTACACCAGTTTGGTCATCCCATTTCGGATAAGTTCTCTAGAGTGCCACATTCGTGGCTAGGCAGTACAACTAATGCCCAGTAGTCGCGTCAGCACATGTCATGGTGTCCCACCTAGTGACTTATTTGCTCTTCATGTTTGGATGGATTATGTTTCCTACGACTCAGGGAGACTGGATATAGCCTAGCTATATCCACATCGCTGAGTTCCTAGTCAACGCCAAGCCTCAGAAGGTCCCGATGTACCGCTAAGGCTTGGCTGTTTTGTGCGCGACCTATAGGGCTTTGTGTGATGGCTCGTAGCGAGCCACTAGCAGGCCAAACCTCGTCGGTTGCTACATCTTATTGCAGTTGTGATCGTGGAAGCACTGCCCTATTGGTTGGTCATACTTTTCAGGTGTGGGTGCACCCGTACCAGTTGGACGCACGCTTCTACGATGCTGGCGATGGCGATGATCCAGTGGATGGACCCACCATGGGCACTCATTAGACTGCCAGCGAGTTAGGATGGTCCAAGGAGAGACCACAACGAGCGTACTCGGATTTTCACAATGTGTTCAAGACCTTAGATGAGGATAGCGTCGTGTGGACGGTGTGGACTGTAGAGTTCATCTTCAAGATAGCTCCTTTCAGATTGTTAAAGCAGTGTGAGCAGGACAAGGAGTACTGCTCATGACCTATCATCTCGTTTTCTCCCATATGGTGAAGCCGTACGCCCCCCTAATGAATCATGAGACAATTCGGGCTCCACCAGCAGGTGCCACAAGCACTGTGTCAACCACTACCTTGCCATGTTTACTTATAAGTAAATTTATTTGTTATTTCGTTGTGTACTATTCGTGTCTACTTTATTTCCCCCACTAAAGTAACAATTGCGTACTCCCTTTTTCGTAGGCAATCGAAGAAGGGACGAAAAGGCGACAAGTGGAGAGAGAGAGACAGCCCCCTAGATGCATGCCTGGGAGCAATCGGCAAGGACGGAGGTCGAGGAAGAGCGACGACTGTATGACCCAGACCACTTGTACTTAGAGTGGCACATGTCGTGAACCCATTGTAGATTTACACGTCTCCCTGTGCATTCCCCACACAGGCCACACACGTCGACAGGCTGGCACTCGATCCAGACCGACACCATGTGGCACGGCAAGACGAAGTGGTAAAAAACTTAAAATTCATATTTGTATCCTGTTATTCGAGCATAAATGCCTAACATGTTTTGTTCGTCATTGTAGGTCGATCGGCTGCGCCGCATCATGTTCAAAAGTGGAGCCGCACTGTGCTGCAGACGATCGAATGACTGATGGGGTTCATCTGTAACATGTATGAGGACACCAAACACGCACTAAAGGCCATCAGTTGTAGTCGTGCTAGCGATGTGTTTATCCCAGGGGCGACGAGCAGCTACATCATCCATCGATAGCTTCATCCGCACATCCTAACTCGTCGGTGCACCCCTAGCCTCAGTTGTTCCCAGTCTATGCAGCACACTACTCAGGTTCGACAATTTTATATTCTGCTGCAATCCGCAAGATATCCTTGTCCCGTCCTTCATACATATTATCTTCGTGCAGGATGTTCACGGCGACACTGCTCTACTCTCGTCTTCATCGCAGAGGCAGCCAAACACTGCAAAACGAGGGAGCACTATACTTCTGTCCTTGTCATGGAGACAGCTTGACACAGGACACCCCACGCACTAACATCGACTCCCCTATCTGAGATCACGAGGTGCAGTATGGCACATACACACCCTCAGACCACCCGCGTCTCTGGCAGCGTGACGAGTGGTACGATCGGACATACAACAGCTACATGGTCCACCAGTACACGCGCAGACTACTCGGCATCGAGCTTTGCTGCAGCGAACTAATTTGAACCAAAGTACCCGGGAGGTTCATCGTCCGCACAACACACGACACATGTGCTTACAATTACATGCTTCATTGTAGTTCTACCTTACATCGGCCTAACAAAACATTTTTTTCCTTCATAGGACATCAGCAATTACACAGAGGACTAGGTGCAGCAAACGTTTAGCGCTCAAGAGATTGGGACCTGTCAATTGTTCGTTGCATCGGTTTCCACTTGGTCACCATTGCAATGCGACTTGCGCAACGTACGACGCTCTCCGGACAGGCTAACCTTCCCTCAGGACTAGCTTCGCCGCCAAAGGAAGAGGACAGCAGGCAACTCTTGACCCAGTTCTGCGTTCAATGCCAGCTCTTCAGTCCTAGCAGATCGAACTTAATTGTGTACTCGTTAGTACTTTGTCCTCATTATATCAGTCCTAAATGGAATTTGGCTTAGTACAAAAAGCATACGTTTGTTTAGCAATCTTAAATCAAAGCACGTGTTTTTTTACTAATTTTCACGTGTTTCACCTATTTTCAAAACACGTATTTTTTACTAGCTCCCCATCCCTACCCGCATGCTCCTGCCTAGCTGCCTGTTGACCCACTGGCATGTGGCAAGTGCCTACCAAGCTGTGTTGGTTTGGCAGCGCTCCAGCCCCACATACTGTCGCGCCCACCCGTTGCCTCCCGCGCGCTACCCGGCCTGCCGAGCAAGAAGGGCACGATGTCACCTACCACGCCGAGCTCAAAGAGGGACATTTTGTACCAAAAATAGGTGTTTGAACATCAAAATTAAAAAAAAACTTTTGCTATAGGATTAAATATGTGAACAGTTCTCCGTCTCCATCCATCTTGACAAGAATTATGCTTGTGATGTTCACTACTAGCCTCATAGGCGCGGCGACACGCCGCGCCAGCCACCGTGTGTACCGAAGTAAAAGAGGCGATAATTCGTGAGGAGTTTTAAAAAAAAATCGAGGGCACATACGTATTTTCGAGAAAGCTAAAGGGTTTTTTCGGAAAAAATCGAGGACTTGTAAGGACCTGTACGTAAGTAAATAAGGGCCTATACGTAATTTCGGGAATCTGCGGGGCGCAATCAAAATTTTTTTTGGGAAAAAAAACTTGCAGGGACCTTTTCGCGAGAAAAAAGGACCTATACGTAATTTCCGAAAAACCGGTACGTAAGTAAATAAGGGCCTATACGTAATTTCGGGAATCTGCGGGGCGCAATCAAAAATTTTTTTTGGGAAAAAAAACTTGCAGGGACCTTTTCGCGAGAAAAAAGGACCTATACGTAATTTCCGAAAAACCGGAGGAAAACTCCTCCCCTGGCCGTACGGGAAACCCCCCGCCACGCGCCGGCCGGACGCGCGGGCGGGGGTGACGTGGACACGCCCGGGGGCCGTGAATCCCCCCGGGTTTAGTATTGGTATTATGTGGTCAATATAGAGTCTGTCAAAATTAGGAGTCTCGGATCTTCCTCAATGCGTTGCCCATGCTAACACAAGGCATCGGCACGTGGCACATTGGCATTCATAGTTGTATGCACATGCGCCAAAGTTTCAGTTTCTTACAGCTGTCCTTGACCCTATACTTCCCGGTGCTGTGGCAATCACTATAATTGTCCTATAATGCTCTATCTGATCTGTCCTTTCCAAATCGAACGGCTTACATTTCCCTAATGGCACCACGCACTGTGTTCCTCCGCCTCTGCGAATGCAATGGCCGATGATACTATGGCCTATCTTTTTTTGCTAAGGGCCTGTTTGGAACAGAGGAATTTCACAGGAATTTTACAGGAATTTTGCAGGAAACAGTTCAATTCCCGCAGGAATCGGGAAAAATTCCCGCATTCCAAACAGGGCCTAAGACTTGTAAATTTTAGCTGTAATTTATGTCTTTTGTACTGTTTATATGAGAGATTACAAAGTAATAGAAATTCGCGTGTGGTTTTTGCCAATATAAATAAAGTCGGTATAGTATGTACTACAATTAACTAGTAGATCCTATCTCGAAAAAACACTTCATTTGAAAGTTAGTTACTGTAGAAAAACCAAAAACTAAAAAGAATAGGACATATAATTAATGATAACTTATTTAGCAGAACTAAATTAAAAAAATTAAAAATAGGTTAGTCCATCACGGACAATGCAAACAAATACAAAAAAAGAACCGGCAAAAAATCTCAAAAAGCAAAAAAACAAAGTTTAGAAATAATAAAAAATAAATCAGAAGTTAGAATCTTAAACTGAAATGAGCAGGGCCCCTCTGGATTTGGTTGATCCGGGCCATCAGAGTAATGCTATTTTGCACATGAAATTTTCAATACCGGTCGGCTCCTAGCTAGCCCGATTCATTCATAGGTCCCAACATAGAGATCTGAGTCCAAGAATCTTCCTTATACAACCTTGGTAATGCTATTTTGCACATGTTATATTTTCGTTTCCTGACTTTGTGCCGGATGCAAGAATACACGATACAATCCTTTTCCCCCAATTCAAACATATAAACAAACACAAAATCAATGAGGATTTCAAATCAACTCAACTCGCTTGTGCTTTCGCTTCACCTATTTTTTGCGTTAACCACGAGTTACGCGTGCCCCTACTCAAAAGAGCTTTTTTTAATGGCTTATAGCTGAAAAACACTGTAGCTGACGGAGACTTAATTAGCATAATTAAATTTAAAAAAAATAAAAATAGAAAAAACATGTTAGCACATCACGTATAATGCAAACAAATACGAGAAAAAAAGAACCGGCAAAAAAAAAAATAAAAAGTCAAAAGTATAGAAAAAGGCGAAATTTATAAATAATACAAAATAAATCAGAATCAAGAAGCTCAAGTCGAAATGAGCGAGGTCTAAACCACATCACCACACGCATCCATGATCAGTTCGCATACTACAAAAATAATGAGTTAGTTCTTCTGAAAATAAGGTTAATTAGTTAGTGTTATGAACGTATATGACCAGTCCATTTCATAATTCGAAGTTGATGGTGTTGGAATTGGGATGTTTCTCTGCACCACACACATTCGCAAGGCTGAAATAAACAATAGACCAGCCAGCCGTCTGAGCTTGACCTCGTCAGTTGTCGCCGCTGAGCCTTTTACTTGACTTGATTTATGCTCCACATTGGTTCTACGCTAAGGGTGCCTTTAGTTGAGCTTTTAGGAGCTGTTTTTACTTCCAAAAAGTCAAAAGCCAACCAAAGGGGTGGAAACCAGAAGCTGCTTTTTCAGAAGCAGCTACTTTTGGGTAGTACAGTTTTGAAAGCATCTTGGACCCTGCTTTTGGCTTTTGGCTTTCTGCTTTTTGAAATGGTGAAAATAGAGAGCTGTTTCACAGTTGTTTCAAGGAAAAATAGAGATAGCAGGTAAGTTTTATACTTGTTTGAACCAAACAGCTTACAGCTTTTCCACAGCCCACAACCTACAGCAGCTTTTCCACAGCCCACAGCTCACAGCAGCTTTTTCAGAAGCCACAGCTCAACCAAACACACCCTAAATCCCTAGTTTGCATCAATGCACGATGGTTCCAATGTGATCAAGTGTGCGTCATTTTTTATTACGGTTTATGACTTTTGGTCCTAATATGAATATTTATATGAATAAACTAAATACTGATAAGCCACTTTAAAATGATGACAAAAAAGTTATCTCATTTCCCTATTCAGAAAAAACCAATCATAAAGTATAAACTGAAAAGAACCGGACAAAGTGTATATATATGGCTTAGTCAGTCCCCTTAGAGTTAAAGTTGGAGTGCAGCCCTTACTCTCTTAATTTTTTTTTGCACTTAACTAAAAACTACAGCTAAAATTTAAAAGCCACGCTACTTTTAATCAGAACCTTAGACTCAGTGCTGGTATCATTGAATTTAAATTGAGACTACGTTAACATCCTTCCCGGCCGGTAACTCGTCATATCTGCAGACAATCTTGGTAGGTAGTATACAAATATTTCGCCGTTCTTGACCTATTTCATCACAAGCCTACTTGATGGACTTCATCTCCATGTCAACTTTGGTGTGCAGCCAACAATAACAGAAGGAGCTTGCAACCTTTTCTTGAAAGTCTTGCTTAGTCATTATGGATTGAACTGGTCCATTTTGCTTCCTTAATTACGTTCTCGTTTCTTGTGATTATTTTTTCAGACTTTCAGCAATCGATTAGGTTTAATCTCTGCCCCTTGGGCTTAATCTTTTATCTCGTAATTTTGTCTTTTTCTGTTTTTTAGGTTTTTTATATTTTTTTCTCTTATTCCTTTGCATTGTTTATGATAATATAATATTTTTTATTTTTAAATTTTTTTAAGAATTAATTACACTAAAAAGCTACCAGTAGTTACAGTGTAAAAAGATGCTACTGTACCCAAAAAAAACTAGAAACTTAAGTTTAAAAAGCCTAAATGAGGACCCTCACCCAAATCTGCTCCGTGAATCATGTAAACATGGATCAACCTTCAGTGTCACCTCAAATCACCCAGTTTTCTGAAGAGAACCATGATCGATTGGCAATCTTGATCGTGATGTTGCCATGTCAGTAGTGAGTAGCGAGACATACTGATCACACTAAACCAATACGGTTCTTTTTGTTTTTTTCCAAGTAGACAATAAATCTTTTCTTTCTCTAGGTCATACCAGCTTTATCATGCATCACCGTGCAACACCAACATATAGGATGATTTTCATCTTATATTAGAATTATATTATAATATTTAATTCTTATCTATGATGCACGGAAGAAACGTACTTGCACCACATTGTACCCATGCATCTTGAAAATTAGTAGTACAATATGATATGAACAATTTCTGATAAGTTTACTCCATTGCCTCCTTAGGCCCCGTTTGGCACAGCTCCACCACCAGCTCCTTGGAGCTGTTTGGAGCTGTTTTGTGCCAAACGGGGTAAAACAAAATAGCTCCACCCAAGGAGTTCCTTAAAACCTGCTGAGACAAAAGTAGCTCCACCCAAGGAGCTGAAAAAAGTAGCTTCACCCGGCTCCACTTGTGAAGTCAAAAAAAAACAGCTCCACTTGTGAAGTGGAGCCGTGCCAAACGGGACCTTAGACTCTTTCAGTCGACAGATAAGTCGACATAATTGATGGTTTCTTATTAACCACATATATCCATTCCAAAACACGCATAATTTAATGCAATAAGTGCATGTGTTTTGACCATAAACGGAAAGATTTGGTCCTGTTCTTTTGGGCTGCGGCTGATAACTTTTATCTGTATTTTTCAAAACAACGGCGGACGATGAAAATGCTGACGTGGATGGTACATACGGTTTTAGACTTAGGAAGCTGTTTGAAGTATCTGTTTAAAAAACTACTTCATTTGTTTCAACTTTTGAAAAAACTAAAAACCTGAAAGAACATGGCCGTTGTTGTCCTGTCAAACAAATGAAAGCAAGTAGCAAGCTAGACAAACACTCGCACAAGTACGTATATATTGATAAAGGATGTATCCGGTTCATCCCACGTGTTCGCTGCTCCCGTGCATCCCAGTCAAAACCCTGTGCAAATTGTTACAAAAAATTTCAGAAAAATTTGACAACATTGACACAAAAATCAATATGTGGTTTCATAAAATTTTAATTCTAAACACTAACTGCACATGGATAAAATAATCCATGAAAAGTTGTCCAAGAAAAGAAAAGGAGATAAGGTTACTATTCTACGCCGTTTTTAAAGAATTTTTTGTCACCATTTGCATAGTATCACCAACTGGTGACTGGTCTAAGGGCCTGTTCTTACTGCTTTTAAAAGCGGCTTTTAGCTTTTGCTACAGTACCTAACTTTCAAACGGAGTATTTTCGTAAGACAGGATCTACAAGTTAATTGTAGTACACGTTAAAAGCTCAATATCTGTATCAACCAAAATCACAAGCGAGTATCTCTCTCCGTAATCTCTATCGCAAACAGCCAAAATTTAAAAATTTCAGCCAAAAACTATAAGTTAGCCATATCAAACAGGCTCTAATAGTATGAATGTATGATACCCTGTCCTGTGGCTAGTGGTCTTGGAGTTCCGCTAATTTACATGGTAGGTAGGTTTATCGTGGGTTTTTTAGCATTTGATTCTATGACCCATTGAATGCTGAGCCTCAGACCTCAGTGATACGAGCTCACCCAGTGTGCTCCAGCCTGGCTCGTTTCTATGCAAGTCCACGTAGGAAGGATGGTGACGTGGAGAAAAATTAAAGAGGAGAGATATTGAAAACCATTTCTTCTTTGAGATACAACTTGGACACAAAATCTAAAATTGAAGAACACAACCCAATATTGTATTGGGGAGCTAGTTGTATCTTCACCACATGAGAACTCGCTCGAGGTCGAACCGTCACCCGATCCTGTGTGCACCCCACCGCTAATCGACTATGCCAGATCTAGACTAGATTTGATCAGATTTGGCCAGAGCAACGTCAGAGGGGAGGAAGAGTGGTGGCGGTGGCCGAAGATCGAAGGGAGAGATGTGGCGGTGAATTGCGTGGTACCATTGCCCTCTATGGAGACCATGGTGTCACGGGCTACTAGCCACTGCGCCCATCGTAGCTACCGCAAGCCTCGAGCTGGTAGCCACAGCTTAGATCCGACTAGTCTAGGCCCCATTCGTGCAGATTAGGTGATTATCGGAGTGGAGGGAGAAATGTCATGGCGGTCAAATGTTAGAGGGAGAGAGTGGCGCATATGAGATCTCCGAGGGAGAGAGAGCACATAGGAGGGAGGCTAGTGCCGATGGATCGGGGGGGGTGAGAGTGCTCAGGAGAAAGACAGAGAAGGATTTTATTCTTTTGAGCCGCGGCTGATGGAGACGCTAACATGAACAGCACATATGATTTTGGACTTAGGAAACCATTTGGAGAATCCGCTTCAATAAACCGTATCATTTGTTTCGACTTTTAGAGAAGTCAAAATCCTAAAAGAACGGAGCCAAGAATGTGGGAGGAGAGATATGGTGGAAAAAGATTTATTTACTGTTTAGACCCACCGGTAGATGCTATGCATTGAAGTGATTATATCTAATGTTGTTTCTATGTGACGTGAAAGACAATACATATAACAAAGTTGTATCTATATTGGGAGTGCGCTGCTTAAATAACATCGACTTTGAGAAGAAAAGTACTCCCTCTGTCCGAGTTTATAAGACGTATTTTCTATTGGCACATAGACCAAGGAGATAGTGAAAAAATGACTAGATTAGCTCTAATTATTATCTCTAATTAGTATATTCAATGTATGATGTGTAGAAAATAGCAAATAAAGCTATATAATTATTAAGGATATCAAAAAGTATTACACTAATTTTGTATTGAAATATAAAATGCATCATATATTTATGGACAATATTATTTAAAAAGTATACCTTATAAATTTGGACGGAGGGAATACTCCTTACGCCCGCTTAAGCGTAAGCGCATCGGGTGCATGTCAGACCCAGATTTTATAATCTGGAATCTACTGTGTTTAGCTGCACTATTCCCTGGATCAGTAGATAGTGCTCACAGTTACAGAAATGAATATCAAAATACATATCACGCGGAAGCGTAAATATAATAGTAGACTTACTCATGGGCTAATCAAAGGAAGGCTCGAGTTATTTTATTTTGCGAAGAGTGCTTTTGAATACAATTATATAAAAATTCCTTAAGACCTAGCATTTTGAACACAAGTATATGTTGTGATTACATGCAATATCAATAGTGATTCAGATTCCATCCACCGTTACATGGCATCTGCACCATATAGCAATTCTTCAGCGTTATAGCCGCTTAACTTACCACTGGGACGACACCCAGGACAATTCCAAACCAGGGCCTTACACTGCCCTCCACTTTTCCATTCCCATTCATAAATCATTTTAAAATAGAACTATATCTGGTTAAGTTCTCATGTCTGCCCTTGACCGTGGGCACGGCTATTCGAATAGTTTTGACTCTGCAGAGTTTGTACACTTTCACCACAAGAGACAATCAACTCGTTGCCCCACATGATTCCTTAGTCATGTGGTTGAGTAGACTATCACAGTGACCGTTCAAAGTACCTCGCCCCTTCCATCATTTCACCCTATGGGTCGCTCCCACTTGCGGTGGGTCCCATACGTTGTGCAGGATGTCCTCCTTCTGAACGTCTAGCAGCTGGCTCCCCACCCCTGCTAGCCCACCACAGCAGAACTTCACCCTACCCGGGTGTCCCATTCAAGCCGTCACATAGACTGCCGCTTGCACTATCCCACACCACCTCCTGGAAGGATAACTTCTAGGGTCCGGTAAATCTACTAAGCCAAGTCATACTTTACGAACTTGTGGTTGTACTGTTTTACCCGGGAGGTCATGACAAGATTCGGTCCTTAGTGGTATCTGGGCGGTCTACCACTAACCCACTTTGTGCATCCACTGCACCACACTGTGCGTCCACTGCACCACACTCTCACACCATCGAACCAATCCGCCCAGATATTAAAGCATGTTGGGGTTTTTGGAAACATAAAATAATCATATCCAACATTTATCAGTCATTACCACCATCACTGCCCAAACCAGTTTCTTACGATTAAAAGTGACAATGAAACTTGGGGCATTTCAGCGCCCCCCTGAGTATTAATGCAACACTAAGCTGTCACATCCCAAAATTTGGCTTTTTGAAAAATTTAAAGTCAAATTAATTATTTTAAGGTAATTGGATTTTACTTGGCTTTTATTTGCCTTTCTGGATTTTCTGGAATTTAAAAACTATTTTTAGAGCTTAAAAAGTAATTCAAAATATGAAAATTAAATATCAACAGTAGTTGGAAATAATTTTATTTAGTCCAAAATATGTCCAGGAGCTTCTGTGAATTTTTCTGGAATTTTTGGAGGTATTTTCATATTTTTTTCTGAGGCCTAAATAATTTTCTAGCCTTTTCTGAAATTAGAAATCAAATTCTGAAAAATAAAAATCTCCCCTCTCCCTCCAGCCGACGCGTGGACGGCCCAGGACCGCCCACGTCGCCGCTCGGCCTGATCCAGGCCGCACCTCCCTCTCCCTCGCTGCCAGCGGGCCCGGCCCAGCCAGCCCCGCCTTCCCCTTTTCCCCGCCCGACGCGTGGACGGCTCGGATGAGCCGAGTCCCCGTGCTGGTCATCCAGCCGCCCGCTCCCACCTTTCTCTCGCCTCGCTGACCCGCGGACCCCGCCTGTCAGCCGCACGCGTCCCGCTCTCGTTGCCACCCCGGCCCCGCCTGTCGGATCCGTCTCCCCCGCGGAATCGCCCCCTTCCTTTCTCTTTCCCCCTCTTTCCTTTTTCGCCGGCCGACCGAGACCGCGCCGGATCCCGCCTTGCCTTACCTGGCCCTCCTCGGTTTTGGAAGTCCCGGACGCCGCCGCGACCAAATCCCCCAATCCCCGCGCCTCCCTTCCTTCTGGCCCCCCCTCTTTCCTTTCCTCCCCCAAACCTTCCTTCTCCGGCCGCCAGCAACGGCGAGCAATTGCCGCGCCCCTGCTCCCCCCTCCACCCTATAAATACCCCCTCGACCTTCGCCTCCTCCCGCACCACCTCCCAGAGCCCTCCACACCTCCCCTTGAGCCCCGAGCGCCGTCGTGCCAGAAGTTCGCCGTGCGCGCCCGGTAAGTCTACGGCGAGCCTTCGCCGCCGCCTCGGTCGTCTCCGGAGCCCGCCGTCGCCACCTCGAGCTTCCTCGCGCCCGGGCGAACCTCCCCGACACCTCAGCAACCCCTCCCCGCCGCCGGAGCGCCGTCGCGCCGGAGGACCCGAGCCAGCTCCGCCTCCCTCTCGTCGCCGGCCGCCTCCGTTCACCCCCGAGCCTCGCCGACCCCTCCAACCGGATCCCCTTCGCGCCAGGGTTACATTTCACGCGCCGCCCGAACCTCTCCGCCACTCCCTCGTCGCCGGCGCCGTCGCCTCCGACCATCTTCCCCGACCTCCCCTCCGGCAGGTACCTCAAAAGGTATGGTTGCCCTATATGGGTAGGCAAAGCCTCCCCCGCCCATCTGGTTAGCCGCGCTCTCTCTCAACTCCCCGGTGCGCGTTCAAGCCCTCGGCTCCGCGCGCTGGGTTGAGTTTTTCGTTTAATTTTCGCGACTGACAAGCGGGCCCCACCCGTCAGCGGCCGCCGGTCTGCGCTGCCACTGCCGCCTGGGTCCCACCCCTCTGTGCTGGACTCTGACAAGTGGGCCCGAAGACCAGTGGGTCCCACGTGTCAGAGGTTGACTCATTGGGCTCACTGTCTAGTGGGTCCCACATGTCAGTGACCGCCAGTGGTTACTGTTCAGTGGGCCCCACCTGTCAGTCTCCCAGAATTAAAATAAAAGATTAAAATTTAATTCTCCAGTGGGTCCCACCTGTCAGAAATTTCCGAATTTCTCGATTTATTCAAATCTGAGATTTTCAAATGAGCATAACTTTCTCATTTTAACTCCAAATCCAGCCATTCAAATTTCTAAATTCATCTAAAATCAAGATCTATCCAACTATGGCCTCTGTTGAATTTTTGGATTTTATTTGAATTTTCGTTTGTATTTATTTATTTTGTTGCTTCGTCTTTCCTCGCGTAGATTCCAACGTTGTCGACGATCCCTCTTCACAGCAGCAAGAAGACCCAGAAACCCTGCAAGAAGGCAAGTCTCCTTTGATCATCTTGAGCCTATGCTTTCGAAATGTTTTTAAAGTATTTTAAATGTTATGCATTGCTATTTACATAAAATGATAATTCAAATCTTAAGGTAGTAGTTAATCCAACCTTGTTATGCCCTCCATTGGAATTGATTGTCATGTACCCTTGTCACCATAGAATTTCCTTTGTCTCATTAATGAGAGTATTATAATTACTTGTTGATGTTAGTATGGTAGGATAATGCTTAGTCATGCTATCTAATAACTTTGGAAAATCTTGAAAATGGGAAATTACGATTTATTAAATCCTTGTGTTTGAAAGTGAAGTGGCAATTGGAGTTGTCACTGTGATTTTAAAATAAAATAAAAATGTGAAAGTTGGTTTAGATTAGGGTGGATGGCTGTTTGGGTTGGTGCAGTAAGCACGAGAACTTGTTAAGTGTATGTTCCACCCTAGTCAATTAAGGACCGACGCTTGTGTTTGTCCAAACTGAGCATTAACCGTACAACCACAAGTCTATATGGGTACGACCTAGCTAACTAACCTATAAAGGTGTAGTTTAGATATCACCAGTGGTGTATTGAGTGCCAGGGCGTACTGGTTACTCATAGTGAGGGACAGGGTTACTGTACTCATATGGCGCAAGAGGGGGCTTCAGATTGGGCGGATTTAACCCTTCTGCGGTGAAACCTCAGCGGGTGGTCTCTAGCTATACTGGAGTAGGTGAAAGGCTTTGTGATATTTTATCTGGGTCTCATGCCAAAGGAAGCATGTTGACTATTAAGATAATTTATCTCTTGTGGGTAAAGTTGTACAACCTCTGCAGAGTGTAAAACTATTCGAATAGCCGTGCCCACGGTCAAGGGCGGGCAAGGAATGCATTCACATGGTAGATTTCTGGTTTTGATTTAAAATCAAAAGTTTTGTATTCCGAGGGTGGAGGGAACTCTCGGAAGGGAATCCTGGCGGATGGAGCCAGAGAGGGTGGATGGAACCCGAAGTTTAAAATTTGACCAATGGTAATTGGTTAGCTAGTGTTGGTAGTTGGAACATTCACTAGAAAGTTAATTCTGTTAAAACATTTACTTCATTAAAGTGATGCCTTCGAAAATAATTAGTAGTAATGGAGATTTTAAATATTGCTTTGTGCAAAAGAACCATATGGCCTTCCTTTGTTAAGCCTTGCATCTATGCATTTTTCCCAAGACTTGCGGAGTACTTTATGTACTCACATGCTACACTTAAAAATAAAATCTCAGAGGAAGTTGAAGTTCAAGAAGGTGACTACGACTACTGCTTCGCTTGTGGCTGTGATGGATTCTTCCCGGAGGACTAGGTCGCGCTTCCCCAGTCAATTGCCTGTGGCGAATTGATGGGTCGTCCTCGAGTTTTATTTGCTTCCGCTCTATTTCTTGTGTGCGAGGTCTTAAACCTCCTTTGTAATAATGAGACCCGGTGGTCAGTACTCTTATTTATTGTAATAAATCGTTGATGGTGATGTTTTCCATTCTGTTTGACTGTGTGCACTAGCTTTGATCTGGGACTAGTGCTGTAATACACAGAGGGTCCGGGTTTGATAATCCGGAGGCCCGACAGAGATGGTATCAGAGCCAATTTGACTGTAGGACGTGACCTAGATTAGGAATGGCAAACCATAAGGACTTATATTTATAAAAAGAGTATATTAAAAATGTGTAAGCTTCTTTGCTTCTACTCTCTTCCTACCTAGAATCTCGTTCTTGTCTCCAACTCCAATTGTTAAAACTTTTACTAATCTTTTCTTTCTCTCAACTTTGTAGATGGCTGGTTCATCCTCCGCTGCCCCGTGGGACTACTACTCACATGGAGAGGATGCTGGAGCATTCGCTAGCCTTCTCCGGCAGCTGATGCAGTGTCTGGAGTACCGTCAGCCGCCCATCTTCAGGGGTCGGAAGACGCGGATCCTGGATCGAGACTCTTGGACGATGGAGGTATTCCTGTATGCACGGGAAGAGGAATTCAAGTCCCACACCTACCCCATCAAGCACCCTCGGTCCCGCTGTTTCGACGCTGTCCAGGACGCAGCACGCCTCGCCATTGACGAGTTGTGCCACCTGCACAAAGATGCTGTACATCAGTCCCCCTTTTGCTTCTTCATCAACCCTCGCCCAGGACAGAGGTATCCAGATCCCTTTGATATTCCAGCTGACGATCCTCGACTGTCACATCAGGTGCAACTCACCCAGGCGATGGCCGTCACTTATGCTAGAGCTCAGGTGGAGATTGGACAACTTCGGATGCTTCTCACTTCCAGCTACCAGCATTCCGACACGCTTCGCACACAGCTTCTCCAGAGCCAGGCAGCTGAGTTTGAGTTGGGACGTCTCCGGGCCGCAGCCGACTACGCGCCGTCTTCACCCGTAGTTGATTACACGCCGTCTTCCCCAGTACCAGCTGTCATCCCCAACAACCCGGCACCAGCTCGACTTTCAGGACTCCACATCAGACTTACCGCACGCAAGAAGGTGCGACGCCCCAGTCCGCCACCTGTCATCACTCTCAAGAAGCGCAAGCCTTCTCCTTCGCGTTCTCGGTCGACTGCCTCCAGTCGTAACCGTGCCTCAGCCGAGTGTGACTGTTCCCGTCACCATGTGAGAGAGCGCCAGGAAGACCCGGAGGAGGATCCAGAAGAGGACCCGGAAGAAGACCCTGAGGAGCGCGTCTTTGGAGAGGATTAGTAGTCTTTTGAGTCCGCAGTACCCAAATAAAATGTCCGCGTCCTTAGAACGCTTATTGTTATGTTTTGGTGTGCTAGATGGACTGTACCAGGCCTATGTGCACTTGTGGTACAGCCATCCTTGGAGTTATCTTGATTTTAATAAAAGTTTTCCCCTAAGTGGTTGCTAGTTCTTTCTTGTGTGTTGGCTTGGGATGTGGTTTAGTTCCCCTAATCTCTTACCTTTGCTATTTCCCTCTTACCTTCTGCTAACCTAAACCGCTTCAGATGGTGAACACGAGGAGCAACCCTGGCAGCAGCCGTGACGCCAACAATCAGCCGGAGGACAACATTCCACCACCTCCTGCTCAGGCCCCCAACATGGAACAGATGATGGCTATGCAGCTGCAGTTACTTCAAGCTCTCGCCCAGAACCAAGTACAGCCAGCCCAGCATGCACCCAACCAGGCACCCCAGTCTAAGTTGGGAGAATTTATGAGGACAAGGCCTCCCACTTTTGCTGGATCAGTGGATCCCCTGGAGGCAGATGATTGGATCAAGGATGTGGAAAGAAAATTGGTCCTAGCTCAGTGCAACGATAATGAAAAGGTGTTGTATGCTGCTCACCAGCTCAAGGGAATGGCTGCCAACTGGTGGGAAAACTACCGCGCCGCCCATCAAAATGCACAAGCCATCACTTGGGAGGAGTTTGTCGAAGCTTTCCGCACTGCCCATATTCCTACAGGAATAATGGAAATGAAGAAGAGAGAATTCTACCAACTACAACAGGGAAACCTCAGTGTTTCCGAATACCTGAACAAGTTCACCCAACTGTCCAGGTATGCATCTGAAGAGGTCACCTCAGAGGCGACCAAGATTTGGAGGTTCACGCAGGGACTTGACCCCAATCTCAAGGTGCAGCTGGTATCCAATGACTTCCCAACCTTCCAGCACCTAGTGAACAAGACCTTTGTCCAAGAAGATGCTCAGCGCCAGCTGTACGAAAATCGGAAGAGGAAGTTTCAAGCCCAGCAAGGAGCAAGCAGCTCTCGATTCCGCCCCAACGCACCTCACTATCACAAGCTCTCAGAGTCAAGCGTGCCGAGGACTCCCTTTTCAGGACCCCGCTCAAATCCACAAACTCCCCGGGCAAACAATGGTGGCCAACCCCCGCAGAACAAGACTTCAGCAGCAGGAGTGCAGTGCTTTAACTGCAAGAACATGGGGCACTATGCCAGCAACTGTCCCCAGAAACGCCCAGCAATGACTCCAGTTCGTTTCAATCTGGGGACTACACCAGCAAGAGCTCCGACTGCAGGTCAAGGCCGTGGGGCACCACAAACCCCAAGGACTCCACAAGTGGTGAGCAGAGGGCATCTCAACCATGTGACCGCGGAAGCAGCCCAAGATGCACCTGACGTAGTTCTGGGAAAGTTTCTTGTCAACTCAGTAATTGCATCAGCATTATTTGATTCTGGAGCTTCACATTCTTTTGTGTCAAAAGATGTGGTTGAAAGGTATAATTGGGATGTGAGTAAACTACAGAACCCCATGCTAGTCCAGTCCCCTGGAAAGGAAATAAGGACTAACACAGTTTGCCTTGACGCAACTGTGGATATAAATGGAGTTAAGTTCTTAGCAAATCTTATTATAATAGACTCCAAGGGTTTAGATGTAATACTTGGAATGGATTGGTTAACCAAGTATAAAGGGCAGATAGATCGTGCTGATCGAGCTGTTACAATCACTAACTCTGATGGGATTCAAGTAAGGTATAAGTCAAACTCCCCTACCCAGAGCAGGTGTAGTTTGAACAGTGTAAAGGGAGTGACTCTGGAAAAAGTACCTATAGTGAGTGAGTACCCAGATGTATTCCCTGAAGATTTGCCCGGAATGCCGCCAGACAGGGAAGTAGAGTTTGTCATCAACCTAGTACCTGGAACAGCTCCAATTTCCAAGAGACCTTATCGGATGTCTGCAAATGATTTGGCGGAAGTTAAGAAACAAATTGAAGAGCTGCAGGATAAAGGATTTGTAAGGCCAAGCTCGTCACCTTGGGGAGCACCAGTACTGCTAGTAAAGAAGAAAGATGGTAGTCTTCGCATGTGTGTGGACTATCGATCATTGAATGATGTGACTATTAAGAACAAGTACCCTTTACCCAGAATAGATGATCTGTTTGATCAGTTGAAAGGATCATGTGTATTCTCTAAGATTGACCTTCGATCAGGATATCACCAATTGAAGTTAAGACCAGAGGACATACCCAAGACCGCATTTGCCACCCGTTATGGATTGTATGAGTATACAGTGATGTCTTTCGGTCTAACCAATGCCCCAGCATACTTCATGAATCTGATGAATAAGGTGTTCATGGAATATTTGGATAAGTTTGTGGTTGTATTCATCGATGACATTTTGATATATTCCAAGAATGAGGAAGAACATGCCGAACATTTGAGGATAGTTTTGGAAAAGCTCCGAGAAAATCAGTTGTACGCCAAGTTCAGTAAGTGTGAGTTTTGGTTGAAGAAAGTAGCTTTCTTGGGCCATGTGATTTCGGCAGGAGGAGTATCCGTAGACCCGGAAAAAGTTAATGATGTGCTCAATTGGACACAACCAAAGTCAGTATCCGAGATCAGGAGTTTTCTTGGATTGGCTGGTTACTATCGTCGATTTATTGAAGGATTCTCCAAGCTCGCAAGACCTCTGACCCAGTTGCTGAAGAAGGAAAAGAAGTTTGAATGGAGTAAACCATGTGAGGATAGTTTCCAAGAGTTGAAGAAGAGGTTAACTCCTGCACCAGTGTTGACGCTTCCGGACATTAGGAAGGATTTCGAAGTCTTCTGTGATGCGTCAAGGCAGGGACTAGGCTGTGTACTGATGCAAGAAAGAAAGGTAGTAGCATATGCCTCAAGGCAGCTGCGACCCCATGAAGGAAATTACCCAACGCATGATTTAGAGCTCGCTGCCGTAGTGCATGCACTGAAAATATGGAGGCATTACTTGATTGGTAACCGTTGTGAAATTTACACGGATCACAAGAGTTTGAAATATATATTCACTCAACCCGATCTCAACATGAGGCAAAGGAGATGGCTTGAGTTAATAAAGGATTATGATATTGGAATACATTATCATCCGGGAAAGGCTAATGTGGTAGCAGATGCCTTGAGCAGAAAGAGTTATTGTGCCAAGCTGTGGATTAAGGACAGTATGCCTGCCCTTCAAGAAGAGTTCCCCGACCTTTTTCCCAGTCCATCCGAATCTCGGGGTCGAGATTCTTTCTAAGGGGGGTAGGTTTGTCACATCCCAAAATTTGGCTTTTTGAAAAATTTAAAGTCAAATTAATTATTTTAAGGTAATTGGATTTTACTTGGCTTTTATTTGCCTTTCTGGATTTTCTGGAATTTAAAAACTATTTTTAGAGCTTAAAAAGTAATTCAAAATATGAAAATTAAATATCAACAGTAGTTGGAAATAATTTTATTTAGTCCAAAATATGTCCAGGAGCTTCTGTGAATTTTTCTGGAATTTTTGGAGGTATTTTCATATTTTTTTCTGAGGCCTAAATAATTTTCTAGCCTTTTCTGAAATTAGAAATCAAATTCTGAAAAATAAAAATCTCCCCTCTCCCTCCAGCCGACGCGTGGACGGCCCAGGACCGCCCACGTCGCCGCTCGGCCTGATCCAGGCCGCACCTCCCTCTCCCTCGCTGCCAGCGGGCCCGGCCCAGCCAGCCCCGCCTTCCCCTTTTCCCCGCCCGACGCGTGGACGGCTCGGATGAGCCGAGTCCCCGTGCTGGTCATCCAGCCGCCCGCTCCCACCTTTCTCTCGCCTCGCTGACCCGCGGACCCCGCCTGTCAGCCGCACGCGTCCCGCTCTCGTTGCCACCCCGGCCCCGCCTGTCGGATCCGTCTCCCCCGCGGAATCGCCCCCTTCCTTTCTCTTTCCCCCTCTTTCCTTTTTCGCCGGCCGACCGAGACCGCGCCGGATCCCGCCTTGCCTTACCCGGCCCTCCTCGGTTTTGGAAGTCCCGGACGCCGCCGCGACCAAATCCCCCAATCCCCGCGCCTCCCTTCCTTCTGGCCCCCCCTCTTTCCTTTCCTCCCCCAAACCTTCCTTCTCCGGCCGCCAGCAACGGCGAGCAATTGCCGCGCCCCTGCTCCCCCCTCCACCCTATAAATACCCCCTCGACCTTCGCCTCCTCCCGCACCACCTCCCAGAGCCCTCCACACCTCCCCTTGAGCCCCGAGCGCCGTCGTGCCAGAAGTTCACCGTGCGCGCCCGGTAAGTCTACGGCGAGCCTTCGCCGCCGCCTCGGTCGTCTCCGGAGCCCGCCGTCGCCACCTCGAGCTTCCTCGCGCCCGGGCGAACCTCCCCGACACCTCAGCAGCCCCTCCCCGCCGCCGGAGCGCCGTCGCGCCGGAGGACCCGAGCCAGCTCCGCCTCCCTCTCGTCGCCGGCCGCCTCCGTTCACCCCCGAGCCTCGCCGACCCCTCCAACCGGATCCCCTTCGCGCCAGGGTTACATTTCACGCGCCGCCCGAACCTCTCCGCCACTCCCTCGTCGCCGGCGCCGTCGCCTCCGACCATCTTCCCCGACCTCCCCTCCGGCAGGTACCTCAAAAGGTATGGTTGCCCTATATGGGTAGGCAAAGCCTCCCCCGCCCATCTGGTTAGCCGCGCTCTCTCTCAACTCCCCGGTGCGCGTTCAAGCCCTCGGCTCCGCGCGCTGGGTTGAGTTTTTCGTTTAATTTTCGCGACTGACAAGCGGGCCCCACCCGTCAGCGGCCGCCGGTCTGCGCTGCCACTGCCGCCTGGGTCCCACCCCTCTGTGCTGGACTCTGACAAGTGGGCCCGAAGACCAGTGGGTCCCACGTGTCAGAGGTTGACTCATTGGGCTCACTGTCCAGTGGGTCCCACATGTCAGTGACCGCCAGTGGTTACTGTTCAGTGGGCCCCACCTGTCAGTCTCCCAGAATTAAAATAAAAGATTAAAATTTAATTCTTCAGTGGGTCCCACCTGTCAGAAATTTCCGAATTTCTCGATTTATTCAAATCTGAGATTTTCAAATGAGCATAACTTTCTCATTTTAACTCCAAATCCAGCCATTCAAATTTCTAAATTCATCTAAAATCAAGATCTATCCAACTATGGCCTCTGTTGAATTTTTGGATTTTATTTGAATTTTCGTTTGTATTTATTTATTTTGTTGCTTCGTCTTTCCTCGCGTAGATTCCAACGTTGTCGACGATCCCTCTTCACAGCAGCAAGAAGACCCAGAAACCCTGCAAGAAGGCAAGTCTCCTTTGATCATCTTGAGCCTATGCTTTCGAAATGTTTTTAAAGTATTTTAAATGTTATGCATTGCTATTTACATAAAATGATAATTCAAATCTTAAGGTAGTAGTTAATCCAACCTTGTTATGCCCTCCATTGGAATTGATTGTCATGTACCCTTGTCACCATAGAATTTCCTTTGTCTCATTAATGAGAGTATTATAATTACTTGTTGATGTTAGTATGGTAGGATAATGCTTAGTCATGCTATCTAATAACTTTGGAAAATCTTGAAAATGGGAAATTACGATTTATTAAATCCTTGTGTTTGAAAGTGAAGTGGCAATTGGAGTTGTCACTGTGATTTTAAAATAAAATAAAAATGTGAAAGTTGGTTTAGATTAGGGTGGATGGCTGTTTGGGTTGGTGCAGTAAGCACGAGAACTTGTTAAGTGTATGTTCCACCCTAGTCAATTAAGGACCGACGCTTGTGTTTGTCCAAACTGAGCATTAACCGTACAACCACAAGTCTATATGGGTACGACCTAGCTAACTAACCTATAAAGGTGTAGTTTAGATATCACCAGTGGTGTATTGAGTGCCAGGGCGTACTGGTTACTCATAGTGAGGGACAGGGTTACTGTACTCATATGGCGCAAGAGGGGGCTTCAGATTGGGCGGATTTAACCCTTCTGCGGTGAAACCTCAGCGGGTGGTCTCTAGCTATACTGGAGTAGGTGAAAGGCTTTGTGATATTTTATCTGGGTCTCATGCCAAAGGAAGCATGTTGACTATTAAGATAATTTATCTCTTGTGGGTAAAGTTGTACAACCTCTGCAGAGTGTAAAACTATTCGAATAGCCGTGCCCACGGTCAAGGGCGGGCAAGGAATGCATTCACATGGTAGATTTCTGGTTTTGATTTAAAATCAAAAGTTTTGTATTCCGAGGGTGGAGGGAACTCTCGGAAGGGAATCCTGGCGGATGGAGCCAGAGAGGGTGGATGGAACCCGAAGTTTAAAATTTGACCAATGGTAATTGGTTAGCTAGTGTTGGTAGTTGGAACATTCACTAGAAAGTTAATTCTGTTAAAACATTTACTTCATTAAAGTGATGCCTTCGAAAATAATTAGTAGTAATGGAGATTTTAAATATTGCTTTGTGCAAAAGAACCATATGGCCTTCCTTTGTTAAGCCTTGCATCTATGCATTTTTCCCAAGACTTGCGGAGTACTTTATGTACTCACATGCTACACTTAAAAATAAAATCTCAGAGGAAGTTGAAGCTCAAGAAGGTGACTACGACTACTGCTTCGCTTGTGGCTGTGATGGATTCTTCCCGGAGGACTAGGTCGCGCTTCCCCAGTCAATTGCCTGTGGCGAATTGATGGGTCGTCCTCGAGTTTTATTTGCTTCCGCTCTATTTCTTGTGTGCGAGGTCTTAAACCTCCTTTGTAATAATGAGACCCGGTGGTCAGTACTCTTATTTATTGTAATAAATCGTTGATGGTGATGTTTTCCATTCTGTTTGACTGTGTGCACTAGCTTTGATCTGGGACTAGTGCTGTAATACACAGAGGGTCCGGGTTTGATAATCCGGAGGCCCGACATAAGCATAGCATATCATTCGGGACTTATTTTTGAAATATTAGTATTATACTTTTGCTAGGGCGACAAGGTTTACACATTCAATCATTCCAAAGGAGGGGTAATACTATTCAAGGTAAACATTGGCATATAACTAGAATATCAAGTTTAGCATGTATTTACATAAAAATAACAGCATGCATTTTGTTAATTTAAAACCAAGTAATTTGCATAAATGTGGGTTCAATATGATCAAAGTATTGACTCGCCTTGCGCGGTTTACCGCGGTCGTGAGCTCACACGATGTTTTCTCTTGAGTTTCTGTCCTTTATCTTCGCTTCGCTCTGACCACGCCTGATCCGGAGAATCTTCAGGATTCCAGTTTCTAATTACGCGATAAACGACTGAATACAAATAAAAGTAAATATCTCAAGAGATCCAGATAAATCCGAATAAACTCGATTTAGCTTTTATTATGAGTTAATGGGTGATTTGTGTTATTTGAGGTAAGGTCGGTGGTAGAATACGATGACCTGATCTTTTTATTAACAATTTCATTTATTTATTTTTATATTTATCAAGGAAGTTCCATGAGTTAGGGCGGACCTATGAGTAGATATCATTTTGTTGGGTGTTACTTTTCAGGGCATATGATATATATGTATATATATATGAGTGATGTTTGCAAACCTTAGTTTACCGAGTTAAATTTATAGCCTATATTTACAACCTTTTGTGGTATGATATTTCAGGTGCCTCCATTTATTACTAAGCTACGGTTTATTTATACAAGTCCCGACTTGCTATATATATAATTACACTCCATATAAATATATACTAAAGCTAGTGGTAAGATTTAATTGATGGCACTACTGTTATCTTGCCCATACTTTAGCTACTATTATGCTTTATTTTAAATTTTAGTTTAAACTTAGCAATCTGAACAAGGTTTGATATGTATCATTTTATGTGACCCTAATTACTTGTGTTAATGGCTTAATGTTTACTTTAGAGTATTTACACATATTGGTTAGGTCATTTTAACGTACGACATCCTAGGGCTATTATATTTTAGTAATTGTATATTAATATGGTCTCTAACTTAAATTTTTATGGTCACGCCCCACTGTTTAGTTTATTCTATGAAGAGACCTAATTTAATTAATCCTACTATTAAGATTTATTTTATGCCTGCATGATAATGGCATGACATATATTTATTTATGAGTGAGGATAACCCTTTAACTTAACGCTTTGTTCCTATTGCTTTAACATAACACCCAATGCATTTCCTTAAATTTTAACTTGAATATATTTTTAACTAGGCTCTTTGTTAAATTTGGACTTTAAACAAAACCACATTTTATTAATACCTCAAATAGATATTTAAGCTACATTAGTTGCTCATCATTATTATTTACCAAATCTACTACTAAGATTTATTTAATGGCACCATTATTACTTTATCTACACTTTAGGTATTATTAGGCGTAGCTTTATTTTTAATCTAAATTTATTCATCTATCATGGCTTGTTATACGGGTTCTCAAATTAATATCGCTATTTATTTAAATCTTCCACGGGGATTTATTTAATGGCAGCATGATGAATATTAGGGCATGTATTATAATTAAGGGTGTTCTTTATTATGTTTGAATATTTAACCAAGTCATCTTTATTTGTTTTTGCATTGGATCTAATAATTAGCCTTTTAATTAATTGCTCAAACCATATTAATGAACTAATCAAAATTTAAATCTTAAATAATCTCATTCATATCCTAGTTACATTTTTATTAGCTTCTCTACATTATTCCCTTATTTTCCCTGATTTTTATTAATGAAACTGAGTCACAAAAATTGAATTGAAAATGGGAAAAGGAGGTGCGGCAGAAGGAGGACCTGCGGCGTGTGGAGTGACTGGCCTGACCAACTGGGCGGTGGGCCACTCGCAATCTGAAAGGGGAGAAGAAACACAAAAAGGCATGTCACGGCCTGGGCAGAGCAGAGGAACTCAGGGCGGCGCATGGGCTGGGCAGCGTCGCCGGCGGGGAGCAACCGGGGAGGCGGCTGCGTCGGCCAAAACGGAAATCCAACGGGGAGGGGAACCCCCTGGGGGTGGCGGCTCCGGCCGGGAGGCACTGTGTCGGGCCGGCGGCGAGCACGGGCGGCGGCGCGGTCTTGCGCACGGCGCCGGCGACGTACGATCCACGGGAGTCGCGGGGGAGACCTGGGTTAGCTTTGGGATGTTCTGAGGATGGTGTGGGGAGCAGGAATCGGGTCCTTGTGGTGGGAGTCGGCGGGGAGGCCGGTGGCCGGGATTGGGGAAGATGACGGTTTGCCGGCGATTTAGGGGCTTTGAACTCAATTCCTTTTGGTAGAATGCAGAGGGGAGTGTGGCGAAGCGATTGGGGCGTCGCCCGGGCTTTATAGGCGGCATGGCGCGGCTAGCCACGCACGGCGTCGTGCGCGCACGTCGGGAACAGGCGGCGCGGTCGGGTGGCGGTGACAGCGGGTGGCGCAGGCAGCGGCGACAGCGGGCGGCGGACGTGCGGGAGCGGACTTCAGAGCTGTCTCCCACGTCGCTGCTCAGCTGGGCTCCCGCGCCGTGTCTCCCGGCTTTTGACCGGAGTTGGACGAAGGGGTAGGGGCCGGGCGCACGGGGCAAGAGGAAGAAGAGAGGCGCGCAGGAGGAGCCGGCCCCAGCGGCCAGAGGAAGAAAACGGGGGAAGAGAGAGACAATAGCGCGGGGCCCGTAGGCAGTGAGGGCACAGGAAGGAAAGGAATTGAGTGGAGTAAGTGGAGAAAATATTTGGGGCTTGGTTTTGAAATCTATCATTTCAATTTGAGATTTTTAACTTTTAACTTGCATTAGAATTTACTGATTTAGAATTCAAGCTTTAAGTTTTCAGCTAGTAAACAAGAGTTCTTATTTATTATTTAGGTTATATGTGTGCTCATGGATATATATGTATATATTTAATCATCTATATATCCACATTTATTGATTTTTCTTAATATATTTACTTCCTTGATATTTATATTATCATTTACCGAATTAAGGTTTTATATTTTTGGCCAATTCTCTCCCCTTCCTTTTATGGATCATCTTTTCAGATTCTTGTTTAGGATTTTATCATTTTATGTGCTTTATTTTTCTTCTTTAGCTTCTGGAACTCCAATTCAATTTCCAAGGAAATCCATAAACTCCAATTCAAATAAAATTCATGGCAAAATAATTCAAAAGCTTTAAAAGTTTTAAATTCAAATTTCCAGGATGTTACAGTGCAGTACAGGGACCACTGTATTTTTACATTCTTGACAAAATCTAGTATTGTCAACTACTTAGATACGGGCCAAAATAATGAAGAAAATCAATGCACTACGTATGGCTTTTTAGAGAAGAATTACAAATCGTTGTATTTGAAAAATAAGTAGTTAAGTGCAGCTTGATCATTGCAGTGTTCTTCGTCATGGCCTCAGATTGACTCATGAAGACACAACGCTGGATAGTATTTTTGACAACAAATCAAAGCCCTCTAGTGAGACAAATGTACTATGAGATCCTCCAAGTATGGCCCAAGAAAAAAAAAAGGTGACAAGCTACGTATGTCTTTCTTAAAATAGAGAAGAACCAGGAGTATCGTTAAAAAAACACCTCAAAAATATCTAGGTTAAAGATGAATGAACGAACAATATCAAAAACCTCCAAAAAAATCCATTAATTTTTCCTAATACATACAGATGGCAGAATCTACCAAAACTGCAGAAATAGCCAATATAGGCACATTCATGACCGAAAACCTCTATATCCATTTATATTGTTTTCTTATCAAAAGTACAAAAAATGTAACCATGTACTAGAGGTATGTTCTTTTCGGCTTCTAAAAGTTATTTTCGGCTTTTTTACAGTAACTAGCTTTTAAACGGAGTATCTTTTCTAGATAGGGTCTACTAGTTAATTATAGTACATATTGTACTGATTTTATTTATATCGGCAACAACCGTACGTGAGTTTCTATCACTCTGTAATTTCTCGCACGAACAACCCAAAAGTCACAAGCCGCAACCAAAAGCTATAAGCTCTAGCAAAAAAGAATAAGCCTAGAGTTCTTTCTCACGCACTAGATTTGTTAACAAGATCGGATTCTAAATGTACGATGTGTTTTTTTTAGCTAAAATTCAAGCAGACAAAAGATTTGCATATTAGAATTGCAAAAAAAAACATGAAGTTCCACGAAATTCACAGGCATCCGTTGGACGGTGAAACGGAATAACCAAAGCGAAAAACCACAAAAAAGGAAAAGAAAAAATTTACAGATTGGCTTTGGCTCCTTCCCTTGGCTGTTGTGCTGTTCAACGTTCAAACCCTTCCTCCTCTGTTTGTCCAGACGCCATTGACGACCACCTCCGCCTCCTCGCCTCCCTTAAATCCCTCCTCTCCCCGGCTCCCTCCCATCCCATTCCCATCCACGCCTCATTCCGTGCAATCCAGCCCAGCAAATCCACAACCCGCGCGAAGGATTTCCAAGAAACCATCCGGGAATCCAACAACTGGCAGCTAAGAATCCAAGAATTGCAGCTAAGAGTCCCAGGGATCTAAGAATTTTAGCGGAGGGCGCGAGAGACGAACCCAGGAGCCGAAGAACTGCAGAGTCAAGAAATTCCTTGGGATTAGGGAGCAGCCGGGGCAGCCAAGATGGTGAGGCTGCCGTACACGACGGCGCTGACGACGCTCTTCAGCTACGGGCTGCTCTTCGCGTTCGGCCAGCTCAGGGATTTCTTCCGCAAGCTCGTCGATTGGTTCAAGGCCAAGAACGTCAAGGTGGGCCGGCGAATTGCCTCTCTTTCCGGTCGGATCCGGGAGGTTTTCTTCTAATTTTGGTTGGTTTACTGATATGCCGCTTGGGATTGACGCAGGGGTACGCGCCGATCTGCCTGGGGCTCGAGGATTTCTACGTGCGCCGCCTTTACCTGCGGATCCAGGTACTGATTCTAGATGCTTTTGTTAGGAAATTTTGTGCGTTTCGATAGTAAACTTTGTGCTTCTATGTCAGCGCATTGCACGTTTTATTTGCTTCATGCCTAGATATATCTTTGAAATTTTTCAGTATTTTGATATTTTTTGTGTGATTTGGGAGGGATTTGTGATTATTAGTCGAGCAATTGTTGGTTTCTGGAGGCATGTTTATTGCATTTTCAGGAAATGCTGTATTCTTATGTTTGTTGTACGGATACATTAGCAGCACACTAGGAAATCAATGGCTATTTATGAATTCAGGCACTTGTGTATTTTGCACTTTTGTTCAGAAGATTAGATTTTGTATCTAAATGAAGAATTTTGGATGCAATCTCTGGTTTACCAAGCCTATGATACCCGATTTCAGTGAAACCGGTTTTGGGTGGCAATGCAGTGTGCTTGATTGTTTCATGGCTTCGAATTACATTGTTACCTGACACTAATGACAATCAAACTAGTACTAAATCTTATTTCTGCTCAAAGTAATGTCTTCCTGAAATGACCGGTAGCATCTAGCATGACATATTTCCTGTTCCTTTTGTTTGGCCGTTTGAAAGGAGCTTGGGCAAAAGAAAGAAGTGTCACACACACACACACACACATATATATATACACATATATGTATATGTGCGTGCACACACATACAAACATATATGTATATATACACATATATGCATATGTATGTATATGTACACATATATGCACATATATGTATATGTATGTATATATATATACACATACACACGTATACATATGTACATATATATACATGTATACATGTGTGTGTGTATTTCGGTGTCCTATATATATGTGTATATGTATATACACATCTGGAATGTTTGTAGACATGACATAGCTCAATCACGATGATAACATGCTTGTTTGAAATGGTAGACACATTTTAGTCAACTATAAGCTAAACGTATTGTACTAGTCAGTCCTGGATTGGACTCCAAGCAAGTATTTTTGTCGAGCAAGATGTCTCCTTCGGTTAGTTTGTTGTTGATATCATTGGATATTAACCCATCCGATTTTTGGTTTTACAGGATTGTTTTTGTAGGCCAATAGCAAGTGCACCAGATGCTTGGTTTGATGTTGTTGAGCGCTACTCAAATGACAATAACAAGACATTACAGTAAGCATTTATTCTATATTCTAATTAATTTTTTTTCATTATGGGAAAGGACTATAGCTTTAGCAATATACTTCAATAACGGACATAATCAAGTGGTTCAGGGGATCGTCCCCCTGTGCGGATCATCCCCTGATAAGTTTGTCACGTGCATGAATTATTGTTCATGGCAATGTTCATGCACACTAAATTACTGTAGCAGTGCACATGGCGATGTCAAATTAGTAAGGATAGAGATAAGAGTAGTTAGTTTCCTTATTAGATGTATTTACTACCTTATAAATATATTCTATTTATTAAAGATAGGTTTTCTTAGAGATAAAAATTATTTCTTGAAGATCAAATCAAGCTATCCCTATAAAAAGTTAGAATGTATCTATTATCAATCAGGTAATGAAGATGAATTAATCTAGTTTCTTTCCCCATTTCTATCATTCCAGTCTATAATCAAATACCTCATCCCACCGAGTCGACGCCGCCCGGCCTTCCTTGTGGCGGTGTTCATCCCAATGAAATAAGGCTCATCACAGTTTCGTCCTAATCAAGTTGTATCCTTGTGTTTTTAGAAATTTGCCAATTGAATATCAATGATCCCTTCTGATCTATATTGATAAAATATGATCCAAAATAAATGAAATGAAAAAAAAGAATTTTCTATTGTGTCTTACATTCTCACTATTGTTGCAGACGTACCTCAAATACCACTAGATGCCTCAACCTAGGATCCTACAACTACCTTGGATTTGCAGCAGCAGATGAGTACTGCACTCCACGTGTTATTGAGTCTCTCAAGAAATACTCACCAAGCACCTGCAGTGTTCGCGTCGATGGCGGTATGCCTGGATGCTTATCATGCTTTTTTTTTTTACAAAGTTTCCAGAACCTTTAGTAGTGAGTTGATCCCTTTTATCTGGAAACAGGCACGACCAAACTTCACACCGAGCTGGAGGAGTTGGTTGCACGCTTTGTTGGAAAGCCTGCTGCTATCCTATTTGGCATGGGTTATGTTACAAACTCAGCCATCATTCCTTGCCTAATAGGAAAGGTTTGTTCAAATACTCAATATATCCAGTAACTAAAAACTTGGCTAAACTGAGCAACAATTTACTTAGTTTGCGTGTTCACATTATTCCAGGGTGGGCTCATTATTAGCGACTCGCTGAACCATAACTCAATTGTCAATGGTGCAAGAGGATCCGGTGCAACTGTCCGGGTTTTTCAGCATAACTGTAAGCTGTTATGCCTTCGAACAATGCAAAGCAATATTCAATGTTTATGATTCACAGTGACTTATCCTTGCCATTGTGCTACTTGCAGCCCCTGCTCATTTGGAAGATGTCCTGAGAGAACAGATAGCTGGTGGTCAGCCACGGACACGCAGACCATGGAAGAAGATCATTGTCATTGTTGAGGGTATCTACAGCATGGAAGGGGAGCTGTGCAAACTCCCTGAGATCATAGCTGTCTGCAAGAAATACAAGGTTCAATGAACTTCCTTTTAATTTTAATTTTTAAGTTTGGCACATAAAGCACACTATATTTCTTGAATCATTGTCTATTCTCTCAAGCCATTAATATGCTGCATCAAGTGCAACAGCGAAAATTGACCATATGCATTACTCTCTATTCTGTCAAACAGGCTTACACATATCTGGATGAGGCCCATAGCATCGGCGCTGTTGGACAGTCTGGCCGAGGTGTTTGTGAGCTCCTAGGGGTTGACCCAGCTGATGTAGATATAATGATGGGGACTTTCACAAAGTCATTTGGATCATGTGGTGGATATATTGCAGCATCGAAGGTATGTCTTCTTCAAACAGAACAATATTACTATGATACCTGTACTTTGGACTGCCTTGAAGATTTGCTAATTCTTCTTGCTGGAACTTTCAGGAGATAATTCAGCACCTGAAGCATAGTTGCCCGGCCCATCTTTATGCTACTTCCATGTCACCGCCAGCTGTGCAACAAGTTATTTCTGCAATTAAAGTTATCCTTGGAGAGGATGGCTCAAACAGAGGTACTAAAAGATCTTTTTTGTCTACTTGTTTCGCCCTTTTTAATCTGCCGCAATGTTCTTCATGTCAAGTGTTACTTTGAATAATTTTTTGCTTGTGATTTCTTGCAGGTGCCCAGAAACTTGCACGCATCCGTGAGAACAGTAATTTCTTCAGGTCAGAGCTCAAGAAGATGGGGTTTGAGGTTCTTGGTGACAATGACTCTCCTGTTATGCCCATAATGCTCTACAATCCGGCTAAGATTCCTGCATTTTCTAGGGAGTGCCTTAGACAAAAGGTTAGTAATGGAGTTCTCTTATGGAATGCTATTTGCCTTAAGAAATGTTGTAGCAACTAGCAATCTGCATGTACTCACCACTTCCACATTTCAGGTTGCTGTTGTCACTGTGGCATTCCCTGCCACACCTCTCCTCCTTGCAAGAGCTCGTATCTGCATTTCTGCTTCACACACCCGGGAGGATTTGATAAAAGCTCTTGATGTGAGTTCTTTCTTCATGTGTATAAATATTTCCCATTGTTCACGTACACATAAATAGAGTCCAATTCACATTGTTCTTGCCTTTGCAATCCACTTTCAGGTTATCAGCAGAGTTGGAGATCTTGTGGGCATCAAATACTTCCCTGCAGAACCACCAAAGATTGCTGAAGCTGATCATGACAAGCTGGAGTAAGGATGCACCCCTAGTTACCCCATGAGTGAAGCGAAGTTGTTGGTACCTAGTGGTTGAAGTTATCAGGAAATTATTATGGAAACAAGCGCATCTCATTTGGTTCTGTAGACTTGACTTGGGATTTTGTCAACACATGAGAATCCAGAATGTCTTCTTAGCTGACTACTGTTTGTTGATTGTACAACTATCCTTCCAAATGTGTATAGCCGGTCAAAGTTCAGTTGTTCTAGTGTTAATCCATTTTCTTCATGTAATACAAGATAGAAGCAATATAAATTTTCGGAGAACTTCTCTAGTGATTTTATGCATGATGTTGAAGTAAATCATTGCAACTACGAAGATCTGCTTTCATGTGTTATCCATATTCCAGTCAGTGCCATATGAGATGCAACAGATGTCTATATATACCCTTGCAGGTTGATGTATTGTTCTATACAGGATTGCTGACGCCGAAGCTCTGGTGCTGACGCGCAGTTCCGTCGTGTTCCTCTTCTTCTTCTCCGCCGCCGATGATGAAGTTTTCTTCGGTGCCATCCTTCTTCAGGTCTTGAGGCTTGCTCTTGTCTTCCCCACGGACGGCGCCAACTGTTGTGGTTACAGACCAAACAGAGAGAGTATGGTAGTGGAGAGTTAGGTGAGCAATGCTTGGGGGCTTCCCCATGACCTAGATGGCTTATATATATATTCACATGGGGAGTGTTTTACAATTATGTCTTTACACCCAAGTATCCCTCTCAAGGGCATTTATGTCATTATACATGTCTCATTTTGGGCTTTACAACCTCCTAACAGGTCGGCTGGGCTTAGGTAGGGGCCACCCCTACAACAGTGTTTTAACTAAAAACAACCATGATGCCATAGTTAGAATGGCATCTCGCTAAATTAACAATCGCTTCACGCCAGCATTTTTTTTGTAGATCTCTTATCTTGTAAGGGGCTGTATGAACGCAACGTAGCGTGTCCTACCTATGTTGTTTCTTTAATATCTCTACTAATTAAAAGAAAAAGCCAAAGAAGTGGTGCAGACCGAGCATGATGATGAAGACGTTCAAGACACACCTCAGTCTTGCGTTGTGACGGAGCCGATGTCGAGGCACAGTCTAAGCCTGGGGAGGACGGATTAATGTATTGAGTAATATGGTTTTATTTGTTAGATATGTATACATAGCTGTGTATTTACCCTATTTTATGAGGGGCTTTCTGCATATTTGCCACACATGTACATGTATATATATTGGCTTATTGGCCTCATAATGGATTGAGGCGCTATTCATAACATGGTATCAGAGCCAAAGGTTTCGTCATACCTAGGGTTTTGCCTGGCTTTCCACTGTTCGCTCGTCGCCGTGACCGGACGTCATCTCCTTCTGGGTGACGCCGCTGAGACCCTGCCCGCCGCCGTCCAGATTCCACCACCGACGACGTCGTCCGCTGGTCCTTGGCGTTGGTGATCACCGTCGACTTGCCGCCTTCCATCGCCGCCATGGCCGAGGTGGTGGTCCCCAGGTCGATCCCCACCATCTTCTCACACGCCACCCGCATCGCCAGTCCGCCGGCCCGCCCCCGTGCCGCGCGCGCATCTGCATGGTCGCCGCCGCCATCGGCTTTCTGCCTCCCCGTGCCGCGCGTGCATCTGCACGGCCGTGCCCCAAATGCATCTGCTCCGGCCGCCGGCCCACGAAGAGCGAGCTCAACGGGGTACCGCCCGCCGTCCCGCCCGCCGTCGCGCTGACCTAGGAGGTGAAGGCGGCCATGGCGCGGGGCTCGTGCGGAAACCCTAACCCTAGTTTGGGGGCCGCCGCTTGAGACTACTTCAACTCTCGGTCGGTTTGGTCGATTTGTAAACCGACCAAATCGGGAAAAAAAAGAGAGCAAAAAAGAAAAAAAGAAAAGAAAAGAAGATGTTTTCTTTTGCAGGCACCGTTTCTGTTCCTCATTGCCCGGTGATCTT
Organism: Dendrocalamus latiflorus; assembly: GCA_017311315.1. Taxonomy (NCBI): domain Eukaryota; kingdom Viridiplantae; phylum Streptophyta; class Magnoliopsida; order Poales; family Poaceae; genus Dendrocalamus; species Dendrocalamus latiflorus. Next base: position 24,208,607 of record CM029615.1, read on the forward strand.
CGATGGTCTCAATTATCGAGGCTAGTTTCAGCACATGCGCATCCACATGCGTGGTCAGCGCCTTTGGGAGTTTCTTAGTGGCGAGTTGCCTTGCCTGTCTCGTCCTACTCCACCTGCTGAGTCTGTACTCCCGAAGGATGCTTCCGAAGACGCTCGTACAAAGGCTTCTGAGGCTTTTGAAGATGTCATGGAGACTTTTCAGACTCAGTATACTGCTTACAAGACTTGGATTGATGAAGATGCTCGTGCCTCTGCTATTTTGGTTGCTAGCATGGAGGTGCATCTCACTGGTGATGTTGTTGGATTGGCTTCCGCACATGCGATGTGGACGCATCTGCGTAGCCGCTATGAGCCATTTGGTGATTCTTTATACCTTGCTGTTGTGCGACAGGAGCAGTCGCTGCAGCAGGGAGATGCCACTGTGGATGAGTTCTATGCTCAGTTGTCTGTGATATGGCGTCAGATCGACTCTTTGGGGCCAGATGTTTGCCGCACCTGTCAGTGTTGTCAGCGTCAGCAGTCTCACATGGAGCTTCGCCGCATCTACGAATTTTTGACACGTCTGCGGTCTAAGTTTGAGCAGACTCGTGCTCAGTTGCTGGCTCGTCACCCTCGTGTGACTTTGTTGGAGGCCCTTGCAGCTATTCGGACTGAGGAGATTTGACTTCGTGGAGCGGGTCTGCTATCATCATCATCACTTCCTTCGGTTTTGGTGGCTTCTCTGGCTTCTACACCCGCTGTGCCTTTGGTTACTCCTTCCTTAGTTGTGCCTTCACCAGTGACAACTGTTGTTGGTAAGGGCCTTCACTGCACCTATTGCAACAAGGATGGACATGTGGAACAGTTTTGCTACAAGAAGAAGGATCTTCGTCGTGGTGCTCGTCCTCTGAGGGGCACTGGAGGCTCCTCCTCTCAGCAGAGTTCTGGTACCTCTGACACTCAGCAACTTCTCACATTGCTAGGCCGCATGGTTGCTTCTACATCGTCTGGTTCTGCTAGTTCTGCTGCTCAGTCTTCCGGTGAGAGACCACCTTCTACTTCTCCTTCCTCAGGTACATCACCTTGGATTCTTGATTCTGGTGTTTCTTTTCATATGACATTTGATTCCACCTGTCTTACTTCCATTAGTCCTTTAGCTGCTCCTATCACTCTTTCAAATTCCTATTTTCATGTTCCTGTTGTTTCTCATGTTCCAAAACTAACCATGTATCTCATATTTGCTGGCCAGCTCACTGATCATGGTTGTCGTGTTATTTTCGATTCTGATTCTTATTGTGTTCAGGATCGTCGCACGGGGACTCTGGTTGGTACTGGCCCTCGCCGCCGTGACTCCCAACGGCTCTGGGAGCTTGACTGGCTTTGCCTTCCTTCCGCTGCCCTAGTCAGTCTTCTCGCCGCCACTACTGCCTCTGCAGCTGCTGGAGCCTCTACCGCATCGTTTGCTCAGTGGCATCATCGCTTAGGACATCTTTGTGGTTCCCGTATGTCTTCCTTACTTCGTCGAGGTCTTTTAGGGTCTGTGTCTGGTGATGCTTCTCTAAATTGTTAGGGTTGTAATCTTGGTAAACAGCTTCAACTTCCTTATCCTTCTAGTGAGTCAGTATCTCAACGTCCTTTTGATCTTGTTCATTCTGATGTATGGGGACCAGCTCCTTTTGTTTCGAGAGAAGGCCATCGATATTATATCATTTTTATTGATGATTTTTCTCGACATACATGGATATACTTTATGTCATCTCGTAGTGAGGTTTTATCTATCTACAAGACCTTTGCCACCATGATTCACACTTAGTTTGACTCTCCTATTCGTGTTTTTCGCGCTGATTCCGCTGGAGAGTACTTGTCGGGAGCCCTTCGTGGTTTTCTTGCTGAGCAGGGCAACTCTCTCAGTTTTCTTGTCCAGGTGCTCATGCTCAGAATGGTGTGGCTGAACGCAAGCATCGTCATCTTCTAGAGACAGCTCGTGCTCTCATGATTGCTTCTGCTGTTCCACCATATTTCTGGGCTGAGGCTGTTTCTACTGCCACTTTCTTGATCAACATTCAGCCCTCCTCTGCTCTTCAGGGTAGGATTCCAGTTGAGCGTTTCTGTGGCCAGACTCCTGATTATTCTAGTCTTCGTCTCTTTGGGTGTGTGCGCTATGTTCTTCTTGCACCTCGTGAGCGCACCAAACTGACTGCTTAGTCAGTTGAGTGCGTTTTTCTGGGCTACAGTGCTGAGCACAAGGGATATCGTTGTTGGGATCCTGTTGGCCGACGGATGCAGATTTCTCGGGATGTTACTTTTGATGAGTCTCGTCCTTTCTATCCTCATCCTTCTCCTCCCTCCACTTCAGCATCTGTTGTCGAGTCGCTTTCATTTCTAACTTTTCCTTCCAGTCCTATAGTCACCACTACACCACAGCCTTTGGTCTCTCCGATGCCTCCTTCTCAGTCAGCACCTTCCTCACCACCGGCATCCTCTCCCGAGGTTGCTTCTGATCTTGTTCCTTCTTATCCTCTCTATTATACTCGTCGCCCGCGAGTTGAGGTTCCTTCTGATATGCCCTCTCCTTCTGACGGGTCATCCCCTTCGACCCCTCCCCGTTATACACTTCGAGATCGCCAGTCTATTCGTCCTCCTGAGCGTTTTGGTTTTGCTGCCGCTGCTCTTGCCGAACCGACTTCTTATCGTGATGCTGTTGTTCATCAGGAGTGGCAACATGCGATGGCGGAGGACATTGCTGCCCTTGAGCGTACTTGCACGTGGGATCTTGTTCCTCTTCCTACACGTGTTACTCCTATCACGTGCAAGTGGGTCTATAAGGTTAAGACTCGCTCTGATGGTTCTCTTGAGCGTTACAAGGCTCGTCTTGTAGCGCGTGGTTTTCAGCAGGAGCATGGCCGTGACTATGATGAGACTTTTGCTCATGTCGCTCACATGACCACCATTCGCACTCTTCTTGATGTGGCCTCTGTTCGACAGTGGTCTATCTCTTAGTTGGACGTCAAGAATGTCTTTCTCAATGGCGAGTTGCATGAGGAAGTTTACATGCAGCCACCCCCTGGGTATTCTGTTCCTGAGGGTATGGTTTGTCGACTTCGCCGATCTCTCTATGGCCTCAAGCAATCTCCTCTGCCTAGTTTGATCGTTTCTCTTCTGTTGTCACTACAGCTGGTTTTTCAGTGAGTGCTCATGATCCTACTCTTTTTATCCACACTTCATCTCGTGGTTGGACGCTTCTCCTTTTGTATGTTGATGATATGATCATTACTGGAGATGATCCTCAGTATATCACTTTTATCAAGGAGCGGCTTCATGAGCAGTTTCTTATGTCTGATCTGGATCCTCTTCGCTACTTTCTTGGGATTAAGGTTATTTCTACTTCTGAGGGTTTCTATCTGTCCCAAAAAAGTATATCCAGGATCTTCTTGATCGTGCCTCTCTTACTGATCAGCGGACAGCTGAGACTCCCATGGAGCTTAATGTTCATCTTCGTCCCACTGATGGTGAGTCTCTTGCTAATTCTACTCGCTATCGTCATCTTGTTAGGAGTCTTGTTTATCTTGGTGTCACTCGTCCTGACATTTCATACCCAGTGCATATCTTGAGTCAGTTTGTTTCCACTCCCACTCAGCTCCACTATGGTCATCTTCTTCATGTTCTACGATATCTTCGTGGAACTATCTCTCATCGTCTCTTTTTCTCTCGCTCCAGCTCTTTACAGCTCCAGGCATATTCTGATGCCACCTGGGCTAGTGATCCCTCTGATCGCCGGTCTCTCTCTGCTTATTGTGTTTTTCTTGGTGGTTCTCTCATTGCTTGGAAGACTAAGAAGCAGACAACAATTTCTCGTTCGAGTGCTGAGGCTGAGCTGCGAGCTATGGCTTTGTTGACCGCGGAGGTTACTTGGCTACGGTGGTTACTTGAGGATTTTGGTGTTTGTTTATGCACCGACTCCTCTTTTGTCTGACAGTACAGGTGCTATTAGCATTGCTAAAGATCCGGTGAAGCATGAGCTTACAAAGCATATTGGTGTTGATACTTCCTACATGCGGACACAGGTATAGGACCAGGTTGTTGCTCTTCAGTATGTGCCTTCCGAGCTTTGGTTGGCAGATTTTTTCACAAAGGCACAAACCAGGGCCTAGCACAGTTTTCATCTCTCCAAACTTCATGTTGTTGATCCCACCATAAGTTTGAGGAAGGGTGTTAGATATGTATACATAGCTGTGTATTTACCCTATTGTATGAGGGGCTTTCTGCATATTTGCCACACCTGTACATGTATATATATATTGGTCTATTGGCCTCATAATGGATTGAGGCGCTATTCATAACACTATTATACATAACAATACAGATAATGTGATTTGTTTTATCCGTAGCAACACGAGCAAAAGCACGATGTGTTGACACTGGCCAAGGCGGAGCTTGACCAAGCGTAACGGCACAGCCAAGGGCGTAGAGCAAATCTAGCCTGATGATGACTTGTTGTGCTAGGGTAATATGATTTTTTTAGTTTATAGTAAAACACAGGTATTAAACTAGTACAAGTAAAAAAAGCGCTTATATCTGTCTGAAATGAGTGAAAAGGAAGCACAGAATAAGTCAGATGCCCATGAGCCAGAATGAGGCTTCCCTGCCCCCCTCTTAGTGTTCCCCTCCATGTCCCTTCAAGCGAACGGCTAAGAAACAGCCACATGGCAAAAATAACAGCTCACATAATTTTTCTTCTCACTCTTGTGATCTTGTTTTGATTTTTTATTACTGTTAATAAGTTTTATTTATATATTTTAAAATAGTAATTAATTAATATATAATTAATTACTATTTTAAAATATATAAATAAAACTTATTAACAGTAATAAAAAATCAAAACAAGATCACAAGAGTGAGAAGAAAAATCATGTGAACTGTTATTTTTGTCACGTGACCGTTTGCCAGTCGTTTGATTGAGGGAACTTATTAATTAATTATTATTTTAAAATATATAAATAAAACTTATTAACAGTAATAAAAAAATCAAAACAAGATCACAAAAGTGAGAAGAAAAATCATGCGAGCTGTTATTTTTGTCATATGACTGTTTGCTAGTTGTTTGATTGAGGGAACACGGAGGAGAACACACGGGGGACAGGGAAGGAAGCCGGGTTCCATGAGCCAGGACCACTCATTCGGCCGCAAAACCAAAAAGTATAATTTTCTCACACGCAAGATCGAACAACCAAAAAGCGTGACACGCTGACACCGACCAGGGAGAAGCTCGGCCAAACGGCAGAGCCAAAGGCATGGAGCAAATTGAGTCCGATGATGACTATATGATTTTTTTTAATCTATAGCAAAGCACGAAAATTCAACTAGTACAAGTAAAAGGAAGCGCTTTTATGTGCCTACAATGAGTGAAAAGGAAGCACTGAATAATTCAGATGCCCAACCAAAAAGTAATATTTTCTCACACGCAAGATCGAACGACCAGAAATACTTAAGTAAAATACACTCTAGGTCTCCAAACTTGTCACTTAGATTCTCAAACTTTTAAAACTATAGATTTATATACCTAAACTTATTTAAACAGATCACTATAGATCCAAAGAACGATTCACTTGACCACTGACATATAGGCTTAATCGATAGCAGCGTGGCATAGGGTATAAACCGTGAGTTCACCCTACAAAATGTGGTGGAAGTGGAATCAAGTCTGAGCCGTCCACAAAAATTATATAAAAATCCGAGAGCACACAGGTATACAACAGAGCTATCCGCGAAAATTTGTGACGATCAACAAATTCCATGAAAAAACATCTTCACAGATCACAACAACTCAATTATCGCCAGTTTTTGCATCTAGCTTCTTTTCAGCTTCACTGATGACCTCTAGCTGTTCTAACAGAGCGGTGAGTTTTCTCATGTCCTCCTCCTGGACGCTCTGCGGAGCCTTCTCTCGGTAGCCGGAAGCGTCCATTTTCTGCGACAGAGCATGCTGCAGCCTGCGTGTATGGATAAGAAACCACCATGTTACTGCTACCATAGAAATAACGCCAAAAACCTATGCATGTCTTTATTATTGAAAATGCTTGGAGAGGACAAGATAAGCGTGCTTACTTTTGAATTTCATCTCTCTTTTTCCTTAGCTTTTCACGCTCAGCTTCCGCATTTAGAGCTCCTTGAAGCTGAAGGTATACAGACAAATCTTTGTTTACAACAGCAGTCGCACAGTCGGATGGAGTTTCATCGTTCTCTGTCAGGATCTGAAGAATTTCCAATATCAGGTCAGTGCCTTTTTAAAAACACTTGAAAAGCTGAGGTCAACTAAGATAAAACATTATTCAGCAAGAACCAAAGGGTAACAAGAGCTATTTGAGGCAATAATACTCCATTCCAGGTTTCAGCATAAACTTCAATCCATAAAGTAGAAACTGTTTGCAGACAGTGCCAGAAAAAAAACGATATTTCCCTGGCAAAAAAGAAATAACATGGAAGTGTAGGGTTTGACCTTAAGAGACGATATAGAAGAAAGAGACACAACTAGAGATTGATAGCATTGAACAGTGGCAGCAGTCTCTCGGCCTCGGCAAAGTGCAAAAGCAGGCCGCCTGTTCACGAAAAGCAATAAGATATTATGTCTCCGCAAGCCAACTGTGCTGAACAAGACGAGTCAAGCAAGCAGGCACCATGCATAATACAGAATTGACACAAAAATCAGATAGATGACCATATACACACCTTTCATTTGTATCTGTTGGTGGCCTCAGAGATCTTAGTTTGTTCACGGTATCCAATACAATATTAATGTCATTTTCAAGTTTATCATATGTCCATTCCTGTCAAAAAGAACAATATTTTCCCACGGGTAAATAGGTAATCAAAGATCAAGTTATCTGGATTTACAGTCTTCTTTAATGAGGTGAGTTTTACCTTAACAACAGATGGATATTCTGATATCATAATGGAATCTTTCCTACAAGAATCTTTGGGCTGAGGAAGACGCTGCCAGAGCTCTTCTGTTACATAGGGCATGAATGGGTGGAGCAGGCGCAAACCAGTGTCAAGGCAAACCCATAGGGCATCTCTAGAGGCAGCTCTTGCTGATTCGAACTCTTGAAAGTCATTGAAGAAGTAAGGTTTTATAGCTTCTATAAATACATCACATAGTTGGTATTGCCACCATGAGTATATAGCAGATGTTGCATCAGAGAATTTGTATGCTTCTAATGAGGCGACAGTTTTGCCAACAGCCTTGTTAAGTACTGAGAGTATCCATTTGCAGATTGGTGGCATCGGAGACACAACAACAGTTGCTGGTGGAGTGTAATGATCGCCAAGCTTGCCCATTGCAAAACGAATGGCATTCCACAATTTATTGCACCATTGTCGATATCCAACCACTCGCTTGATATCCAGATTTATCCTGTCAGACTGACAAATGAGAGTTTCTATTAAAATGCTGAATTGCAAGCATAATACACCAAAAACTCAAATGGGTGTGAGTATAACCTGAGAAGTGTAAGAAATCAGTGTGAAACGGAGGGCATCAGTACCACATTCAGCAATGCCATCAGGATAATCCTTCATCTTCCCTTCTCTTGCAATGTTTAATTCATTTGGATCCAGATTGCCTTCTTCCAAACGTTTGAGGAGACCTTCAAGTGCCATACCATTTATCACCTCAAGGGGATCAATGACGTTACCAAGTGACTTGGACATTTTCCGGCCATGTGCATCGCGGATAATAGGATGCAAATAAACCTGAGAAAGAGCGTGCAGTCATGACGCAATAGATAATTAAAGCATATATTCAATTAGAATACCTCACTTACCTAGTGTCAATAAAATTTCTAGTTGCAACTCAAAATATGGTTGGTTTAATAAGTAATTTTAGAATTTGGAAATAAATATGTTACAGCCAGAAACAAAAAGGTTAGTTGGTGGGTTTATGCATTTACTATTACAGGACAGACTCAATCAACCATACACTACACACTGCCAAAGGATGATATTGACAAAAATGTGAGTAATGTTAAAAGTTAACAAGCTACAGACAAATGGCAGAGCAAAGAATAATTCAACATGGGCAAGTTAGTTCATTCAACAAGTATCTGGGGAACTTTTAGCGCATGATTTTATCAAATAATGATGCCTATGAAAACATAACCTCATTTGTTGAACTTCACCTTTTTTTAAACACCACATACTCATAATGACAACATTACAGGTAGATCGCTCCAACTTGGACCCTTGATCATAGTTAGTGTTACACTATGTAACAGTTCTAACATATGAAGGGGATATAGAAGGCAGAGGGGTATGCAACATTGGATGAAATATATATATTGGACCGCTAGAATTGTAAACCATGGTTCGAATGGCAGAGAATGTGCATTTATGCCATTACCTTCTGAAATGGCACATCACCACCAAGTTGCATTCCCATCATCACCATCCGTGCTACCCAAAAGAAGAGAATATCAAGTCCAGTTTCTAGTACCGAAGTAGGGTAAAATGCCCTAAGATCAGCGGTATCATCTGGCCAACCAAGTACTGTTAATGGGAAGAGACCGGATGAAAACCATGTATCCAACACATCAGGATCTTGATTTAACTGGAATTTTTTCCCTGGATACTTTTTCTGTGCCTCCAGGTTTGCATCGCTTTCATTTCTTGCGACTATCCAACGATCATTGTTGGAACCCACATCTTTCACTTGGTCATCTTCTAGTGTCACATACCACGCTGGTACACGATGTCCCCACCAAAGTTGCCTTGAAACACACCAATCACGTATATTTTCAAGCCATCTGCAAGGACAGTGGTAATGGATGGATTATGTTTCTTCTGATTTCATTACTTTGACATGACATTTGCAAGAGCTGGCATATTTCTCAACTAGGTGAAAGAGAATAAAAATATACCTATACCAGTCTTGTTCATACTGTTGTGGAATAATCTCAATTTTTTTGGACAATACAGCATCAAGACCTGCCTTTGCCATGGTATTGCAATTAACAAACCATTGGGGTTTTATCATAGGCTCCACTACATCATTAGTTCTTGAACAAATGCCCAAACTCATTTCGTTCTTTTTTGTGTCCTTGTACAAGCCCTTAATTAGCAGAATCAAACATTGTTAGTCCAGAACTTCTTAAACAAAATCCATATGAAACAAATAAGAAAAAGGCAAAGACAAAAAACAATCTAAATTGATGAAACTATCAAGTAAGGGTAATAGTCAATCACTAGTTTCCACAGACATGCAGGATCTCTCTAAAAAATGAGAGCCTCGAAATTATGGATACCCAACCCCAGAGGCATGACCTGAGGCAGGATCAGCGATATGTACAGAAACCAAGACGCCATATTTATCAGAAAAACAATTATGTACTTTTTCCAGTACTGAGAGTCTCATTAATTGAATTACCAAAAACAGGGAAAAGAGATACAACCATGTCAAAAGTAGGAATGTTTTTTATGCTATAATCTAATATGACTCCTTATCCCTTAAACTAATGAATATATTCTTTGTACTAAGCATTAGAAAAATAGAAATATACAAGATTAACCTACCTTACAAAGTTCACAATATTTCACTAATCTGTCTTTTTCACTCTGATGAAATTTTGCATGTCATATTGTCATGCCACAAATTCATACTAAACCAGTAGTAACCCAACAACCACTTTTTAAGAGATTATGGTATCATAAAACTTTTTGAGAGGATAAATTAAACGAAACCAGTAATACCTTTTCCTTCAGTGCCTCAATAACAGCAACTCGAGCAGTAAATCTTGGCATTCCTTCAAATTGTGCGCCTCCATTGCTGTTTATTTTTCCATTATCTGTGAAGATGTTGATGAACTCTAGGTTATGGCGTTTTCCAACCTCAAAGTCATTTGGATCATGGGCAGGTGTAATCTGCATAACAGACCAGCGAGCAAACAACAATATAAGCTAAGAGGGGATAGTGTATGCAGAAGGCGAAACTAGGTGAAATGAAATAGAGGTAATTACTTCAGTCGTCAGCATTAGCTCCTACCTTGACAGCCCCAGTACCGAAAGTGGGATCCACTAACTCAGCATCGCAGATTATTTTGAGTTTTCGGCCATTGAAGGGGTGGACTGCATACCTTCCATGCAGATGCTTATATCTTTTATCCTCAGGATGAACAGCTATCGCTGTATCACCAAGCATTGTTTCAATTCTTGTTGTTGCAACGATAATCTCACCCAGTCCTTCTTCAAGAGGATAGGCAAAAGATATCAAAACACCAAACTGTACCGGAGTGGCATAACCAGGGACTTTTAACGTAGTTTCTTCTTTAAGCTCTAGATGATCAACCTGACAAAACAGCATTTTCAAACAAAGAGATTGATCTTAGTCATGTGCATGGAATCAAACTGTCTATCATAGAAAACATAAAGCTTCATCAACCTCTATGTCAGAAATTGCTGTTAGAAGTGTGCAATCCCAATTTACAAGGCGGTAATCTCTGCAAAGAGGCAAATGATCCATAAGAGGTAAAAAAAACTAGGTTGCCAACTGAAAAGCATATAATGAATAATATAGAAGCTAAACAGGTAAAACATCATGACAATACTGATATAAAAATAAATGCTCAACACTTAACAACAAAATAGGGTGGGGAAACTGACCTATAAATCAGGCCTTCTTTGTACAACCTGACAAAAGCTTCGGTTACAGCTTTTGATCTTTGCTCATCCATTGTAAAACACTGATGCATGAGAAATGAAGATGATGTTAGAAGTTAGCAATACAAGACAATGCGTTGTTCGATAATAAGTCATGCTTTTTCCTAACTAAAAAAATAGGAATTTTACCTCACGGGACCAATCAAGTGAGGCCCCAAGCCTACGTAATTGATTCAATATGGTACCGCCGTACTGATCTTTCCATTTGAGGACCTATACAGAAGAAGATGATAGAGAAAATGGAATAAGCAACAAAATGATACATCTAGTGTGGAATTAAAATATGCTCACTACGATTCTCGTTGCATCACAAATGATACTAATGGTCACTAAGATTTTTGTAACCATATAGGACATTGAATCCATTATTAATATTCCATAGTACAAAGGAAATAATTAATGATTAACCATCAAAAGAACGTAGGGCAGTTAACAAACATAACTCTGTGTTAAGGCCAAAAAAAGTGCTTACTTCAGATACAAATTTATCACGCCCTATGTCATGCCTCGTCAAGTTCCTTTCACGCATGAGCTTCTTTTCCACAACAACCTGACATACAGGAGAACAGATTGTTAAAAGAAATTCATTACTAAAAATACATAACATTGAAGTATTCAATTATCCACAAATGCGAAGTCCAAACAAAAGAGAATTTGGAGGTACAAATGCTAGGTTAATTCCGAGAAAATAATACAAGTTGAAATGACTAAAAAATAATCATATTTGGGCAACATTATACTGTGATGAACCTTAGCTCATCGGGGTAACTACCATACTAAGGAGTAAGGAGGGCCGGGATGGCACAGCTGAAAGGGAGGTATCTTAGGAGAAAGAGGAGACCACAGACTAGGATGATAGAACTTTGGGGGAGTCTAGATTATTTTACTGTTCTTCTTGCTTAATGAGAAAGGATGACAATGTTGTGCTTATATAGAGCCAGCCCAAACAAATCAATCTAAACCTTCCGACTACTAGAGATAACGTTACAAACTAGATAAGATCATACCCCTAAGATTAATAGATTAGATATGCAACTAAGAGATAAGATAACAACCAAATCTAATGCACCTAATCTACTGCTGTAGTGGCGCTGTTACTGTTCGGCGTGTTCGCATACATGAACATTAGTTCTGTGCGTGGCATATGCATGATTGATTTGCTAAAATGAAAAACATATGACAAAAAAGGTACAGCATTCTGTCAAGATCTTTTAAAGAACATAAAGCAGCCATGTGATTAATTCCATGCGCTCCTATCTAAAGAATTAGCTTTGGATAAGAGTGCATTGAAGTTAGCGATCCACGTAGCGGAACCATAATAAAGTTAGAGACAGTGTTTAGGCTCTTGGCTCAGATAGCAGATTGTACGGCTTAGGGTTTTAACATTGTATGTTTTATTTCAAGACTCACATACCTTTGATCTTGAAAAAGTTTTATTCCTAACTTACCCCAACTTGTTTGGGACAAAAGGCTTTATTGTTGTTGTTTGTTGTTGTAAAACAGCCATGTGATCATGTGTTTGGTGAATAAGCAGTTGCAAAGTCTACCAGTAACACAGTAAGAAACATCTAGTAGCAGGAAACTGAGATTGCAAATATTGGGCCTGTTCTTTTTCAACTTTTGACTTTTCTACATTAACTAGTTTTTAAACGGTGTGTTTTTTCAAGATGGAGTCTACTAGTTAAGTATAGTACATACTGTACCGACTTCATTTATATCGGCAAAAACTGCACGTGAGTTTCAGTTACTCTGTAATCTCTCACACGAATAGCCTAAAAACCACAAGCCGCAGCCAAAAAGAACAGGCCCGTTATTTTGAAAATTTCCGCTCACATTACAAATATTACTTATATTAACATGGCCTAACACCCATGTTGACACTTGACAGCTTTCTTTTCACGGCTGCACTTCAACAAACTAAATCTGCCAGAATGGTATGTGGATGTATGTTTCACAAGTTGAATAACATCAAGTGCTGCCAAAGAAGATATCAGCAACTCAATTCTATTATTGGCAGATGTATCAATTCCAAGATGAACTTCAGCTCATAGAGAATCAATTCCAAGATGCAGACCTGTGTAGCAATGCCAGCATGGTCCACCCCAGGGACCCACAGAGCATTATAGCCTGACATCCTCCGCCAGCGTATCATAGCATCCTGCATTGTTAAAATGCAAGGAGATTAAAATCATTGCCTAGTTAATGTCTATAGTATTAAAATGGCATATAGATCTCTCTGTCTTTGCGAGCAAAACAATGACTACCTCTATAGCCACTGCAAGCGCATGACCTATGTGAAGCGCTCCAGTCACATTCGGAGGTGGCAGCACCTGAAAAGAAATAACTTAGCTCTGTTGCTGGAAGCTAATCCATATTTATGTAATCTGTTGTCTGTAGAAAAGCACTAGACTATAGTGATTTCATAAGATGCAGTTTGCTAAATCAGCTCACAGCACATCCAGCACGACCTTCATGAGCATGATTGACTTACTATAACAAATGGTGGTTTTGAGCTTGCAGGATCTGCCCCAAAATATCCTGATGATTCCCACCAGGCATACCATCTACATTACGAAAAAACAAAGGAATGCACACAGTTCAGCTAGGCATCTCAGATGCTATGAATTATAAAATTGAGAAAGGCAAACTAGCATCTTACGATTTCTCAACCGCATTTGGGCTATATTGCTTGGCCATCTGACGTGCAAGCAATTTCTTCTGCCCTTGAGGAGTGTCTGGATCAATGAAATCCTCAGGATTTTCATCCTCCACAGCTTTCTTCCGTTGTTTCTTCTCACTTTTCTTAGGTCCATCCGAAGCCGCTTGCACCTGCAGAAAACCAAATCAGCATGAAGAAAGGTGTAAACACATCTCCACCAACAAGCATTTCAGTAAGTAGCTACTATCAAGATCGCCCATCAAGTCATATCCAAATTCATGAACAACAATGATTCAACCTGAAGCCTAGCCGCCTCCTTTTGCTTTGCCTTAAGCCTTTTCTCCTCCTTCTCTTTCGCCTGCGAGCAGAACCACTTAACACCTTTCCACATACGCAATAACAAACATTTCGATCTGATTACTAATTCAAATAATTTCTAACTTGGGTGACTGAAAACCACTGTTCTTCAGTAGAACAGAATTCCACTGACTGATTACTAATTAGCAGTTCGGGCCAAAACAAAAGAATAACATAGGGATGTAAAAATCCTAAAAAAGCAAGCCCAGACGGAATTGGATCAAATACCTTCTGGTCTTTCTTCAGCTTCCGTTCCAGCTCTTTCTCATCAAGTTGCTGCGTGCATCCAGGGGCGGACATGGCGCGGGGAATGGGGCTCGGCTGACCCGCCAACGCGAAAGCTCAGGGTACCTTGGGGATCAATCTTGAAGAAGAAAAAGAAGATCTCGTTGGATTCGATTGATCACAGAAAAGAAAGAAAAGACCAGAGCGAGCAGAACGAACAACAATCCGAGCAAGCTAGGGCCCCCTTACCAACGAAAGGAATCACGCCTTCGCTCCACGCCAGTCCAGTAGAGGGGAGGAGGAGGAGGAGGAGAGAGAGAACCCAGTTCCTTCCCTTCGCTTATCTTCGAGGCGGTGGAAGGAGGCCGACGGCGACGAAGAGCGAAGCGGTATCTTTCGGCCGGCGGCGCTAGCAAACTAGTTCTCTCTCTCTCTTTTTTCGGAGAATGGCACATTGCCAACTAGGGTCTAGGGTTCTTTTTTTTTTTGGGATTTGCTTATGTGCCTCAAAGTTTAATGGTGTTTGCTCATTTGCTCTATGATGTCTCACTGACATATGGGCCCTGGACCCGCATGTCAGTGAGACATCATGGGACAAATGAGCAAACGCCATTAAACTTGGGGCAAGAGAGTAATTTTTCCTTCTTTTTTCCTCTATAACCACCACGACCAAACACATCCTCCCCCCACCCTCCTCTTTTAGATGTCTTTAAGTTTGGTTTTTTTCACACCACAAAATGTTATTTTTTTTTCTTTTGAGATTTGAGAATGCTAATTTATAGACCTCTTTTGGCTACACGGCAGATGTCCATCCAAGACAGACAAGTGCGGTGTGTGAGAAGGGGGTGAGATGGGCCCACCGTTCGCCCAGGACAGATGCCCTTCCGCTAGTGGCAGCCTTTATGGATACCCTTTAGCTCTTCAAGTTGTAAATACCATAAGATCAAGGCCCTCTTCAAAAGTAATGTGGCTTTTGGCTGATTACGAGAGAGATTAAAAAAGTAAAAAAAACACTCGCGTTGAGAAGTCATCCCATTCAAAACAACTTCTGTAGTAACTCCTACAAATAACTTATAAAACCTACCTTGAGAAGTCACTCTGTTCAAAACTAACTTTTAAAAGCCAAACACTGTTTGAAACGGAACCAAGCCTTTACAGATACCCAATAGCCCTTCTAGTCGCGAATATCTTCAGATCTAGTAAGCCGACTAGAGGGATAAATAGATGGTTTTAAAATATCTTTCATAAAATCAAGATTTATGTATGAAAGCGTAAATTAAAACATTTTTGTAAAATTAAAATCCTAAATCAATTAGTCTCACTAACTATACCAACAATCTAAGTCTAGATCGAAGTTATCATAGGATAATAAGCAAACAATTTAATTCCAAGAATGCAAATTATACAATGTAAAAGTACAAGAGAGCAAACCAACATAAAGTGACACGACCCTTTTTACTGTGATGCTTAGAGACTTGTCAGCCTCCTCTTTGTCAAGTTAAGGTCAGTCCAAAAAAATTGGACCGGCTCCACGAATTAAGACATATAACTCGATTTTGCTAGTGGTAGCTTTTTCTAATTCCAGATAGGTGGGTTCCAACCTTCGTACCAATACTGGGCCTCTTAACAATCTTCTTGAAGAGATTAGTAGTTCTCACATCTCTAAGCCATCTAGGAGTCAGTAACCTCCAAAAATAACAAGTCATGCCCCTTGACTCTCACCAAGGGCTACATAAAGCACAAGTAGACACTCAATCTACCTCTAGATGCAACACATGCAACTAAAGACATATCTCCTTGCTCATAAGGTGCAACACATACACAATTGAAAAAAGAAGTTTGCACTAACTCAAAAGGGTGAAATAAGATGCATCAATCTTGCCCTCAATCGGCCATAAGGGGTATATATAGGCCCCACAACAAAAACTAGCCGTAGGGCTGAAATCTCCAAAACTTGTTGATAATCGGTGCGACTGGTATTAGGAGGCCGGTCGAGATCGAACCTCACTGTAACGGATAGTTATTGTGCATTAAATGCACTAAAACTAGCCATTAGATTTGGGTCCAATTAGACCACCCACACAAACCTTGGTTACACTAGCCCTGCTGTTAGATTTGGGTCTAGTCAGACCATCCACATAAACCCCTGTTGCACCAGTCCTGGCCGTTAGATTTAGGTCTAGTCAGACCATCCACACAAACCCCGGTTACACCAGTCTTGGAGAAAATGGTGAATCCAGAAAACACCTTTCTAGAAAAAAACACAACCGCCATCTAGAAATCGGTAACATTGGACTTTATATGGCGGTAGCATTAGAAAATCGGTAACACCAAAAAATGGTGGTAGCACTGCTGGCACAAAATTTGATTAGACCGTAGGCAAAAAGACGGTAGCACCGGAGTTTAAATAATGGTAGCATCAGTCTTATTTTTTACATACACTCAAAAAACGATCATAACTTTTGACTCCAATGTTGGGAATTAAGTGATCTTGAACTTTATGAAAAACTTATTCAGATGACCACATAACCCACCTATTTATATGATCTCAAACACATTAGATTAATACATAAAGCATAAGAACTCTAAATATTCACTATCATGGTCTAAGAAATTAGTAGCAAATAATTCTAAACCATGCCAAGAGAAAATGTATGGATTCTAACATTTTGCAAAATATATTTGCAAACTTAGATCATACCACAAGGAGTAGGTTTATGGATTTCAATTATTTGTAAAACACATTTGCAAAGTATGGTCGCATGCTACAATGAGATATGCATGGGCCATAACTATTTGCAAAACACATTTACAAATAATAACATCATGCCATAGAGAGCTAAAACAAACGAGATTGAGCTATCAATACATAATGAGACTCAAACTACTAGACAAGACACCTCTTAATAATACAACAAGCTACACTAGCAATCTAGTCTCTCAATATACATCGAGACTGGTAAAAGACTAGGAACATATACTTAGCATATACTAGTTATATGTTTGCCTTATGTATCCACTTAAAGCTTTCACTTGACGACAATCATCTTATCTCCAAGTCAGGATCCTTATCTTGTGCATCAAGACATGATAAACTCACTTGATGTCGAGATTTTGACCTGATGACTATCAGCATATAATGACATTCATCATCTCGAACTTTGACTTGATGACCATCAACGCATGACGCTATCCAAAATCTTTATCATCATGATAACTTATTTTCACTAACTCATAAAAATATTAGTCCCACACATTTAGTTGTCATTAATGATTAAAACACACCGTTAACACGTAATGGAGCGACTATATCCTTTCGACACCTGTATCCCTCGTCTATTTGGCATGTAGAAGTTAGAACCATCTCGGTTGTCCGATCCATGCATCCACGCCTGTGCAGGGGTCCAAGACTGACTCTTTGCCATCCAAAGAATTAAGGTCTTGTGTCTTCACGAGTTTTCGCATCGCCGCCACAATGGAGTCAACTTTTAGCTACCAGCAAGGCTGCCGATGACTCCTCTCTATTTCCTATGCTGCACTTCATCGTCTTCTCTCTCCCCCGATATCATAATCGCTCTTCACGCAAGCAATGTTGCCCTGTTGCCTCGTTGGCGCCAACAAGGTCTATTGGCTGTGTTGTAAGTGTGGAATTTTCAATTGGAAGATGGTGTTTTTTGTTAAATGTATAGGAACTAGAGTTGAAAGTTTTAGAATGAGTTAAAAGGATTGAAATTCGAGTGGGAAGTGTGATTCTAGTTGAAAGTTTGAAATTTCTAGTTGAAAGCTTCGAATTCAAGTCGAATAATGATTGGGTTGAAAGTGTAATCTAAGTTTTTTGTTAGGGAGATTGGATCATATACCATCCCTTTAGTTGGGAAATTAAGGATTTACCCTCCACATCTTAATAACACGTGAGGTATCATAAGTCACTGACACGTAGGGGTGGAAAAAAAAGCTCGAAGCTCGTGAGCTAGCTCGGCTCGTGGCATAAACGAGCCAAGCCGAGCCAGGGTTTTAGCTCGGTCCGTTAACGAGCCAAGCCGAGCCGGCTCGCAAGCCGCTCGCTAGGCTCGGTCGGCCCAGCTCGGCAGTGTCTCCGGCCCATCACGTGTGAACGGCTCAGTACGGGAGTAGTAGTATGTATGTTTGCATGCCAATTTTCGCACCTCTTTTGTCACTGAGAGATATTATTAAAGTACATATTACTCTTTTCTCTATTAATTGCACATATGGAAAATAAATCATAGAACTTATCATTCAGAAAAACAAATATGAAAAATAAAAAGAAAGGTTAAAGACACTCAAAAGTCAAAACGAGCCTAACGAGCCGAGCTCGAGCTTTTCAGAAAAGTCAATTTGCATATTCCACCTAACGAGCCTAATGAGCATAACGAGCCGAGCTCGAGCTTTTCAGAAAAGTCAATTTGCATATTCCATCTAACGAGCCTAACGAGCCAAACGAGCCGAGCCGAGCTTCTCTTTTAGCTCGTTAGTTTAACGAGCCGAGCCGAGCCTCCTCCCTAACGAGCTTTCACGAGTCGAGCTAAGCCGAGCCGGCTCGATATCCACCCCTACTGACACGTGGGTCAGGAGGGTAAATCCTCAATTTCTATCTAAATGGAGGGTATATGATCAATTTTTTCTTTTTGTTATGGAGGGTGAATAGAAGTCATAGAGGGGAGGCGGTGGTCGGTGTTAAAGTGAGACAGATGTGGTAGTCATCGACATCCATCGCTTCAGGCTGTGAGCGACATCCGTCACTATATCCGTCTCTTTTAGGCTATCGCTTTTGGCTGAAAATTTTAAATTCTAAACATCTGCGAGAGACAGTATATAGAGAAAATGGTCGCATACGATTTTAGCTGGTATATCTAAACTCGATACAATTTGTACTATAATCTACCTATATACCCAGCCTTAAAAAATACACCGTTTAAAAGTCAGTTACTGGTAGTAAGTCAAAAGACCAAAGCACACGTGGAAACGAACCCCTACTCGTTCTACTCATTGATGTTTCATTTCCCATGTACCTGACAATGTTAAAGCTACCTGTTGATTAAGAGGTCAGAAACAGACACCTCTTTTGCCATGGCCTGCTAATTTGGATCTCATGAGACATCCTCAACTATTGACAAGGTGGTTACTGCCTTCAAAAGTAATCAAGAAACGGGCAGAGATGCGTCAGGTGGACCAAATGTGTCATAGGTTGCAACCAAAAAGTCGAGTAAAGAGCATGAGCACAGGCACAAGAGCAGCAAAAAGAATTCAGCAAAGGAGATGAAGCTTGACTCTAATACGATCAAAATGGAAATTAATCAGCTGTCGATTTTCTTGAGCCTTCAAAGCGGAATAAAGCAACAAAGATCACCCAAGCGAATATGTAAATGATAGAAAAGAAACAAGCAAAACAGGGTAAACCACATTATTGCGATGGAAGCACAGTGGAGGATGTCATCCAAAAAAATCCATGAACAAAGTTCTTAACTAAAATCTTTGGAATCGAGGAATGTGCTTAAGGTCACAGAGAATCTATATCCCCTTGCAAATAACACCCTACTTGTCCTTGTTTTCCTCGGCTTCCTGCTCGTATCGGCGTTTGAACTTTGCAATCTGACCTAGGCTTTGAGCCATTTGACGCTTTGCCCTCATATGATACACTTTGCCAGTATGGTTGACCTTGGTCATCATGATATTGATCAGCCTGCCACTCTGTGTCACATACGAAATCCACTGCATCTGAGGATGTAGTCCCTTCCTCATCCTTCCAACCTAATCAAAAGGTACCAGGAGTGCAAGGTCATCAGGAAAACAATGGAAAGTTTCTTTATGCTGAACAATTTCTGAGTATAACAAGCCTTGATCACTACAGGCAAATAACATTGTGCGGTGCCCATAGCCTCATACTATGCACGAAAAGAGATGTAACTAATACATGTATATTATCATGGTTCCATATGTTAACCATGGAAGAAACGTCCATTTCCTCAACAGACATCACACACAAAAGGATTTATTGATCATATACCCTCTATTTAGATGGAAATTCAGGATTTACCCTCCTGCCCCACGTGTCAGTGACTTATGATGACCCCACGTGTCATTGAGATGAGGAGGGTAAATCCTGAATTTCCCAACTAAAGGGAGGGTATATGGTCCAATCCCCCATTTCCCATTTTGGTGAGGCAAATCTAGAAGTATTTCCAATTCCATGAATAGCTCTGTTGTACAATTGTTAAAGGAGTATAAACTGTGATATTTGAAATACCCAATTCTTCATGGTTATTTTTGGCCAAATGTGAATCACTAGGTTGTATGTTAGTCATAGAAACATGAGTTCAGCAGTCACATGGCCATTTTGGTCAAATCAAGATATAAAAACAGCCATTACTCATTAGTCACCCACGAAGACAAAACATAAGGCAAAACTCACACTCAAATGTATTGTCAGCGCCAGAACCTAATCATCTATCCCATCTTCCGATCGTTCGTGGCCGACGCGCGGCCGATCTACGCGTGCATGCCCAATTTGTCGAGCGTGACTCGAGAGAGAGATGGGAAATACCCAGGCATGCATCTAGAAATGGTGGGCGCGCGAGCGAGCGAGAGGGGATCCGGGGCGAGGTCGCAGGGAGCAGGACACAGAAGCCTAGAGGAGGAGTCGGAGCGCAAGCAAGCGAGGTAGGGGAAGGGGAGGTGAGCATCCGACGCAGAGGCGGAGGAACCCTAGAAGAAGGTGAGGCTGGTGACTCGAGGGGAGGGGAGGCGCCTACACGAACGTGCAGGCCAGGCGAGGTGATGAGGGAGAGGGAGAGGGAGAGGGAGAGGGAGAGACTGACCTCGGTGCGGCGGCGGCGATGGCCGTGGCGGCGGCGGCGGAGAGGGAGGAGATCGGGATCGAGGTGGGGGATCTCCCTGGCTGGCGACGCTGATCGAGGTCGCTCTCCCTCCCTGGCTGGCTGGCCCGGTGATTTGGTTGGCTGGCGCGGGGTGGGGAGGAGGAGGAGGCGGCGGCGCGGGGTGGGGAGGGATGGAGGAGAGGAGGCGTGCGAAGAGAACGGACGGGAGATGGCGGCGCAGGGTGGGGAAGGGAGAAAATTGATAAAATACCACTCCTTCGATAAAATGCCACCCTCTAGATGGTAATTGTTAAAACTCTATGATTTGCCCTTTTAGAGATTTTAGCCATTTCTTTTTGTTTTTTATTTTTTTCCACCAAAATTGTATGGAAAATGACCCTAATACCCTTCTCTGCAATTAGGGCCCGTTCCACTGCGTTCTTTTTTTCTTTTTTGCTTTTCCTCCACCCGTTCTAGAGAAGCATATCTCTTCCGGAGGAACCGAAGAGACGAGAGGCGAAGGGGCGCGCCGCTCCGCCGCCGGTACGGGCCCGCTGCCGCCCCGCCGGTACGGGCCGCCGCGCCCGCGAGCACGGACGGGGTGCCGACGCCGTCGCCGCCGGTACGGGCCGCCGCCCGCACTGGGTCCCGCCGCCGCCGCGCCCGCAACTCTTCTGATGCAACTCTCCTCTGACCCAGTACCAACCGAGAAAATTGATACTGTAGCCTATGCAATCCGCAACATTTCTTTTAAAAATTCACTACAAAGTATCTTGTAATTTTTGTAATGTTCCGATTTCAATGTTCTCAAATGTTTCATGTACAGATAAGCAGCTTCATGTACAGAATAAAGTTCGCAGATGACGGTCAGAATCGCATCCTGTACAGAATAACTACCAGCAACTGACCTGCAATGTACAAATTACACGTCAGAATCCTAGATTGTCAAGGGTAGTATGGAAAAATTTTGATATGGTAGATTAATTCTTGTCTGCTAGGGTCTTTTGTCCATGTGGTTCGATGATGTAGACTCAGATTATGAACTTCGAAAGTAGGCTCCAGAATAGCTGAAGAAACACAAGAACTCAAGCTTTGAATTGGAGATCGATACACATTTTGTTTGTCAAGGTGTGCCTGCAAGTTCGCCCAGTCATGAAATCCATACCGCAAATGAGTACCACAATGCTAATATATAACCAAATTATGAAATACACGTTCGTAAACCACATGGCATCGTTGGTACTTTCGGATTGGTGCACAACGTTGATAACAAAACTGTATACCTGCACCAGTGCCAATCTAACATGATTAATGCTAAAGCTAAGAACATATTTTAAGTTATTGATGTATGGAGTACACATCTCAGCTCCGGTGCCGGCGGCGGAGCGGCGCAGCCCTTCGCCTCTCGTCTCTTCGGTTCTTCCGGAAGAGAGATGCTTCTCTGGAACGGGTGGAGGAAAAGCAAAAAAGAACGCAGTGGAACGGGCCCTAATTGCTGAGAAGGGTATTAGGGTCATTTTTCATACAATTTTGGTGGAAAAAAATAAAAAACAAAAAAGAAATGGCTAAAACCCCTAAAAGGGTAAATCATAGAGTTAATCATGTATTCGGTGGCATTTTAACAATTGCCATCTAGAGGGTGGCATTTTATCGAAGCCACTCCAAAAAAGTGGCATTTTATCAATTTTCTCGTGGGGAGGGAAGGAGGAGAGGAGGCGTGCGAAGAGAACGGACGGAAGAGATGAGTTGATTTGGAAGATCTCGAAGCGTTTTTTAAGTGAGAAGGTGGCAGACAATTGAGAGAAAGAGGCAGATGAACCATTATGTGGGATGAACCACCATTAAGTTTTTCTTTTAAGTAGTAGGGATTTAAATAGTTTTACTTGCGGTTTTAATGTAGAGGAAATGACGTGAATCTAGGTGGATATTCGGCAAAATTTCGGATTGGAAAGAACATTCATACAATTGACCATTTGTTGATGGTATGGCTCTTTTAGGACTAGAGGCTCATTTTCTAGGGCAGGTTTATATTGGTTTCAGTGTGGTTTTTAAGTCAGAAGACCATATGAACATCCAATTTCTCGAATCGGTTTTTCCACTCCCCTCGCTTTTTTTGCATACGCATTTCACCCTCACTTTCTCCACCGCTTACGTTCTCTTTCTAAAAGTTTTTTCTTTTAGCCTTACTATTTATTTTTAGCTAAAAATTATCAGCCGTAACTAAAATCCATCAGCTACAGTCAATATAAACATGCCCAATATCACAGTGGCAAAGAGATTTCTTTCGTATTTCCTCCTCACCTCTCTTTTCTTCCCACCACAGCGCCTTGCAATTCTACTTGCATAGGCCACCTAATTGTTGATGGAGAGAATTGCGTTTTGTGAAGAACGTAGGGGCAAGGAGAGAAACGACATACCATGTACTTGTGAAGGTATGCTAGGTTTTTTGGTCAGCAATGGAGCGCAGGTGAAGCTGCCAAGGCTCCATCCAGAATACTAGATACCTGGGCGATGGATTTGTTGGATGATCAATACTGCAGGCCAGAAGATACAACCATTATTTTTGTGTGGTCATCAAGAAATGCAAGGAGATATGGTGAGATTCTGATGAAAATTCCACATAATACATGCAAACATTGACAATCTTACAAAAGAGTTAATAATAGCGTGTCGGGCAGTAATTACGGATCGACTGCAGCTTTATCATCGAATCAATGGTGCCACGGGCAACATCAGTCGCCGCTAGTGACATGGTGGAGGCCTCGGCGTCCATGGTCGGGGAGGATTCAGGAGAGTTGTGGGACTTGGGGCTTTCCACGACAGTCCTACATGTCCACGCTGCCCGGACTGGGAGGCTCCCGACGTGGTAGTACCGGTAGGGGGAGCTTCTAGAAAGTTGTGAAAACAAGGATTCTCGTGGCGGCGGGGTGATCACCTCCTTCTAGAAGGACGTGGCGGAGCCGCGAAACAGGAGATCCCGTGAGGCATGGCTGGGTTCTTTTGGGCTTATGTTTTTTTGGCTTATGCTATAGTAACATTCAAATGGTGAGTCGTTTTAAGGTGGGGTCTACAAGTCGATTGTAGTAGACACTGTACCGAATTCATCTATATCGACCAAAATCATACATGAGTGTCTCTCTCCGTACTTTGTCTTGCAAATAGAAATAATTCAAAAATTTAAGAAAAAAGTCATAGCCCCAAAAACCCACCAATGATTTGAGGGTTTCAACCAAGGACTCCGGAGAGAACAGGATGTCAGGACCTAGAGTAAATCTGAATCCAAACAATGATAAATCTTGGGATAATAAGGAGAATTTGGGGGTGAGAAATGGAGAAATAAGGGGATGAGTAAAAGAGAACAGATGAGAGAATAGAGATAACTAAGGACAAGTAAAGTAGCAATATTTAGGACTTCATTTCTTTGATTCCTCACGATCACAAACGGTGGTGGCTTATATGGAGTTCGTGGCTCATTGGACACATCACAGTAAACAAGGTAACAATAGTTATGGTGAATTGAATGGAAATGAAGAATGATGAATACTAAGCACAATAATAGCCGTCGGATTAGCTGCCAAGGGATCCTATGTAATTTGGGATGTGTGATCTTCGTAAGTGGCTTGAATTGATTCAGGACCTTCATATTTTCATAAACAAAAGAGGTATGAGATCATCCTAGCCGTCCAACACTTGGTGGTCACAGTTTCCAACCTTACCTTCCTTAGAGCATGTCCAATGCAGGCGCTTAGAGAGATGCTTAGTAATAAAAACTGATTTTTCTTGCCACATAGGATAGATAAGGTGCTTATTTTGAAGCATCGATGCTTAAATAAGCACCGGTGCTTAGTAGGTGCTTATGTGTATAACTATATCTATTAATAGATAATATAGCATCTAAGCACCTATGGAAGAGATGCTTGCATTGGAGGAAATAACTTTTGCATGGATGCTTGATGATGTGGCTATATTCTCTCTCTTTAAGCACTCATATATAAGCATCTTGCATTGTACATGCTCTTATACCCTACCGATCGTTGCGCTAGAGAGTCCACGCCTCAACCATTGGAGTTTGAGCTCTAAGTTTTAGTTGGGTAGTAACCCCAACTTCCTTGTGTGCCTGGTCCGTATGTTGAGCTTGACAGCAGCATTCCATCGAACGCCTTGCAGGAGCTCTCCCTGGAGCACACGGTAGGCAGTCCACCGAAGGTGTGGGCTACCATACTGTGATATCTCCCTGTCAGGTGCATTCCTGGAGTAGGAGTTGATGTCGAGTCATAGCAGTAGCCTATCGATGGATTTGGCGGCATGGCGCCTGAAAAATTAGACCAGGTCTTTTTTATTTAATGCTGTCATCGATGGTTTAGATTTAAGGGAGCTTGAATTATCTAACCGGAAATTTACGTGGGCTAATTCTAGGGATACACCAACATATGAGAGGCTTGATCGGATCCTTGTTAGTACAGAGTGGGAAACAAAATTTCCGCTATCAACGGTTCAGGCGTTGACTAAGGAAATTTCGGATCACACTCCTCTGTTACTAGATACTGCAAACGGTACTCGTTGCAAAAATCGACCTCTGTTCAAATTTGAGCTCGGTTGGCTGTTACGTGATGGCTTCTCAGAGTTGGTGGCAGAAGTGTGGAACAAAGAAAAAAGGGGGAAAACATCGTTACAAAGATGGCAATTTAAAATTCAGAGACTTGGACAATTCCTACGGGGTTGGGCTAAGAATGTTAGCGGTTCATACAAAAAAGAAAAGGAAGATTTGATTCGGAAGGCGAATGAATTAGATAAGAAAGCTGAGACTCAGCTTCTCAGTGCTACGGAAAATGATTTAAAGCATTATTATAAAGAGCGGTTAGTTCATTTGTTGCGAGAGGAGGAGATAAAATGGTATCAAAGAGCCAAAACAACTAAGTTGTTATTTGGCGACTGTAATACTAAGTATTTTCAGTTGGTAGCCAATGGAAAACATAGGAAGACTAGGATCTTCCGCCTCGAGCAGGAAGAGGGGATTATAGAGGGTGATGAGAACCTTAAGAAATACATCACCAATTATTATAAAGGTCTCTTTGGGGCGTCAGAGAGAAATAATTTCTCAATGATGGAATCCTTTAGGGATGATATACCTCAGGTTTCAGAAACTGAGAATGAGATTTTAGCGTCCGCTTTCACAGAAGAAGAGGTTAAAAAGGCTATATTCCAAATGGAACACAACAAAGCCCGGGGCCTGATGGTTTCCCAGCTGAGTTTTACCAAGCTTTTTGGGGTCTCGTCAAAGGAGATCTCATGGCTCTTTTCACTGATTTTCACAAAGGAAACCTCCCACTTTTTAGCCTCAATTTTGGTATAATTACATTATTACCGAAGCAAAATAAGGCTACTCAAATCCAACAGTTCAGACCCATTTGCCTACTTAATGTTAGCTTTAAGGTCTTTACTAAGGTAATGGCTAACCGTTAGCACTAGTGGCTCAGAAGGTTATACAACCATCTCAAACAGCTTTTATGGCAGGGAGGAATATCATGGAAGGGGTTATTATCCTTCATGAAACCATACATGAAATGCATAGGAAGAAGCTTGATGGAGTGATTCTAAAGCTGGACTTCGAAAAAGCATATGATAAGGTGAAATGGTCTTTTCTTCAACAAACATTGAGGATGAAAGGTTTTTCGCCACTTTGGTGCAAGTGGATAGATCAAATTGTTAGGGGTGGTAGTGTGGGCATTAAAGTTAATGACATTTTAGGGCATTATTTTCAGCCAAAAAAGGGACTTAGGCAAGGTGATCCCTTGTCACCAATCCTCTTTAATTTAGTGGCAGATATGTTGGCAACGTTAATTAGTAGAGCTAAGTCTGATGGGAGGTTCCAAGGAGTTGTTCCACATCTTGTAGGTGATGGCCTCTCGATCCTCCAGTATGCAGATGATACTATTCTCTTCATGGATCATGATCTACTCTAAGCCAAAGACCTTAAACTAGTGTTAAGTGCCTTTGAGCAACTTTCTGGGTTGAAAATTAATTTCCATAAGAGTGAGCTCTTCTGTTATGGTAGTGCTAAGGATTGCGAGCATGAGTATGCACAACTTTTTGGTTGCAAAACCGAGGGCTTACCTTTTAAATATCTTGGTATTCCTTTGCATCATCGTAAACTCTCTAACAAAGATTGGGCAATCATCGAGGAGAGATTCCAAAAGAAGCTCAGCAGTTGGAAAGGAAAACTTCTTTCCGTTGGAGGAAGGCTAGTTTTGATCAATTCGGTCTTAAATGGTTTAGCTATGTATATGCTTTCCTTTTTTGAAGTCCCTAAGGGTGTTTTACAAAAACTTGATTTTTACCGTTCAAGATTCTTTTGGCAAAGTGATAGTCATAAAAAGAAGTACAGGCTTACTAAGTGGAGTGTACTTTGTAGACCAAAGGACTGTGGCGGGTTGGGTATCCAAAACATTGGGATTCAAAACAAATGTCTCTTGAGTAAATGGTTGTTTAAACTCATTAATGAGGATGGTGTTTGGCAAAATCTTCTAAGAAGGAAATATTTGACCAATAAAGCCATAACTCAAGTTTATAAACGACCGGGTGACTCCCACTTTTGGTCGGGGCTAATGAAGGTCAAGGATGATTTCTTGGCTCATGGTTTTTTTCGAATTCAAAAGGGAACACAAGTTAGATTTTGGGAGGACATTTGGTTAGGAAATAAACCCTTAAGGGATGTCTATCCATCGCTCTATAGGATTGTGAGGAAAAAGAATGAAACTGTGGCTAAGGTTTTAGCTTCTACGCCACTGGATGTGTCATTTAGAAGAGGTTTGGTGGAAGGTATTTTGACAGCGTGGTACGATTTAGTCTCTAAAGTTGTGACAATTAACCTTACAAATGAGAATGATGTGTTTGTTTGGAACCTTCACAGGAGTGGGTCTTTCACGGTTCGCTCTATGTATTTGAATCTGATTCAAGAGGGAGTCTTACCTACGAAAAATCCACTATGGAAAATAAGAGTGCATTTGAAAATTAAAATTTTCCTTTGGTATCTCCAAAAAGGGGTCACTCTTACAAAAGATAATTTAGCAAAAAGGAATTGGCAAGGGAGTGTCAAGTGTTGTTTTTGTAACTCTTTGGAGACGATACAACATCTTTTCATTGATTGTCACTTTGCTAGATTTATATGGAACACAGTGCACATCACTTTTGGAATTCATCCACCATCTAGTATATCGGATATGTTTGGCTCTTGGCTTCATGGCATCGGGGCAAAACTCAAAAATCAGATTTTACTAGGTGCTGCGGCTCTCTGTTGGGCAATGTGGTTGAATAGAAATGACGTGGTGTTCAATAATGCTAAAACCAACACCTTTCTACAAGTCATTTTCAGGGCAACATATTGGATCAGGCTGTGGTCCTTGTTAAGTAAAGAAGAAGAAAAACCAATCTTGAAGAATGGATGCCAGATTTTGGAGACGGTCATCATGGAGGTTTTTGCAAAATTTGGTTGGAAGTTCCGGAATAGGATTGAGGCGTAGTGTCTGTTTTTTTCTGTATCTTGTGTCTTTTGCTTTGTGTTAGTTCTTGTGCTTGAATGCTCGTGGTTGTAACCTTTAAGCTGTGTACGATCTTCGGATTGTAGAGGCTGAGACCTTTTTCATTCACTTAATGAAACTTTCCCTTGATCTAAAAAAATAGGCTGATGTCGAGTACGCTATATGAACATCCATCAAATTTACTCCGCTTCTCTGATCTGAGTGTCTGGCTTAGGAATTTTACTAGTGAACAAACCACCAATCTTCACCAAAAACACAAGAATCCCCAACTCCAAGACATATCTGGAGCTCTGTTTCCCCTGATATATGTATTCCTGAGCTAGCTTAAAAATTTTATAGAGAGACTAGCTCTCAATTCTCAAACCCTCATTACCCAAGAGAAACACTAGATTTGCAAACTCTTGGCCAAGAATCGGCTCGCTCTGATACCAATTTGTTAGGACCTGGAGTCAACTCTGATCACCGACCAAGGTCTTGCACGCTGGTTGCCTACCTTCTCCCCCGTAGCGGTGCAGCCGTGTCCTCCCTGTTTCACGCCGATTGTTGCAGACGCTTCGACGGAGACCGGGCCATCATTTCCTCCGGCAACGCTGCCGGTAGTGGCTCTTCCTGCGTCGAGGCCGCACCAAAAGGCACACGCGACCTCTGTTGCATCAACTAGGGCGATGAGTGCAGAAATTTGGGGGGTTTGGTGCTTGCCGCCGGCGGCGATGACAGTGGGCTTCCAAGCGACAGAGGGGCGGGGGCTGGGCGGCGCAAGGAGAGAAGCCAGGCTCTTTTATTTTGGGCTTTTGGGGTGGCTTTTGGCTTCGACTTCTTCGGAAGCCAAAACAAAAAGGTGGTTTCTTCAAATGGTTTCTTAAAACCGCTTCTGCAAATGGTTTCCTAAGCTTGACGGCACGTGCGCCGTCCGCGTCAATGTCTCTACCGTTCACCGCTGTCTTGAAATAGACAGACAAAAGCTATTAACTATAGCTCAAAAGAATAGGGCTTCGGCTGCCGCTTTTCAACTTTGAATGAAAACTACTGCGGCTTCTTAAGCCTAGAAAAGCTCCATCTAGATTTTCTTTTTTCGAAAATTTTCATTCTGTTTTTGGCGTCTAAACTGAATTTCTTTTTTGCAGCGAAACTGAAAGTGTTTTGATGACGACCAATATCTCGCCTTTAGTTAGGTCGTTTTCACCTCATAACAAAGGCGTTTTCGATTTCTGAAATTTAAATCAAGCATAATAAGCATTATTGTGAATTTGTATATCACGATAATATGTTGAGAATAAATTTGAGGAAGCTAGTTTTTGGCCTTACATGATGGTGTCCGAAGTACTAAGATTTTTCAGAAAAGTTGGATCCATGCTTTTTCAGAGGCGGCTTCTTACAGATTATCTTCACAGCATTGCTCGCTTAGCTTGTACGTCTTGGATGTTGTTAAATTACAAAATTGATCCTCTTTTCACAAACTTTTGGTAGAAAGACATTAAATTAGGCTACATTAGTTTTCCCTTCAGAAACAATACACCTTGTTTCTAAAAATATAGTTATAATAGTTTCACAAAACTATGAAATGTGCAATAAAAACGGTACATATTGTTTGCAGCAGACTAGCAGTAAACATGTGTATGTAAGATAACTAATCAATATGTGTTAATTGAGTTACCAAATTGTAGTAAACAGATATTTGAGTCCGGGACGGGGTATTATTCTGCAGGTATACTTGTCCGGTTGAAAATCGTTACATTTAAATTTTGAGTTTATCAAAATTCTTTGCAAAATTCCAAATATGTTTCTTAACACCAACCCACCCAATGAACAAAATTAACTTTTCAGCCAGGTTGGAATTTACAGCTATAATCATACGTCTCCACATCATGCGATATATATGTTCAGAACATATTTGAGGGCACGATGGAAACACAAAAAATTTAGTAGGAATCTTTTGCGAAATAGAGCAAACCTTTATTTTTTTTAATAAAATATACTTTGTTCCAAACATGAAAGCAGCAACACAAGTATGTAAACAGAGAGTAGCTATTTAGATGACGAGGGGAAGTGTGTATATCTACATAATGAAAAGTCTGAAACTCTGAACGCATTTAGCAGCCTCCTCTAGGCTGTATACAGGACCAGTATGTGTAGTGTGTACACAACGTGCAGTTTTCTGCTGTTATTTACAGCATAACCACAAGAAAGGGCAACCAGATGCGCGCTTGATTTCTATGAAGATTTGGTCCAGAGAGATATCTTGTCACTTGTCTTGGTCTTCATAGGTCATTAGCATACATCAGATATAGCATACAGCAAAACATCTGTATAAAACTGAAGAAGTCATTAGCATTGACTGAAAGCACGGCAAGATCAAAAGTGGTGGCCCAGAAAGCTTTAGAAGGTGTTGTAGTTCTGATACCATACATTGCTACATAGTGTACCCACACTGAATTGGTTAAGCTTAGGCTGTACAAACATACTGCATTAAGAATTGATTGTCAAAATTATATTTTAGAGGCTGTGTCAATATCCAAAACATCACTTATTTGTGATAGGAGGTAGTATGAGTGGCGAAGGAGGTACCATAGGTAGCGAAGTATGTTTCAGAAACATGGGGTTAATTAAACCACGAAGCATGTAGCTCAACCCCCACGCGGGATTGGTATACTTAGGCTTTTCATCTTTACTTCATCCAAAAGGGGTTAATCCAGAGTTTATCCTTCTTAGCACCCTGAAGCATTATATATACGAGACTAAGGCCCTGTTCTTTTCGGCTTCTAAAAGTGGTTTTTGGCTTTTGCTACAGTATCTAACTTTCAAACGGAGTATTTTTTCAAGACATGGTCTACAAGTTAATTATAGTACACGTTAAAAGCTTAACATCTGTATCAACCAAAATTGCAAGTGAGTATCTCTCTCTGTAATCTCTATCGCAAATAACTAAAATTCAAAAATTTTAATCAAAAACCATAAGCCGCAGCCGAAAAGAACAGCCCTAAAAGCACTACTACCCTGAAGCCTCACAGGCACCTCCAACGGGCTGGGGTGTTGCACAAAATCTAGGGAAAAGTGAGGCCATTCGGAGGTGAAACTTGCATTACATCAGTGCCTAGCCATTCCGATATTCTGATGCAGTGTTTGCAGTATAGCATGGCGTGGCCATCATCTTTTACATAAGCAGCATCATGCATTGGGTAAATTGGAGTAGCTCATCTCCATTCCATAAAGATTTCACGGTGGCGCACTGTTCACCATCGGGGCCAAGTTCAGCACATCAATCGACCATGAGCACCTCTAGCACAGTGCTTTTGCTTAGATGAACAGGACATCTCAACGGATGCCCCAGCTCCAATATTTACTGAAACTGTGTCTCACAGTTTTAGCGAATTTTTTGTACGGATAATCCATTTTTTATTCGAAATTACACAAATATACCCGCAGGAATTTTTTTTGCAAAAATAGGCTCCAGTCGCCTAATGGTTGGGCGACTGGAGACTTTCGCCCAACCAGACTGCGACAGCTGGAGAGTCTACGAACGGTTGGGCGATTAATTGCAATCGCCCAACCGTTGGGCGCCTTCAACGTAGTCGCCGAACAGTTCGGCGACTGTGATTCAGTCGCCCAACGGTTGGGCGACTGAAGGTGGATATAAGGCAACGACGCAGCGCCGGACTGTTCTTCCGTTCGGCCAGCGCAGAGAAGAGAGGGGAAAGAGGGAGAGGGAGAGGAGAAGAGAAGGGGGAGAAGAGAAGGGGGAGGAGAAGGAGTGCGCGTTTTTCAGGTAAGTTTTTGTGTTATATTTTTTGTTAGTGTAGAAAAAATAGTTTAGAAAATATAGTCTAGAAAATTAGTTTAGAAAATATAGTCTAGAAAATTAGTTTAGAAAATATAGTCTAGAAAATTAGTTTAGAAAATATAGTATAGAAAATTAGTTTACAAAATGTAGTATAGAAAATTAGTTTAGAAATATAGTTTAGAAAATGTAGTCTAGAAAATTAGTTTAGAAATATAGTTTAGAAAATGTAGTTTAGAAATTTAGTTTACAAAATTCCAGGGTGGCGCTGACTTGCTCGCCAGATTCCAGGGTGTCGTTCCACCGGCCGATGACCACCACGTGTTCGGAGAGGACCAGACCCATGGGCCGACACTGAGGTGGCTCAGACAGTACCGGGTACGTGGTATATAAAATCGATCGTGTCTTCGAAGCTCTTATTTGTGGTATTACGTACTAATAACAACTTTTTTGCATTCAGGTGGAGCGCATGGTTCCGCAGGCAGACGATCAGCAGGTCTCGCGGCACCTGGAGGCGTACGTGCTGTGGTTGTTTGGTTGGGTGCTTTTCACCACCAGCCACGGCAACTCGGTGGATGCGCACCTCATCGCTTATGCGAGGGCGATCGCTGACGGCGAGCCCCACCAGGTCAGCTGGGGATCGGCCGTACTTGCAGCGACGTACCGCGCGCTGTGCGATGCGTGCACGAGGGTCAAGGCAAACTCGATCCTCACGGGCTGTCCCCTTCTACTGCAGTTGTGGTCGTTCGAGCGCTTAAGCGTCGGACGACCTGTGCTTGACGACATGGGTCCGTACGGGCCCGAGATGTATCCAGGGGGAGGGGGAGACGTCGACCGGCCGACGATGGGTTCTATCTGGTGCCGTCGGCGAGTAAGTGTTATCACAGTCTACTATTTCTTTCGTACTGACGATCGTCAATCTAAACAACTTGTCTTTCTTGCAGGTACAGTTCGCGCACGTGCAGGTCACGCGGGCGTACCGGGTCTTTCTGGAGCAGCTCGACCGCATCACATCCGACGACGTGCGCTGGGAGCCGTACGCTGATACGGCAGTGCAGGCCCGTGCTCCTGCCGGTCTGTCCTCACTTTGCTGGCGTGACAGAGCTTTCTGGCTCACCCGCCGGAAGCTCGTGTACCTCATCTACGTGGAGGACTACGCACCCCAGCGGGTGATGCGGCAGTTCGGGCTACGGCAGCCGGTTCCTGTACCAGTCGGACCATCGCTTCCGCGGCACGTGCACGGGTGAGTGATCGTTTGTGGTAAATATGTACATACTTACTACTGCGTTCGCAAGTATCTCACATTACGTAATGGTTCTATACGCAGGCACAACGCGAAGGGAGTGAAAAGAGGGACGGACTGGTCGTTGAAGATGCATCCCTGGGTCGAGCAGTGGGAGGGTGCGCTCGACGACCGCGTGGAGGAGGACCGCCCGTACGATAGCACGGAGTACGCGGAGTACCTTCGCTGGTACCAGCCACAAACCCGTACCAGGCTCGTATATGTGGTAGACCCGTCTGCCACACACGTCGCCGCTCCGACGGACACGTACCCCCGCGCACTTCGCGCGTGACGCTCACCTCGCGGTACGTTAAATGTCATTTCAAAGATTCCCGAATGGTAATGTCGTTTCGATAATCGACCATTTCATTTCATGTCTTTGTGTTCAGGCTGACGTCGGTTCTATCCTATGTGCCGACTCCGGCACAGTACTTGAGAGGCTCACCAGTGGTGGACAGCTGACCCATGACGAGGGTGTCAGCTTTGCGCGTCGGATGCACGATGGGTGTAGACGTATTGTTAGCCTACTGTCCTGCACGAGGCTACCGGCGGTCTCCACGCCCACCGCTCCGCCTGCTCGTCCACCAGTGCCACCCCGACCAGCGTGGCACTACTCTGGTGCACCGACATGGACACGTCCTCCACCGCCTCACCCGGAGCAGCCAGGGGGTTCAGCCTGGGCAGGGCCTCCTACACCGGTTCACTTCACGCCTCCTACGCACACCCCTGTCTTTCCCACCTCGATGGCGCCAGCTACGGGTACGCAGAGGGTCTTATATCGTGTTTATCCGAAGACGACATGCAACGAACTAACGATATTAATATTGCAGGTACTTACCAGCAGCACGGCGTCTCCCCAGGCCCGGACGATGTGGACCAATTTTTCGCGGAGTGGTCCGGGCAGTTCTCCGACGCAGCACCGGAGGTTCTCTCTAGCAGTGCCCTCCCCGGTGCACCGGCGGGCACACAGCCAGAGGTGCAGCTGACTCCACCAGCGCAGGGGCGGGATAGACACCCTCCTGCTCGTTTTACTTTTTCGGATCGTCCTAACCCGTTGCACCGGAGGAGGGCCAAGCGAGGCCGTATGGGAGGACGCGGGCGCGGTGACGGGGCACACCAGGGTGACCAGTGAGGCGTGTTGCAGATGCTATATATGTTATGCATGTAATGAAAAAACATGCAGCATGTTACTCTCAGTTATATTATGAAGTTTATTTAAATTTACATAGTCTATCATCTCTCTCCCCACATATAAACTATCTCACTTAACAGTGTATGTATCGATCGTTTTCTACTCAATCTTTCATAAAAAAAATTTAAAAACTTTTTACATACCTACAATATACAATGAACATAAACTTTTATTACAACTTCACCGTATTTTTTACCGGTTCAACGTTACAAAATTCACAAAATTTAAAACAATCACGGGGGCTACATGCAGTCGCCTAACGGGATGGCGACTGCATGCTAGTCGCTTAACGGGATAGCGACTACCGTTAAGTCGCCGAACGGAAGAGCGACTTAATGTAGT
This sequence comes from Dendrocalamus latiflorus, assembly GCA_017311315.1. Lineage (NCBI taxonomy): Eukaryota > Viridiplantae > Streptophyta > Magnoliopsida > Poales > Poaceae > Dendrocalamus > Dendrocalamus latiflorus. The sequence continues at coordinate 24,243,499 of CM029615.1, forward strand.
CGCTCTACCGTGCAGCGAGATATATTGTGTCGCGGTCTGGTTGGGCGAAAGTCTCCAGTCGCCCAACCATTAGGCGACTGGAGCCTATTTTTGCAAAAAAATTTTCCGCGGGTATATTTGTGTAATTTCGAATAAAAAATGGATTATCCGTACAAAAAATTCCAGTTTTAGCTCGGTACATAGCGATTACATCCCATTTCCTCTCTTTTCCCTCACTTCTAGATCCTGATTAACATCTCAAACATTTTGATACATAGCAAACATGGCAGAGTTCTCCATAGCTTTTCTCTCCTATTTTTATACTGTTCATGGAGAGCATTTCTTCGTTTCCATCTTCATCTCTTTCCTTCACTCCGATCTCTTCTCCTACAGCTTCTTCCTTCAGATTTCCCCTCAGGTTCAGAGTTCTCACGCAGGAGCTAATTAACCTCATTGGTCTTGTCATCAGCTTCTCCGCCTGACCACAACATTGATCCATCTGCTGTAGTAATGTATCCTGGAAAAGCAGCCTCCATTTCTTCAACATTGCCACCAATCTTCTCCAGAAATGCTTCGTGCATAGCCAATTTTTGCGCTAAAAGACAATGTCATTTCAACAATTCCATAAGCACCACAAAGTTGCCACAGTGACAGAATTCATCACTTTGTACTTCTTATTGTTAATCCAAAATTTAGCTATGGACTCACAACTAGGGTTAAACTTATCGGACAAAAATCGGCAATTATCGGCAAATTTCGGATTTTTGAATTGATACCTGGCCCTACAGGCCTCTTTTTTTGCCCTAGGTCACAGGAGGAACCGATTGCTATTCTTCTCCTGGCGGCTTCATCTCGCTATCTTCCTCCTCTGCTTCGCTCGCCTCTCGCCCTCTCCTACCCAACCTCTCTCTCTCTCTCTCTCTCTCTCCCAGATCCCAAATTGGCTCATGAAGATGGAGGCCTACGTCCCGAGGTAGTTGCACGAGTTCATCCCAAGCCCCTCTTGCTCCTCGAGCCCAAGCCCGAGTGCCATTGCGGTCGTGCCGTCGTTCCTCGGCTCGCGCATGGAGGGCACCGTCGGCGGAGTCACGGGGAACTGCGGTGGCGGAAGAGGCCAGGATGGCGGCCGGAGCGACGTGGGGAGAGGCTAGGACGGCGGTGGGGCATATGTGGTACGCCTACGGGAGGATCGGCAGCGACAGCGACTGGGGGTATGGATACGAGTATCTTGATTTGTGGTGCGGTAGTTTGATGTGGTAGATGAGTAAAGAGTGCATGGTTATTGAGGTATCGATATATCGATGATATATGTGGTGGACTGGAGGCCACACTGTCCAGACTGGAGGGCCATGCTGTCTGGATGATATGGAGGAGTTGTCGCTACCATCGGATCCGTAGTCTCCTCCGCTAGATCGGGGTCCTCAGCTTCGTTGGGGTGAGTTCGCTAAGGTACTGATGATGATAATCTATGTAATGTTACATGTTAATTTAACTGCTCTCAATTTTGGGTGGAAAACGCGATGCGTACTGCTAGTTGTAATCTGTAAACGACAGAGCCACATGCTCTACATGGTTGCGGGTGCTAATCAAATCTAGGAACCCAGAGAGAAGCAATATGCCATGTTGTTTTCAGCTTCTAAAAATTAATTTTTGGCTTTTCTACAATAACTAACTTTTAAATAAAGTATCTTTTTAAAATAGGGTCTACTAATTAATTATAGTATATATCTGCAAAAACCGCACGTGAGTTCTTGTTACTCTGTAATCTCTCGTACGAACAGCCTAAAAACCACAAGCCGCAGCTAAAAACCATAAATTGTAGCCATACACGCATTTGGCTCTACCATTTTCGTCTCTATCGCTTTGATGCGCCCTCCAGTCCACTCCCAAAGCAGAAAAATGCGAAAGCAAAACCTAACCAGCTTTGGCCCAATCAACAGCTAGTTCTTGGTTCTTGCAGATATGAAGGTGGGATTTTTTACGCGTAGCTGGAGCGGCGCGGCGGCGGCTGGAGATTGGGAGGAGAGCTACTGCCGACCGACCTTGCTTTTGGGCTCTTGGTGTTAAACAACTAGCGTAGTTGTATTTTTTTTACTGTATTTAGTGTTTCTATTAGCACGTGTTTTTATTGTTATTTAGTATTTTCATTAGCACTGATGTTCCTACTAGAGATAATGCTTAATATTCATATATGAGAGCGTTCACACTCATGTACTTATATATAAATAGATAATCAATAGAAGACAAATGTATATCAGCTGTAAACCATTCTCTTAATATCTTCTGACATGGTATTAGAACCTATTCTTCCCATCCAATAACAACCTTTACAAATACATTTGCTACCTTGGGATTGTCAATCTCAGAATCGCTTGACACTCAAGCCATCGGCCTGATGTCCACTGGTCACCATCCTTTGTTAATCCTATCAATGTGAAACTGTCTCACAACACCTACCCGCTATGGAAGGCGCGAGTTCTTCCTGTCCTTCGCGATGCACAGTGGCTTGGTCTAATAGAAGGAACTGATCCGGTGCTGCCCCAGTTAATCGTAGCGTCGACAGAAGATGGAGCCACACATGTTCCTAATCCTGTATATATCGTCTGGCTCCAATAAGATCAGATATGCCTAAGCCTGTCACTATCCACTCTCTTGCCGGAGGTGTTGGGGCAGATGTTAGTTTTGTCATCATCGTCTGCAGTCTGAAATGCCCTTGAGCCAGTGGCGAAGCTAAAAATAAAATTAAGAGTGGGCTGAACTATTTATAGGTCTCAACTAAGTTGACACAAAATTAATCTTTTACTCTTATAAAAATTTCAAATTCATATAGAAATTATAAATTGGATGGAGACAAACAATGAAAATAGAGAAATAGAAAGTAGGTACCTCAATAATAGAAAACGACGTGAGTATGGAGTAGCGATAAGTCACATATGTATAAAACATATCAAAATTAGTGATATAATAGAAAATTATAAATAACTATGAAAATTTAGATCATATGAAACATACCAAATTTAAGCTAATTTGAATCACAAGACAATAGAAACAAAAGGCGGCATCTTTTTCCACACTCTATCCAATGTTCTTATCATTTTCATGGTGGGGGGCTCGGCGGCGGCGTTGTCTTCGGGGCACGTGCAGGACCACATCATCGCGGAGCAGCGGCGAAGGGAGAAGATCAACTAAAGGTTCATTGAGCTCTCCACCGTTATCCCCGGACTCAAGTAGGTTCATATATATTTCACTTTCTTTCTTCTTCTTTTTTGATTGATTATCTCTTCTTTCATTCTTCAACGTCATAGTTTACCTTTTTTCATGAGTCCAACACATTCTCCATTTGCGATGCTTGTCAATAGAGCAAAAGTCATCAACTTCCTTTTTCACGGTCAAAAAGTGTGTCATTGTCACCCCTTGAACTTGTTTTTTCCGATGTTTGGGGGCCTGCGTGTACCTTATTTGGTGGTTTTAAATACTATGTGAGTTTCATTGGTGATTTTAGTAAATTCACCTGCATGTATTGTCTCAGGAGTAAAGCTATTGTCTATCGCATATTCATCCAACTTCAAACTCATGTTGAGCGTCTTCTAAATAAAAAAATCTATACATGCAAACCGACTAGGGAGGCATGCAAACCAGTTGGGAAGGCAAATACCAAAAGTTGAATTCCTTTTTACAACAAATTGAAATAACTCATCATGTTTCCTATCTACACACTCATCAATAAAATGGCTCGGTTGAGAGAAAATATCGCCATATCGTAGAAGTTGGCTTGTCTTTACTCGCCCATGCCTCCATGCCCATTCATTTTTGGGATGAGGTATTCCAAATATCATGTTTATTAATAAATTGACTTCTTAGTAGAACACTATATAATTCAACTCTATTAGACTGTCTTTTTGGAACATCTCCAGACTATTCCTTTCTTAGAACTTTTAGGTGTGCATGCTGGCCTTGTCTCCATCCATACAATGATAAAAAAAACTCCGATTTTGGTCTAAATAGTGTGTTTTTCTTAGTTATAGCTCTTTTCATAATGGCTACAAGTGTTTGCATGCCTCTTTGGGCATCGAAGTATGTCGATCACGGGAGGATCTCGTCCTTGTTCAGCTTAAATATTCTACCGACCTTCTCCAATGTTGACAACTAAAAAATTATCAAAGTCTTTATGGGAAGAGTTATCAACTACAGAAGCAACACGGTATAGGAGTATAGTAGGTGTTTACAGTACCTAACATTGAAACGACCATATATATGTGTTCAACAAGGTGTGTCAATTTCTGCATATACCAATCAAACATCATTGGACAGTGGTGAAAAGAATTTTACGGTATGTATGACACATAGTGAGTGTCAGACTCTGTATTCGCAAGTGCATTCTCTTATGCAGATTGGACGGGATCAATAGATGACAGAAGGTGAACCAGTGATTTTACGGTTTTCTTTGGCTCCAATCTTATATCATAGAGTTCAAGAAAACAAGCCACAGAGGCAAGATCTAGTACTGAGTTAGAGTACAGGGTTCTTGCAAATGCCACATTAGAAATAATCTGGATATAGTTGCTATTGAGAGAACTTGGGATTTATCAATCGCAAGCACCTGTCCTGTGGTGTGATAATCTTGGAGCCACATATCTTTCTGTTAATCCTGTGTTCCATGCTAGAACTAAATATATTGAGTTGGACTTTCATTTTGTCCAAGAATAAGTGGCAAGAAAGGCATTGGAGCTTCAGTTTATATCATCACAAAATCAATTAGCCGATGGTCTCACCAAACCAATTGGAATATAACAACTGAAGATCCTACTACACAATCTCAATCTCACCGGTTGTGATTGAAAAGGAGTGTTAAACAACTAGAACAGTTGTATTTTCACTTTTGTTTAGTATTTCCATTAGTGTGTGTTTTTACTGTTGTTTAGTATTCTCATTAGTGCTGATGTTTCCACTAGAGGTAGTGCTTAGTATTTACACGTGACAGTGTTCACACTCATATACTTTTATATAAATAATGATCAATAGAAGACAATATGTATCAGTTGTAAACCATTCTCTTAATATCTTCTGACACTTGGCACAACCCCAAATGGTATGACAAAAGGAAAGTGTTGTGGCTACAGGCCAAACAGAGAGAGAGAGATGGTAGTGGAGAGTGATGGAGATGAGTGAGGATGACCCCGCCCTCCCCCTGGCCGGTATGCTATATATATATACATGGGGAGTGCTTTTACAATTATGCCCTTACAGCTGATCATCCCCATCAGGGGTATTTGTGTCATTACACGTGGCCTATTCTGGGCCTTATAACTTCCTACCAGGCCTGCTGGGTTTAGGTGGGGGCCACCCCTACGACAGGAGCCTCTCATGGTGAAGGGCTTCACAGGGCCGAAGCCATGTTGCCGAGTCCTTTGGCCCCCTCCGTCCCGCGGCCTGTGAACTTCTCCAAACTTGACCCGGGGCTGCGCTGTGGCCGGAGCAAATGCGTGCGCTCCGGCCTTCACCCTTCGAATGGGGCGGTGGCGGAAGTGGCCCCTACCGAAGCAGACGCGCACCGAGGGCGCTGCACTGGCATAGGTAAGCGTGGCGGGCCCCTGAGCCGCCACGTGAGCCTTAAACGATAAGGGACGCGCTGTGACGCTCGCTCTTCCGGCCGTCCACGTGGTGAAGCGTGCTTGGCACGGTGCGGGCCTTGAGGCGTCATGACCATCAATGTAACGGCGGACTCCCGGCTGTTGGACTTCTGCCGATTGGCCTTCCGCTGGTTGGCTCCCCTGCTGACGGGGTATATATACGTAGCGCTGGCGCGGCGTTGCTCCTGTGTATATTGTGATAGAAGCTGCTCCCCTAAAATGGGCCCCTGCCGTGCATCAACATTCCTGGGTACGCTGAACGGCTTGGGGAATGTTGATGCACAGAAGGAGGTCCATTTTTCTTGGGAGCTTGATCAGCGACGGTTATCGACAGCCAGTCGCGCTTCCTGCCCCCGCACCGTGCTTCCGCAGGCGACAGCAAGGTCTGCCTTGCTTTTCTTAACAGGCCTACCTACAGTCGGCGTTCCTGATGGAGCCCGCCGGCATCACCTTTTATGTTGATGCACTGTAGGTGGTCTGTTAAGGAAAACGAGGCAGACTTTGCGGGACAAGACCTCCGCCTTTGCGGCGCCCAGCCGGGGTAGACGCGCGCGCTCCGTCCCCTACCCTCAGAACGGGTGGCAGCGGAGCTGGCGCCCAGCCGAAGTAGACGCGAGCGCTCGGTTCCCTACCCTTCGAACGGGTGGCAGCGGAGCTGATGCCCAGCCGGAGTAGATGTGCGCGCTCGGTTCCCTACCCTTCGAATGGGTAGCAGCGGAGCTGGCGCCCAGCCGGAGTAGACGCGCGCGCTCCGTCCCCTACCCTTTGAACGGCGCGCGCTCCGTCCCCTACCCATCGAACGGGTGGCAGCGAAGCTGGCGCCTAGTCAAAGTAGACACGCGCGCTCCGTCCCCTACCCATCAAACGGGTGGCAGCGAAGCTGGTGCCTAGTTGGAGTAGACGCGCGCGCTCCGTTCCCTACCCTTCGAACGGGTGGCAGCGAAGCTGGCGCCTAGTCGAAGTAGACGCGCGCGCTCGGTTCCCTACCCTTCGAACGGGTGGCAGCGGAGCTGGCGCCCAGCCGGAGTAGACGCGCGCGCTCGGTTCCCTACCCTTCGAACGGGTGGCAGCGGAGCTGGCGCCCGGCCGGATTAGACGCGCGCGCTCCATCCCCTACCCTTCGAACGGGTGGCAGCGAAGCTGGCGCCTAGTCGAAGTAGACGCGCGCGCTCCGTCCCCTACCCATCGAACGGGTGGCAGCGAAGCTGGCACCTAGTCGGAGTAGACGCGCGCGCTCCGTTCCCTACCCTTCGAACGGGTGGCAGCGAAGCTGGCGCCTAGTCGGAGTAGACGCGCGCGCTCCGTCCCCTACCCATCGAACGGGTGGCAGCGAAGCTGGCGCCTAGTCGAAGTAGACGCGCGCGCTCCGTCCCCTACCCATCGAACGGGTGGCAGCGAAGCTGGCGCCTAGTCGCAGTAGACGCGTGCGCTCCGTTCCCTACCCATCGAACGGGTGGCAGCGAAGCTGGCGCCTAGTCGAAGTAGACGCGCGCGCTCCGTCCCCTACCCATCGAATGGGTGGCAGCGAAGCTGACGCCCTCGTCCCGCGAACATCGCCACGCGTGTGGTGACTTGGGATCTTGCGATGCGGTCTTGCGCTGTAAAGGTTCCTGGAATCACGCCGGCCCCTGGTCTGCCAGGGTTAGGTTCCCGTACCGCGCGACCCGACGCGCCCGGGGCACGCGGCGGCCCATGACTGGTGGGCAGCGTGATGTGGACGGTTGCGTGCTCGCGGCCGCTCGCCTCTTTCCTAGGCAAGGGGGACACGGGGCGGGCAGTGAATGGCGTGGCGCCGGAGCTGTTGTGATCCCCTGGACCATTAGTGCGCCTGTGTAGGGCTGTAAAAAAAGTTCGAAGCTCGCGAGCTACTCGAGTTTGGCTCGTTCTAGGCTCGATTCGAGCTCGGTTCGAACTTTAAACGAGCCGAACTCGAGCTTGATCTCGAGCTCGCGAGCTTTACCGAGCCGAGCTCGAATAGTTCGCGAGCCCCGATTCGAGCTTAAATAGTAATACATATTAATTCTTACCGAGCTTACTCGAGCCGAATTCGAGCTCGAGCTTTTCTTATTATTGAAAATTAGTGTATATTTGAATTATTTTAACCGTTAGCGAGCTTACTCGAGCTGAATTCGAGCTCGAGCTTTTCTTATTATTGAAAAATAGTGCATAATAAATTATTTTAATTGTAACGAGCTTCAACGAGCCGAGCTCGAGCCTACTCGAGCTTAGGCCGAGCCGAGCTCGAGCCCAGATCCAAGCTCGGACACCAACTCGAGCTCGGCTCGAGCTCGGCTCGAGCTTCTACCGAGCTCGAGCCTGGAAGGCCAAGCTCGCTCGAGCTCGGCTCGTTTACAGCCCTACGCCTGTGGTCGTGTCCTTCCAGCTTTGGGTATGGGGCATTGCGCTGGACGGGCGCTTATACGACTGTGGTCGCGCCCCGTACACGGACCTTCGCGACACTTCGCTTTCAGTTACGGGGAATCGTGCGGGTCGGGCCTTTACACCGCTGCGGTTGCATCCGGCATGCGGATCGTTGCGACGCTTCGGTGGCGGCGGTATGGGCGAGGTGGCTTGAAATAGCCCCCCCATGACAGCGTCCCCGCACCCTTACGCCCTCTTTCCTGTCTGCTCCACCCTCTACACTTTCGTGATATCTTCACCGCTTCAATCTCTTCGTGGAAAGCGATGGCCTCCGGTGACAAGCGCGGCCAGACGGTTGGTGGGTCTGACATTCGCCGGCGGTCCTCGCTGTTGGAGGTGAAATACGCGCTCCAAGAGCACGACCTGGCGGCGGCGGACAGGGAGTGGCTGGTGGCGGAGGAGGAGGGCACGTTCTCCCGCGAGCTAGGCCCCTCGCTCGTCACCGAGAAGATGATCCAAGGGCTTCTGCGCACGGGGAAGTTGTCCGAGCGCCAGTAGGTACAATTGCCCGCCGCTGACGAGACGGAACCGCATCCCGAGAGGTCGGAGGCGGTCGTGTTCGTTGCCTTTTTCGACGCGGGGCTCCGCATCCCAGCGTCGGCTATCGTGGGCGACGTGCTGCGGACCTTCGGGCTGGAGCTGGCGCAACTGACTCCGAACGCTGTGGCCCGGCTCGCGGTGTACAGCTGGGTCTTGCGCTCGGGGGCGTGTTGGCCCAGTGCCTCATTGTTCGCCTACCTTCACTAGGCACGATGCCAGCTCAAGGACCGGAAAGACGGAACGCTGTCGAGCTTCGGTAGCGTCAGCTTTATTCTTCGTCCGGCGTGCAAGAAGCTCTTCCCTGCGAACTCAACTCGCGGGAAGTGGGAGTCTCACTGGATGAGGCGGTGGTTCTACCACCGTGTGGAGAGCCGGAGTGGCCTTGAGTGCACGGGCCGACCGATCGCGTTTAAGCCCTCGCCCGGCCGAACGCTCGATGATGAGGACAAGCGGAGGGTCCAGCGGCTCGTAGGCGTGGCCGCCCGCTTCAACATGCGCGACCTCGCTGAAGAGTACGTGATGTACGGCGTGGCACCGCTTGCGCGCGACTGGCGTCTTGCCGCCGAGAGGCTTCGAGACGACAATGTTTCGCCATCGGTCTGCGTGCTGCCGCCGCCCGCTGGTCTTCGTAAGCCTCGATCGCGTCTCTCCTTTTTCGCGCGAAGCGCGTTATATGCTGATGCTATTCTCCTTTGCTTCAGGGATTTGCTTGGAGGAGGCGGAGCAAGCCGCACGCGTATTCCTGGGGCCGTACACCGGCAGGGAACACGAGCAGCGCGCGGCTGCTATTGCCGAGGCAGGGCTGGGGCGAATAAACCGCGTGTGCGAGGCCCTGGGCCTTGCCGTGCCGGGCCGTATCGCTCCAGACGATGGTGCAGCGAAGAAGAAGAAGGCACCCTCTCAGAAGAGGGGCCGCAGCGGGGCGCCTGCCGTGCTTGGCGCGGCGGCTGCTACTGCTGCTGCTAGTGCTCCCGAGGGCACGGCGGATGAGGAGTCAGACTCGGCGAGGTATGCCGATTCGGGCTAGGGTGGCGCAGACATCGAAGGCGAGATATCTTCGGCGAGCGCCCCGGACGGTGGGTTTGCCACAAGCAGCCGGAGGGGGGAAGTCTCGCCGCCCACCGAAGTCGTCGAGGCGGAACCCGTGCGGACCGGCGATGCTGAGGTGGACCCTTTGGCCGTGGCCGCTGTGACGCCGGAGGCGCCCTCCACGGGGGCGCACGGAGCCATGCTGCCTTTAACGACAGTGGCAGAAACCGAGGTGCCCCCTTCGACAATTGCCACCGCGGAACCTTCGCCCCCGGGCGGCGCAACCGCGGGGGCTTCCCCAGCCGTGATTGCGGGGGCGGTTTCGCTGCTGGCTGCCCCGGCTAAATGGCCGTGTGTGCGGCCGGAGCTCCACCGGACACCGCGGGGATTCGTCGTGGCCACGGGCATCAGAAGCTTGTGGGACTCCAGCGCAAGCGCCGGGGACCCTGCGGCATACGCACCTTCTGCCCCTCTGGCCACGCCTCCCGCCGTGCAGGGACGGCCGCCACCCTCCCTGAACGCGGAGGCTTCTGCCCGTGGCGTGACCATTCCTTCTGCTACCGAAGGTAGGGTGGCGTAGCTTACTCTGGTGCGTGCTTTTATGCCTTGCGGTACTCACCTGTATCCCTGTTTACAGCGCTGCTCATTCCGGAGGGGGAGCGCTTGGTAGAACATGGGACCTCCGCGTGCATAAGCCCCGCGGACTTCGTGCCGCCCCCGGAGACGCTGAGGGCGTGGCGCGGGATTGTGAATGACGCGGCCACCAGTGTCGACCTGCAAGCACTGCAGGCCTACAGGGCGGGGCGCCTCGAAGACGCCTTCGAGGTGTATGGGGTGAGGGTAAGTACTTCATACGACGACGCCTGGGCTGGCTGAGCTTGCTAAGTCTTGCCCTTCTACAGACCCTCGTGCTAGGGCAGGCCTTGCAAACGGCCTATGCTCGCGACCGAACGGCGCTCGAGGATAGGCTGCGGGCCATCGAGGAGGAGCTACGCGAAGCCTCTGGAGCCCGCTCTGCCCAGGACGCCCGCATCCGCCAGCTGGAAACGGAATGCGCCGAAGCGAGGGCACACGCCGAGGGACTTGTCGCGTCGGCGCGGGAGTCGGCCGCGGCAGCCACTGAGTAGGAGTTTGCGGCGGAGTGGGACAGGCTCCTGGAACAGGTCGCCTCGCTAGAGAAGGAAAAAGGCGAACTTGCCTTGACTCTAGCGGAGCGCAACCAGACGCTTGGCGACGCCTCGGTGGTTGCGTGGGATGCCATGCAAGCGCTGGAGAGCCATCTTCAAGGGCTGGTAACTGAGGTGCCGGACCGCGCCTTCGGCCCAGAGGAGTTGTCTCGGATGCTCCGCTGGGTCGGGGATGCCGCTAACGTCGCGCGCGACGCGGCGACATCCTTTGGCACCCACTGCGCGTACACGTCGGCATGCTTGGTGTGCGCGCTCCTGCAGCACCGCGGTTGCACGCACGTCGCCAGGCTGGATGACCCCCAGCTGGAGATGCCTGGCGGGGCCGGAGTAATGTCCGGCGCCGTCCGCTCCGCTCGCCGTGCCCTCGGGCCCTTCTTCGACCGGATCTGGGCTTATGTCGGGCCGGATGCTGCGCGGATCGAGCTCCGGAAGTCGCTCTACGGGACGGGGAGCCTCGGCCAATTTCTGGACGGGGTCCCTCGACGCGACGAGGGCGGTGCTGGGCCCTCCGAAGGTGCCGGGAACCCACAGGTCTGACGCCGCGATACCTAAGTGTAGGCGTGTGTTGTACTGCTCCCTCTTTTTGCGAATGAAGTACACACTTGCTGCATGCCTTCTGACTTTCGCCTATATCCCGGGCAGCTTCCTTGCTGGGGCCGGCTTCTTGCGGCCGACCTTTCAACCCGGCGACGCCTTCGACGCTGGCGACGGGCCGAAGAGTCGCTGGACTTTTGGGCGGGCCGGCCTTCTTCGAGCGAGGCCCCAGCTTTAGCGCGTGTTAAGGACGAACCCGCGGGATAGCGGCTTAGAACGGCAAGGATGTTGCCCGACCTTTGTACTTGTGGTTTTTCCGGTATGCAGATTTCCTGGCATTTAAGGATATGCGCTGTGTGTTGATGCCACCATTGGCGAAGTAGCTGCGCAAGGGTTCCTTAGAACGGCGCTTGCGGGGGCAGTCCCTTGGCATCTCACCTTTTTACCGCCCGTAGACTGGCGTGTGCGGAGGCGGGCCCCCGCACGTTGCCTTGTTATAGTCCGTAGACTGGCGTTTGTGGAGGCGGACCTCGACACTTCACGTTTTTATAGTCCGTTGACTAGTGCGTGCGGAGGCGGACCTCAATGCTGCGACTTCCTTTATAGTCCGGAGACTCACGCGTGCGGAGGCGGACCTCGACGCTACGTCTTATTTAGAGTCCGTGGACTAGTGCGTGCGGAGGCGAACCTCGACGCTACGTCTTGCTTTATAGTCCGGAGACTCGCGCGTGCGGAGGCGGACCTCGACGCTACGTCTTATTTAGAGTCCGTGGACTAGTGCGTGCGGAGGTGGACCTCGACGCTACGTCTTGCTTTATAGTCCGGAGACTCGCGCGTGCGGAGGCAGACCTCGACGCTACGTCTTATTTAAAGTCCGTAGACTGGTGCGTGCGGAGGTGGACCTCAACGCTACGTCTTATTTAAAGTCTGTAGACTGGTGCGTGCGGAGGCGGACCTCAACGCTACGTCTTATTTAAAGTCCGTGGACTGGTGCGTGCGGAGGCGGACCTCAACGCTACGTCTTATTTAAAGTCCGTAGACTGGTGCGTGCGGAGGCGGACCTCAACGCTACGTCTTATTTAAAGTCCGTAGACTGGTGCGCGCGAGGGCGTCCCCCCGCTGCGTCTTTTGTTTATACTCAGGCCCGTCACCCTTGGCTACGGCGAGTGCACACGCGGACGTGCGACTTCGATTTATACTCAGTCCCGTACCCCTGGCTACGGCGAGTGCACACGCGAACGTGCGTCTTTGTTTATACTCAGGCCCGTCACCTTTGGCTACGGCGAGTGCACACGCGAACATGCGACTTCGATTTATACTCAGTCCCGCACCCCTGGCTACGGCGAGTGCACACGCGAATGTGCGTCTTTGTTTATACTCAGGCCCGTCACCTTTGGCTACGGCGAGTGCACACGCGAACGTGCGACTTCGATTTATACTCAGCCCCGTACCCCTGGCTACGGCGAGTGCACACGTGAACGTGCGTCTTTGTTTATACTCAGGCCCGTCACCTTTGGCTACGGCGAGTGCACACGCGAACGTGCGACTTTGTTTATACTCAGGCCCATCACCTTTGGCTACGGCGAGTGCACACGCGAACGTGCGACTTCGATTTATACTCAGTTCCGTACCCCTGGCTACGGCGAGTGCACACGCGAACGTGCGTCTTTGTTTATACTCAGGCCCGTCACCTTTGGCTACGGCGAGTGCACACGCGAACGTGCGACTTCGATTTATACTCAGTCCTGTACCCCTGGCTACGGCGAGTGCACACGCGAACGTGCGTCTTTGTGTATACTGCGGGGGCGCGCGCGCTGGCCAAGCCTGCGCGCGCCTCCGCCGCGTATTTGCGTGTGATGAAGAAAGATTGGTGGCAAATGGCGATCTTCATTACATCCCCGTTTGCGCGGGTAAGCAGTTACAGGGGGTGGATATACTAACCGTTTGTCCTTGGCGCGGCCGAAGCCTCTAGTCGCTAGACGTCCGCTGGGCCCGCGAAGGCGCCTCCGAGTGGCCCCGCGGACCCCCGCGCTGTGACGCCAGCTCTAAGAGCGCCGTTGGGCTTCGCGACGCGGGTACCTGGTACCTGGCTCGATGCGCCGGGCCATATCCTGGTCGCCCCGGACGGTAATGATGGTCCGGGGACCCGGGATCTTCATCCACAGATAGCCGTGATGTGGTACCACACCGAAGGAGTTGAGGATTGGGCGCCCTAATATGGCATTGTAGGGGTACGGAAGGTCGACCACGTCGAAGGTGGCATCCTCGGCCCGCACATTGTTGTCTTGGCCGAAGGAGACTTGAAGACTTATTTGGCCCAACGTCCGCAGGGGCTGTCCCCCGAAGCCCTGCAGTGGGATGCCTGAGGGCCCTAGGCGGCTTCGAGGGATCCCCATCTGGTCGAAGGCTGCCGCAAACAATATGTTCGCGGAGCTACCGCCGTCCACCAAGGCACGCCCCACGTCGCATCCCGCAATCGTGACCCGGATGACCAGGGGGTCCTGATGAGGGAAGTCCACGCCTTGGGCGTCGTCGGGTGTGAATGTGACTTCGTGCTGCGCCCAGTCCGGCGGTGCTTGCGCTGGGTATGCTGCCACGTGATGTAGTCTTCGCGCATAGGCCTTCTGCTGCCGTGCTGAGGCGAATTCCAGTGCAGAGCCTCCGGATATGACGTTAATGACCCTGCGGTGGGTTGCTTCCGGGGCCTGCAGCGACAGGAGGCCCTCCCGAGGCTGCTGTACGTGAGCTTGGATCCGTAAGGGGCCTTCCTGGGGTTGCATCCCTTGCGCTTGTACCTGCATGGGGGCCTCGTACGGGAATTGGACGTGGGCCACCGCAGGCGGGCGTGTCTCCGGGTTCCTGTCCCTAGCGACGCTATCGCGGAGCGCCGCGATGGAGGTGCAGGTGCGGGTATCGTGGTTGCCGCGGCTGTGGACGACGCACCAGAGTCCCTGGTGCTGATCGTCGTAATCTCCACGACTTTTATCGTCGCGGCCCCGGCCACGGCCGCGCCCGCGGCCACGGCGCCCCCGACCGCCTCGGCCCGCGGGAGCGCCCTCGTCGGAACCGCCTTCAGTGTCGAGGACATACCGGTTTCGCCTCGACCTCTGCTGGCTGCGCTTGGGCCGGTCGGACGACTCCTTGTGCGAGGCGTCCCTGCGGTCGGGCGTATCCCTGGACGACTCCTGCTTACGTTTGCCCTTCGAAGAACCGTCCTTCGGCGAATCTTCGGCTTTTGCCGAGGCTCCGGCCTGGTTGGTGTCGGAGTCGTCACCTTGCCTTCGCCTCGCGTCCTCTTCCGCCCTGGCGTATTCCTCCATTTTGTCGAAGAGCTTTGCCACCGTCTTGATTGGCTTTCGCGCATTGTACTCGGCCATCGGGCCCGGACGAAGGCCCTGTATGGCTGCATTAACGATGGTGGTTTCGTTAACGTCCTTCACTTGGCATCGAATCTTGGCGAAGCGTTTGAAGTAGTTCCGGAGCTTCTCCGAGGGTTTTTGCTTCACAGCGAAGAGTTGGTCCGCGTCGACTCGCTCGACATAGTTTCCTTGGAAGTTATTGTGAAGGCGGTCGCGGAGCTGCTCCCATGCGTAGATGGAGCCCGGCTCTATGGTAAAGAACCAAGAGAGCGCCACTCCTTGCAGCGCGAGGGGGAGTCCCTTCGCCTTCGTGGTGTCGTCTCCGCCCGCGGCTTCGATCACGGTGTCGTACACGCGCACGAACTCGCGGGGGTCCGTGTCGCCTTTGTACGGGTCGATGGCGCTAGGAAACTTGAAGTCTTCGGGCCATGCCGCCTGCTGTAGCCCCGCCGAAAGCGGGGACTCTGGATCCACGCGCCGCAGCGGCACGTGGCTGGACGTGGGGGCTTCGCGACTGTCCGCCCTCTCCGGCGTGGGCTCGGACGCGATTACTGGCGCAGCCTGCTGGCTCCGAGCCTCTTGCATATCTCGGACGGCTCCGCGAAGGTCCCCTAGCTCCCGCTGGAACACGTTGAGGGCTGCTAGTATGGCGCCCTCCACCGTAGGTGCTGTCGGGGCCGCCGGAACACCCAGCGGACGGGTCGGTGCCGGGATCACCGCCTCACGATCTCCAGATCCGCCGGATGCTTCATTGCGGCTACCCCCGGCCGCCTGACCCGCGCTGCCGGCGAGGGTGGCGGGGGCTGTCGTTGCAGTGCCAGCGACGGGATTGAATGTCGTTGTAGCAGCGCTGGCGGGGTCGGTCGTTGTAGCGCCAGCGATGGGGTTGGATGTCATTGCAGCAGCGCTGGCGGGGTCAGTCGTTGTAGCGCCAGCGACGGGGTTGGATGTCGTTGCAGCAGCGCTGGCTGGGTCGGTCGCTGTGGCGCCAGCGTCGACGTCCGCGACCACGGCGCCTGCGCTGCCGCCAGCTCCTTCGGCGGCCGATGCCGAAGCCCTGGTATTCACGTGCCGCTCTGACCCAGCCGTCGTCTTTCCCTTCGCCGCCGCTGATGAAGATTTTTTCGGTGCCATCCTTCTTCTTCGGTCTTTGGGCTTGTCCTTGTCGTCCCCACGGACGGCGCCAACTGTTGTGGCTACGGGCCAAACAGAGAGAGAGATGGTAGTGGAGAGTGATGGAGATGAGTGAGGATGACCCCGCCCTCCCCCTGGCCGGTATGCTATATATATACATGGGGAGTGCTTTTACAATTATGCCCTTACAGCTGATCATCCCCTTCAGGGGTATTTGTGTCATTACACGTGGCCTATTCTGGGCCTTATAACTTCCTACCAGGCCTCCTGGGTTTAGGTGGGGGCCACCCCTACGACAGAAAGCAACCCGCCTGTACATCCCGTATATCCAGTTTGGGGATAGTTGATGTAAGAGAAATGTAATGATGGTCTAAATCCATTTTTAAGAGGATACTTTACTTAAAAATTTTGTGTTAGAAATTTTCGTGTCTCTGTATTTTTGTTGGGGCTTGCCAAAGTCAAATTACATTTTTATGTTTGCTCCGATCTTTTCCCTTGGGAATGAGGGGTGGGTTTTTATAGAAAACTAGCTAACTGTCTATCTGTTGCTATGGATATACTACCAAATATAGGGGTGGAATGGTAATGGATAATTCGTTTTATCTGATATTCGTATCCAAGAAAACGCGAATATGGTAAGCAAAATCTGTATTGGAAAATGTTCGTATTCGTATTCGAGAATATTCGTATCCGTATTTGAGAATATTCGTATTCGTATTTGTATTCGAGAATATTCATATCCGTATTCAAGACTATTCACTACTACAGAGAGGCTAATAGTAGACGCCAAATCACAGACGGTTTTGTGAAACCGTCTGTAATGTACACTATTACAGACGGTTTTAATTAGAAAGCCGTCTATGGTATTTGTGGCGGGAAAAAGGAGTATCACAGACGGTTCTTACCGCTGAACCGTCTGTGATACTGGAATATCACAGACGGTTTTTATTAAAAACCGTATGTGTTGTGTCGACTATCACAGACGATTGTTGTTAAGAACCGTCACCGTTTGTGATGTCCCTTTGTCTGTCATATTTTAGATCAGAGGTTAATATATAAGCACATTGCTTCTAATAACTTAACTACAGAACTACTGAGACTAGAGATCACAAATTAAAGGCAAATTTATTAATTTTAATTAGAGGCAAATTTATTACAAAAGTCGCACAGGTAAAGAGTTTCCCAGATTGTAATCTTTTGGGCTTCGTACGCTTCTTCTTCGACTTGGGGACTTGGAGGATCAGCCGCTAAATTCTCGAACGCCGTTAAGATTGCCCTTGTCCTCAGCACTTCCTCCTCCAGCCTGGGCAAATGATCAGCAGCATCCATATTGTCGTAGAGGATAGCATGAAAAGATTCCTCAGAATCTGCCGTATTTGCTTGATCGGCAAGGCTATCCATCAGTCTCTCCAATGCGTGCAGAGCTCCTTCCGCTTTGCGCACATTGTGGAGAAGAACCAGGGTGAGGGCTGTTTCCCTTTCTTGAGCAGTAGCGAGACGCCTCCGTCGACGGCGGAGGATCAGGTCAAGCTGACGGATGCAAGAAAGTCGGGGAAGGAGAGCAGGGCGGGTGCGAAGAAGCTGCTCCAGATGCAAATTGTTGGCCGCCTGTGTAAGGTTCCGGCAGAACAATTCATTATGAACAGATGAGAGGAAGGAGATGATCACAAGAACAGCAGAAGCCATGTTGTATTGTATATTGTATTGTACGTACGTAGAAGAGACCTGGATTAGGCGCTCATATTTAACCTTTAGCACAGACGGTTCGTATACCCAAACATTAATGATATAGACGCTTCGCATAACGATCGAGAGACGTTAATTAGACGATCGAAACACGAAGCGTTCTGGCATCGAAACACGCGCGAAGCGTTCTGGTATGAAGCTTATGACAGACGGTTTTTTCTAAAAAATCGTCTGTGATAATATTTATCACAGACGATTTTTAATAAAAAAACCGTCTGTGATAAGCTGGTTATCACAGACGATTTTTAGTTAAAAACCGTCTGTGATAATGACTAAGGCATTTATTGTGCTGCTCAGACCACATCTGTCTTAATTTCGATCCAGATCTAGCCACTGCTGCGCACTTTTTCACTCGGGAGGAAGCTAGGCGATTTCAGGCCAGTTAATTTGGTGGCAAGAGGCAGAGATTGAGCTTTGAATTAAGATTCAGACTTTCCTGGTTGCTGTAGATATGGTTAGTAATGAAATTTATTTTTTCTTTAATTGCATTACAATTTAGGTCTCAGTACTATAATCCATGAGTGGTTATTGAAGATGGTTAATTTGCAAAATTGTTGGTTATATAATAGCTGTTGTGTTTGTAATATGAATTGAGCTAGCAAATTAAGTCTCAATATAATAAATGTGGCCGGTATATATGTAGTTATAATTAGTTAATCTATATTTTAATACTAAGTTGTTATATATGTACGTAACGTAGGACCGAAGCTGGATGTATGCCGCGAGCCGTGTGAGTGAAGAGTACATTAATGGCGTTTCTGCTTTTATAAGAGCCGCCGAGGAGGATATGTTGAACAAGGGGGTGGAATATATGTGCTGTCCATGCACTGACTGCGAGAATTTGAAGATGTTTAAGAACCGAGGGCAAATTGAAGCGTACTTGATTCGGAGGGGTTTCAAAAAGGATTATACGTGTTGGACCAGTTATGGCGAAGTGAATGATCATATGCCGCCGGATGACATCGCCGGTGAAGTGAATGATATGCCCCCGGATGACATCGCCGGTGAAGTGAATGACATGCCGCCGGCTGATGTCGATTGTGGCTCGGATTCGGATAGGTTGCACGATGATAATCTGGATCAGATGCTTCGCGATGTAGAAGAGAACTATGATGAGAGAGAGTGTTAAATTCCGTGGCTTGATGGAGGACTCAGAGAAACCTTTGTACACGGGCTGCAAGTACACGAGGTTGTCGGCCGTGCTTGAACTGTTGAAATTGAAGGCAAGCAACGGTTGGTCCGACAAGAGTTTCACGGCGCTGCTAGGTCTTTTAGCGGACATGCTTCCGGAGGGAAATGAGTTGCCTAAAACCACGTATAAAGCCAAAAAGGTTCTTTGTTCGTTGGGAATGGAAGTAGAAAGAATACATGCATGCCCGAACGACTGTATCCTCTACCGTAAAGAGTATGCAAACATGCATGTATGTCCGGTGTGCAACGCATCCCGATACAAACGTAACAATCAATCAGATGATGGCAAGGGAACAGAGGCGAAGAAAGGACCTCCTGCTAAGGTGGCATGGTATTTTCCTATAATTCCCCGTTTGAAAAGGTTTTTTGCAAATCCAAAGGAGGCAAAACTGCTGCGTTGGCACTCGGAGGAGCGCAAGAAGGATGGAATGATAAGACACCTTGCTGATTCCGCGCAGTGGAGAAACATCGATAGGAGGTTTGCAGAGTTCGGTGCAGAACCAAGGAATATAAGGTTTGGACTGAGTACAGATGGAATGAATCCTTTCAGTAGCATGAGCAGCCGACATAGCACATGGCCCGTGACTCTCTGCATCTATAACCTTCCTCCTTGGTTGTGTATGAAGCGAAAGTACATTTTGCCGTCGATACTTATCCAAGGGCCAAAACAACCTGTGAATGATATCGATGTGTTCCTAGCACCGTTGGTGGAAGATCTAATAGTACTGTGGAACGAAGGGGTACAGGTATGGGATGCGTACAAACGAGAGAACTTCACTCTGCACTCCTTATTGTTCTGCACCATAAATGATTATTCTGCCCTTGGTAACCTATCGGGCCATAGTACAAAAGGTGCCAAAGCTTGTACTCACTGTTTAGATGGTACCGAGAGTGTGTGGCTGAGACACTCACGCAAAACCGTCTACATGCGTCACCGCCGGTTCCTTCGGAGGGTTCACCCATACCGCAAGATGAAGAAACAATTTGACGGAGAGAAGGAAGACGGTTCAACTCCAAGGCATTTAAGGGGACACGAGATTTATGGTATGGTTAAGGATTTAGATGTTGTCCTCGGAAAGAGACGTAAATTGAGGGCTCATGAGAAGAACACCTGGAAGAAGAGATCAATATTTTGGGACTTATCTTATTGGGAGTACCTAGATGTTCGGCACTGCATCGACGTCATGCACGTAGAAAAGAATGTGTGCGACAGCTTGATTGGTCTCTTACTGAACATCCGTGATAAAACAAAGGATGGTGTCAACGCACGGCTTAACTTGGCTGACATGGACATCAGGCCGGAGTTAGCACCGACAAGCACTGATAATGGACGAACGTACCTTCCCCCTACGTGTTACACTCTGTCCAAGGCTGAGAAAACAGAACTGTGCCAGTGCTTGCATGGTGTCAAAGTTCCATCTGGTTACTCCGGCAACGTGAAGAAACTTGTTTCGATGCAAGATTTGAAGTTAAATGGCATGAAGTCTCATGATTGTCATGTGCTGATGACACAGATGCTCCCTATTGCAATTAGAAATATTTTACCGATCAAAGTCCGAGAGACAATCATGAGGCTATGTTATTTCTTTAACACAATTTCTCAGAAGGTCATCAATCCCGAAGGACTAGATGCTCTGCAGGACGAGGTGATGACGACTCTATGTCACCTTAAAATGTATTTTCCTCCTTCGTTTTTCGATATCATGGTCCATCTCATTGTTCACGTTGTGTGGGAGATAAAAATGTGCGGGCCCGTATTCCTACGTAGCATGTACCCATTTGAGAGGTTCATGGGAATTCTCAAGTCCTACGTACGGAATCGTTCTCAGCCGGAGGGCAGCATCGTCGAAGGTTATGCAAGCGAAGAGGTCATTGAGTTTTGTGTCGATTATATGGCTCAGATTCAACCGATAGGTGTCCCTCAATCTCGTCATGAGGGGAGGCTGAAGGGTCTCGGAACTATCGGAAGGAAAGCAATCACTCCAGATATGGACACGTATACTCAAGCCCATTTCATGGTGTTGCAACACATGACTGAAGTGGCGCCTTATGTGGACCAGCACAAGGGTGTGCTTCGGCAACAGAATCCGGAGCGGCCGGATGCTTGGATCATGAAGCAACACAACCGTCGGTTCAACCAATGGTTGAAGGAGCAAATCGCTAGGAGCTCGTCGAGTAAGACGCTGACATGGTTGGCAAAAGGGCCGACATTTACAGTTATGACATGGCAAGGATATGACATAAATGGGTACACATTCTATACGCAGTCTCAGGATGTCAAAAGCACTAACCAGAACAACGGTGTCCGCATAGATGCATTCAGTACCGATGGGTCGAGAAACTCGTACTATGGCTTCATAGAAGAGATTTGGGAGCTCGACTATGTGGTTTTCAAGATCCCCTTATTTCGCTGCCGTTGGGTGCTTCTCCCACAGGTGAAGGTTGATAAGTACGGTGTCACGACCGTGGACCTCCAACGTATCGGGTACAAAGACGAACCATTCGTACTCGCCAATCAAGTTGTTCAAGTTTTCTATGTAACCGACCCGGCAAATAAGAAACGCCATGTAGTTCTTCATGGAAAAAGGAGAATTGTCGGAGTGGAGAATGTAGTGGACGAGGAGGAATACAATCAATTTGACGAGTTACCTCCTTTTGGAAATGGCATAAGGGTCGACGATGAACAACGTGACGAAACTAGTTACGTACGCATTGATCATGATGAAGGGCTAATTTTTAAAGGAAATAAGCAAGTACAATAAGAATGTATATGTGAAAATGTGTGACAATTTTGAGATGTATATGTGAACATGTGTGACAATTTTGAGATGTATATGTGAAAATGTGTGATGTAGTCAATTTTGAGATGTATATGTGAAAATGTGTGACAAAATGTGTATATGTGAAAATGTATATGAGTATTGGCATTTATGTATATGTGATGTATATGTGTGATGTACATGTGATGGTTGATATGAATGCAGCTGGTTGGTGGTGTATATGAATGCAGCTGTTTGGTGGTGGATATGAATGCAGCTATGGTTATTGGTGTTGTCTTAATAACTACAGTCGCAAAGGCTTATCACAGATGGTTCTGAACTTAGAACCATCTGCGATATCAATATCACAGACGGTTCTAAGTTTAGAACCGTCTGTGATATTTATCACAAACGGTTCTAAGTTTAGAACCATCTGTGATAACCTCCCTATATATACCCTCTGGCTAGGGTTTTCCCTGTGCGCTGCGCAGTTATTCGATCTAGATATGATTAAATCCCGAGCCCGTCGTCGCCTCCGCTTCCCCGAACCTTCGTCGGCCGCCTCCCCGAGCCCGTCGCCGGCCGCCTCCGTCGAGCCCGTCGCCGGCCGCCTCCTCGGAGCCGGTCGCCGGTCGCCTCCCCTGAGCCCCTCATCGAGCCCGTCGCCGGCCGCCTCCCCCGAGCCCCTCGTCGAGCCCCTCGCCGGCCACCTCCCCTCGATTACCGTCTGCATTGTGAGCACTTTCTGTGATGGACTAGGGTTTTGAGTATTGTGAGCAGTTTCTGTGATGGACTATGGCTTTGAGCATTGTGAGCATTGTTTACTGCAGTAGCTTAATTAGTTTGCTATTTGGTACATATTACATTGGTACATTGTTTACTGCAGTAGCTTAATTAGTTTGCTATTTGGTACATTATTTACTGCAGTAGCTTAATTAGTTTGCTATTTGGTACATACTACATTGGTACATTGTTTACTGCAATAGCTTAATTAGTTTGCTATTTGGTACATATTACATTGGTACATGAATTGTTTACTGCAGTAGCTTAATTAGTTTGCTATTTGGTACATTGTTTACTGCAGTAGCTTCGTGAGCAGCCGACATAGCCGACTTCTTCGGTGAGCGACTATCCATCTGCTTCTTCCCACTTCTTCTCTTCATCTCTGGTCTCCGGATCACGTACGCCAGTAGCGATGATTCAGAATCATCGCTACTGGCGTACGTGATCCAGAGACCAGAGATGAAGAGAAGAAGTGGGAAGAAGCAGATGGATAGTCGCTCATCGAAGAATTCGGCTATGTCGGCTGCTCACCGAATAATCTGGGAATGTCTTTTTTTGCACTTTTGTAATAAAATTGCCTTAAATTTTGCGGGAAAAAGAAGGATTGTCGGAGTGGAGAATGTTGTGGATGAGGTTCCCAGATAAAGAAATCTTGCGATTGTTGCAAAAGATACATGGAGCATTTGGGTGGAAAGATGAACTATTTCGTCATGCGCCTGACGAAACAGTTCATCTTTCCACCCAAATGCTCCATGTATCTAGCCAAAAAACAGCAAATGAAGCAAGTGACCTACTCTAGTGTTCCCGTTCAATGAACCGGATACACTAGTTTAGGGACTTTGCTATTTGGTTTATAGTATTAGCAACTAAAGTAGGTGCTAAGATAGGCACATCACCCCCTCTCTATGTCCATATCACCCCCTCCCTTCTCCCCCTCCCCTCTACTCCTCTCCTCTCGTCCAATTCAATATGATCACTTTCTCATCTTATCTTAATAGACCCACAAAATGAGCAACATGTCACCCGCGCATTCTTCAACATCATCGCCGGAGGCGTCCGCTCCAACATCAAGACGCCAAGAAAGAGGACTATCGAAGAAGCCTGATGGCCGACAGACCATCACAGCGGTAAACGCATCTGGGGTCCCTATCCTTCCTCAAAAAGCGGTAAACGCATTCCGAAGCATCGTCGGAATAGTTGCACGAGAACGAATTGAGATCACACACAATTCGTGGAAGAACGTGCCTGACACTCGAAAACGTGAGCTGTGGACCGAAATTTTGGCATCGTTAAAGTTCCCAGAAGAACACCTATACGCTGTGCAACGACAAACCTACCTAGCGGCGTGCAAAACATGGAAGAACTTCAAGAGCACGCTTGTCAGGAAATACGTGGAGACGGACGAAATGCCTTTTCATAAATACCCATTCCTGGAACCACAATGGGAAGAGTTCAAGGTGATGAAGACGTCCGAAGATTTCAAAAGTACAAGTACGGCGCACAAGGCCCTCCAGGCAAAAAACACACACCCCCACAGACTTGGCACAGCTGGGTATGCGGGTAAAATCCCGCAGTGGAGGAAGGAGGATGACTTGGCAGCTGCACAGGACATTGCCCCGCCGTTTTCCAATATCCCGGATGACCGCGCTCGAAATTGGATTTGAGCAAGGTCATCTACAACGACATTGGGGGACGTCTCCTTTCGAAACCCTGCAGACCAGCAAGTGTCCCAGCGCCTGGTAAGATATCGATAGAACTACGTAGCTTGTAATTACTCCACAACTTCGTACGAATTGAAATGACATTTCGTGCTCTTGCAGGAAGAGCTGAGTTTTGAATCTACCCTGGGATCATTCCAGGGAACAAGGGAGAATGATATGCTCTCCGTGGCCTTGGGAAACAAGGAGCACCTGGGTCGTACGAGAGGCCTTGGGCTTTACGTTCCTTGGAAACATGGTTTCCAAGATGACTCCGGAATGTATCGGCGTAGGAAGAGAAACAAAGCCGAGCGTGATGCACAGCTACGAGAAGAGATCAAGGAATCTCTTAAAGAGGAGCTACTGGATTCGCTGGCTGATGTAATCAGAGATGAGGTGCGGAAACAGACAGAAAGTCAGCAGGCCGCCACCACCGCTGCTATGCTAGCTAGCCTGCACAACCGTCCGAGTAGCTGCACGTCCAATCCGACGCAAACCCAGTCTAAATTTCCTGTGGACGACATCCTGGTAATAATTATTACCACTCGAATGCTTGCTCCATTGGTAGGCCTATTCGAGTAGCTAATTTTGTATCGTTATGTAGGAGCCTACGAAGTGCAAGCTCCAAGTGAGATATGGCTCCATTCCCTTGTACGCTGCTTGGGGCCAGGCATATTCGTCTAGTAACGGGGCCATGGTGCACGGTCAAGCTTTAGCGCCAGGCTTCGCAAAAGTTAATGTGGATGGTGTGTATGTCAATTTTGAGGTGGTCCCGCTACCGAAGCTCCCCAACGACGAGATCGTGACTTTAGGACAGACCATTGGAACATTCATCCAGTGGCCCAAAAGCGACATCTCCCTGGAGGCTTCTTCACCGGTGGCAGGACCAAAGCAACATGCACTGGTGCCATCTCCATTACAAGACCAGTCGGTTCCACCACCAGTGGCAGGACCAAAGCTACATGCACTGGTGCCATCTCCATTACAAGACCAGTCGGTTCCACCACTGGATACTGCACCGGTGCTATCTCCACGGGTCCTATTCTCGCCAGAGCAACTTGCACCGTTGCTACCTTCAAAGTCAACTGTCGTGAAGTCGAGCTATAGCCGAGGCAGCAAGGCCAGCAAGGGCAAAGCAAAGAAGACCAATGATGATATTCCGTACCTACCTTTGGCCCGCAAATTCGTGCTTGGAAAGCCGTTGCTCGAGCAAAAAGACCTCCAAAAGCTACCACATAGTTGCATGCAATTGCACACGTGGTATATGCAGCAGTCCAATAAGCCAGAGGGAGAACGGACCTCAAGTATCACTGTCAAATTCACGTCGGATGATTTCCACCACAGTCTTCAAGAGTGTATGTTCGTGGTCGCCTTTGAGGATTTATTCGATCTGTTCATGCTCAACGCTCTTGACGTCTCAATCATTCGATGCTGGACGCTGTAAGTGTATACAATCACAGTCTCCGTTAATGTCATACCGATAAATGCCATATCTAATTTTTTGCTTTCGTGTGTATATATATAGACACATGCTGATTAAAGCTAGATTATCCAACTCATCAGCTGGTTTCTTGGACCCACACTTGGTCGCCAAGGAAACCATCGACCAGGATACACCCCTCGTCCAGAGGTACATTGCATCAGGACTGCTGGGTTGCCGCAATAAGGAATATGTACTTATGCCCTTCCATCAGAACTTTCATTGGATTTTAATAGTAATTGTACCAAAATGGAACAAGGTATATTACCTTGATTCCCTAAGTAAGAATAAAATGGACTTCACAGTTGTCAGCCAAGTAATCGATAGGTA
This sequence comes from Dendrocalamus latiflorus, assembly GCA_017311315.1. Taxonomy (NCBI): domain Eukaryota; kingdom Viridiplantae; phylum Streptophyta; class Magnoliopsida; order Poales; family Poaceae; genus Dendrocalamus; species Dendrocalamus latiflorus. Next base: position 24,269,298 of record CM029615.1, read on the forward strand.
AGCACATATTCTCCATACATATCTACATTGTACTCTTTGTTTCCTTCCGAATGATTAAGGTTAACTTTTTCGAATTACGTAGGGCGTTCGCGACGTACATTGAAATGGGAGGTGACTCGAAGCGCGGGGCCAAAGGCCTGCTGACACATGTTCAAGATTTTAAGGTATTCGCTATTTCACATTAATTAATCCTATGCAACAGTTGGTACTAATGCCTCTTGAACTAACACATTCCATTTTTTGCAGTGCCACCAGCAGCAGCCGGGCAACACATGTGGATACTACGTTTGCCAACATATGGAACTACTCCTCGATTCCTCGAGGCTCACCAATCCCAAGGTTTGTCACTCTTCCCATAATTACTTCATACTTATCACGTTACATATATACGCACATTGATATTCCTATCAACAGACTGCGTCCATCCCGTCAACTGCATTGAAACAGTCTAATCTTGGAGGGATTCGAGGAGAGTTGGCGTACTTTTTGCTGACTCAAGTCATAAAGTCAGGAGGACGGTTCCACTGCGCACCATGATTTCTTATTGGTCTTATCACTAAGTGCAAATGCAGTGTAGATCTTTTGTAACTGTGCATTTGTTAATGGATATTTCATTTCAATTCAATTAATCGATTTGTGAAATGGATGCATGCTTTATGTTTGTGAAATGAAGTGCGATGTCAATTGGATGTTTTATGTCTGTGAAATGTATCTGAAAGGAAATGAGATGTGTGAATTGTATGTTTTTGTCTGTGATTATCTGCTTATTTCAGAGGGCATGGCTAGCATTTCCTGAGGCTAGCCAATAACAGAAATGTATGTAGGGGTCGAAGGGAATATCACAGACGATTTTTGAGTAAAAACTGTCTGTGATAGCTGATAATCACAGACGGTTTTTACTCAAAAATCGTCTGTGCTAATCAGCTATCACAGACGGTTTTTACTCAAAAACCGTCTGTGATAGCTGATAATCACAGACGGTTCGAAAACCGTCTGTGATGACCTTCGATTATCACTGACCCATAAATACAGACGGTTCACAAAACCGTCTGTGATGACGTTTTCAAACCGTCTGTGATGACCTTTTCTGTAGTAGTGATTCGATTCGTATTCGATTCATTTCTAAAACCCATGAAAAATCCATACAAATTTTGTGATTCAAAATTTGAATTTAGGCGGTTTAAAACCGATAACCGGTCAAAAACCGGTGAAAAATCAGCAAAACCGCTAGGAATCCGTTTTATCCGATATTCGTATTCAAGAAAATCTGTATTTGAAAATATCCGTATTCGAGAATATTCGTATCCGTATTTGAGAATATTCGAATCTGTTTCATATTTATTTTAAAAATATGGATTTGTATTCGCATTTGAGACTATTCGATCGTATCCGATCCGTTTTCACCCCTAACCAAATATAATAAGGCGCCATCGTTGATCGACTGCTTGGCCTACAAATGCCCTTTCTTCCCCGTGGCACCTGGCCGGGCTGCGCTCCAACCCACATTGTGCCTCAACCCATGATGCACTATTCTAGATGGCAGGTCCTTACATATGTTTGGATATATCTAGCGTCAAGCTTATTATTTGAATCTCATCGTTAAGAATATTTCCATAAAGAACAATGTTCAATTACTGTCCTTGAAAAAAAAACTCTAAAAAGAAAAGAAGTGACAAAATGAAGAAAAGAGGTTGTGTTCTTATTCATCCAAAACAATTTCTCGTAGCTCTATAGAAGGCACTGCAACAATCAAAGCTCATTGAGAAAACTCCAATGATGTGGCACCTGGCTTCATTACGATGAACCGCATTCCAACATTTATGCAACAATTTTATGCTATTCGTACTATTCCAATTTTCATTGGATTCATGGACTTCACTAACCATGAAGGTAACAAGAAACTATAAGTGAAAATCTTCACCAGAGATCTGATTAAGCAATTAGCTTGCCATATATACATCAGACAATTAATTGTGGGTATGGACACATTCATACTTTCCTAAGGGAAACTGAACAAACATTGTCACAATTTCGAAGGGAAATATATTATAGACTCATCAAAGGATCTTACAAACTATCTGTGCATGCCGCCTCCTCCAAACATGTAGGGATTTTTCTCAAGGTTAAATTACACGTAGCACTTAATCATCTCCTATGACTAGTATAAGCATAACGGATGGGCCAAAAGTTGCTCCAAATTAACAAAGAGAATGCACTATTTTTATTCTTAGCAAATGTGAACCTTCCAATAAGAATAATTTGTACCATCAAATAAATGTGTCTGGCCAACATTCACACCGTCTCCTAGCATCCCCACTCAAGGTGGTAAAGCCCTATTTGAGCAACCTTGGTCTGATACCAATTGAAATGGATTGAATTGGATGCCTAAGAGAGGGGTGAATTGGGATTCTTTTTGGCAACAAAGGCTAATTAAAAATTTAATCTTTACTAGCCCAACCTAAGTGGCTAAAGTTTCTAGTGAAGTTTTGCAACCTAGTTCTAACCCTATACAATTCTAGTGAGCTAAGAAATGAAATAGAATAATGAAAGTGTAAAACGTAAAAGAGATAAGGAACACAACTGATTTTTTTTACTGAGGTCTCAGAGATTTGGTGATCTCCCCTACTCCTTGTTAAAGCACTACACGAGAGTCTAGCTCTAACTTGAGACTGTGCAAGGAATCAAACCATCCACATGTGGTAGTCCTTCTCTACTCTAGATAGGTGGACTCTAAACCTTCATAAGTCTCCCGGTACCTTTCACAAGCACCTCCAAGGAAGATCACCAAGCCAACGCCTCTAAACTATCTAGGAGTCACCAACCTCCAAGAGTAATAAGCCCACGACACTCGCTTAACCCAACAAGGTAAGCAACTAGGAGTGATGCATAATCTCATACACTCAAAGATATCCAATCAAAGCTTGAAAGAGCTCTGAAATTCCTCAATAAGATGAACACTGAAATGGGGTTGCAAGACTTATAAGTTGAACCCCCGTAGAGTCTATTTGTAGCTCCTCTCCTCATAGACTAGCCGATAAATACAAATATTTCAAAATATCTCTTTCAGTCGGATCATCCGACCCACTCAAATTATCTGGTTTAAATACCTCCAATGGTAAAAAATATAGTCGTTACACACACTCAGATCGTCCGACCCAACTTAGATTATCCGACCCACTCAGATCATTTGGGCTAGTGCAACTTCTCAAGAAAACCTTCTTTGTGAAATTGATCTGGGTCATCATCCGACCCACCCGGATTATCCAACTCATATGGAAATCATCTTAGACCAAGTCTCTGTCCAATTGATCTGACCCATGGTCTGACCCACTCGAATTATCCAGGTCCCTTAGAGCACTTCTTTGTAGAATTGACCGACCTTTAGTCTGGGTCACTCAAATTATCCGACTCCTATTATAGCTTCAACACATGTCCTCCGTAAAATTAATTTAATCCACGCTCCGGATCACTCAGATCATTCGACTCCCATTGAAATCCACTGGACATACTCTCTGTTAAATTGATCTGACTGATGATCTGACCTAGTCGGATTATCCGACTTAACTTTGAATTTTCTAACAAAGTATGAAATTCACATACTTTCCAAATGTGGCATTCTCATTTGGTTTCTTGGCTTCCTTTAACTAGATATGATCTAGAAAGACCTAGTGTACATCACAACTAACTACCCAACCACACCAACCTTAAGCTATTAGCCTTAACCCCTTAATAGTAATGCCAAAGCAAAAAAAACAAAATCTATAAGTAAAATGAGCCAAACTCGATTCCTTGGATCATTTCTAGTCACAAGATACTTAATATTTATGTTTAACCATCATTTACACCGTTTGGAGACCCATGAATACCAAGAGCTCCCGATATACCAATGTAAGTACTAACTTATTTTAAAATCTTGAAACATGGTTAGTCCCGACAAACAAACGTCTTTAATCACCTAATCACTCAAATATCTGAAATTAGGGACGTAGATGATTGCACGCCTTCGAGCGCTTCGTTCTCTCCGTCCTCGCGATGGGTTCTTCCGTTCCGCTGTTCCGGTCGTGCTATGCTTGCCATTCGATCTCCCCTTCCCTATGTGAATCCTAACTGCGTCCTGTCTATCTTGTTTCTTCTTCATCCGGGGGGGCCTCTTCTTCTTTCTCTACTGACGCTGTAGCCGGTTGTTCTTCCGTTGTTTCCCGTCTTCGTCAAGCTGTGGCCGCGTCTTCGTTCACGGCTCCCTCCCTCCGGCGATGTTCAGTGATTCGTGGTACATGTTGTGTTGTCGCTTGTTTTTTCTTCGTAGCGCCATGCTACCCTCCGTCAGGAAGATGTTTCGATTCCTTCACCAGGCTGCAATCTTAGATAGATGGTAACGCAGACTAGCCGTGTCTGGTCGGGCGTCGTGATTTTAAATAGGATTGTTTTTTTTTCTAACAGGATCGGATTGTAGAATCACGATACTTTTAAAATTTTAAAAGTGTATATATCTTATATAAAATTATATTATATTTCTAAATATGTAAGTCTATAGTAGATTTTTTGAATTTAATTTTGTAATTTAAGTACACTTATTCATGTTATATTGAATTAAGATTGATTTTTGAAACCTATTTAAGTATTTTGAATGAACTAACAATCTAAAAATGCAATATGTCAAGGATAATACTTTTTCCCCTTAGAACAACATGTAAACAACAAAACAAAACAAATTAAACTAGTGCAGCTTAAACTAATAATAGGTAATATAAAATTTTATACTAACATAGTTTGTTGTCAGGATCACGATCCCATTGTGATCCTTCCTGATCCTAACGATTTCACAAGCTGGATCACGATCCCACTGCGATACTATCTGATTCTGATCCATATTGCGATCCATGTCATCTACCTCTGGTAAGATCATAGAATCATACGATACTACGGTACGTGTCATTGATACTGACAACCTTAGGGTGGCCCCTCAAAATCAGAATTGTTTGTGCTCAACTCAACGAGGTTACGGACAAGACGCCCGACATCTAGGCCGCGAGAAGCCGAGAGCGGCGCTGGGCCGTACTGGTGTTGGCGCCGCCTAGCAGGGTACGTGGCACCGGATGGAATGCTGATCCTCACGGTCTATGAGATAGGCCATCCCTCGATCTAAGCCCTGATCAACTCGGCTTCTGGCTTATTTTTCACTATTCATAAGTTTCGTCTTTTTCTGTACTTTTGACTTTTTGTTGAGTTTTTTTGTCGGTTCTTTTTTTCCCGTATTTGTTTGTATTATATGTAATGGGCTAACATATTTTTTTATTTTTAAATTTTTTTAAATTTAATTATGCTAAATAAGCCTCTGTTAGCTACAGTGCTTTTTTCAGTCAGCTACAGTGTTTTCAGCCATAAGCCACGAGCTTTTCAGCCGAACCATCACCACCTAAATTTCCCTAACCCCGGAGGAGTTCGGAACATTGGACTTACGAACCTTGTAAAAATCGTCCTAATCTCTCACCGATTTCAACAAATTCGAGTAGTATTGCCTTATTCACCGTATAATTCAGCCAACCACCGGAACTCGTCGGAGAAGTAGACGACGGCCGGAGCATCGCGTCGGATGCCCGGCCCACAGTATCATCGAAAATGGAATCCTATAGAAACTTTTCCTATCTAGCCCTTTGGAACCAATTAATGAACGAGCATCTAGGATCTGTGTGAAATTCCTGTGGAATGGCTCAGGAATTTTGGAGGAAAAGGAATATGAGGTCAGCCCACACTTCAAATTTATCTCGAAAAAAAAAACTTGTGTTTCAAAACAGCCCATTTAGGCTTCGCTTATTTCGGCTTAAGTTTCTGACTTATTTTTTCACTATTCCTAAATTTCGTTTTTTCCTGACTTTTCGGCTTTTTTAGTTTTTTGCCAGTTTTTTTTCTGTATTCGTTTGTATTACACATGATGGGTTAACCTATTTTTTCTATTTTTAAATTTTTAAATTTAATTATGCCAAATAAGCAACTATTAGTTACAGTGTAATCTCAACCAGCTACAATGTAATTTCAGCTATAAACCACCAAATTTCAGCCCAAATAAGCGGGATGTTAATCTTAGTAGACATTAACACAACAGGCGGTGCTTCCGTGCTCTCCTAGAAACAAAATTGCACAAGTCTTGAGACAACACTATTTGCAATGGGTTGGCTAGTCTCGAGCCAAACCCTTGATATGCTTTAGAATGTATGCTTTTACTTTGGAGAGAGCATTGAAGCATGCACCTCTTACACAAGAACTTTCAGCAGCTCCAGATCTCCTGCACGCTATCGGCAGGCTGAGCAAACCCCTCCATGATGAGGGACAGCGCCATGGCCTTGTAGGCCTGCTGGGTGAAGTGGATGCCGTCCCAGCTCATGTGGCGCGCCGGATTCGCGCACGTGCTCGTGCCCGGCGCGCCACACATCTGGTTTATGTCGAAGTTGTGGGTCCCACCTGCACCACAACACGCCTTGAGCAGTGAGCCCTCGTCAAACCCTGCAAGGACACATGTCGGCTCCGATCAGACATCGGGTCAATGATGGCCACTTACGGGTTGTTCTTTTGAACTGTAGCTTGTTAGTCTAATGAATAGTAACTACTGAAATGCCGAAAAGAACAATGGCCTATATCATTCGCCTTGACCGCTTTAAGATTCGTGCGCATCGAATCCGAGCTCCGATTTTCTGGTCACCTAGGATGGAAGCGTGGTCCAGGAGGTGCATGAACGCGCCGTAGTAGTCGGCGTAGACGATGGAGACGTCGGAGTTTGTCTTCCTTAGGCCGTCAATGGCTGCCTGGAGCTGCTGGTTGTGGTACACGGCGAAGGAGTTGTAGCTCTTGAGGCAGCTCCTCTCGTCGTAGTCCGCCGGATGCGCCGTGGAGAAGAGGGTGAGGTAGCTCGGCGAGCACCCGATCGGGAAGTTCCCCGGGATGACGATCTGGGTCGCTCCTAGCTCAATCAACTCCTTAATTAATTTAACAGTAAGTTGATTAGTCCATGATGAGCTCATGTACAAACCCAATTAGGGCGTTGAGTCCGCTCAACGAACTTTGACGAAGGTGCCCTGAAACTAGCATGCATCTTGTTAATTAGTACTACTGAATTTTTTTAAATTACCAACCTACACGCGTTAGGTGTAGTGATAGCAACCTGTAAAATGAACAAACTAAGTGCTAATCCATCTACCTAGATACCAACATAACTAGAGAGGTAGACAGTTTATGTAAGTTACATAGGAGTTTCATGTATAAGACAGTACAGGGGCGGAGCCACATCCCGAACAAGATAGGCTTCAGTCTGAGGTATGAAAAAATATCTAGTATATTTCTCGGGTAAATTCAGTCTAATCTGGATAATATTTTTAAAGAATGTCTATACAACATTCGACTATTTTTTAGGACAAAAATAGTCAGATTGATCTGGGGCGTTAGATCTCCATCCAACGGATCCACCCATATAAGCCCCCCTAAAAAAAATGACCCCCTAAAAAAATGATCTAGAGCGTTGGATCTCCATCTAACAGCTCAAAATCTGGCTAATTTTATCCTCAAAAACAGTCAAATATTTTATAGACACTCCCATATTTTTATGGTTAAGTTCAGATAGTCTAGATCATTTTATCACTGAGCTTAGAGCGTAATCAAATCCTGACCCACCACTGAGATAGTATTACACTAGCAGAATTCCTACGAGATTCATGCGTTACAAACAGGGCCTAGTTACTTGCCTTTGCGATGTTCACTATGCTCTGCACGACCTGTGGCACGTAGGCCTTCGTGGCCTCGATGGACCTCCCCTGAAAGAAGGCGTAGTTGTAGTCGTTCCCGCCGATCTCCCCCAACAAGAACAGCGCTCCGGCGAGCTTCTTCGCGCAGTCTGGGATTCAGCCGCGCACATATTGCACATGTAAACATGAAATTCATTTTGCAAAGAGGGATTCCAAACGATCGATGCATAATATATACATCGTTAATTTTGCGGTTTTAACTCCGGCGGTGACTGGGTAGCGGCTAGTAGGGCAACCCTTGCTTCTGGTGTGCCTTTTGCTTGTTACGTACCTTCCGGTGAAGGGCACGTCGAGTTGAGGTGCGACTTGAACCAGTCGAGCTGTGAGCTCAAGGGCACGTTCGCCGGCGGCATCATGATGCCGCTCTGCAGCAGGTGCGACCCGTCGAGCGCCGTCGCGCCGGCCACCGCGAAGTTGACGCCGTTGTCGAAGTCGGCGGTCTTGTCCAGGTAAGGGTTGATCAGCGGCAGGTTGAGCGCCATTGCTGCACGCAAGATCGATGTTGGTCGGTGGTCACAACTCACAAGAACATTGCACGGTGAAGATGGTACGAGTGTAGGACACACGGCGATATGAGCCGCGTACCGAAGTAGTCGATGATGAGGAGGCCATCGGAGCAGCGGCCGGTGGGCTTCTTGAAGGTCTCGCCGTAAGGGTAGCTACCGATGGAGGCGAAGAAGCCGACGGCGCCCTCGCGGAGGAGGTTGCCGGTGTCGGCGATGGAGTCGCCGAAGCTGTATATCGCGTTGATGGAGCAGGCCGGTGCAGCCGAGTCCGTGAGCGCCTGGAACAGCAGCAAGGTTAGGAGGATCTTCGCATTAGAAGAAGCCGCTGCAGCTGCCATGATCGATCACTCGCTGGAACTGCGCTAGATGTGCTGCAAGGATAGGTGTGGCTTGGTTATAATCAGAATGCAAGGACAGATGGTTTTCATTTGGTTGGAAAATCTTGCAGTTGGGTTTGTAGTTTGTTTGCAGGCTAGACTCCAGAAACATTATGTTTGGTTTTGTGCTAAACTTCAATTTGATCAGGTGGACTGCTTGTGTACTTGAGTTGACAGATGAGGACATGCATGAGCTTGTTGGTGAGCATTTGGTTAACCTAACAAACTAACCATGGAGGGCATGGTTGCCTTTTTTTCAGCTAGACAGGATGCTAACGGCCCGTTCTTTTTTTGATTTTGGTTCCTTCAAAAATCAAAATAAATAGAATGATTTTTTGAATCGGATTCTCCAAACAGCTTTCTAAACCTTAAACCATATATGCCATCTATGTCTCTACTGTCCATTACTATTTTGAAAAATATAAATAAAACCTATAAGCTAGACTCAGTCCAAAAAAACAAGGGCATTGCCAGCTTCCACATTCCGCTAGATCAGTCATAGTGAATTACTGAATTCAGAAATGTCGCCTATTGCAAACAGCTCACCAGACACCAGCTCAATGTTGTATTCACGTACGAGGGCCTGGCCTCCAATTGCCATGTGGCAATGGGATAGTTTGGGCGTGATTTTTTTAAATAATTCATATTTTATTCGAAATAATAGAAATATACCCGCACAAATATTTTTTTTTATCGAAATAGCCTCCAGTCGCCTAACCGTTGGGCGACTGGACCCTATTGCCTAACGACCGCGTGATGCACAAGCAATCCGTGAGTCGCCAAGCGGTTAAGTGACTGCAAATCCAGTTGTCCAACCCTTCGGCAACTAGAGACGCATATAAATCGGTCCTCGTAGGGTATTCGCCACTACTGCAGCTGTGCTTGTTCGAGCGCTTCAGCCTCGAACGGCCCATGCTCGAGAACATCACTCCGTACGGGGTGGAGATGTACCTAGAGAGCGACATGGATCGACCTACGATGGGTTCTCTCTGGTGCCATAGACGGGTAAGTAGTCTGACTTGCAATTAATTCCTTCGTATTATGGATCATCGTATGTAACAGCTGGTATTCCTTGTAGGTACATTTCGCGCACGTACAGGTTACATGGCATAGATCTTCGTGTAGTAGTTCGACCGACTCACGGCTGACGACGTGTGCTGAGAGCCATACTCACCTGAGGCACTGGAGAGCCGCATTGCTGATGGGCTGACCTCGTTGTGTTGGCGTGATTAGGCTTTCTGGCTAACTCAGCAGAAGCTCATGTTCAACGTCTTCATGGAGGACTACGCAGCGCATCGTGTCATGCGCTAGTTCAGCCTACATCAGGTCGTTCCAGTACCAGTCGAGCGACCTGTGCCGACGAACGTACAAGCGGTAGTTAACACCGAAGTCCTCCCTCCTTTTGAGTGGAAGGTCTCCCTTTGGTGACCCTTGTTCGACTGACACCTCGACATCTACCATGGTATGTTACTTTAGGACGGAGAAGCTAGCTAGTTCTTCCTACTTACAAGGGGTGGTGGTGCATTTTATAGCATGTGAGGTGTCGCAGCGTGCATTATGACAAACCGTGTCATGTGCAACCTTTGTGTAGTGACTACACCAGACGGAGTAGCTTTGTGCAACGATAAGACCGCACGGAGCAGCTATGCGTAGCAACAAGACCACACGGGGGCAGCTTCACACAATGAGAAGATAAGACGGGGCAGCTTTGTACAGTGAGAAGACCAGACGAAGCAGCTTTGCGCAGCGACTACATCAGACGGGGCAGTTTTGTGCAGCGACAAGACCACACGGGGCAGCTTTGCATAGTGATAAGACCACACGAGGTAGCTTTGCGCAGTGACGAGACTACACGGGCCAACTTTGCATAGTGATAACACCAGATAGGGTAGCTTTGCGTAGTGACTACACTAGACGGGGCAACTTTATACAGCGACAAGACCACACGGGGCAGCTTTGCATAGCGATAAGACCACACGGGCTAGCTTTGTACAGCGACAAGACCAAATGGTGCAGCTATGGATGACACGTTTCTCACATGCAATTTGATCAGGAATCGTGAGGCAAAAGGAGAATACGCAAATATGTCATTTAGTCCAATCAGATATGAACTGGTTGTATGGATATACTGAATGATCATGAGCTAGTCGGACATATCATAAACTGGTATACGAACTTATCGTATGGGATATAGATTGATCGTAACCAGATATAAAATGGTCGTAAGGAGTTATGAACTGATCATGAGTGACTAATACTTGGTTGCAGATCATATTGCATAAGGTTCATCCAGTTTGAACTCTATGCATATTTGAGGGTCAATATATCCTGCTAGGGACTACTATCGACTAATGATTAGAAATGTGTTTTTAAGTTACAACTATGTATACATGAACCTATAAGATCACACACTTAACAGATTAGAACTATAAGGGTCTGGATGATAGACTCTGAGCGGGATATAATTTCTACTCGTATTGTATAAGGATTCGGTCGAATGCTCTATATAAAGTAGTGCATTAGGTTATAGGAAACAAGAGTGAGAGATCGCACCACCCACAAAATCCATAGCTGTCTCCTTCCAAAGGTCATACTGTGTGTGCTGGTGCTAGCACACCAGCACATAGCATTCTATCCTTAGATGTGTGGATTTTGGTAGAGGCGCTGCTGTGACTTCAGCAATGATTGGGATGATCAGAAGGGAAGACATTCAGCTCATGGAGATCAACTACTGCTAGAGGACGATCGACTTCTGAGGATCGCTTTTCCAAAAATATTAGATGATCAACTACTTTTATCATACTAATGCGCACTATATTGAACTAGATTGCTTCACTCTTCTTGTACTGTACTGTGTGTCTAATAATAATAATTTATAATTTTTTACTTGTATGATTTAGTGATTTACCCTTCAGAGTTCATAGAGGCAACGTTGACGCTATCTTTGTTGGATTGCCATGGAAAACCACTTCACTTGCAGACAGAAGGTAGGTGAGCTTAGAGGTGGGACTTGGGCCGGGCTTCTTTGGGCCAGCCCGAAGCACGGCCGGCACGGCCCGGCCCAAGCACGGCCTGGTCCGACACGTGGCGGGCCGTGCCGGCACGGCACGAACGGTGGGCCGGGCTAGGCTTCAAAATCCGGCACGGTGGGCGGCACGGCACGGCACGGCAGATCGGGCCGTGCTCGGGCCGGCACGGCACGAAGAGCACGGTTGGCCAGAAACTATTTAAAATTGATTTCTTAACTATAGTAAATTGTATTCATGACTCTCCTTGAGCTTTTCTATTTGACTAGTTGGGTAGGCCTATGCTAGATTGTCGGGTGATGTCCACATACGCCATAGTCTAATTTGCACCAAGATATGCATTCCATTGGACTAGATGACCAAGTTCGAAGGTGAAATGGCATGAGACAATAGAATCGAATTTTAAGTAGGTTTTTAATAAGGCGGATACAAGAGAAAGGAAGATAGCGGCCACCGCTACCATTGTCGCTATCGCTTTTGTCGTGTATAGTTACTTTGGGCTGGGCTTGGGCTGGCACGGCACGAATGCCGGCACGGTGGGCTTTGGGCCGTGCTTGGGCCTGGCCGAAGACGAGGCGGGCCGGCACGGCACGGCACGACGAGATGACTGGGCCGAACCGGCACGGCACGATGCGGCCCGAAGCACGGTTGGCCTGGGCCGTGCCGGCACGGCACGGCCCAATTCCCACCTCTAGGTGAGCTGCTCTCTGACTATATGTCTAGAGCGCTGGAGTAGGCATACCCCCATGTCAACTTGATAGATGCCAGATCAGGTTCGTACCAAAGATCATTGTGAATCTTTATTGGATGTCCTATATAGGCTGCTGGTCTTTTCGTTCTGACATATCCAGTCATGCATCTGAATGCAACAAACACCGTTTTCACGTCGGAATCGATCAAGTGACAAAATAAAATGGAAAGTGATACATATACTGTGTCGCCTTTACTAACATAGAAGTAAGGTCCGTTTGGAACGCTGAGTTCCAAAAAAAAAATCACATAGGAATTGTACTATTTCTTGTACCTTCTAAACAGACCCTAATATAAATGTACTATTTATGTAGTGTTTTTGTGCTCTTTAAAAACCTAAATTGCACAAATCCTAAATTAGTATAGTCACTACTAGAGTAATATCGAATGACTATTGATCATCCACTTAATTTGTGTTAAGAATTGTGCTTTTTCACTTTGAGCCGTACGTATCAAGCACATCGAATTTTTAGCACTTACCAGGTGACAGCGCCCATCAGCCGACACTTGGGCCATCGAAGCCCAACCATCGGGCAGCAGGGGCTTGCCGCCTGGCCACCAGGCGGCACCCTCTCCCTGCCGCTCCGCTACCGGACGATAGCCTGAATTATGATTTTTTTATATACTATTTATTCAAAATTTTAAATGTATCAAATGAGCTCACAAATTATGAAATTTTATGTGCAGCCTCCAGACATAACGTACTTCATTATGTAATTTTTTTACAATTTTATCTGCTATGAATGTTGCTAAAAAATTCATACGATAATGATAATTTTAGTAGTTATGATATATAGCAAACGAGCTCGAAAAATTATAAAAATTTATGTGCAACCTCCTGACATAGTCAACATAATTGTGCATTTTTTGGGAATTTTATGTGCTAAATATTTGCCATGATATTTTATATTAATTTAATCGTAATTTGCGATACGCGATGCTCATTTAATTAGCGATTGAAATTGGCTGCATATGTGATTGCAGTAGGTTTGTAAGTTATAAATCGAGGAAATGGTTGAATTTAATTTAGACTTGATTAATGGATTTGGAACATTAGAATTTGGTGGTAAGATGGTAACAAGAGACTTTGTTTTGGAGAATTAAGTACGAAAAGACGACGAGATGTGATGTTACGAATTAAAATAGACTTTATAATAATGCAAAGAATAGCACGGCGTACAGGGTTTTGTTACATGCATAAGAAACAGCATCATGCATGCATGATGCAACAAACCAAAGTACCCGTACGATACATATGCGCCTTTTTGTAATGGAGAAAATTTTGACCTTCGGGGGACTAACTCAAAACGGGCCGACCTACTGCGTAGACTGTGGCTATTTTTTCTTCCTTACGAGCTTGACGTTGAACTCCTCGGCGGCCTGTTTTGCCTTGACCGCCATTTCCCTCTTTCTCTCGTGAACCTCGCGCTCCCTGCGCATGCGCGCCTGGAGATGAGCTTTCGTCTCTTGACGTATACGCTCAGTTTGCTCGTCGTTGCGGCGTTCCTTCTCCCGAATCTCGCAGGCCCTTTTGACGTCTCACTCCTTGTAGTCGAGAGTACACTGGTCATATAGGTGGATCTCTAGGTCGATCCACTTGCAGTAGCCATATAGTGGTTCTGGGGACTACGGGTAGATGGGAGAAGTTGTTAGCATATACTTTCAAAGAGAAAAAGAAGAGGAACACACTGTAAATGGTCCTTACCGGCTGACGATAGCTGCTCGTGTCCCAACGGTGGTCCTTACCACTTAATTATGAGCGACAATTTGGTTAATTACATAGTACCATACAGTAACAAATTGTGGGTACCATACATACACAGAAAATTAAAAACTGCAGGTAAATTACTACGACCTACTTACTTCATGATATGAACTATATTAATTATGACTAACTAAATAACATTAATTAACTACAACTACGGGAATAACATCAAAAGCATGTGATAAAAAATTACCTGTCTTTTCAGGCGAAGCATCATCACTGCCTCGTCCTCCCGTCGCGTCCTCTAGAAATGTGCACTGTCTTCTGAAAAGAATAAGCTATGCACTTTTAATTCTCAGCAACGAGTGCAAGAATGAGTTTCTGCGATGAGCAACTCAGATGAGCGATAAGCAACCGCGAGAGGTTCATATTTATAGACGAGCGAAAAGAGAACCCGGTGCGCTCACACCACAAATTAAGGACTCATTGGCGACGCACAGCACCGCATGCAAGGTGGGATGGCATGATAAGACTGACAAATGTGGAGATAAGGGAGCGGGCAAGGGGGGCGGCATGGACATAATGACATATGTGCAAACGAAGGAGCGCACAAGGGGATGGCATGGACAGAGTGACAAGTAGGAGGCAGCGGGAATGGGGGATAGCAGCAACCGGCCGATATATGTGCGAAGGAGAGGGGTCATGCACTGCGAAAGATACCTACCATATGGTGATCGTGCGGTAGCCAATTTCAATCGCTAATTACAATTAAATTAACATAAAATAACATGGCACATCCATAGCACATAAACTTCTCAAAAAATTGTACAATTATGACAACTATGTTGGGAGGCTGCATATAAAATTTCATAATCTTTTTAGCTCATTTGCTATATATCATAACTACTAAAGTTATCATTATTGTATGAATTTTTCAGCAGCATTCATATGGATAAAATTATAAAAAAATTACAAAATAAAGTACGTTGTGTCAGAAAGTTGCACATAAAATTATGCAATTTGAACATATAGTAGATGAAAAATCATAATTCAGGCAGGTGATTAAGCTGGCTAATTAGCTGGCTTAATCACCTACTGTCCGGTGGGGGTGGCAGGGAGGGCGCCGCTTGGTGGCCTGGTGGCAGGCGGGTGGCCGCCTGGTGGCTGGGCTCCAATGGCCCAGGTGTCGACTGCTGGGCGTTGTCGCCCGGTGACAGGGTGGCAGAAGTACAATTTCTGTCAATTCCACACGCATATAGCTATTTCTGTGAATATGGGTTGAAAACATGCCAAAAGTGCTGAAAAAATCCACATCTTCATCTAGTATACTCGATATTGTACTCTTCAATGTGGAGTTGTGCACCTTATCCAAGGCCCTCTGACTGACGTGTTGACCCATTCGTTGTCAGTGATATACTATAGAGATATTTATAAAGATGATTATATTACTTCTATATTTATTATTTTTTAAGTAAATATTATTATGTTCCTTAAATAAATTATCATTTATAAAGGTTAGCAAAAATGTGACTTGTTGGTGAATCCTTTTATTTATTGTATGAGGTTATTATAAAAGATCCCTTGTCGGATGCCACTGGTCGAGATGCTAGTGACTTATAGACCAGCACGTGTATTGATTGGTGATCATGTTTTACCGGTCATAGATATAGAGATATCAAATAAATAATGTAGACACATATTAGAAACATGGTGTTAGATTGACCCACCTTGAAACACTATTGAGATTGTTATGTTTTTATGTGTCATCAGTTGGTCTCAAATAATGATAATGTATAATCCTTATACCTGATATCAGTATAATTTTCCATATATGTAATAGCACCCTAGGGATTACAAAACGATACTTCGTAACTAGGTATAGTTATAAAGGTAGCTTTCTATATACTATAAAACATGCAGAGAAATGTGATTTGTCGGATATGAGATTTGCCCCTCATACATAGTAGGAGAGATATCTCTGAGCCCCTCAATGTGGTCAGATAAAGAAAATATATGGCCATGCCACGAGTAGTCGAAGAGTTGACCGTATAAAGTTATCTATCGCTAGATCGAGAGATGGGAAAAGATTAAACGGTCTATAGATGACATGTTTTTCACTTGGAGTTCGATTAGATATCGTGAGGCAAAAGGAGAATACGTAAACAGGTTGATAGGTCCAACCGGATACGAACTAGTAGTATGAGTATACTGACTAGTCATGATCTAGTCAAACATATCATAAACTGGGCGTATGTGGATATGAATGTGACCATATACAATCTGATCGTAAGGAGTTATAAGCTGATTGTGAGTGACTAAGACCTGGTTGCCGATCATATTGCATAAGGTTTGACCATATTAATCTTTGTGTATAGTTGGGAGTCGATATGTCCTGTTAGGGATTGCTACCGACTAGTGGTCGTCAAGGTATTTCTGAGTTACAACCAAGTATACATGAACCTGTAGAGTCATATACTTAACGGATTGGAACAATAAGGGTCCAAATGATAGACTTCGTGTAGAATACGATCTCTACTTATACTCGTATTGGATAAAAATCCAATTGGAGCCTCTTCAAGTTGGATATGATCTCTAATCGTGTCGAATAAGAATCGGATAGGAGGCTATATATTAAGAGAGGTGTGTGGCTAAGAGTGGTACTGAAAACTGAGGATCAGAAAACTCCCAAGATACACCCATCGAAACCCCCTGCACGACTCTCTATTCTTGAACGTGTAGACTTCGGTAGAGATGCTAGCTGCTGTGACTGCGTCGCTGATCGGAACGATCACTAGAAGGAGACGGTTGGCTCGTAAAGATCAACTACTACTCGTAGATGATCGACTACTTCCACTACATCGACACGCGTACATTGAACCAGGCTATTTTAACCCTTTTTCCATTGTACCGTGTATCTAGTGGTAACAATTCTTGATCTCTTACTCGTATAATTTCCTAATTTACATGATAAAATTTTAATTTGTGCTAACATAGTCTACACCGTATTCCAACATTCATGCATCCCAACATTCATGAGGATCTTTCGAGATATCTGCGTAATGCCAATGCTCCACCTTAAAGACATGCATGGAACGTAGAAGCTTTACAATGAACAATGTAATTTATCCTATAGTCCTGCACAAATTCCGGTACTGTAAACGGGTCTAAAACGAAATACTGCATTTTCAGAAAAACAAATGAAAATTAGAGGAGACATGAAGCGTCAAGCTACAGGTCGCTCCTTGTCGGGCGGACCCACACGCAGATAGGGAATAAACTGGAGTGGTTGGCCAGAGTCGTGCCACTTCAGACTCCGATCTCTGAATCTAATCCGCAAAGCCACACTCCCTCCACCACTCTACGGCTGCACATCCCCATTTCCATCGCTAGCTCCCTTTCGCCTCCTATTCCGGCCGTCCAATTCGATTGAGCGAAGTGCAGCACCTCCAATGGCCGCTCTCTCTGCCATCTCCGCCAAGTTTGGCTGCACGGCACCCACCCTGAGTTGGAAGGTAAAGGCTGACAACTATGGCCCTGTGCTTGCATCTCCTGTTCCTGTTTTCTTGGTAGTTTTTTTTAGGCTTGTTTGTATTATGGTTGATAGTGGTGAATTTCTCTTCCTTTTATGATGTTGGTGGTGCCCATTGCTTGCATTTTCTTTTGTTTCTGTAGCTTAATTATTTAGATATATAATAATACGATATGCCACAAATATGAGGGGGTGTGTGTGTTGTCATTAAGCTTTAAGTGGTCAGGTTTGGCTACTCGTTGCTTTGCTCTAATTAATGAGAGCAACTGTTAGGGAAGCAAAAGAAGATCCAATAGAGTAGGCCCACCATATGTGCCAGCGTAACACAGACGGTTTTTAATTAAAAACCGTCTGTGATATCGGATAATCACAGACGTTTTTTAATAAAAAACCGTCTGTGATATCGCATAATCACAGACGGTTTTTAATGAAAAACCGTCTGTGATACTCCTCCCCCCCAGCAGAATCTATTTCTGTTTATAGCTAGCCTTAGGAAATGCTAGCCATGCCCTCTGAAACAAGCAGATAATCACAGACAAAAAACATACAATTCACACATCTCATTTCCTTTCAGATACATTTCACAGACATAAAACATCCCATTGACATCACACTTCATTTCACAAACATAAAGCATGCATCCATTTCGCAAATCGATTAATTGAATTGAAATGAAATATCCATTAACACATCTCATTTACAAAAGATGTGCCCTGCATTTGCACTTAGTGATAAGATCAATAAGAAATCATGGTGCGCAGTGGAACCGTCCTCCTAGCGTTATGACTTGAGTCAGCAAAAAGTACGCCAACTCTCCTCGAATCCCTCCAAGAACAGGCTGTTTCAATGCAGTTGACGGGATGGACGCAGCCTCGAGGAATCGAGGAGTAGTTCCTTATGTTGGCAAACGTAGTATCCACATGTGTTGCCCGGCTCCTGCTGGTGACACTGCAAAAAATGGAATGTGTTACTTCAAGAGGCATTAGTACCAACTGTTGCATAGGATTAATTAACGTGAAATAGCGAATACCTTAAAATCTCGAACATGTGTCAGCAGGCCTACGTAATTCGAAAAAGTTAACCTTAATCATTCGGAAGGAAAGAAAGTACAATGTAGATATGTATGGGGAATATGTGCTTACCTATCGATTACTTGGCTGAGAACTGTGAAGTCCATTTTATTCTTACTTAGGGAATCAAGATAATATACCTTGTTTCATTTTGGTACAATTACTACTAAAATCCAATGAAAGTTTTGAAGGAATGGCATAAGTACATAATCCTTCTTGACGCTACCCAGCAGTCCTGCTGCAATGTACCTCTCGACGAGGGGTGTATCCTGGTCGATGGTTTCCTTGGCGACCAATTGTGGGTCCAAGAAACCAACTGATAAGTTGGATGATCTAGCTTTAATCAGCATGTGTCTATATATATACACACGAAAGCAAAAAATTAGATATGGCATTTATCGGTATGACATTAACGGAGACTGTGATTGTACACACTTACAGCGTCCAGCATCGAATGATTGAGACGTCAAGAGCGTTGAACGTGAACAGATCGAATAAATCCTCAAAGGCGACCACGAACATACACTCTTGAAAATTGTGGTGTAAATCTTCTTCGGTGAATTTGACAATGATACTTGAAGTCCGTTCTGCCTCTAGCTTATTGGACTGCTGCATATACCACATGTGCAATTGCGTGCAACTATATGGTAGCTTTTGGAGGTATTTTTCCTCGAGCAACGGCTGACCAAGCACGAATTTGCGGGCCAAAGGTAGGTACGGAATATCATCATTGGTTTTCTTTGCTTTGCCCTTGCTGGCCTTGCTGCTTCGGCTATAGGCCGACTTAACGGCAGTCGGCAGCAGCGGTGCAAGTTGCTCTAGCGAGAATAGGACCCGTGGAGATAGCACCGGTGCAGTATCCGGTGGTGGAACCGACTGGTCTTGTAATGGAGATGGCACCAGTGCAAATTGCTCTGGCGAGAGTATGACCAGTGGAGATAGCACCGGTGCAGTATCCGGTGGTGGAACCGACTGGTGTTGTAATGGAGATGGAACCAGTGCATGTTGCTCTGGTCCTGCCACCGGTGAAGAAGACTCCAGGGAGATGTCGCTTTTGGGCCACTGGATGAATGTTCCGATGGCCTGTCCTAAAGTCATGATCTCGTCGTTGGGGGGCTTCGGTAGCGGGACCACCTCAAAATTGACATGCACACCATCCACATTAACTTTTGCGAAGCCTGGCGCTAAAGCTTGACCGTGCACCATGGCCCCGATACCAGACGAATATGTCTGGCCCCAAGCAGCGTACAAGGGAACAGACCATATCTCACTTGGAGCTTGCAATTCGTAGGCTCCTACATAACGATACAAAATTAGCTACTCGAATAGGCCTACCAATGGAGCAAGCATTCGAGAGGTAATAATTATTACCTGGATGTCGTCCACAGGAAATTTGGACTGAATTTGCGTCGGATTGGACGCGTAGCTACTCGGACGGTTGTGCGGGCTAGCTAGCGCAGCAGCGGCGGTGGCGGCCTGCTGACTTTCTGTCTGTTTCCGCACCTCATCTCTGATTATATCAGCCATCGAACCCAGTAGCTCCTCTTTAAGAGATGCCTTGATCTCTTCTCGTAGCCGTGCGTCACGCTCGCCTTTGTTTCTCTTCCTGCGCCGATACATGTCAGAGTCATCTTGGAAACCATGTTTCCATGGAACGTAAAGCCCAAGGCCTCTCGTACGGCCCGGGTGCTCCTTGTTTCCCAGGGCCACGGAGAGCATATCATTCTCCCTTGTTCCCTGGAATGATCCCTCGGTAGATTGAAAACTCAGCTCTTCCTGCAAGAGCACAACATGTCATTTCAATTCGTACGAAGTTGTGGAGTAATTACAAGCTACGTAGTTCGATCGATATCTTACCAGGCGCTGGGACACTTGCTAGTCTGCAGGGTTTCGAAAGGAGACGTCCCCCGATGTCATTGTAGATGACCTTGCTCTAAGCCAATTTCGAGCGCGGTCATCCGGGATATTGGAAAACGGCGGGGCGATATCCTCTGCAGCTGCCAGCTCATCCTCCAACCTCCATTGCGGGATTTTACCCGCATACCCAGCTGTGCCAAGTCTGTGGGGGTGCGTGTTTTTTGCCTGGAGGGCCTTGTGCGCCACACTTGTACTTTTGAAATCTTCGGTCGTTTTCATCGCCTTGAACTCTTCCCATTGCGGTTCCAGGAATGGGTATTTAGTCAAAGGCGTTTCGTCCATCTCCACGTATTTCCTGACAAGCGTGCTCTTGAAGTTCTTCCATGCTTTGCACGCCGCTTGGTAGGTTTGTCGTTCCACAGCGTGTAAGTGTTCTTCTGGGAACTCGAACGATGCCAAAATTTCGGTCCACAGCTCACGTTTCCGAGTGTCAGGCACGTTCTTCCACGAATTGTATGTGATCTCAATTCGTTCTCGTGCAACTATTCCGACCATGGTTCGGAATGCATTTACCGCTTGCTTAGGAAGGATAGGGACCCCAACTGCGTTTACCGCTGTGATGGTCTGTCGGCTCTGAGGCTTCTTTGATAGCCCTCTTCCTTGGTGTCTTGATGTTGGAGCGGACGCCTCCGGCGATGATGCTGAAGAATGCGCGGGTGACATGTTGCTCATTTTGTGGGTCTATTAAGATAAGATGAGAATGTAATCATATTGAATTGGAAGAGAGGAGTAGAGGGGAGGGGGAGAAGGGAGGGAGAAGGGAGGGGGTGATATGGACATAGAGAGGGGGTGATGTGCCTATCTTAGCACCTACTTTAGTTGCTTATACTATAAACCAAATAATAGAATCAATAACAGTCTCAACATGAATATGTGCTCTCAAATTGTAGGGTTGCACAAGATTAATCTTGGCCGTCCCGCTACTAAATCATATACTCTTCCTTGATTGGTTATGCTAAATAATGAATTCAGTCTTTTGAGCTCTAGATACAAACTCTACAATCTCAAGATCAAGATATATTCAGCATGCATATATTCAGACAGCAGTTAACTTTTAACTTGTCAAGATGAAATCCTAACAGATCAATTTAATAACATGCCATAACTGTAAATCCCACAGGCAATCTCAGTATATGGAAGATTGTATATAACAACAGCTATTAGAGCTCAAAGACCGAATGAACCAATCTCAGTATATGAATATATCATCATCGAGCAACTGTAAATCCCACAGGCAATCTCAGTATATGGAAGATTAACAAACTTGAATATACATGAATGCAACTAAGCAACTAACCATAACAGTAAGCATAACAAACTTGAATATACAGTAAGCATATACCATAACAGTAAGCATATAACAGTAAGCAACTAACCATATACATAACAGTAAGCATATAACAGTAAGCCCTAAACCCTAACACTCAATATGAAGTATGAAGCATCAACCCTAAACCCTAACAGTAAGCATGAAGCTCGGGGAGGGATTTGATGACCTTAGGGTTTTGGTGACGGAGGAGGAGGCGGCGACGACGGAGGAGGAGGAGGCGGCGGCGTCGACGGAGGAGGAGGCGGCGGCGGCGACGGAGGAGGAGGCCCCGGGCTCGGGGAGGCGGCGGCGACGACGGGCTCAGGGAGGCGGCCGGCGACGACGGGCTCGAGTGAGGCGGCGGCGACGACGGGCTCGAGTGAGGCGGCCGGCGAGGGCTCGAGGGAGGCGGCGGCGAGGGCTCGGGGGAGGCAGATCGGGATTTAGATATTAGAATAACTGCAGAATACACGAAAAACCCTAGACACGGGTATATATAGCGGATTATTACAGACGGTTCTAAACTTAGAACCGTCTGTGATATGAATATCACAGACGGTTCTAAGTTTAGAACCGTCTGTAATAAGCATACTATCTCATACGGTTCTACGTTTAGAACCGTCTGAGATAGTAGGCTTATCACAGACGGTTCTAAACTTAGAACTGTCTGTGATATTCATATCACAGACGGTTCTAAGTTTAAAACCGTCTGTGATAAGCCTATGCCCGACTGTAGTCATTCATGATCAACAGCCAACCATCTGCATTCATGATCAACTACCTACCAACTGCATTCATTTACACATTTTCTTAATCTGCATTCATTTTTGTCACACATACACATCTGAAAATTGACTACATCACACATTTTCACATATACATCTCAAAATTGACTACATCACACATTTTCACATATACATCTCAAAATTGACTACATCACACATTTTCACATATACATCTCAAAATTGACTGCATCACACATTTTCACATATACATTCTTATTGTACTTGCTTATTTCCTTTAAAAATTAGCCCTTCATCATGATCAATGCGTACGTAACTAGTTTCGTCACGTTGTTCATCGCCGACCCTTATGCCATTTCCAAAAGGAGGTAACTCGTCAAATTGATTGTATTCCTCCTCGTCCACTACATTCTCCACTCCAACAATTCTCCTTTTTCCATGAAGAACTACATGGCGTTTCTTATTTGCCGGGTCGGTTACATAGAAAACTTGAACAACTTGATTGGCGAGTACGAATGGTTCGTCTTTGTACCCGACACGTTGGAGGTCCACGGTCGTGACACCGTACTTGTCAACCTTCACCTGTGGGAGATGCACCCAACGGCAGTGAAATAAGGGGATTTTGAAAACCACATAGTCGAGCTCCCAAATCTCTTCTATGAAGCCATAGTACGAGTTTCTCGACCCATCGGTACTGAATGCATCTATGCGGACACCGCTGTTCTGGTTAGTGCTCTTGACATCCTGAGACTGCGTATAGAATGTGTACCCATTTATGTCATATCCTTGCCATGTCACAACTGTAAATGTCGGCCCTTTTGCCAACCATGTCAGCGTCTCACTCGGCGAGCTCCTAGCGATTTGCTCCTTCAACCATTGGTTGAACCAACGGTTGTGTTGCCTCATGATCCAAACATCCGGCCGCTCTGGATTCTGTTGCCGAAGCACATCCTTGTGCTGCTCCACATAAGGCGCCACTTCAGTCATGTGTTGCAACACCGTGAAATGGGCTTGAGTATACGTGTCCATATCTGGAGTGATTGCTTTCCTTCCGATAGTTCCGAGACCCTTCAGCCTCCCCTCATGACGAGATTGAGGGACATCTATCGGCTGAATCTGAGCCATATAATCGACATAAAACTCAATGACCTCTTTGCTTGCATAACCTTCGACGATGCTGCCCTCCGACCGAGAACGATTCCGTAGGTAGGACTTGAGAATTCCCATGAACCTCTCAAATGGGTACATGCTACGTAGGAATACGGGCCCGCACATTTTTATCTCCCACACAACGTGAACAATGAGATGGACCATGGTATCGAAAAACGAAGGAGGGAAATACATTTCAAGGTGACATAGAGTCATCACCACCTCGTCCTGTAGAGCATCTAGTCCTTCGGGATCGATGACCTTCTGAGCAATTGTGTTAAAGAAATAACATAGCCTCATGATTGTCTCTCGGACTTTGATCGGCAAAATATTTCTAATTGCAATAGGGAGCATCTGTGTCATCAGCACATGACAATCATGAGACTTCATGCCATTTAACTTCAAATCTTGCATCGAAACAAGTTTCTTCACGTTGCCGGAGTAACCAGACGGAACTTTGACACCATGCAAGCACTGGCACAGTTCTGTTTTCTCAGCCTTGGACAGAGTGAAACACGCAGGGGGAAGGTACGTTCGTCGATTATCAGTGCATGTCGGTGCTAACTCAGGCCTGATGTCCATGTCAGCCAAGTCAAGCCGTGCATTGACGCCGTCCTTTGTTTTATCACGGATGTTCAGTAAGAGACCAATCAAGCTGTCGCACACATTCTTTTCTACGTGCATGACGTCGATGTAGTGCCGAACATCTAGGTACTCCCAATAAGGTAAGTCCCAAAATATTGATCTCTTCTTCCAGGTGTTCTTCTCATGAGCCCTCAATTTACGTCTCTTTCCGAGGACAACATCTAAATCCTTAACCATATCATAAACCTCGTGTCCCCTTAAATGCCTTGGAGCTGAACCGTCTTCCTTCTCTCCGTCAAAATGTTGCTTCATCTTGCGGTATGGGTGAGCCCTCCGAAGGAACCAGCGGTGACGCATGTAGACGGTTTTGCGTGAGTGTCTCAGCCACACACTCTCGGTACCATCTAAACAGTGAGTACAAGCTTTGGCACCTTTTGTACTATGGCCTGATAGGTTACCAAGGGCAGGATAATCATTTATGGTGCAGAACAATAAGGAGTGCAGAGTGAAGTTCTCTCGTTTGTATGCATCCCATACATGTACCCCTTCGTTCCACAGTACTTTTAGATCTTCCACCAACGGTGCTAGGAACACATCGATATCATTCCCAGGTTGTTTTGGCCCTTGGATAAGTATCGACAGCAAAATGTACTTTCGCTTCATACACAACCAAGGAGGAAAGTTATAGATGCAGAGAGTCACGGGCCATGTGCTGTGTCGGCTGCTCATGCTACTGAAAGGATTCATTCCATCTGTACTCAGTCCAAACCTTATATTCCTTGGTTCTGCACCGAACTCTGCAAAACTCCTATCGATGTTTCTCCACTGCGCGGAATCAACAAGGTGTCTTATCATTCCATCTTTCTTGCGCTCCTCCGAGTGCCAACGCAGCAGTTTTGCCTCCTTTGGATTTGCAAAAAACCTTTTCAAACGGGGAATTATAGGAAAATACCATGCCACCTTAGCAGGAGGTCCTTTCTTCGCCTCTGTTCCCTCGCCATCATCTGATTGATTGTTACGTTTGTATCGGGATGTGTTGCACACCGGACATACATGCATGTTTGCATACTCTTTACGGTAGAGGATACAATCGTTCGGACATGCATGTATTCTTTCTACTTCCATTCCCAACGGACAAAGAACCTTCTTGGCTTTATACGTGGTTTTAGGCAATTCATTTTCCTCCGGAAGCATGTCCGCTAAAAGACCTAGCAGCGCCGTGAAACTCTTGTCGGACCAACCGTTGCTTGCCTTCAATTTCAACAGTTCAAGCACGGCCGACAACCTCGTGTACTTGCAGCTCGTGTACAAAGGTTTCTCTGAGTCCTCCATCAAGCCACGGAATTTAACATACTCTCTTTCATCATAGTTCTCTTCTACATCGCGAAGCATCTGATCCAGATTATCATCGTGCAACCTATCCGAATCCGAGCCACAATCGACATCAACCGGCGGCATGTCATTCACTTCACCGGCGATGTCATCCGGGGGCATATCATTCACTTCGACGGCGATGTCATCCGGGGGCATGTCATTCACTTCACCGACGATGTCATCCGGCGGCATATGATCATTCACTTCGCCATGACTGGTCCAACACGTATAATCCTTTTTGAAACCCCTCCGAATCAAATGCGCTACAATTTGCCCTCGGTTCTTAAACATCTTCAAATTCTCACAGTCAGTGCATGGACAGCACATATATTCCACCCCCTTATTCAACATATCCTCCTCGGCGGCTCTTATAAAAGCAGAAACGCCATTAATGTACTCTTCACTCACACGGCTCACGGCATACATCCAGCTTCGGTCCTACGTTACGTACATATATAATAACTTAGTATTAAAATCTAGATTAACTAATTATAACTACATATATACGGGCCACATTTATTATATTGAGACTTAATTTGCTAGCTCAATTCATATTACAAACACAACAGCTATTATATAACCAACAATTTTGCAAATTAACCATCTTCAATAACCACTAATGGATTACTTAGACCTAAATTGTAATGCAATTAAAGAAAAAATAAATTACATTACTAACCATATCTAGAGCAACCAGGAAAGACTGAATATTCAAAGCTCAATCTCTGCCTCTTCCCACCAAATTAATTGGCCTGAAATCGCCTAGCTTCCTCCCGAGTGAAAAAGTGCGCAGCAGTGGCTAGATCTGGATCGAAATGAAGACAGATGCGGTCTGAGCAGTGCAATAAATGCCTTAGCCATTATCACAGACGGGTTTTAACTAAAAACCGTCTGTGAATTATCACAGACGGTTTTTGATTAAAAACCGTCTGTGATAACTAGCTTATCACAGACGGTTTTTTTATTAAAAACCGTCTGTGATAATCTGGGATTATCACAGACGGTTTTTAATACAGACCGTCTGTGATACTTTGGTAATAACCGCCTGTGATAATCCATTTTCCCGCCACAAATACCACAGACGGCCTCCTAATTACAACCGTCTGTAATAGTGTTCATCAGAGACGGTTTCACAAAACCGTCTGTGATGAGGCGTCTACTATGAGGCTTTCTGTGGTAGTGTAAGTTGGTGGCAGTGCCCCCTCAAAATCATTGGGGTAGTCTTTGAATTTAGCCTTATTCTTCATTCTAAGTGTAGGGCCAAAACTGAGAGGGTGTTTGGTTGCCAGCCACAGTTTACCACGCCTAAGGTTAGGCAAGTTTGACCAACTTTGGGAGCTGTTTGGTTGCAGCCACAATTGTGGCAAGATTCCCTTCCAGCAAACTAGGTTCCACGCGTCAATGACTCAAAAAAGTGTGGCAAGATTCCCTTAGGCTTGCTAAGGTGTGGCAAAGAATTTGAGCACCTCAACTTAGGCAAGTGTGTCAATTTTGTTTGGCAAAGTGTGGCTAGCAACCAAACAGCCCCGGAATATTTCAGTTCCTTTTTCAAGAGTTGAGATCATTAAATGGCATGGCCTCTTTTTTCTTTTCTTTCTGAAGAACAATGGACTCTTCTTTTTCTTCATGTGATGAACACAACCAAACATCTTCCATCTACACATTGGGTTCAACTGAGTACCTGTTCCAAAAGTTGAGCCATATACTCTAGGACTCATGTCTAGTTATCCACATGCTGAGGACTAAATTAGAATTCCCGTACTGCCAACATTGATTTAATTCTGGTCCAATGATGGAATAGCATTGTTTGACGAAGGATGAGAGCATCTCATTTCTGGTTTGTCAACGCAAAATTTTTTTGTGACAGTGCACCTGAAATGTGTCCTGCCACTTGGCTGAAACTTGCAGGGAAGCAGAATTCCAGGCAGGAATCTGATCTCCATGGGGACGACGACGACAACGAGAAGAGGCCTGGTCTCCCTGAGATCCCCCCGCTTTCGCGTCTTCTGCGAGGTGCATATAATGAAACCCAGTTCGTCCCTGTGCTTCATGCTAATAATTACAGCAAACCCTAACTGGTTTTTTCCGGTTTCCCCGGACGTGGCAGGCCAAGCCGGAGACGGTGAGCAAGGTGATGCAGATCGTGAAGCAGCAGCTGGCCCTGTCGGACGACACTAACCTCACGCCGGAGTCCAAGTTCACCGAGTTCGGCGCCGACTCCCTCGACACGGTGCGTCCCGGCACGGCGGCCATCGTCGCATTGACAGGACCGTGGAATTAATCGGCCATGTTTCTGAACATCCTTGTGCTCGATTGGTTCTGCAGGTTGAGATAGTGATGGCGCTCGAGGAGGAGTTCAAGATCACGGTGGAGGAGGACAACTCACAGAACATCACCACCATCCAGGAGGCGGCCGACCTCATCGATAAGCTCGTCGACGAGAAGGCCGCCTGATCTTGTTCTTGTTATATTACCTCTTCGATGGAATTTTGCCAAGCCTAGCGTATAATATCGTCGCTCATGGGACATTCTTTGCTATTTTTTAGCTGACTCAGTGTGTACGTCGTGTGTAGTAATTTGAAAAGTTTTGTTAGGTTTGAAACATTGGTCGGGAACTCGATTGGATTTGTTCCATTGTTAGTTGTTTGATTATCATGTGACCCGGCAAATATTTCAGATTTGTTCAGGGAAGCACTTGCAGGCTCGATTTTCTAGACAAGGTGAACAAGTTGATACTTGATTGGTTGCTGATGTTTCCTGTAGAAAGATTTTGGTTGTGCTTGTTGGTTCTGTTGCATCATCCGACCAAGCAATTTTCTAGTGAAGCTCGTGTACCTGCAAATACTCCGTATATTAAACCCGGCAGAGTTCCCGGCTCCTGAGCGTATCCACGTCACCATTTTTCCGTGCCGTACGGTCGCTCCGGTCGACGCGTGTGCGCGTGCGCTCCTACAGAGCGGATGGCGTCGCGCGGCTCTCCAGTATGTCTTTTTGTTGTGCCTGAAAGACGCTTCTAGCTGTTCCTTTATTTGACTACTAAATAGTTTCCAGGATGGATTTTGGATATTTTGCATTGCGTATTCTTTGCAGGATAGTATCCCGTGGTTTTCTAAAATTACATATGGATCATCATTTAGTTACGTATAAAACCTTACAGGTCCTTGTTTTTTTTTTTACGAAAAATGCCTTCGGTTTTCTCAAAATTACGCACATATCCTCGAATTTTAAAAAAAACTTCACAAATTGCCATCTCTTTTACTTCAGTACACATGGTAGCTAGCGCGGCGTGGCGCCGCGCTTATGTTGCTAGTTTCTAGACAAGATGAAGTATGTACATGTGCTCCTTTCGCACCCAATTGCTAAGGACCTGTTTTGCATGGCTCCAGCTCCCGGGCTCATGTCTGGAGCAGCCGGAGCCGTGCCAAATAGGGTGTAAGTCTTCGTCGTATTTCTGCCAGTGAACAATTACTAGGTTGATGTTGAAGGAACGTGTCTGTAAAGTAAACAACTAATTTGGGGCCTTTTTTGAGCAATTTTTGGCTTTTGATTTTTTAGAAACCAAAATTTAACCGGAGGGATTTATTAAGGTAGTTTCTATATGCCATTTATAAAAATTGTTCTTAACGAAATTTGTTACTTCCTCGATATCTCTCATAATCAGTTAAAATAAAAAATCACAGTATATTTGAACAGTAACTGAATCACTGTTACCAACTGTGCGTTATACTGTGTCACCGTTGTCCAAGCTGACAGCTTAAAATATGGAGTCCTAGTCTTAAAAAGCTAGTAGTTCAACATGCAGGTGCCTACGTAGGGACTACATTCCAATTAAGGGAAATGCCAGGTTTCTACTTCAGTATTGGTAACCTTTGTGGTACTGCCCTGTACGGTGTACCTAAAGTAGAAACAGTAGCTTTTTTCGTTGTGCACGGTGGGCCATGGAGCAGACAGCAGAACAAAGGTTCCATTGTACTCACATTCCACCAAAAAGAAAAAGTAAAGTTTTCGCGGTTTACCAAGTTACCAACTATACAAAATCAAGGAGATTTTGTTACCAACTATTCCAAATCAAGGAAATTTTGTTAGTGATATGCCCTAACGGCGATCATAAAGATGATTACACCACTTTTATGTTTATGATCTTTTAAATAATATATTATTTTGTCTCTTAAATAAATGTCTTTCATATTGATTAACAAGCATGTGACATGTTCGAGAACTCTTTATTTATATTTTGATGTTATTCTAAATTATCTCTGAGCTTATATCATTATATGGGACAATTATAATTTATAGATCAACACATGTATTTATTGATGATCATATTTCACGGATCATGAATATAGGGATATCAAATCTAAAAGACCATGTGAGAAGATCCACTATTTTGTTGTGGTGAACCATTGTCATTTTAGAGGAGGAAAATATATAATTTGCAAATTTGTATATTTTTCTGGGCAGGTTGTAAAAATGGATGATTTTGGGACTTTTGAGTTATAGAATGATTTGGTGACCTAGGTCATTAGTTATAGGTTGCATGAGATATGCTATTACTAATGTGGGTCAAGTTGTGAAGAACTTGAGCACAGAAATAATTTATTTGCCTTTGGATGTGTAGAGTCGCTTGGAGTTAACTATGGTCAACGGTGAGGATCAGAGCTATGTTCATGAAGGAGTTGAGGCCCATAACGATCAAGAATGTCGAGTGAGATGGTGAGCTCAAGCATAGCATAACAAAGATGGGAAATATTGAAGAGAAGTTTGAACAGTGAGTTTGCACTATGTGGCTTGGTTGGTCCAAGTGAGATGTGGTCAAGTGAAACCGGAACGGAAGAGGCTTGCCGACATGTGGCAAGCTAGTGATGCATCTATATGTGGCAAGCATGGTGATTGTTTGCAATAAAAGGAGATGGCCAGGTTAAGGAAAGATATTTTGATAGTTTGATCAAAATACCAAAAACGGCTTTGGAAGAAAACCGTGGCGCGTGAGCGACACTTGAAAAGGCGGTTTAGGTCATAGAAAAGCTGATATGATCAAAATGGATCAAAATTTAGGACTTAGTGGATTTGAACTTATGCACTTTAAAAAGCGTGCATAAGTGTAGTGAGCGAGTTAAAACTTGTGTGGGGGCGTTATCGGGTTCTTCCATTAAACTAAGTGGATAGTATCAACTAAGGGTTAGATATGGCTAGTTAGCCCATCTATTTAAGGGATTAGGATGGAGACTTGTTGTTAACCATCTAACTATCCTCTCTTGAAACCAAGTGTTCATGAGTTCTAGTATTAGTGTTTATCAGAAGTTGAGTGTTTGTAGTGTGCTCTCTTGTCCTCTAAGGGGAATAACTATAAAACTTTCATCCTTAAGTAGTAATACATCAATCTTTGTTCATCTCCGTGAATATCTTTTGTGTTGATTGATTTGCTCTTGATTTAGTTGGTTTTTCTCTTCTCTCTCTCCTTCTTGATCTTGTTGTGCCAAAGATGTGGAAGAGATAGAGATAACCTTTGGAAATTAATGTCCACCCATCTAGACACTTGGTTAGCAATTTCATAAAAACCCCAAGTTTTGCTCTTCTGGCCTCTCCGAGTGATATCTTGATCTAACTATTTTTACCTCGATTTCTTTGATGTTCTTATTTGCTGGGACATGTGGGAACACATCTAGAGTCATCTTGGCCACCATTCACCCTCTATGTTGCCATATTGGTCCTACAAGTGGTACCAGAGTCTAGTTAGCTCTTCTCATTGATCTTATCGGTCTTAGAAATCATGGCATCAGATAAGTATTCTATCAAGTCACCTGTGTTTGATGGAGTCAATTTTTTATATTGGAAGACTCGCATACATGCTTACATTGAGGCTCAAGAGCACACAATTTGGCTCAAAGTCACGAATCCTTATGCGGTGCCAGCTAATAACGATGTGATCTCTCTCGATATGGAAGCAAAAAGCAAGGCACGTAACTTCTTGATTCAAAGACTTAGTTGATCTAAATTTAAGCGTATTACTCACTTGAGGTCTGCTCATGAGATCTGGAAGACCCTCGCTGATTATCATGAGAACTCTACCGCGATCAAGAAAGTAAGACAGAACCAACTCAAGGAAGAGTACTCAAAGATTGAGCAAAGGACCGGTTAATCTTTGGATGAGTTGTAGGCAAGATTTTCAAAGATCATCCATTATTTGTGTACTGTTGGCTTTGTGTTTTCTGAGTTTGATATTGCTCACCAGCTCTTGGGTGCTCTTGATGTGAGTGTTTGTGAGATAAAAATCACTTCTATCAATGACAACACTGTCATAAGTGAGCTTACCATGGATAAGCTTTACTCAAGGTTGAAGAGTATGAGATAGACTTCATCTTCTGTCTCTCCAAGACAATGTTGATTGCATTAGTGATTGACCCTTCTCAGAGTAGCTCTTCTGATTCTGTGGATTTTAGCTCATTTAGATTTTCCTTGTCCGCTTTACACTCCCTAAGCGATGAGCAACTAGAGAAACTAGCTGAGGATGACTTAGCCCTCCTATCCATATAATTCATAAGAGTCTACAACAAAGTGAGAAATAAAAGAAGATGTGGCTTTATTCCTTGATTTGAGTGTGGTGAGCTAAGGCCCTGTTCTTTACGGCTTCTAAAAGCAGCTTTGGCTTTTGCTACAGTACCTAACTTTCAAATGGAGTATTTTATTAAGACGGAGTCTACAAGTTAATTGTAGCACACGTTAAAAGCCCAACATCTGTATCAACCAAAATCACACGTGAGTATCTCTCTCCCTGTAATATCTGTCGTAAACAGCTAAAATTCAAAAATTTCAGTCAAAAGCCATAAGCCGCAACCAAAAAGAACATACCCTAAACCACATTCGGGCCAAGTGCCCCAAGCTGAAGGGCAAGGAGGATAATGACCTTGGAAGGCATCCTTAATATCGAGATGCGAAGGTAAAGAAACCCAACTACCAGAAGCTTGTCAACCGAGTCCTTGTCACTCTTGAGAACGCTTATATGACTGATGTGGACTTGGAGACAAAGGACAATGAGGACGACACCCACGAGCAAGTCATATTCATCGTTTGTGATTTTTGATCTGTTTTTGGTGCAATCTGCTTTCAAACAAAAAAGGTAGAATTTTGCCAATGATTTTCTTGATTGTTGATTGAAATAGGTTTCTGACATCCTATAGAAGGTGCACACCAAATTTCAAGTGATTAAGAGTTTTGGTTTGAGAGCTAGCTCATTTTTTGGTTTTACCTGGTTTTAGTACAGCAGAGCTTCATGAATCAAAAGATCTCAATTATTTCAAGTTTGCATGACTAGCCTTGGTTCAAGTTTCAAGTCTTTTGGATTGACGGATCAAACGTCCTATTGTTTTTTGATTTGAAATAGTGCTGTTTTTCACTATTCACAGGCTGAAATCACAATAGCACTGAGAATTTTTGGATTTTTGGCTTCTTAATCTTTATAGCTTCTCATAGCTATTTTGTAAAGATTAAAAGAATACTTAAGAAAAAAATTTAAAGGCACCATTCACCCTCTCTGTTATCATACTGAACCTACAAAATCAATAATGTGAACACATATTAGAGAACATAGTGTTGCATTTACCTACCATAAAATACTGCAGGAATTGTTATATTCTTAAGTGTCATCAGTTAATCTCATACACAGTGTATGTATAGATTCTTAGACCTAAGATTGTCATAATTTCCTACATGTGCAGTAGTTTACTTACAGGTTGCTAAACACTACTCTCTAGGTGTTTATAAAGATAGCTTTCGGGTTTGCTATAAAACATACAGAGAAATATGAGCAATCAAGATAAAATTTGTCCCTCCTATATAATGGGAGAGATATCTCTGAGCCCTTCGATGTGGTTGGATTAAGAAAGTTTGTATGGCCATGCTGAATGTGGTTGAGGAGTCAATCACAAATTGAGAAATCCACTATAGGTTCAAGTGAAGGATCGAGTTATCATACGATGACACGCTTCTCGCCTTGAGTTTGATCTGGTATCGTGAGGTAAAGGGATCGGTACATAAGCACTATATGGGTTCATTTGATATAATCTTTATGCATATTTGGAAGTTGCTATGTTCTGCTAGAGGGCGCTATTGATTTATGGACTGGAAATGAGTTTTTGGGCTATAACTGAATATACATGAACCTACAAGTCACACATTTAACCGGTTTAAATGATAAGGGTCCAGATGATAGACTTTGAGTGGGATATGATCTCTACTTGTATGGATAAGGATCCATTCAGAGGCTCTCCGAGTTGGACACAATACTTAATCATATCGGATATAAATCCAATGACAGGCTATATATTAAGAGAAGCACGGGGCTGAGAGTGTATCCCGGGACACATCCATCGAAACCCTAGCAGCCACCTCTCAAAGCCTCTGCTGTGAGCGTAGGTGCTAACACACCAACGCACGACGTTCCATCCTTGAACATGTGGATTTTGGTAGAGGCACTACTGTGACTGCAGCGCTATTCCGAAGAATTACTTACATTACACTGACGCGTGCTACATTGAACCAGTCGCTTTAATTCTACTTCTGTTGCACCACGCGTCTAGTAGTAATGATCTATGATCTCTTACTCGCATAGCTTCCTGATTTATGTAGTAGAAAATTTTAATTTACGCTAGTGTAGCCTACTCATATCCCAACAAATTTTGAGTCCAATTTGGCTATTTCTTTTTGACATGTAATTTGGGCATTTTAGTTCTAATAGGATAAGACTCAAATGTCTATTCTTTTTTCCATTCTTTCTTTGTGTTGTACATTTGTTTTCCTTTTATTATTTGTGTATGTATGTATATGTGTGTGTGTGTGTATATATATATATATCATCTTTTTGCTCTAATTCACAGACAGTTGGTGTATAGAATCATCTGTGATACTTGCACATCACAGACGATTCTAGCTACCAACCGTTTGTGATGGGAGAATATCACAGACAGTTTGTATATAGAACCATCTGTGATAATCTAATCGCTGGGCCTGTCGATCCTCCCTAACCCAATCTCAGCCAATAGAAACCCACCAACCCCCATCCCATGGGTTGTAGCTCCACATCTCCGTCCACACGCCCATTTCGTAAATTTTTTTCCACTCACGCCTCTCTCTCCTATATAAATACTCACCCAAACCCATCCCCTACCTACCGTTGCTCAAAATCTCTCCAGTATCCTCCTCACATTCTCCTCCTCGACTCCGACCCCGATGGGCCTTACAAAGTAGAAGGTAAGGCGCTATGGAAGCAACTGGCTATCAAGACGACAGGCGTCAAGGACATCTAGCTCGCATGCTGTATCAGGAGAGAGAGGGCCTAGGCATAGAGACCTCGTTAATGCGGTTGAGCTTCTACTGTTTGTTAGGATATCTGCTTCTTCTATGTTCTTGCCATGTTTAAGAGTTGGGTTCGTAGGATTAGAAGATGTATTCTTGCTGTATTTTTACTGTGTTAGATGGGTAATCTGCTTGTTATCTTGTGATGCTGTAATGGTGGATTCTTATCTTAATGAAAATAAAATGTGCTGCTATGTTTGCTGCTGTCTTTGCTTGTTTTCAAAGGGCATAGCTAACATTTTTCTGAGGCTAGCCGAAAAACAGAAAAAATATTAGGTATAGAATGAACTATCACAAACGGTTTTGTGGTATAAATCGTCTATGAAGGACTATCACAGATAGCTCGAACCAATAACCGTCTATGATACTTATACATTACAAACGGTTTTTACCAAGAACCGCCTGTGATACTTGCACATCACAGATGGTTTTTATTAAGAACCGTCTGTGATACAGTTTTCATAGACGGTTTAAAAACCGTCTATGAATAATCCCTATTATCACTGACCCATGAAGTCAGATGGTTCCTTAACCGACTGTGATGACCCTTTCTATAGTAGTGAACTTGGCTCCTTAAAGATAGTTTCTTTAGCGGCGACATCCAATTATTAACAAATAATGCATAGATTCTACAAAACCATCTCGAAAAAGAATTTCAGCAACAATCGCTACCATCGGCTAGCAAATCCATTAAATTCCAGCAAACTATAGTTTTCCTCTTTATCAGCACAGTCCAAGATTGAATCCACTAAAAACTAGCAGGGCCGGGCCCATGGGCGTGCAGGCCGTGCGCCTGTACAGGGCCCCCGATCTTCCTGGGCCTCAAAAAAATCGCGTGCGTGACGCTGCGCCGCTGCCGCTTCGTATTCTCGGGCTCGTGCACGAGGAGACTGCGAAGACGTCGCTGCGCCGCTGCCGCTTCGTATCCGCGTATTCTCGCTGCCGTTCCGGGACTTTGCAATTTTGCATGCAATGCATATTGCATGATGCAGCCAGCAGCCTCCATGCGAGTTGTTGATTGCCAATTTTTGCCATCGACGTCGTCGGACTTGGCGGCCTCGGCACGCTTTCCCTCGATAGCATCCGCAGATCCGCCATCCGGCCCTCCGCCTCCGGCTCTCGCCGCCAGTCGTCAGCCATCTTCCGCCACCTCGCCGCAACCAGCGCGGACGGCGGACTCCATTCGTGATTCGTCGTCGACTCGTCGTCTAGTCACTAGTGCAGGTATTCATTTTTTTTCCAATTCTAATTGTATTGTACTAATTAAATCCTTCGTATGACTGTTTGTATAATTTTAATTTTGCTCTTTTCATCTTTTGAGCATATTATTGAAGATTTTATTTCAAAGAATACTAAAAGAATGATGTTATTCAAGTAAAGATTATGCAAACCAAGAGTTCAAAAGGTACTATTCTTGATATATCGCATTTGCTCTGCAATACATATATTATTTTGGCTATATTTGATACTTTAGTTTAGGCCTCGCTTAGAGTTTTGTACAGGGCCTCCAAATTTCACGGCACGGCCTTGAAAACTAGGATGTCCTTTGGACAATAAATTCCCAGAAAACCCTAAAGAAAAACCACGATCTTGTTCTTTTTGGCTTCCGGCATTTGTTTTTGGCTTAATCCGAAAGTCAAAAAGCCAAACGTCGAGATGAAACAGTCTCTTTAAGCGAATTCGTCAAATAGCTTCCTGAACCTAAAACCATATATGTTATCTGCGTCGATATCTCTATCAATTACTACTATGTTAAAAAATATAGATAAAAACTATCTGCTATAATCAAAAAAGATACCCCACATCCTCCGGGCGTGAATACAGCATCCACGCTTGGATAGCACGAGTAAAACCCAACGCAGGCAGCAGGGGAATAAGCACGAGTACGACGGACGCAACGCAAGCCACCGTGAACCGTCTCCGCGTCCCCCCTACCAATCCCCGAGCACCCTGCTACGTGTCCGCATCAGAGACCGTCGAAATCAAACGGCAACGGTCGGATTCAAACCGGCGTCCAATATAAATCTCGCCCCACGGCCCCCCTGATCTCCTCTTCCCCCAAACCTCGCGTCGAGCTGCCCCCTGCCCTCCTGTGCGCCGCCGATCCAGCGAAAGCCGGCGCGGAATCCCGCGAGCCCGACGGGGCGCTGATCGATTGGTACGATTCGGGGTCTGCGGGATCGGTGGGCGCCGTCGGGAGCTCCGGATCGAGCTACGGATCGCCGGATTAGGCCGCGTAGAACGAGACCTAGGGGGAGGTTTGTGCCCCGCCCCTCGCTGGAGGTGCTCGCCGGGGACGGCACATGCGCGTGACGGTCACGCCTAAGGACGAGGAGAGGCTGGTGGTGCTGATGGCTAGGGAGCGGCCGCGGTCGGCGGTGGTGGCGGCCGGCGGGGACCTAGTCACCGCCGGGGGCGACGGCGGCGGCGGCGGCAGCGGGGAGGCGTCCGACGGGGACTCGTCCGCGTCGCTGGAGGAGATCAGCGCCGACGACTTCAAGAAGGAGTCGTCCGGTGGTGGCCGCGCGGGGGCCGGGTCGGCGGCGGCGCAGAGATCTAGGGTTTGGATGGGGTACACCATGTCCCGGAGCTACGCGCCGGCGTTCCATAGCTTTGCGTGGGCCCAGGCCGTGCAGAAGAAGCCTCTTGTGCCACGCCCTGCCGACGAGGACGAGGTGGAGCACGTCGTGGACACCTTGGACGAGGAGAAGGAGGAAGGCGAGATCGAGGAGGGGGAGGCCGTGCTGACCTCCTCTTCACCCCCACGTGCGGAGCCCGAGACCATCGATTTGGACTTTGACGCACCGGAGAAGTCGGAGTTGGTGGCTGTGGAGGGGAGTGGTAATCCTGCCCCTGCGACAGCCGAGGAGGAGGTGGACTTTGATCAGCGTGTGGGGAGTATACTGGAGGAGCTCGAGATGGTCTCTATTGAGGAAGCTGAGAAGTATGGACAGATATTTCATGGCAAAGATCTTGTGTTTCATGGACATGGTGTTCGATTCAGTTGCTGAGAGATCAGTTATTGATGTTGTGTTGTAGGTCATTTGAGGGTGCGTGTGCGCGCCTGCACACATGCTTTGAGAGCCTGAAGCCGTTATTCCCGGAGAGCGGGAGCCCAATGCCCATGCTTGACGCTCTTGTGCAGCAGGCATTTGTGGGAATTGACACCATCACCACTGTAAGACTGAGTGGTGAGCTGTTGGCTGGTTTCCTTCGTTGACTAATAGGCTCACACTTTTTTCATTGTTGTAGGTGGCTAATTCATATGACATGCCAAAGAGGGAGCAGAACAAGAACATGCTCGTAAAGTATACATAAGTCATCTTTAACTAATCATTTACAGAATGAAACTGCCATCTTTTCTGTATAACTAAAACGATTTCCTTTGAATGACGTAGGTTGTTGTTCCACATAAAGAACAGATATTCAGACATGCTGACACCGGACCAGCAAGATGAGGTTTGTAACCCTACTTGTTTGTAGCTCTAGGGGCTTCATTATGTGTAGACTGTGGTAACAAGCTCTATTTTCTGCCTTTTTTTTTCTCTGTGCATCAGCTGGATAGCCGTGTAAGGCAGTTAGTTTTTGAGGATGGAAAAGACACTGCTAATGGTCCAAATTCCAATTGTGGCACCAATGCAATGAATGTTGCAGCTCCATCTGGGCAGGTTCCATCAGAGAGACTACCATTTGAACCAGGTGCAGCAAAACCATTTAGTGGCTCTAGTTTGCCCAAGTTGGTGATACCAGCAAAGAATAGAATGGTTAGCCCCTTGTTGGATCTTCATGCAGATTATGATGAGAACAGCTTACCCTCACCCACCCGAGTTAATGCACCACCTTTTCCTGTGCCAAAGCCCATTGGATTTGGGGCATTTCCAATGGCACCAGAGCGACCATCTTTCCCAGAAAGAGTTGAGCCTGCAAAATATTCTTCGTATCCATCCTTAACTGACCCCCTGAAAGCTGTTTCCTCTTACCAGCAGAAGTATGGTCAGAAGTCTGTCTTTCCAAGTGATGATCTACCAAGTCCAACTCCTGCTGATGGGGATAAATCTGGAGACAAAGGTGATGATATATTTGGTGAAATTTCAAGTTTTTCATCTTCAAAAAAGATAGCACTGCCAAGTGTGACTCAGATCCCTGCCTCTCGACCTAGCACAGTTAGCAGCAGCAATGACAGTTTTGCAGATGGTCCTCCAGGTTTTGCTAAACAAATTGAACAGTCTGTTTCAGGACCCAACCATGCGCTAAAGCCTACAGCTAAAAGTAGAGACCCAAGGCTTAAGTTTTTGAACCGTGACACTGGTCGTGCTGCAGATGCAAATCGACGTGTGAATTTTGCAGAACTGAATGGTTCTAAGGATGGGACCTTGGGTGGTGGAGTATCAAGTAATAGCCGCAAGCACAAGGCAGTCGATGAACATCTGGATGAAAATATGTTAAAAAGAGCCAGGGGTAGTATTGGGAATCTGAGAGACATGCAGGTACCACCAGGTAGAGGTATGTGGGCTGAAGATGGAAGTAATATTAGCTCCTATCCAAGTGATAGGGTTCAATCTAATCATAATACAAGGCTTGAAACCAAGACAACAGGAAATCCTAATATTAGGATTGATAGTCAACTTATTAGTAACATAAGTAGTATCACAAATAGTAGTGGAACAAGTACCAGAACTCTGCAGGCCCCCCATACTAATTCAGCTCCACAAACCAGTGCAGCTCCAGCTGTTTCATTGCCTGCTGTGTTAGAGGACATTGCAGTGAACCCAACGGTGCTCATGCATTGGATTCAAATGGAACAGCAGAAGAGGTCAGCAACAGAACCTCAGCAGAATGTAACTGCTTTGAGTGGCATATCTACTGGCATGATCAGTAATGTAACTGCACGCATAGTTATACCACCTGGCAATGCTCAAAAAAAGACCGCAGAAGTTGCTCAAATTCCTTCTGTTAGGCCACAAGTTCCAATGCAAACAGCTCCTGTGGTAAAGCTCTTGCTACTGCACTTGCGTCTTTGCTTGATACTTGTCACTTTATTAATTTACTTGATAATGACTTCCATCTCATTAGTTGGTACTGTATTTTTTTACGCATATTAAGTGGAATGAGATGCATTTGAACTTGGATGTTCATTCTGAGGTCATATTAGCTTGTAGGTTATCACTATCAATAGTTAGGTTAACTATCTTTTCATGTAATGCTTATTCCTTGCTTTTGTTGTAAGATGGTACTGATATTAAGTTTTGCTGTCTGTAGAACTCGCAAAATGATGCTGGAGTTGTACGTATGAAACCCCGTGATCCTCGTCGCATCCTCCATAATAATCTAGCACAGAAGAATGATACAGCGGGCTCTGAGCAAGCCAAAAGCAGTGGAACTACCTTGCCAGACTCTCAGGGCAGCAAAGACAATTTGACCAATGGTGAACAGCATGCAGAGCAACTTCAGACTAGTGCGTTGCCTTCTCAAACAGTCTCGTTATCTAGCCCTTTCACCATGAGCGCAAATCCTGTGGATCCCATCTCTAATTCACAGTTAGCTGCTACAGCACTTATGACTCCTCAGCAAACTTCAGGCAGCATAAATAGGGCAGACCCAAGACTAGCTGCTGGACAGAATGATCCAGATGCTGATGCAGCAACAAATACTTCTCCTGCAACAGCACTTGATTCTGTGCCACCAGCTAACCCATGGGGGGATGTTGATCATCTCCTTGATGGTTATGATGACCAGCAGAAGGCTCTCATACAGAAGGAAAGAACAAGGCGGATCATGGAACAGCACAAGATGTTTGCAGCACGGAAACTTTGCTTAGTGCTTGATTTGGATCACACTCTTCTTAATTCCGCGAAGGTATTAGACTTTGTAGCCCATGACTTCAGTTGTTTAACTATTTGACAAGTTAATTAATGTAGTACACACTTCTCATTCAGTTTATAGAAGTGGATCCTATTCATGAAGAGATTTTGCGGAAGAAAGAGGAACAAGACAGGGAGAGGCCAGAGCGCCACCTGTTCCGTTTCCATCATATGGGAATGTGGACCAAACTGAGACCAGGAATATGGAACTTTCTTGAGAAGGTTTGCTGTCTTAGATATCTCACCATTGATCTTTGCTGTCTTAGAAATCTCACCATTGACCATAAATGTGTTTCTATTCGACTGTTGAATATTGTCCTGTTTGATGCTGTATGCTATAGGCAAGTAAGCTTTTCGAGTTGCATCTGTACACAATGGGGAACAAGGTTTATGCTACGGAGATGGCTAAGGTTCTTGACCCTACTGGGGCCCTGTTTGCTGGGCGAGTCATCTCAAGAGGTGATGATGGCGATCCTCTTGACAGCGATGAGCGGGTACCAAAAAGTAAAGATCTTGATGGGGTATTGGGGATGGAATCTGCAGTGGTGATCATTGATGACTCCGTGAGAGTCTGGCCCCACAATAAACACAATTTGATTGTTGTAGAGAGGTACGTTTGTCTGTCAAATGCCAACGTGAATTAATAGCAAGTACGCCTTACTCTCTTTCCATATGATTTTTTGTAGATACACCTATTTCCCCTGCAGCAGACGTCAATTTGGCCTTCCTGGACCATCACTTCTTGAAATTGATCGAGATGAAAGGCCAGAGGATGGCACTCTTGCTTCTTCAATGGCGGTATGATGGTTCCTTTCCACTTCTGAACTCTTGAGGATTGAAGTACAACTCGATTAAGCTGACGGGCTTATCAAATTCTTGAAATAGGTTATTGAACGCATTCGCCAAAACTTCTTTTCTCATCCTAACCTCAATGATGCTGATGTGCGGAGCATACTAGCATCAGAGCAGCAGAGAATCCTCGCGGGCTGCCGTATTGTCTTTAGCCGGATTTTCCCGGTTGGAGAGGCCAACCCCCACTTGCATCCTCTGTGGCACACTGCAGAGCAGTTTGGTGCAGTGTGCACAAACCAGATCGATGACCGGGTCACTCATGTCGTAGCCAACTCCCTCGGGACTGACAAGGTGAATTGGGCACTATCAACAGGCAGATTCGTCGTTCATCCAGGATGGTGAGGAAAATTAATACTTCGTTCACTTGAATATTTTTTTTATTACATAACCCCCACATTCTAACTCCCCAAAATGACCCATCACTTAACCGAAACTCGTATCATGTTTGCCATCAACAGGGTAGAAGCTTCAGCTCTCTTGTACCGGCGCGCCAATGAACACGACTTTGCAGTTAAATAACACATCCCCGAATCCCAGTTGCCCATCCAGAGTCCCGAGAATCTTCCCGGGACAAGATCCGGTTATGAAAACCTAACGTGATAAGAAAATTCAACAAACGTAAGTGAAAAACCGGACCATACTAAGAAGAAAATACTTGGCCCTCCAAAGAATCACATGCATAAACGAAAGGTAATGAAATTGCTTCATGCGAAGGCTGGAAGAAAAGAGGGCGAGTCCAAACTCTTTGTGAGGTGGAAGAAAAGAGGGCGAGTCCAAACTCTTTGTGAGGTGGTGAGTACTTGCTTGCAAGGGAGTTTGGAGAGAATCATCAGAGAGAAATGCGAAAAGCAAAAATGAGCATACTCACCTCCCCCTTGTGACATGTAAAAAAGGTTGTATTTTTGGTAAGAGTCGTAGGTCCAAATTTTGCCCCTGGCTCCTGCAAGCCTGCTGCTGGCCACACAACTGGTTGGTACTTGGTGGTAGCAGGAATCAGTCATCCATCGAAGTGGCAAGGGCAGCAGCAATCTTGGGAATGAATGGGGCATTTAAGTCTCTGCCTGTGTGTGTATTTGTGTGGCTGTAAGAGAATCTCTAGCAGCTTATATTTTAGCTATATTAAATAAGTAAAATTTTATATAAAAAAGGGATAAGAATAGATATTGTGTTGTCTCTTATATAAGAGATGACTTAGTTCATAAATCAACACAAACAGTGAGGATGTGAGGCAGGAAGTTATAGTAAAAATAGTTAGAGAAATAATTTACTGTTAAAGATGTTATTTTTAATTTTGTTTTAGGTGAGATTAAAGTCTTAGAGATATTTTTAAAAGATAGACCTGTAAATATCTAAGTGTGGCTGGGTGGTTTCACCTGTGCCCTGAAAGCAGCTGCTGCTGCTACCTTTCCAAAAAGAGTTTTTGTACCAGTACCAGGGAGTCGAAAAGAAAAAGGGTTCAGGTAATGGAGAATTGAATTCCTGACGTGCCAGGGGAGGATTTCCCTGGTTCAGTTGAGCAACCGACCTACATTTTGTGTGTGCCAGGGTCAAGGATGGCAGAGAAGACTGCAGAAGAGGCTTTGTAGTGGGCCGATGACGAAAATTAACTAGGCACGGTTTTTTTATATAAAACTCTTAGGCCCAGCTTAAAACGGTTTTGACTTCTAACTTTTGATTTATTTTTCACTATTTAACGATTTTGGTTTTTTTATTTTTTGCTTATTTTGAGTTTTTTTGTTGGTTCTTTTTTCCCTATTCGTTTGTACTGTTCGTGATAAGCTAACATGTTTTTTTATTTTTAATTTTTTTAAATTTAATTACGTCAAATAAGTCACCCTCAGCTATAGTACAAATCCAGTCAGCTACAGTGATTTTTAGCCATAAGCCACTCAAAAAAACCATTTTGAGCACCCCTTTAACTTGCTAGTCGGTATTTGTCAAAACTTTTTAACTACTAGATGATTTTCACGTACTAAAACTTTCCCTACAACTATTACTTAAATAGTGCTCTAGACGGTTTAAAAGTTATGGCTTTTGGTTTCTATTATAAATTTTTGGCTACAATTGCACCATACTGGTTATCTTTTTCTAAATCTAAAATAAGAAAAAATAATTAAAATTTAAGAAAAATAAAAAACATTGCAATATCTTTTGGGACATGCGAAGGAATAAGGGAAAAAAACCAAAAAGACCGAAATTAAGAAACCGATGCGTTCTAAGGCAGTGTTTGGTTCGAGGGACAGGGACATCCCAGGTAGGATATCCCACTTTGGGGTGGTGTTTGCTTCTGGGATAAGCAGAGTCAAGGACATCCTACTAGGAATATTCCTTGTAGATCCGGGACCAGGCAATCCTCTTTTTTTCATGGGACAGAGTCATCCCACGTGTGATAGAGTCATCCCACCTCTTTGTTTTTTTAAGTACTATTTTGTTTAATTTTTAAAAAAAACTCAAAGGCTTATGTGTACAAACATATCAACAATAGCTTTCAATGTTTTTTTAAAAAAAAACTCAAAGACCACACATGTCCCACCTTCATCCTTCCATCCAAACAAAGGATGGGACCATTCCATCCCATTTTATCCTTCCAACCAAACAAAAAACAGGGATGACTCTATCCCCCTAACCAAACAAAAAATGGGATCATCCCATCCCAAAACCAGGGACAGGATCATCCCATCCCACCTTGTCTCTAAACCAAACACAACCTAAGTAGCTGAAGCCGTTTGGAGTGGGGCCTATAATAAATGCGCGCAAGTTTAAAAAGTCACCCAGCCTATAT
This sequence comes from Dendrocalamus latiflorus, assembly GCA_017311315.1. Lineage (NCBI taxonomy): Eukaryota > Viridiplantae > Streptophyta > Magnoliopsida > Poales > Poaceae > Dendrocalamus > Dendrocalamus latiflorus. The sequence goes on from CM029615.1 coordinate 24,313,977, forward strand.
CGTTCACAAATATCTGAACCACATTTGCTCGACTGAGAACAAGATTTTGCAAAGGTCAGATTAGCATAATTTTTTGACTAGTTTCTAAAATATAACCAAGGACATGCTTGACTGGTGCTGGCACTACTCTACTAAGAGTATTTACAATAGTGTGATGTTACCTTATCACGTAGGACACGACATAATGTGGAGGAAAGGGGGGAAATATAGAGAATTAAGTAGTCTTTCGTATAGTACTTGACCAGAAACAAGACATTGTACATAAAGAAACTGCCTATAGAGACATAAAAAAGATAACTTATTGTAGGAGTTATCTTTGTTATCTATAGATGGTATAGAAGGTATTATATAGATAACGGTTATCTATACCATTAATTATATACACACACTAAGGTATGAATTGAAAAGCACTTGCTGACCTTGCTCTATGAATAGATAGGCTTTTGGTATGATGTACGGGGTGGCAACGCACGTACGCATCTCCCTGCAAGCATGTGGCAAGGCTTATATTTTGGTGCGGGGGACCTTAGCTCATGCATGAAAGTATTTTTTTTTGAGATTTGCTAGCTCCCAGACGTTCGATCCGGTGCTAGCTCCGTACGCTCGGTTGCAACATTTTTCAACCATGATACAAAATTTTGATTTCATGTATGCAACAAAAATAATTGATAAAAATCTCAATGTTGCACACATGAAATCAAAATGTTGCACATATAAAACCAAATAAAAATCTCAATGTTGTACACATGAAATCGAATTGCTGCACATATGAAATCGAAATGTTGTATACATAAAATCAAAATATTGCACATATGAAATAAAAAAATTGCACACATGAAATCAAATAAAAACCTCAATATTTCACATATAAAATCGAAATGTTACACACATAAAATCAAAATATTGGATACACGAAATGAAAAATATTGCAACAAAGACATGAATTAAAAATATTATAAACATGGATGAAAAATATTGTAGCCAAACGTACGGATCTAATGTTCGGATTGACCATCCGAGAGCTAGCATTTCCTTCTTTTTTTTTTGCCTCTTCATTCCTTTGTCATGGTGCTCTCTGTTTTATTATACCTATAGTTTAATCACGAGTTATCTTTTTATTTGGTGATTGTAAAAGGAAAAAATCCCAACTTATTTTGAAAGATTCAATGAAAAGTCTAAACAAAGAAGACATACATTTTTTATGTTTGGGAAGTTACTAACGTAAAGCCCACACCTTTGGTGTTAACATGTTTAACTATTTCGATGAGATGTATCAAACTCGAGTGGACGTGACTCGAGTGCCACACCAGATGGATATTTTATGAATAACCGCCTGGCAAATTGAGATATCATGTTAGCACCTAAAGATGAACTGAACTAGGTACAGAGGGCTGCACCTTATGACTTTTAACTGTGAATTATCAGTCTAATAAATAGTGATTGTTGAGAGAAATCAAAAGCCAAAAGTCTTTAAAAGGCTAAAAAGAATATAGATATATCAAAATCACGACATTCTAAAACCAGTTAGGGTTCTACCAAGCTAGATTTTTTTTTGGCAAATCTACCTCTAAAATTTATCAACTAAATATCCTGGTAGAAACTGAAAACCACATAGATTTCTTATTAGTTAACTAAAAGAGAACGCTCCACTGGGCTTAAGCTTTTAGCTCATTAATTTCGTTTTTTTTTTGTCTTTGGCTATTTTTGGGTTTTTTGTCTTTTCTTTTTTCTCTTATTCTTTGCATTATCCGTGATGACGTAACTTTTTTCTTTTTCTTTTAAATTTAATTATGCTGAAAAAACTCACAGCAGCTATAGTACCAAAATAAGCTTTGAAACAGTATAGTGCCAAACAGTAAAAAAAGCCCACAACCCACTGAGAACAAAATTTTTCTCAAACTAATCTTACAAGTTGATTCGGGGATAAATAAGAAGAAATTGCACCATTTGTTCCAAATTTTAACAAGCGCAAGCCCGGCATACTACTGCTACCTATGCAAAATGAAGTCACTGAAAAACTTCGATACCGTCACCTCCTCCGCCCCAACCTAATGCCTGCGCCTCTCGCCACCACCACTTGGCCGGTGAGTCATCCTAGATGGTCCCTGCCCCATACAATGTGTATTGGAGAGGTGCATATCTTTTCTCACACTTCTCTCATCAAAATGTATTTTGGAGGGGCAATCTCCCATGCAATGCAATTTTTTGGTTGTCTATAATGACATATGTTCTTGTGTATATATTCGGTGAGAGGCAGTGGCGAAGCCAGAATTAAAATAGAGGGTGGACTGAATGAACTAAGATAAATTGATAAACATAATCTTGTCCTCACAATTATAAATCTACTGTTACACAAGTTCGTTTCTTTATTGTTGCAATTTATAAATCTACAAATAAATTGTAGGATTCATCACTACTAGTCTAACACTATATAATATCTAACAGTTAACAAATAATACTAAACATTAAATAATAATTCACTGAACACTAAACAGTAAAGAAATAATACTACTTGAGTTACAATTTATGTACTTCACAGGTTGACCCGTTGGCCAGTTAGCTCACTCCCTTGCTCGGTTGCTCCGGTCCTCCCTCACACACTTTCCCCCTCAAATATCACGGTCTCACCTCACTTCTCACTTCCTCAGCGCCCAGACGGCCAGTTGCTCAGCGCCTTACCCTCACAGCCTCATTCCTCAACATCAACTCGCCACTTCTCTCCTCCCCCAAGTGCGGCTGGCCCCTGGTCGCTCACTCACTCTCCCCCTCGCCGCAGCCACTGGCAGATCTGCCCTGGCTGGCCTCTCGTCCCGCATCCCGCTGGCACCAAGACCCACTAGGCCGTCTCCCGTCCTAAGACCCCTAGATGCCAGATTTGCCCCCGCTTGCCCGCCTCCCTCCACGGCTCCACCGGCTACCAAGACTCGCATGGCACCCCCACCAGCCATCTTCCGTTGTCTGCCCTAGGAGGCAAATTTGCTCCCGCGTCCCACAGGCACTGCCCTGGCAGTTGCGCTCACCTGGCCGCCTCCCCCACCTCCATCGATTGCCAAGACTCATGTGGCACCCCCGCTGATCGTCTTCCGCCGCCCGCCTTGCCTTCCCTGCTTGGCTGCGCCACCAACCACCGATGGCTTTGGACCTTTGGTCGTCGCCTCTTTAGCTCGGGACTACCTCAGCCTCAAGGCCCCCAGGTACTATTTATGTGGTGTGAATGTGGATTGCTACCTGCTACTATTGGTTGTGGGTCTTGTAGACTAGTTATTGTTTTGTAGGCCGAACGATTGAGATAAGCCCATATGTAGTAATGTGTCTTTCTTCCTCCTAAGGGGTGGGTGAGGCGAGCTACCGGCCGGCCGGCCAGTTGACGAGCGGGGAGGGGGGTGGCTTCCTCCAATGGAGGGTAGACTGAAGCTTGACTAAGCTCCCCCGCTAGACTCGCCCCTGGTGAGAGAGATGACCCTACGCCCTCCTTCTCTCCTTGATATCACCCTATATCGTACGTAGCATAAAGTCACACCGTTGTAAATACCCTAATCGAATCATTTTCCTGTTACAATTAACTGAAGGCATCACCATACAAAGTAATATTGTCAGTCTAATTGTTATTAGCTAGTGAAGTAGTTGATGGTACCACATCCCTTTCCTCGGCGTACTTTAAAATGTATGCTTTTCCACAAATAGGACATGAGTTGAAACTGTGTCCCCCATTGCCAAATTTTCTTGCGAGTAGCACTTCCCTAAACCTGATCAGCTAGGCGAAGTAAAAGGGAGCCAGTGACTCGATGTTCTTCCAGAGGGAGGAAAAAAGTTGATTAGAATTGAGGCTACCGCTTGGCCGGAGGCTGTTCGTGGCGAGCCGGCGACGGTGGGCTGCCATGGTGCAGTGGACGGGAGCGCCGGTGGCGACCTCCGGGCAGTGGAGTTTTGGGAGAGTGGCGTAGGTGACGCACTCCGCGAGGACGGACGCGGCCGACGGATGCAGCCGGAGACAATGGATCGATGCGAGCGGTCTCGAAAGGGGGAAATTGCACATATACCCTATAGTTAGTAGGCACTTGTAAATTTGCCCCACACTTAAGTGGCCTTATAATTTTGCCCCATACTTGATATGCCCCCTTATTATTTTGCCCCATTGCCCATTTAGCTCCTATTTTAATTTCGTTTTTCATTTTTTGGGGCAGGAAAAATGCAGTAAAAAATATTTACAAAGTTGTCCATTAAATGCCTAAAACATTCTTATTTCGTTTTTCTTTTTTTACTGCATTTAGCTCCTATTTTAATTTCGTTTTTCATTTTTTGGGTAGGAAAAATGCAGTAAAAAATATTTACAAAGTTGTCCATTAAATGCCTAAAATATTTTAATTTCGTTTTTCATTTTTTACTGCATTTTTCCTGCCCCAAAAAATGAAAAACAAAATTAAAATAGGAGCTAAATGGGCAATGGGGCAAAATAATAAGGGGGCATGTCAAGTATGGGGCAAAATTACAAAGCCACTTAAGTGTGAGGCAAATTTACAAGTGCCTACTAACTATGGGGTATATGTGCAATTTCCCCTCTCGAAAGGAGGCGCTGCCCTGGTGAAAAGTGAGAAGAGACAGTAAGAAGATCTGGTGTAAAATGAAAAGAATGGCCAAAGGGGTGGTGCAAAGCGGTCACTTTGGTAATAAAACATGGTGCAAAGTAAAATGGGAGTGTATAGGTATCATCGGATGTTTTCTTCCTACTTATCATCCAAATTTGTGACATTTAGATTAGAGATCAAGGACCCCTTGTTTTTAAAAGAGAGGAGATTTTTTTTTCAACGGGGAAGGGATATAATTCAAGGGGGAGGGAGGAGAATTCATGGTAATCCATTGGTCCTAAATCTGGATGATAGTTAGGAAGAAAACATCTGGATGACGTCTAATAAAACCCAAGTAAAATTTACTCCGTTTAAACATGGATATGCTCGTTTTTAACTTTTTAGTCGATCGCTAATGTATTGCGAGTTGGTCCTCTTTTAAAGCAACTAATTAGTACATTGTGTTATACTGATAACACACATAGGTCCCGCTCCAAACGGTTTCAGTTTCTGCTTTCAAATTTTATCTTTTTTTGATTTTTTTTGCCTTTTATTTCCTCCTTTATATCTTTACATTGTCTGGGATATAACATTTTTTATTTTTAAAATTTAATTATTTAGAAAAACTAATAGTATCTATAGTGTATTTTAGGCGACGGGCATGATTTTCTGGCTTGGCCGTCGCCCAAACTCTCAGGCGCGCGCACGTACGAACACCATATGCACGTAAGAAAAACTAATTAAGGCGTTTGTGAATCTACCAACCCATGGAAATGAGATCGTCTGCAGTCGCGCACAGTGACTGTAGAGAGCAGTCGTGAATCTGAGCCGTCCGATCGGAAAAGAGTGGCCCAGATCAGATTTTTCTACAGTAAATTTTACTGTAGCTACAGTAAAATGTACTGTAGCTACAGTAAATTTACTGTAGCAATCCGATCTGGGCCGCTCTTTTTCCGATCAGACGGCTCAGATTCGCGACTGCTCTCTACAGTCACTGTGCGCGACTGTAGAGAATCTCGTTCCTGTCAATGAGTGTTCCTACTCCCTCCCCCCGGGCGGCACTCGTGTGACTCTCGATCGACCCCCTTCTTTCATTTGGAATCCAATAATTGGAAAATATATATAGGAACACGAAAAGTATAGGGATTGGATGTAATTTTTTTTGTTTATTTCTATATGAGTTAAAGATACACGAATAAGGGACAAAGGCTATTTGGTTGCATTACATAAAGAGGTGTTCTTTTATGCTATGGCTGATGTTTTTAGGTGTGGTTGATGCTTTTGTCTGTACTTTTCGAGATGGTAGCAAATGACAGAGACGCCGATGCGGACGGCGCAAACAGTTTTGGATTTGGAAAGCTATTTTAAGAATCCGCTATAATAAACCGCTCCCTTTCAACGTTGGGCTTTTTGACTTCCGAAAAAGTTAAAAGCAAAAAAGAACAGGGCCATAGGAGGAATTTTTTACACGTTGCATCATGGCATAGATATCAGACCTAGGGGGGAAACTCCAAGAGGTCTGGGGCAAATATTTATTTTTCTCTAAAATTTCTATGTTCTTGTCTTTCCTTCGTTTCAAACACCAAATTTCCCGTAGACTCCAGAATTCCTTTGTTTTTTCTTCTCAGGATCCCAATTCTTCAATATCCGTTTGTTCCAAGTAAGCCCTTACACAGTACTCCTACCTACAGTTGAACTGTTAAGGCACATATGAAGCGAGGTTACTACGTAACTATACATGAATCCTTTAGGAGAATAAAGCATCTCAAGAATTATGATTATACAGTCTGAAGGATGCTGTGTCAACATGGGACTAATTAAGTTCCCAGCTCACCAAATCAAATAAAGTTTTAACATCATCAAAGGCGCTGTTCTTTTCAGCTTTTAAAAATTGCATTTTGATTTTTCTACAACAACTAGCTTTTAAATGAAATATCTTTTCAAGATATGATCTACTAGTTAATTGTAGTACATACTTTACTGACTTCATTTATATCGGTAAAAACCGCACATAAATTTCTGTTACTCTGTAATCTCTCACACAAACAGTCCAATTGCCATTAACCACAGCTAAAAGCCATAAGCTCTAACAAAAAAGAACAGGCAAAACCCCTCTGTGTTAGGCATGAGCACTTCCCCCTTGTGTGCTCGGCTCAATGGGCCCTGCATAATCGGCCTTGGTCTCGCTTAACCGGGCCCAACTGAACCCAATTTGGGCTTAGGGTCAGGGCAGGCTCGTCATTTCCAGCCCAACAGCGGCTTAGCTCATGTGTGGCCCATGTTGGCACTACCCAACCCAACTACCCCTACAAGGCTAAGGCCGGGCTTGATTAGTCATATTATCTGAATGCAGCTGGACTTTTTACTGGCCCGGCCATCCCACAAATCGCTCATTTCTAAATTCTGTCTGGGTTCAAGACAATTTTGTTAGGATGTGTTTGGTTGGAGTGATGAAAGTGGAATGGGATGAGATGGTTCCACAAAAAAAGGTAGAACCACATAGTCCAACATCTAAGAAGAATATTCTCTAAATTTGCACAGGCTCATTCCACTTTGGACCATTCCATCCCGCCCCATCCCTCAAACCAAACACATGGATAGGCTTGGTCAAAGGAACCATCCCATTCCATCCCTCAAACCAAACACATCCTTACTTATGGAGCCAGCACATAACAAGCCCGAGCATAAGTTTTCTCAGACAAGCCATTTTGTCATCCCTCTAAAAATAAGACTTTTATCATGGCAGACATAGAGCCTGTTCTTTTCCTCCAAAGCTTACGGCCTTTGGTTTTTGTTACAGTACCTAATTTTCAAACGGAATGTTTTCTCAAGATGAGGTCTACAACTTAAATGATTTACACGTTAAAAGCCCAACATCTGTACTAGCCAAAATCGCAAGTGAGTATCTGTCTTTCCGTAATCTATACTGTAAACAGCCAAAATTCAAAAATTTCAGCCAAAAACCATAAGCCGCAACCAAACAGACCCATATATGTAACTGAGAAGTAGTTGTCTAGTTGATCCTGTAACGTCACATGGAAATCTTACCATCAGAAACAGAACCAAAAAGGATTTGCAACACTGAACAATTCGCAAAGCATTTTGTATGGCACCGAATGATCCACAAATATCTCGAACATGAAATATGACCGGCAAAAAGAATGATATATTAAAATACCCCCACCAAAAAAGGTTTGAGTTAGAAATTTCACTTGATCAAAATAATTTAGCAGAAAGAATAACAACAAATACAGCACAGCACTATCCCAGGCCAGATCTTCCTGGCATTGAGGTATGGCAGTAAATACAAAATTACAAATGGATTACAATCAGATGGCTCCACTTCCGATGGCGGCGCGGGTGCGTGTCAGCAGATGACCTCGGCATCTGATTTTCAGAATGTGATCTGATAGTTTCTTTACAATACATAGACACACATCAGCTACATTCCTATTGAACAGCATACAGCTTGCATCTAGAGAAGCCTGAGATGTGCAGTATCATTCAGCCTCTTTATTTGCCATCCTGTTCTTAGCGAATGTTCAAGAACTGTGACGGAGGAATCGTCTATACATATTCTCTGGGACATCATAGGAGTGCAGTCCAGTAGGCCGGCAATGAGACATCGAATGGGGGTTGCATGGCTGAAAATTGCAATGGAGGTCACCGAGCTCCCTAGACTTGCTTCGTGAAGGAGATGCCTCTGATTTATTTCTTTAGGGGAGAAGTCATCCTCGGTCTCGTTCTCCCCTGAGGTGACAAACTGGAGCCGGCTTTTCCCAGATTTCTTTCTTTGGAGGCTATGCCGATTGAGCCTGTAAAGCAAATCCCAAGTAGGGCCATCTTGGACGGAATTGGTAGAGCTCTGCCGAGAGAACCCCTTTGGCTCATTTTGTTGTGAAAGTGTGTCCCCCATTGCCACCTTTTCAGGTAACCTTATGACTGTCAGGTTGAGGAATTCTATCATCCTAAACTGCACCTGCCTGAGTGACTCTCCTGAAGGCGCTGAGAAATCAGGCTGGGTGCTGTCCATCAGGCTGACCATTTCTGGATTATAGATTTCTGATTTTGGGCAGCCTTCCCACTGACCCTGACTCATCTCAGTCAGAGCATCCGATATTTGGATCTGCTCCTCTGGGAAATCAAGTTCCTGCATATTAACATTGTCATATGTCTCAAACTTTAGAGTTCAAGATAAATCAAACGCAAAGTTAAACATACTATACTTCACAAGCTGAAGGTTATTGGCTATTAGAGCAACACGCACACAAGGTATGAATAGTCACATCATATACGATGACCATCCCAACTAGGGATAGAAATCTCGGAACCGGAGAAAAACCCGCCTAGGTAACCGGCTGGTTACCCAAAAAACCGGATGAAATTCAGGTATCAAAATTTGAATTTGTGCTGTTTGAAAACCAGTAACCGTTGCGGTTACCAGAAAAAAAAAAGAAAACCCGCTAAAAAAATCGGAAAATCTGCTTACAAAACTGGGAATCTTCTGCAGGTTTCCTAACCTACTCGGAGGACATCCTCGTGATGCAATATTAAGTCTTTTGGGTCTCTTACATATGACTTGCTTGCTCTGATAGGCCCAACGAGCTTTGCATGTAAGTTGGGAGTCAACAAGTGTGTGTTTTAGACAACAAATTGCCAAAAGAATCAGACAGGAAATTGTCAATAGGATTTCTGATAATTGATGCATATTTAGTTCATACAATAGGCAATCTACCACAAAAAAGGGTCTAAACTAACCTAGGAAGTGCATTATACAGTCATAAATTTAAATTTACATTTGAAAAATTTTGGCCGATTTTTTCCCTCCCGGTTCCCACGGGTTTTTCCTGTAACTGCCGGTTTTTTATCCCTGACCCCAACAATGTACAAAATATTTTCCAATAGATTTTACCGTGAGACGAGAAACTAAACTAGCATCCAACGCACCAAGGCAGAGTTAAGGCTTTACAGGGGGCAGGGGCACACATTCCCATCATCATGCTTTGAACACATTTTAGGCAACACATCATAGTGTTTACCACCTATAAGCATGTTAAATTGCATTTAGGAGTACCATTTTCAAGTATACAGCACCATGTGGTCTACAATGGTCAATGGTGTCAAAGCAAAATCCCATGATAGCCCCCCAACATTTGCATGGACACACCTATGTTGGTCAGGTCCCTGAGCATTCTGAAAGCAACAATCAAGTGGCAAGCATAGCATCAGTTCCTTTGGTTCCTATCCTACTTTGGTCTTTCCCTAACTATAAGCATCAGCGCATCTGCAGAATATCCTTTCAAAAGTTTGTGAATTAATTCTGATTTCAAAGAAACGATTAACTCTACGTCTCTACATGTACATATTTCGAAGTCTCTATGTATAATTAGTATGATGGCTCTCATGTAAACTCAGGGGGTGGGCTCCAGTTTTCCAGAACAGCTAGCCCATGTGGTCGTAACTAAAAGGAAACACTTTCAAAAGGAACAAGGTAGCGTTTGATCATAAATCAGAAGCACTCCTTGTTACGGCCAATCAATTCCATTATACACGCATAACACATGATATTCTTTCCAATGCCAATTGCCAAAGGACCATTCTTTACAATGAATTGTTCCAATGTAAGAAAGACAACTATCTCCCACTAAGACACAAGTACTCACACAGTGAATGAGCACGATGGAGTCATGTGTACAATTAAGAAGGATCACATAAGCAGCTAGATGCTCTGGGAGAGCAACACCATGTGCACAAGCACAGCTGCTCACACCATCACCTCAGCTAGGTCCAGTTGTAGCTCCACCAGACTCTCCTCCTAACTCACCACTACCATTTTTACCAAAATCAATTGAACATCCCTTAGAGGGTTTTTTAGAAGTTTTTTTTTATGCACGCAGAACATCTACAAGTGATTATTTGTTGTCATTTTCCTTAACAGAATGATTTCTTTGCATGTTGCTCTCCTGTTGGTCAACCATATGAAGAGTACATCGATTTTGCGAGAATAGACTGCGCGCCTGGTAAATATCACATGGAAGTCCCGCCGTCCCAACTGCTAGCTGATTGTGCTGAAGAGCTAGACATGGTCCAAAACAGAGCAAGAAAGCAAGCTATGCTTACTGCTCTGCGGGCTTGGGCAGATAAGTTCAGCTGGTGTATGTCTAGTTTGATGAGAAAATCCTTTGTTTCCTCTTTTGTAATTGTAGGTTAGGCGGGACAGTGGCACTGTGAGCTGAGAGAACTGGGCGGCATCCTCAGGATGTGCTCCTCTCTTTGTTGTTAGCTTCATGCACTACCCCCCCTCTGAACTTGTATGTGCCTTTCTTATGATGAATATATTGGTAGGGGACCCCCCTTCTGTTTTCTTCAACAAAAAAAAAAGAGGATCACATAACATCTACAGGTGGGACTAATAGTTTCTATTTTCATTCTATGATAAGTCCCTTCTGCATTTCTGACATCATCCCTATTTTTTTGGGGGTGTAATATAGCTGTCAGTAAGACACATACAGGAAACAATAAAAGCTGCCTACCATCTGTCCAGTCCATATAACACAGTGTAGAACTGTAGGGGTACAATGCTACAAATTCGGGAGAAAAGATGATCATCATCTCTCATTTATGCTAATGGCATGTGAAACACTTAAATTGTTCCCTCTCATTTGCAAGGTACATCTATATTGTTACAGAGTTGCAACTTCTGGCACTCCATTCAGAGGAATATTAAGAAGCAGCTTACAGTCAAGTGGCTTCCTCAGTTCCTTCAAATGTTATTTTTATGTCTGCTCTACCTATGGTATATGTCAAAATGTCAGGTCCTGTACTATTCATATGTGCTAAATTACTTCACTCCCAAGCTTATCCAACTGACAGGAGAAAGAGATCCTCAGTGGACTATTCCTTGAGCTAATTTTAGCAGTACAGGCTGCAACTCATCCATTGGAAGTCAACAAATTACAGACAAAACCCCAATATCAGATATATACGCATCTTCCATACATAATGACAAGGACATTCAATGTCAAAAACTATGTAAGGCTGACACATAAACACCTGTCCAACCTTACCACAGCTCAGCGGAAGACTCCCAAGATTAACGAGAGTTCTGATCTTCCTATGGAAATATACTACATGCAATTATCAGAAAACAAAAATGATAATATCGTGAACAATAAAGGAAAATGATATGAAATAAATCAAAAGTATAAAATCTCCAAAATAGCTTGACTACCCTAGAAATCACAAAAGCAACTATATTGACTATTTCCAAGTTCCAACCACACAAGACAAAAGGTTCGCGTGGAATTGTCAGTGCCTAAGACAACAGTTATAACTTTAAAGGACACCTCTTACACAGAGCTATAAAGGGTTACTCCATTCAGCAGCAGTTTTCCTATGTCCCACGCACTCCTGAACTGCACCCACAGGGGATGGGCTATCCATGCTGAGGCCAAATGGCATAAAACAAGCAATGGATAAATTTGTGCCTATCGTATCACCAACATCCAACACTAAAACTACAGTATGAAACAAATACAACGCATAGCCACCACTCACAAGATGCCAAGCATCACGCTTTTTCCACTAATTTCAACATCATTATATGGTACCGACTCCAAACTGCAACAAACGAACTCAAGACACAACAATGTCAAAGAGACAAAGATTACCCCTTTCAACTAATCTCCCCTACAAAAAGCGTGCAGTCTGTCCTAAAGATTGGTCTTTTACTACAACAGAGGAATATCCCATGACGATCGCCCAAACGCATCAACAAGCAGAACACAGAATCGAAAATGCTTAAGGTTGCTTTCCTATAGTAGGTTATATGACATAAAACATTTCAATCCCATAGTGCTCTCTCACCGCACAATTCAGGTGCATTCCAAACCAAGAACAGGACAGTAAACAAGCTCAATGCAGGAATGTACTAGGAAATCCAATAAGTGCTCACCCGGCAGATGAGTGCGGCGGTGGCGCGGGCGCGGTCGAGCGGGGACGCGTACGCGGCAGCGATCCGCGAGCCGCGGGAGCGCAGGAACACAGCCAGCGCGCGCGCCTGCCGCTCCCCGCGCGCCGTGAGGGCCGCCGCCGGCCACCGCCCGCCGACCAGGTCCGGCCGCATCGCGGCGGCGCACTCCCCGTGGCTGACGACCAGAATCTCCACCGGCGCCTCGCCCCTGCCCTGCTGCGGCTGCTGCGGGTGGTGCTGGTGCGGCGACGGCGGGGGGAGGAGCACGTGGCAGGGGTCCCATACCTTGATGGTGGGGCCGAGGAGGCGCGGGGTGCCTGCGGCGGAGGGCTGCGGCGAGAGAGGAGAGTCTGCGGCGCGGCAGGGGAGCACCTCGGGCTCCTGCTCCAGCACCTTGGACGCGGACGCCGGGGGAGCCGGCGCCGGCGCCGGCTGGGGCGGGGCCGCGGGCGCCGCGGCGGAGGCGGCGGAGGGCTCGTCGTCGTCCTCGTCGTCGAGGTCGGCGGCGCTGGAGACGGAGGAGTGAGCGGAGCCCATGGCGGCCAGATCTGACTTGGAGCTGGGGTGGGGTGGATGCGCTCTTGGGGAGTGAAAGAGGATGAAATGGTTTGCCTTCCTCCTTTTACCTCGCAGAAGCTATTTTTCTACCATAAATAATTTTTTTATCATATCTAATTTTTAAATATAGTATTTTTTAAGATAAGATCTACTAATTAACTATAATACGTACTCTAATAACTTTATTTATATCAGCTAAAATCGTACATAAGTATCTCTTTGTTTATAAGCTATTAATATTCATAAGCCAAAGACATAAACCAAAACTAATATGAACGGGCCATTGGTCTGTTTTCTTGATAGGAGAGCGATGCGCACTGAGATTCATGCTCGAACGTTGCTTCGAACCTTTAGTTGCTTGGGGATTTTCTTTATTTCCATTGGCAAAAATTTAAGTGTGGAATATATTTTTTTCCACACAAGTACGCCTTTAGATTGATGTAAACTTTCAAAATTCAAACCACCATACCATCTTTTAAGTATAAAATATGTGTTGCACGAATCTTAATGCATTTTAAGGGTTAAAATATTGCATATACCCACCTATATTTGTGGTTGCATTTTTTTAAAGTGTTAGAGAAACAAATTATATTGTGTATAGTGGCGATTCGTATGGCATCCCCGTTTAGAGCGACAAAAATCTAAAACTCCTTCGGTTTTATCCCATCTTAGAGCCTCTTTGATTCAATGGTATTTAAAAGGGAAAAATTCAGGAATTCAATTCAAAGGAAAAAATCTTGTGATGGGTGTTTAGTTTGTAGGATTGCTTTAAAGGAATTTCATAGAATAGAAAAAATATTGCAAGTTTGGGAGGAATTCTAGCATGAGGTCTAACATCAAGTTATTAATTCCTTTGAGTTCCAATGCATCTTCTGTTTTCCTCTCTTCATTCTTTCTTTAATTAATAAACATTTAATCTCCAAATTCCTGCATTTTTCCTATGGTGTAATCATACAAACTTAGTTGTGAAATCCTTCTTGTGGTTTTCAATTCTATAGGATTCAAAGTCGATGTCATTGCAATCCTACGTATTTTCTATTCCTACGTTTTTAGGATTATGCGAATCAAAGTGGCCCTGTATGAGATCATGTGTCCAATGGAATGGATAAAATGGATATTCGTGCCAATCTAAAGTTGATGACATGGATGGGCATAGCTTCTTAAAAGTTGTATTCTCTGATCATCTGGAAGACCACAGGTTGCTGCTCCAATGGCCTTCTAATCATCGACCTCCTCTATGTTAATGCACGCTTACATGCACAAAACATGAATATCTGTGTGTAGCAATGGCGTTCAACCTATTGCTGGTCAACTCTTACCTCGACAAGAGCATCATCTTTGCGGTGGCTAGCATGACGGCTCTCGACCAGCCATACCTGCTATAGAGCGCCATCATGATGCCACTGACGAATATGCCCTTCAGCTCCCAACTCAACTGAAGGAACGAAAACAAGCAAAGGCACACCAGAAGCAGGAGTTTTGCTCTGGTAACCGCTACTTTGTCCCTATCAGAGTTAAAATGCAAACGGTTTTGCTAATGCATAGGAAATTGAAATTTTCTTAAGTTTTAGTCAATTTTCCCACCTTTGGATCGTGTGTGGAGATTCATTCTCAGAGGGCTTTTGACCTTTGAGCCCGCCGACAACGACAACGACGTCTTCACCAGAGGTGGCACGTTAGGGTTAGGGTTTTGTTTACCGGGGCCCGAGCTTAGAGGGAGGAGAGGGCGGCAGAAGCACATTGGTGGATGGCAGCGGTGGTGGTGCGGCTGCAGGATGGAGGAGGGAAATGGGTAACGTTAGTGGGGCCTTGCTAGTGTTGGTGGCGACGTCGGTGAGGCGATGAGAGGTGGTGCATTGGGAGGGATGGGGCGATAGCGGCTGGGGTGTGGTAGGAGTAGAGGAGAGTTAGGGTTAGGAAGGGTGGTTTCATATATGGAGTGAGGGAGTGGTGTGGGTTGTTGGATCTAAATCCAATGTAACGAGCATTAAATAATCCTTAATATGAGTATTAAATAATTCTTAATAAATAGACAGTAAAGTTGCATATGCAGTGAGCAAGTAAGGTAGATTATTATTGAAGGACTATGTGAGAGAGTTCAAGATTATGTTGTGATGAATCATTGCAACTTGGGAAGGTCAAAAATTTGAAATTATAATTTGTCGAAAATTTGTGGAATTCATCAGGTTGGTAGTCAAATCGACTTTGAGGGGGTGGTCTGAACGGTTTTACCTGACGGTCAGACCAGTGCATATTTCCAATCCAACCAAATGCAGTCGACAGTTTGACCACTACAGGGGTGCGGTCAGACTGACTGAACAGGGTGGCCTCGATCAATTTTTGATTCTCGTGGTTTTGAGTCGCGTGAAGAGTTTGAGTGCCTAGGTCTATGGATCCTTAATATCAATATCAAATTCCTATCAAATATCTCCAATTTCAAATTCAAATTTAAAATTCAATTCCAATTCCATATTCAAAATTGCAACTTTAAACTTCAAATTCCAATTGATATTCCAAAAAGTCTCAAAATACAAATTCTAGGAATCAATTTCCAAATCCAAAATCCCGAGAATCATAAAATCTAAATTCAAATCTCAGCCCAAAGTCCAATTCTCTATTTAATTTCAAATCTCAAAATAATATCTCAGTTATAATTTCAAATAAATTTTTTGCTTCTCGGCCAAGCTATTCTTTCCTTTTCTCTGTGTCTAGCCCAAGTTAACCCAGCCTGGCCCATCTCTCCTTCGTCTCTCTCTATTTCCCTTGCTCTGCTCGATTGCTTTGTTGTTCACTCTGCTCTTCCCCTACAGTGCTACATTGCTGAGCTCCAACTAAGACGCCCACGCTCCTGCGCTAGCCACGATCATTTCCAATCAAAATACAATCCATAAGTATGGAAAACATATGTCATCACTATCAAAATTAAATCACTTTCCATTTTCCCCCTGAATCATGCCTTCTGTTTTTTAGTTTCCAAAGAATACAAACCGAAATCAATATCATTTTCAACGCCTACTATGCTCCTTCCTCTTTCTCTCTCTTGACCGAACCAACCCTAGCCCAGTCGGCCTAAGCCCATTTTCTTTTCTCTGGTCCAAGCACATTATCTTTTGGGTTGAACCCAATTTTTCCTGGCCTAGGCCCATCTACTTCCCCTTTTGTTTTTCTATTCCTTTCCTGCTTGCTTTCCTATTTGGCATCCTGCTATCGAGCTCCCATGATGCCTCCACCCGAGCACCGCCTACGCCCAGGCCACTCCAACCAAGCCACCCCACCTCATGCCTGCATGGGAAATGTTCATCATCAAGTCGACATCATCGCACCCCTTACTTCTTTAACCTAGCCATTTCCTTTCCATTCAATGTGCATTAAATTGCATTCCAAAAACTATTGTCATTAATCTTGCCGTGGCTGCACTCTCTCCTTCCCCTCTCTGGCTCTATAAATTGGAGCATCATGACCATCTTGCTCTTCACTTGAACCCCCTCAATTCCAATAACCTCTTGTACACTATCGCAGTCATGAACGTCATCTTCCAGAGCATCAATTGTCACCCCCACCATCACCATCTCTCTCTTCGGTGAGTTTTTTTTATGTTTTTTCGCATCACATTGTATTCTAGCATCCAAACAACCCATCCTGTATGTTAATTTAATTTTTGTATAGCCAATCACCTGGGAATCAAACTGTTCCCAAAGCAAGCTGAATTCGCTTATCATCATTGATTCTTCATCTCAGGCGAGCCATTTTTCAATTCCTCGCAACCACACCATCTCCACCGCCTCCTCTATCTGTGCCATGTGTTAATTAAGCAAATGCGTCACCGTGGAGAGCCGCCACCGATGCCACCTCCATTTCCCCCGCCTGTCATCGTCACCCTGCCTCTCTGGCTAAGTCAACCATACGGGAGTGCTCCATGAACTCTCGCCGTGCCCATGCTCACACTACTTCCTGATGTTTGCCACCGTCGCTATGTGGTTGCGCTTGGTCGTTGCCCCAAGCACCGCTACCACCATCAACATGCCCCATTTGTCACGCTGCCACCTTCCACCGCTTCCTTGGGACCCCGCCAACCCATTTTCCCAGTCGCCCCACCTCTTGCATTGCCCCTTGCCAGCGACACTGCCCACCAGAGTTGCCGCCCCTACTCTGGTTGCCTACTCTTTTCCTTCGTTTCCCTCTCTAACTCCCTCTATCTCACTTACAGTCGGGGCCCACATGTTAGCTTCATTTTTTATTTTTCAGTTGAAAGGAATATTCTCTCCTTTCTCTTTTTCAGCATTTTCTCTTCCAAGAAACCTTTCGATGATCCATCTCCACCGTTCGAACTCCGAATCAAGCAATTAAATTTCTAAATTCATAATCTAAATTCTGGCAAACATTTGAATTTATTTGTTTATTTATTGTATTCTTGTTTTGCGCGTAGAGTAAGATGTTGTCGAAGAGTACCCCGACAAGCAAGAAGAGTACCAGTTCACATTAATGAAGGCAAGTCTTGCTTGACCATGTTGATCCTAATATTTATAAAATTTATTTTTATATCTATCAAAACTATTATACATTGCTATTTTATTCAATGTTAATTCAATTATTAAGAGTTAGTTAGATCCTACTTGAAATGACTCTCATTGATATTTGAAATCCATGTACCTTTGTCACCCTAGCATAAATTAACATTGATAGTGATGTTATTGTGGTTAGTTTGCAACAATAGAATTGCTTAGATATGCTATTTCGGTCGATATCATCCTATGGGTGGGAATAATGTTATCAAATCTTTATATAATTCCTTTTTATCAAATGTTTGACAATAGGAAGTGCCATTGGTTTATAAATTAAAATGGTGAAAATTGTTTTAGACTTGAGCGGAGGGTAAGATTGGATTGGTGCAGAGTAAACACAAGATCTTAAATTGTGAAAGTCCTACCCTATTCAAAGGATTGACGCTTATGACTGTACAAACTAGCATTACTGTATAGCCAGAAGTCTAAATTGGTATGACGTGGTTATTAATTTGTAGCGGCATAGCTTAATTATACCAGATGGCTAAATGTGGGTGTTAGATAGTGACATTACCACACAACGTTAGAGAGGGTTTCAGACTGGGTGAATAGAACCTTTCAACGGTGAAACCTTAGTGAGCGGAGTCAAGTTGGGTTGACGCTTTGTAAAGGCCTTATTATGATTAATTTAGTCGCATGTCTAAGGAAGCATGTGTGCGAACAGTACAAGTTGGTCATATATTGTAGATAAAGTTGTACAATATCTACAGAATATAAAACTATTCAAATAGCTGTACCCATAGTCAAGGGTGGGCAAGGTGCGTTTTTACATGGTAGATTTATGGTTTTGTTTTTAAATGAGCTTTTAGAAATCGGGGAGTGGTTAGGTCTCTCAGATGTTCATTCTGGCAAGTAGAGCCAGTCAGGTAAATAGAACCTGATTTGTTGAACTTTAGCAAATAGAGCATTAATACTAGTGTTGGTCAAATGAGTGCAATTAGTTTGCCAAATGAGAGCTTTGTAAAATGTAGCAGTTCGTAAAATGTTGCTTTGTGCAAAAGAACCATAATAAGCCCATTTTATTAAGCCTTGTATCTAAATAACTTTATTTTCCCAAGATTTGTAGAGTACTCTATGTACTTATCTTACAATCTACAAAACCATATCAGAGAATTATGAAGATGAAGGAGTCTATCACTACTATGCTTGTGGCTTCAATGAAGGATGTCCAAAGTACTAGGTTGTGCTTCCCCAGTCAATTGCCTGTGGCGTATTAATAGGTCATCTTTATAGTTTTATTATACTTTCGCTATGTTTTATAAGTTTGAGAGGTCTTGTAAACTTAATTATAATAAGTGGTTACAAGGCCTGTACTTTTTATTATTGTAATAAAACGTTATTTGGTTATGCAATCATCACTGTTCGACTGTGTACACTAGCTTTGATTTAAGACTAGTGTAGTAATTCACAGATGGTTTAGTTCCAGGAAATCCAATCCTGATAAGATGAAGCCTGGTGAGTGCGACCCGCCTATCAGTGATGAAGGGGAAATAAGAGAGAGGAGGTTCATTGAAACAATGCGCCTTTGTGTGGGGAAAACGAGGAGGAGGTGGTCGGCTAGGTTTGGCCTATTGGCCAGAGTTGGGCCAGAACATGAATGGGTTGGCCAATAGTAACAGTTTTGGAAACTATTTTGAAATTGTTTTTCTAATTGATTTAATTGCATAAATTAAGTTTAAAATTTTAAAAATTAGAAAACCAACTTCAAAAATTATGAAAATTTTTGGAGAGGCAATTTAGAATATTAGAACACGAATAAATTATTTTTAGGCTCTGGTCAAGTTTTTAATGAATTTTAAAAATTCGTTTTTAGCTGTTGAAAATTAAGAAAATATTTTTAGATAAATGCTAAAATTTTTAAAAAGTCCAAAAATGCATAAATGATGATTTTGAAAATAATTATACTAATTTTGAGAATTTTGGGATGTTACAGCAGCGCAGAAGATGACACACGACGGCAATTCGACGTGGCCTCACAGAGCTCAAACTGTGGCGTCTTAGCTTCGCACTGTCGCCAAAAATCTTGAGGTTTCCAACGCTCTCTCAAGGTTTTCAGTGAGACCTCGAGGTTTCCGACGGAGGCAAGGGGTTTCTGATGAGGTCTCCAGTGGCGGTGAGATTTTCGGCAAGGTATGTATATGGTTGTGTATAACATACGGTAGGTATTGCTTCATATGGCTAAATACAAGCACAAAGCTTAAAGCAGATATGAATAGTGGATCCCTAGAATGTCCGCCTTGCTTTCTCAACATACTATTCAAATGGATGTGGCTACCTGGCGCTATAACATCCAGATCACACCCAATGAGATACGATCTGGCCGTCCAATGGGTTACGGGTCTAATTTGATGACTCACAGTGTGCAAGCATCCTCCACTACTCCTCCTCCCTTCCCTCCCTCTTCTCCGGTGTCGGCGGGCTCTCTCTCCCTTCCCCTCCCCCTCCCCCTCTCTTCTCTACATTCACCAACACCCTCTCTCTTTTCCAGCGCCAGCAGCAACTTCGCATCCCTCCTCTACTTCTCTTGCTCCCTCCACCACCTACAGCCGGTGGTGACCTCGCCGCCTTATCGCTCCACCATCTCACCACCCCGTACAACCTAATATTTAGTGTTCGTATGATAAAAGTTAAACAAAAATTATTGTCAAGTTGTTTTTTAGAGAGGGAGAGAGAGAGAGAGAGAGAGAAATTGTGTACGGTGAGAGAGGACGAACTGAAATCGAACTAATAGGACATTTGAGTGGCATTATGTTAGTTTCTCAGATGCAAACCATTTATTACTATTTAAATTTGCATTTGTTCTTCCCTGTCTTCGTTTTCTTTCTAGCAAAAGTGAGGTTGTAGTTTTTTTAGACAGACGGTTGACTAGTGTAGTAATTTTATAGTGAAAAATCTATGCAAATAATCTACCCAACTGCGGTTGGTGGGATTCAAACTATAGTAATTAGCTGGGATTCAAACTACAATAATTAGCTGCGGAGATATGGGCCTCTTCTTTTTAGCTTTTAAAGGATATTTTTAGTTTTTCTAATGTAATTAGCTTTTGAATGGAGTGTCTTTTTAAGACGGGGTCTATAAATTGATTATAGTACACATTGTAGTGACTTCATTTATATCAACCAAAACGGCACATGAGTTTCTATTACTCTATACTTGGCACTCACAAATAGGCAAAAGTCATAAGCTGCAATCATAAGCTATAAATTGAAGCAAAAAAGAACAGACTATAAGTTAGTGAGATTTAAACTATAGTAATTAGCTACGGAGATAAGTTGTCACAACGTTAGGCTCTTCTATGCAACCATTGGTAGCTCAGCTACCTTTAAAAATCTCAGGGGATTTTTCAAAGCTGATTAGATGCCTAAATTGTGAGGGCTATCATGTCAGTTCTTGTTCATGTGAAAGAAAAAAATTGAGTTTCTGTCGAGTTTCCAGATGTTATAAAGAACTGCTTTCAAATCGCAATTACCGATCATATAGCACAGGATTTCTGGCCCAAACTTCGTCGAATAACCTCAAGAATTTATTAAAAACATGTAAAATTCAACAACAAAACATATTAATAAACTCAGCAAATATTCTTGGAAGAAGGGACTGGAGTGCAAATGAACGCATGCCTTCCCCTTTCATCCTTCCCCACCTCGGCCTTCCTCAAAACGCAAAAACTCCCAACTTCGACCCAAATAAAGAGCAAAAGTCAAATCAGAAGTCAAAGCGACAGCATCGGTGATGGCATGCATGGAAGAGTGATGCTCGCCCACGTGAGGCGCCGCAGGCGAGTTCAGCATCATCCTCGACGCCCCACTGCCCTCCCTCCAGTAGTACCGCGACAACTCCATGCCCTTGCAGACACCTCGAGCTTGTCCCTGCTGTGACGCGTGGGATCCTATGGCACCGACACATGGGACGAGGTGATCCCCGTGTGGTTGAGGTGCAAGGGGAGCGTCCACGACACCATGGCGATGCGGACGCCGCGTAGTCCCACTGCTACGCCGATGCAAGCGCGACCTGCTAGTGCGCACTGTGGAGTACGCGGCAAGAAGGAAGTTGTGGAAGCGCCGGTGCGACTGGGAGACCCGTGGAGTGTGCAAAGGGCGTGACTCCCACGAGGGCCACCGAGGTGAGGTGACAGAGGAGGAGGAGACGCTGTTGTAGCTGCTGGCGCGCGACGGGCATAGTTCGAGCACAGCAAGGCACGTGGAAGCACCGCAAGAGGTGGAGGCAATGGCGGCTCGACAGTCAAGCTAGAGGTCAAGGCGGGAGGCATGGGCGAAGCTGATCGGGGTGCCTGGTATGCCCAGGTACACCCAAAAATTTTGAAATGGGCAACTTCAGTACTACTGCCATGTAGGTCTCAAGTAGTCAGCTCCGGCAGTGCTCATGGTAATCACATTACAATAAGACATTTCATCAATTAATCTCAGGAAATAAGCCATTAGCATGTCTCTATTTAGCAATTCATTCACTCAAGCCAGCCGGCTAGCCCACTCAACTGGACGACATTTCAACCAGAAGGCCTCATTTCCTCAAGCCTCGGAGGGATCCACAGTCCATGGGGCCTGCTAATAACTCGGTTCACATCCAGTCACCACTCATTAGTCATCCTTTCCCCAATCCTGCCAGCTACCATCCTGGAGACTGGAGTTGCTCCTCCGCTAGGGCTAGGTAGGCAGCGATGGCTCTGCTGACTGCAGACCAGTGGGCAGTGGCTCGTGCACTCAACGCGTGGGGCTAGAGGCCTGGAGCAGGACTGGAGTAGTGCATAGTGGCCAAGCGCCCGGCCGAGGGTGCCACCGCGCCAAGGGCCTAGGGCTAGGGGCACCGGTCACCGAAGTAGCCGAGCAGTGCGCCTAGCGCCTAGCCGAGTAGTCAATAGGCAGTAGCCATCTAGCCGATGTCCAATCGGCCAACTGCCAACCTGCCAAGGGGAGAAGCATTGCAGATTTTAGATTTGCACTTTTGCAGAGTGGGTAGAGTATCAATAAGCAATTTACTAATTAAGCATTCGATTCTAAATTTTGAAATCTGAATCTCTGATTTGGGATTTGTGGAAATAGAATTTTGTGATCAGAGATTTGGAGAGTTGAAACAATATTGTGATTTGTGCGCGTGAAGTGTGCACACCCATTACAAGTTTTCTAGCTCTGCCACTGGAGGGAGGATAGTGGGGACGCCAGTGTAAAGGCTATTGTGGCTGAGCCGGTGGTGGAGGTGGAGGCCAAGGTGGAGGGCGTCAGGTGGCGGAGCAGCAGAGGGAGCGAGGATGGAGGGGAGGATGCGATGGTGTTGTCGAAGCCACTAGCGGAGGTCGTCATCGAAGGCCGGAGCAGGAGCAGGGGTGGTACCGCCATGGTTCAAAGGTGTTCAGCTGAACACCTAAATTTTGTCACAAAATACTTAGTATTACTAGGTATATTAAATATATACACCAACAATTAGGTCAACTACTTTATATTCATATCTCAATTAATTTCAGCCCACTCTCACACATCTCTCTCTAATTCACCTCAAATATCACGGGCAAACAATCCATCCACTCCCTCTTCGAACCGGCTCATTGGCTCATCCAAAGCCCCCATCTCACGCTCTACTGCTCCATTCCAAATTCGGGTGGCAAGGAGAAAGCCATGACAGACCTGCAACGACGTGTTGGTACACAGTAAAGTTGCAAGGAGCAAGCAGGCAGCGACAAGCAAGGCCTGGCCGCTGGACCGTTGGGCGGCAGCCGGGCAAACGAGGGTGGGGCAAGGATTGCACCATTGCACGAAGGTCTACACATTAGTGTTCAGACAACACAGGTGCTTCTAAGGCATGATAAATCATCGAGTTAAATTGTTTTTTCTTAATTATTTTGTAATATCTCTAAATTAATTCCATATATTGTCTCTGCTACTGTCTCTAGCATGAACAATTTGTCTTTTGATTTTAGCTATTATTTTCTTGAAAGAGAGATTTAAGCTATCATGGATCTTTACCTTTTCTATTGAACAACATTTTGTTTACTCCAAACACTCATTCCGAAAATCCTAGATCCGCCAGTGAGCAGCAGCAACTCACTGGCCATAAGTAATGTCAAAGATGAATATATGATAGCTTTCCTTTGTTACTTGCCTACTTGCAGCGATTTCTTGGAGAGGATTAGATTTTAGTATGCAGAAATTTACTCAAATTAGGCTAAAATTTGTGCTACTCCCAGTCTGTTTCATACTCTGTTGGATCTGAATCGAGCATTTTTTAAATGTGTTTTTTAAAAGAAAACAATGTTTTCCACGGCAGCAGCATTAAAAAAAATGTCCTTTTTTAAAAGATAACAAATGACATACTGCATTAGAAGTTTAGTGGTGGGTGGTTAACGGATTACTTTGGAGTTACACTGCTCTTCATTGCCCAATGTTTTTGTTACGACAACATGTGCTATAGTTAGTAAGTTGTTTTAATGTTGTGCTGCATTTTGATGCTTCTTGTTGGTATGTTTAACTTTGTGGTGCTTCATGCTGAATGACAAAATAGAAAATGGATGGCAAAATTGCTCTGACTTTCCGCTGTCCTACAGACGCATTACTGCATGCGCATGGTAGTATGGTTTTTACATTTATGATGTTGAATCTAGCATATTCTTTCCGAATAATGACGTGCTTTTAAGTTTTCAGTTCTTCTATGAAATGCTGCGGCTTATTTTGGTCCTGTTCTTTTCAGCTTCTAAAAGCTGCTTTTTGACTTTTCTACAGTAACTAGCTTTTAAAAGAATATTTTTTTCAAGAAAAGATCTACTAGTTAATTATAGTACATACTTTACTGACTTCATTTATATTGGCAAAAACCGCACGTGAATTTCTGTTACTCTATAATCTCTCGTACAAATAGTCCAAAAGCCACAAACCGCAGCAGAAAAGAACAGACCATTTATTTGTCTTTCTTTACCTAGTTAGGTCGGAACGGTGTGGACTCAGGTGCAGAACGATCACCATCAACCGGAAGATCAACTTTTGCAGCACCTGTTGGGGCTTATGTGAGGACTCTATGGGAGCGTTTATATTAATTTTTACTGATAGCTTCTAGTTTTAATTTATAAATAGTAATGGCTTATAGAGATATACTTATGTACGATTTTGACCGATATAAATAAAGTCACTATAGTGTGTACAACAATTAACTAGTAGACTTTGCTTTAAAAAGATATTTTGTTTAGAAACTAGATACTATAAAAAAACTATTTACTATAGAAAAATGATTTATAAAAATCAAAGCGATGAAAATGCCTAATAGGACACTTAGGGAAAGAAGGTGAGTGGATAAGCCCCTTGAGATAATTTGGTTTTCTTGGCATTTCAGTGTCGTATTGCCAACGCTTCTCAAAACATGGGTGTCTATTAATGATTTGTGCCTAATGCAATTCCTTTCATAATGCACGACGTTGTACCCTGTACCCAGTCCACCGTTGGTGCTCTTATTTTTATTTAGTCTTGAAATAGAAATGTATATAGTTCATGTGATTTGTGGAGATTTCAAATGATTCATGAAATTTAAGTGAGTGCAACTATAGTGGCACTGTGGCAGGCAATTCTAGCGCCAATGTACTAAGATGAAGAATGTCCTGTAGGAATAAACTTAGGACTGCTAATGGGCCAAAATCTGGTTTAAATCCAATGTAAATCCAAATAAAATTGAGAAAGATCTGGTCCAAACTTGGCGCATATTTTCTAAGTATAATTCAGGCCCAAAAATAGATCTAGGCCTTAGCTTGGACCAAATATATCTACCTTTTTAATTATCTAATTAGGATTAGCTCTCATCTACCTTTAATAATTAGTACAAAAATATGAGGTCCAAGATCTGGTCCAATTTAGCTTAAGTCTGGCCCAATAAAAAAGATCTAATTTTAATCTAATCTATTTACAATTTTAGACTAACCTGATCCAAAGTAGATAGACCTAACCCATTAGCAGTCGTAAATAAAATTTCCTTTCACTTTGGGAATATCATGAGTGTTGAATGACCTTCCGGGAAATGTAAATGAATTGAATACTTTATTCTATGTTGCACAGAACTTAAACTAGGCAGCGTTCCTGTAAGACATACATGACTTTGACTTTCGACCAGGCAGGAAGGGTCAAACTATTTCTGGTTTTCAGAACGCAGCAGGGACGTGTTGTACCAATGAACAGTATGAAACAATGGAACTATGGTTTCTTTTCAGCTTCTAAAAACTGCTTTTTAATTTTTCTACAGTAACTAACTTTTTAATAGAGTATTTTCAAGATAGGATCTACTAATTAATTATAGTACATATTTTACTGACTTCATTTATATCGGCAAAAACGGCATGTGGGTTTTTGCTACTCTATAATCTCTCGTACAAACAGCCCAAAAGTCACAAGCCGCAGCTAAAAAGAACATGCCCTATAATTTATCTCTAGTTTACTTATTTCATTATCTACAATGGAACTATAATTCAGTTAATCGTTTATTTTCATACATTGTACAAGAGAGTAAAATGTTAGAATCTACAAAAATGTTGTCTGTTGCCACTTTATCGTCAACTCCTAATTGGATAGCTAATTTCATGTTTAAGTATCGCTCTGTAGTTTCCGGCACATGCATACTGCGTGCAATTGACACTACAAATGCTCTAGTAATCACACCCGCAACATCTTTCTATTGACATATGATGTTACAACTCACAATAGGCCTCACGCACAGTACTCTACATTTAGGACCCCATGTTATTAATGTCCTAATATTAAGTATTTTTTGTGATCTCCTATTTATATTTTTAGGGAAAGTAAAAATCATTTGATGTGCTTATGTCGGAATAACTATCACTATTGTTGATGTTCACAATATCGTTGCTTCTTTTTTTCCCCTCTCACAGGAAATTAATGTCACTTGTTAACATCCTACATTACGGAATAATTTTAGTCCAGTATAATTTGAAATATAAAGTACGGTTGGGATTAAATTTATTAATTTTATATTGAAATATGCGCTAGGATCATCGATCCAGATCCCACATTTGCGCAGTTCACACCATCACGGGACTCACACGACAATGCAACGATAACAGAAGAGGTTTGTCCTCAATTTTATTGATGTCGCCTTGTATATTATGACGTTGTGCAGACTGCAGAGGCTTTTCTGAAGAATTATTCGTGAAATAATATAAAATGTCCATCAATAATGGTACAGTTAATTTGGATGAAAATCTTCTTACAGTTGCTTTTATTTTTCAGCTTGAGATGCTAAAAGATGAGAATGTAAATCTTTTGGAGAAGGTGTGTTATAATTCTTGTATGTATTGTGATCAATTTTATGGAAAAAAAGTAAAGGGGGCAGTGATAATACTCTGTTTTTCAAATTCAGCTTTGGACTAGCAGAAGAGAAATTTAGACAATCTGAAGCCCGGACAAGGGAGGTTGAGAAATAGGTAACTTTTTTTTTTGTAATTCGTGCATATACTGGCATTATCAAGATGATATATTTCTTTACATATCTAGTTATAAGCTACGTTGCATGGGTACATATGAAAATCGGAGTTTCGGTATTGGATACCATATCAAATACAGCTCCAATATGGCCGGATACGTATCCTATCCGTATCAGTGAATTTTGTGTTTTCCAAAAAAATAAAATAATTTTCGATACTTGGAGGATAGTTCCCGATACCTCTCAACCCTATCTGTAAAAACCCCACGCCTTGCGCTGCCGCCCCCACACTCCCAAAATATCCTCTCGCCCTCACGCCTAGCCACTCCCCACACCTAGTCGCTGCTCCCCTTACCTCCCTCAATTCCCAGTCACCTCCATGCCTAGCAGCGAGAGAGGAGCCGGTGGCAAGCATCGGCCATGATGGAGGAGGTGGCGTGGCTCCATCGGCGGCACCCCCTTCTTCCGTGCCACAGCGATTCGATGGTGATGGAAGCAGGCTCGAGCGGGGGCGACGCTGATTCAATGGCGAGGGAGGTGAGATCATTCGACGACGAGGTGGATTAGTTATGGGAGAGGCAGGATCGAATGGCACTGAGGCGGAGGTGGCAGTGTCATCTCCTTTGCTAGAGATCTGCCTACCGCGCGTCATCGCCCTCCACCCTGCCGCGCACGCTCCCACTGCAATTGCTCTTTCGTCGTGGCCCACCACTGCTCCAAGCCCTAGCAACTGCCTTCCGCCACCGCACGCCGCCAGGGATTAAGGAGGCCACCGCAGCCGCATTCCTCACCCTATTCCATCGCCGCGCCATCTTCTCCCCTCTGCTCCATCGTTGCCCCCTGACCTGCAACTCCTTCGTCTCGGTCTAGCGGCACTTTGCCCCTCTCTTCTCTTCGCCAGTGCCACCACCTCTCCTCCACAGCGTCGCCGCCTCCTAGACCGAGGCAAAGGAGCCACATATTTGCTTTTCTATTTTGTTGCATATTGGTTGTGGACTTTGGAGTTTGGAGCAAGATTCTAAAAATCAGTAATAGTACTCAACCGATCACCCAATCTAGCAGTGATTATGTGGTATAACCAGCCCGATTATGTAGATAACCAGTTAACAGGTAGGGGCACCCGTTACTTGGATATAGTCAAGTATATGGTATAGTAGACCCATTTTTAAAACACTGGTTTGGAGAAAGGGAGCGATGGAATATTGCAGTACTTAGGCTACACTTATATAATGTAAGACACATTGTATTTGCTATGATGTTATTTATATAAATTTTGAGATATCTAATGTCTGTTTAAAATCTCATTTCTTGGCAGTGGCAGCCTGCAGCATGGAGTATACACCATATTGGATTTGGCTTCAACCTTCATCAATATTAAGGTATTCCCATGTCTCATAGGCCATGAGCAATTTGTATATTTTTGGATTTTTATTATATATGTGTGTGTATGTGTGTATATGTATGTGTACATACATACATACATACATACATACATACATACATACATACATACATACATACATACATACATACATACATACATACATACATACATACATACATACATACATATGTGTGTGTGTGCGCGCGCGCGCGCGCGTGTGTATCATCGTAGCGGTGTTTATGGGGAAATGGTGTATCGCGTATCCGTATCGACATATCTGGATAACATAGGGTACAAGGCTAAATGAGAAGTAATATGACAAATGCAATTGGATAACGTAATTATGAGAACATTATATCCATCTCATATTTTTGTTTTCTTCAATATGTTCAGGTTGCTAATCTTGGTGAAGGGTTATCTATGGAAGTTAAGCTTATGAAAAGGTAATCTTAAGTATATTTTGGGTCTTCTTGCATGTTGGTTTTCCTATCACATTATTAATGATTTCCGATTTGAATGCAGGAGGGAGGAGATGCTTGTAAGAAAGAAGTTTTAACTTTGTGTACTTGCATATTATCATGTGATTTTCTAGAAAATTGTTAAATGACATTGCCATCCGTACTGCAAATGTGACGTGATATACTAGAATTGGTTTCATTCGTTGACAGACAAGGTAATACCGTGTTGGATCAATGATTTTTGTTAGAGAAATGCATTGGCATATGTACGTGTAAATGTATCTGCATGCACTCCGGTTGGGACATCAGAAAAATGCACTCTTTTTGTTAGAGCAGTAGCGGATCTCTCTAGATCAAAATTTAGGAAGAGTTAATATAACTTACTGCTTTATCGAATGACAAGTTATTAGTCTGCGGTAGCTTACCATATTCTATCTAGACAAATATTTCTTACAAACTGAGAATTGACTTGAAAAGGAATTTTCATACAAAATGACCCCGTTGATGTGTTGCATTGCAGGCTGAGACAATGGCGAGCCTGCGCTCCGTGGTCCCAAGTGTCCGTTGATTCTGTAATCTGCTAGATCTGATGCAAGCTCGATTTCAAGTTCTGGCGAGAGGTCAGCCCCGTCGAATGTGTGCAGTCACACATCAAGAAAGTGGTTTTCCACGAGTTCCGAGTGGAGCGAAGCAAGTTTGTATTCCTTGTGTTCATCATGAAGAGAGCGCAAGCGCTGCGGAAGTTGGAGATTATGGTGTCGCACGGTTAGGTTGAAATAAATTAGTTTATAGCTAAAATTGTATTGTAGCTGGCTGAAATTACACTGTAGCTGATGGTAGCTTATTTGACGTAATTAAATTTTAAAATAGAATAAACATGTTAGCCCATCACGGACAACGTAAACGAATACGAAAAAAAGAACGGGTAAAAAAGCTCTAAAAAGCTAGAAAAAGACGAAATTTAGGAATAGTAAAAAAATAAACTAGAAACTAAAAGTTTAAGCTAAAATAAACGTGGCTGATAAGAATATTGCTGTGATGGTGAAGAACCAACTGAAATGCTCTAGCTCACGCAAACGTGGAAAGTGAACCGTGCAGGGCGGAGACTCTCAGGGGTGGCGGCCGGTGGTAGGGGCTTCTTCGGTGGATCCGTCCCTGTGATAAGTCTCTGCTACTCTAGGCAGTTTCTTTACCTGCCGGGTGCTATGGACGAACATGATACTGAAACATATATTTTCTTGAAATAAAAAGAGCAAGAAATGAGAAAAGCTCTTATATCCAAGAATGGTAAAAGTGAGGAAATCACCGCTCTTCAACAACAGCTGCGGGTAGGGTACTAACCTACGATAAGAAACATTATTAGTTCAACTGTCGGTGGCATAATTGTTGTTTTCTGTTCTAGTCTGCAAGAGAAGAGGCAGCTGCGTCTGTGAAGAAACTCAAAGAAGCTGAATCCAAGACAAAATCCTTACGCACAATGACACACAGGATGATCTTAAGCAAAGAAGAAATGGCTAATTTCCTTTTCTTCCAAAGATGCAATCAAACAGAGAGGTCCATTTGTTTATAAAAATGCTGACTCGGCACCAGCAAGATAATTCATTGAGGAGCATGGTGAGGATGCCTGTAATGTTCATTTGCATTTCAACGGCGCTGTACTCTTCCAAATCTGTTTGTTGCCTGGAAAAAGGGTTCCCCCAATAAAAAACGCATTGTATGCTGACTTAGTTGAGCATTCCTCTGAAGAGTTAAATTTCCAAACCATCTTTTCTGCAGTTTGTGGTTGTAAGATGGCAGATTGCACTTTGATCCATAGCTGAAAGAAATCGGCAAGAGCCTGAACATTGAGTGCACCACGAATGTCGGCAACCCAAGAGTTCAGGCTGACAGCCTGGGCCACCATGGTGGACTTCCTGACTCTTGGTGGGATGAGTTTCCAGAGAGAAGGCCAACGAAATTCGATGAAATTTCCATCTTTCCATTTGGCTATCCAGAAGAGTGTATTCTGTCCATCTCCCACCCTCATTTCCGTTGCCGGAAACATTGCTTGGACGGTTGGTTTGTGGGATGATGGCATATTAGCACATGTGCGAGAGGAATTTTTTGTACGGATAATCCATTTTTTATTCGAAATTACAGAAATATACTCGCGGGAATTTTTTTTTACAAAAATAGGCTCCAGTCGCCCAACCATTGGGCGACTAGAGCCTTTCGCCCAACCCAGTAGCGACATCATCTAGTCGCCCTTCCATTGGGCGACTGCATGAAAGTCGCCCAATGGTTGGGCGACTGCACTCAGGTCCCCGAGAGAAAAAAGAGAGGAAAGAGTCCATTTTGCCGAAATTTGAAAAGTGCATCAAACCTTCGCCAAAAATAGTGAAAATTGGTGGAGTTGTTCTTCATACATCCAAAAGCCTCCAGAAAACAATTTGACCAATTTCGACCATAGGATCAAAAGTTATAGCAGTTTCAATTGAGGCCGAAACGAATCCGAGTCCGTTTCCGACACACATTCAGTAAAACGGGCATAACTTTTGCATACGGTGTCCGTTTTCGACGTTCTTGTACTCGTTGGAAAGCTAACGACGAGCCCGATCCAAAAATAACGACCCGCTTGCGCTAGTCGCCCTCCAAGATCCTGAAAATCGGCTATCTTTGGACCTAAACCTGCGTCGCAAGTTTTTTCTTTCTGTTTTTGCCCTTTTTCTTGTTCTTCCCTTCAGAATTTGGATTTTTCTTCAACTGAAAAGTTATAGATCTCGTCGAAACCTTTCAAAGGAGTATATATAAACCATATAGAACTTTACTATTTTATCTTTTCAGACTAGTTGTTTATATTGCATCGGTATATAAAACAATCGGTACATATGGTTTTGTCGGCCCCTGAGTGTAGTCGCCCAACCATTGGGCAACTGCATGAAAGTCGCCCAATGGGAGGGCGACTAGATGCAGTCGCCCGAGGGTAGAGCGACAGCTATTGTGTCGTCCGCTAGTTGGGCGAAAGGCTCCAGTCGCTCAACCATTGGGCGACTGGAGCCTATTTTTGTAAAAAAATTTCCCGCGGGTATATTTCTGTAATTTCGAATAAAAATTGGATTATTTGTACCAAAAATTCTGTGCGAGAGGGGTCTATTTTCTGCCACCAAAGCCATCGCAATCTCAATGCATACCCCATGATTTTGTGGAAATTCTGATTTCCAATGTATGATGTTTGTACAGGAAGAAGTTGTTGTGAAGAGGTGTTGGCTTGCTCATTGTTGGGCTTGGCTGTTCAATATGGTAATTCATTTCTAGGGTTTTAGGGCATTATAATTTTTTGCTAAACAAAGATTAACATGTAATACCCAGGCCGTCTTTGGCCTAGCTCGGCCCAAGCCACCCCTATAAGAATTAGCCAAGAGGAAGAGGAGGCCAAACCAATTCACTAGTTACCATACAAATTTCATTTATACTTTATACGTAACATGAACTTAGAATTAAACACTATGGCGACATACATGACTAGATCTTACTAGATTCTGATTGTGATTATCAAAGTGGAGTAAGGTAATATGCCTTGATTCCCTACTTAGGAACAACAGTAAACTTATTTTCTCTATACATAACTGTATTGTAGTATTCTCTTCGTTTGCAATGACTGAGGCTAACTTTTTGGAACCACAGATCATTCAGCGCTTACGTTGCCTGGGGAGGGAGACACAACAAATCCGGCACCACACTACGCTCAGGACGTAATTTTTAGTACCCGCTACAACACAACAATCCTATGTTACACTTTGTAATAATTCCTCTAGAACTGATAATATCTATATATGTAATTCTATTTTTGTAGTGCTACCAGCAGTTACAGGGCAACGTATGTGTATTCTAAGTTTGTAGACATATGTAGAAAATCATGGGTACTAAGATGAAAGATCCAGAGGTTTGTCAACCTACCAATATTTATTTCATGATTATCAATCCTATATCACACTTTGTAATAATTCCTCTAGAACTGACAATATCTATGTATGTAATTCTATTTTTGTAGTGCTAGCAGCAGCTACAGGGCAACGTATGCGTATTCTAGGTTTGCAGATATATGCAGGAAATCATGGGTACTAAGACGAAAGATTCAGAGGTTTGTCAACCTACCAATATTTATTTCATAATTATCAATTTGTGTATATATATATGTATATGCTAATGACTTTAACACTCCTAGCAACAGGGCGTGGAATTCGACTCTACTGCATTCGATCTTGATAAACTCACGAAGTTCAAAGAAAACTCTCCGAATTCTTGATGGGGGAGGTCATTCGCTCAAATAGAGAGTTCAACCTCGGCGATGATGATTAGATTTTCAAACATTTGATTCAATTGTAATTCACTCAGTTGTGCTTACTCAAATAATTAATTCAATTGTACTTCATTTAGTTGTTTAATTCATTTATGAGATCTGTGTAATGATTGTCGTGTGTTATATATGTGATCTACTTACTTGTTTTCAGATGGCATGGTTAGCATTTCGTGAGGCTAACCAAAAATAGAAAATAATTTAGCTATTAAAATAGCTATCACAGACAATTTGTAACACCAAACCGTCTGTGATATATAAGATATCACAGACAGTTATGTCTCAAAACCGTATGTGATATATGACATATCACAGATAGTTTTTGGTATTAGCCGTCTGTAATATGTCAGATATCACAGATGTCTATATTTAAGAACCGTTTGTGATATCTGATATATCATAGACAAATTTTGGTATTAGCCATCTGTGATATGTCAGATATCACGGATGGCTATTTTTAAGAACTATCTGTGATATCTGACAAATTACAGATGATTGTTTTGAAAAACCGTTTGTTTGTAACTTATCACAAACGGTTTGAGATAACCACCTGTTATAACAGACACATGAATTCAAACGGTTCAGAAATAATTTGTGATGACCGTTTGTTTGTAACTTCAGTTGTTTTTTTGCATATTCAAGTTAACCTTTACTTTGGTATTACCCAGGCTTGGCTCATCTATTTCTGGAGAAGGGCTGAAACCCATAATGTGGAAGAAGATATTGCTGAGGGGCGATTGCAGATGTGGATTGATCGACATGGCCAGGAACCGACTTCACATGATGCTGTAGATGGTATGTTCTTAACTGCTTATACATTGCTCACTCACAAGCTTCTTTTTCTCATTTCATTTGCCAAAAAAAGATGCAAGCTGGCAGATATAATGCTGATCCAAGTGCTATACCTGGAGTCTGGAGTCAAGTGGCCTGAATATGTGTCCTGAATGAAGCCATGCATAACTTATACAGCTCAGTGCATATTCTTGAAAATCTTCAGACTTAAAGGGCCAGAAATGCTCACTATCTTAAAATCATAACTCAAAACTCCTTGCAATAAGTTGATGGGAATGAACAGTAGTAGCGGAATGCACCTTTAGGGTAACAAACCCTATGCAATTCCTTTTCTTGAAATTAAACTTTCTTGATGGGAAGGTTAATGGTTTATTAGGTGGAAAATCTTACGTTGGAAATGCTAATCTTGTCTCAATTCAAATTTACCGTGCTCATTGAGTCAATACTCTACACGTTATTTAGCTGCCAGTAACCTGAAATTACCAGCTTGGCTTGTTGAACACAAGAATCCCTTGTCAAAAAAAAAAAAAGATGTACAGTGGACAAACATTTTAACACAAATTGAGGCACATAATTTTTGAGATCACGTTCATTACTTGAAATCTTGGTAGGTAATGTGCTTTTTAATTGTTCACCTACGCAGATAAAGGCTTTTGACAAAGAACTTAAGATCTCGTCTGTATATGTCTTTGCTTCTTCAGTAATCAATATGGCATCGTCTGATGATTTATTTAGACTTCAGACTGGTGCCACATCGCTAACTTCAACTGAGCACATCAATGTTATTTAGACTTCAGACTGGCAGATCGTCCGATGTTGAGGATCTGACCTAGCAGCCTCAACAAGTCGGCAACCATCGCTTGCATTCAGTTCAGTTATTCCTGTGTAGTATACAACAACCCTAGAACATGACACAAATTGTTTCCGGTTTTGGCTTTGAGTTTTGACAAACAGTTCATTGATTTTTTTTTTGTGTACATAACTTGCATCCAACAGTGTTACTGCAGCAGCTTGAAGGGTGCATATTAAATCTAGCTATGTACTTTCCATAGGCCTAACATAGCTGATGCAACCAACACCTACAGAATCATCATATCTGCTGTCATTTGTTCCAGAATCCAGAGTGCCTTTTTTGCTGTTCTATTCAGTCTAGCCCAATTAGCAGTAAGCTAAGCCTTAAATCCTGTGACTAGCTTGTGACAGTTTACGGGACTGTCTATTTGTGTAGCTAGTAGTAGATCTGGAACAAAAATAACGCGAAGGTCTTATGCTTCATGCATATACTTATCAACACATCTATTAATAATGTAGTAGATAGTAATGCATTTTAAATTTTATAACATTAATTAACATCATGACAAAGTTTAATGGTAAATATTAAAAATTGAAACATGTCATTTTAATATTAAATCCCTAACCTACAAATATTTTAAAGATCATAGAATTGAAATCTTTAAATCTAAATCACAAAATTTAGTACCTATTTTAGTCGATTGATCGTTACTTCGTTAGCTATGAAGATCATTGAATTTTAAAGCAAGGAGCCAGTCAGCTAGGACAAGATGACGAATGGTCAAGAGACGATCTCACCTATTGCTGTGACCGTTGGTCATACTGCATATATTGATATATACACCGAGATTTACTCCATTTGCATGCGCGTGCAGTGAGATTAACACAGCGAGAAATCTAATCATACCATTCAAATGCAACACATGTAGGCGTAGGTGAGAAGCGGCCGGTGTGCTCTTGGATGATGGCGCCAGGCCCGTCGCCGCTACAGATGAAAGGATCAACTCACCAAAGGTTGTGTGCATGGCGTGGTGAGTAGGGAAAGGTAGGTAAGGCATCATCTAGATCTAGCATTGCCTACTTGGTTGGCTTAGGATTGGTGCCGGCTTGGACGCTTGGGTCTTGGGCTAGCGTTGGCTTATGGCTGGACCGGCTAGTGGCTTATACTCGATCAGTTCAAGTAGCTCCTATTATTTTGTTCTGTTTTCACTGTCTCTGTCGATTGATATGCTGTATCATGGCAACTTTAAATTACATGTATTTTTCGGAATGTTTTGCTTTGTCAACATCCTGCGTGTTTTTCTTTTTTTTTCTTCCATGTTTGTCAATATGTTTAAATCTTCTTTCTTTTATATAGATGTAGTTATTGGTATATGTGGACACTAATTTTTAGTATGTGGAGTCATACACTGTGTAAATTTAGACCCTAAGCAACAAAAATTACAATCAGCGCGGGGCCTATGCCCCCCACATTCTCCAATGTGCATCCGCCCCTGTGTGTAGCTAGACACCATCTAGCAGCAATGCTTGGGCTCACTAGTCCTTACTTTCGGCTAGAG
The DNA here is from genome assembly GCA_017311315.1 of Dendrocalamus latiflorus. NCBI lineage: Eukaryota > Viridiplantae > Streptophyta > Magnoliopsida > Poales > Poaceae > Dendrocalamus > Dendrocalamus latiflorus. The sequence continues at coordinate 24,350,378 of CM029615.1, forward strand.
ATTTAATTTGTTTATTCCCATCCATGCCATGTCCTGGAAATGTAATGCTTTTGTCTGATAATCTTACCAGACATACGCCCAGCGGATTCCCCGCGCGAGGAGGCCCTCCACGTCGCCCAGCGCTCCCTCGGTCGGCGCGTGGCGGGGGAATCCGCGTACGGTCGGGGGAGCCGGTTTCCCTGTATTTCCCGAAAATTACGTAGAGGTCCTTTTTCCTTGCGAAAAGGTCCCTGCCAGTTTTTTCAGGCCCCTCCACTTTGCAGGATAGCGCCCCGCGGTTTCTAAATTATGTACGGGTCCTCATTTATTACGTACAGGCCCTCGGTTTTTTACGAAAAAGTCCTTCGAATTTTTTGAAATACACACGTGCCCTCGATTTTTTTAATTTTTTTTTAAAAAACTCCTCACGAATTATCGCCTCTTTCACTTCAGTACACACGGTGACTGGCGCGGCGTGTCGCCGCGCCTATGAGGCTAGTACTTGTATTACAAGCTGGGGGATCCGCCATTGGACAGGCCCTCCACGTCACCAAAAATGCGAAAAGGACCTTCGGTTTTTGCAAAATCGCATGTGGGTTCTCGGTTTTTGCATAAAGACCCCACCATGTCAGCATTTCACGGAAAAGGCCTTCACTTTTCCAAAATTTCATATGGGTCCTTGATTTTTTCAGAGGAGCCCTCCATTTATGCGATAAAGCCCCACGGTTTTTTGAAATTATGTACGGATCCTTTCCGCCTCCGCTTTTCCAAAATTACATACAAGTCCTTGGTTTTTTTGGAGAGGCCCTCTTTTTACGTGATAAAGCCTTATGGTTTCTCGGAATTACATATGAGTCCTTGAGGCTGGCCCTCCACATCACCAAAAATGTGAAAAGGACCTTTGATTTTTACGAAATCGCGTGTGGGTCCTTGGTTTTGTAGAAAGACCCTACTCATGGAAAACCCCTCCGCTTTTCTGAATTGCATATGGGTCCTTGATTTTGTTTAGAGAGGCCCTCCATTTACGCGATAAATCCCCGCAGTTTTTGCAAAATTATATACAGGTCCTTGGTTTTCCGCCTCCGTTTTTCCAAAATTACGTACAAATCTTTGGTTTTTCTGGGGAGGCCCTCTTTTTACGTGATAAAGCCTCACGATTTTCTCAGAATTACACACGGGTTCTTGATTTTTCAGAAAAAACTTCACTTTTTCCTGAATTACGTACATGTCCTTAATTTTTTCAAAAAGATTTCTCACGAATTATCGGCTTTTTTGCTTCGGTCCACGCGCTGTAACTAGTGCGGCGTGCACCACGTTACCGCTGCTAGTTGTTCTGAAAGCTAGATCAACATTAGGGACTGTTGTTCTTTTCATGTTTATTTTTGGAACTACGTTATTTTTTTATGAGGACTTGTTTATGTTTGGTGCATCATGAATCCGTAATCCATCGATCTGCTGTTGCTGCGAGGATGCTGATGATTAGCATGGATCATCGGGACCACATGATCCCCATCCAAGGGTCTCGAGTGCTCTGTGCGGTGGGCGCGGACTCGCATGACCAAGCAGAGCCGATCGTTTTGAGTAAAATTTGGCTCCTTATTTTGCCCTAATTGATTCGGCTTGAGCTTCTGACTTTTGACTTATTTTTTACTATTCATAAATTTTGTCTTTTTCTGAACTTTTGGCTTTTTGTTGAGTTTTTTTGCCGGTTCTTTTTTCTCGTATTCGTTTGTATTATACATATTGGGCTAACATATTTTTTATATTTTTAAATTTTTTTAAATTTAATTATGCTAAATAAGTCTCTGTCAGCTACAGTATTTTTTTCAGCCAGCTACAGTATTTTCAGCCATAAGCCATGAGCTTTTAAGCCCAACCGATCACCATTATTTCCAATTTTGCTTAACTTCAAATGGATAGATCTTGTGAAAGCGCTTTCATGTTAGTTCTTGGAGTTAGAGCATCATGAGGTGCCTTTTGATGTGTCTTTTTTTTTTTGCCCTGTGAAGAACTGTTCTGGCATGTGCATTAGAGCTATCTTATCTATGTTGCTTATGCAGTACTTGCATGTGTCTTCTGTCATGTTTGATGGTTGCATGGAAGGGCTGTGTCACTAACACGTGGGCCCCCAAACGACAGCCAGGGCCCACTGGTCAGTGACACGCCTGTTGTTAGATTGGCCATCCTGAGCCGGCAAAACCTTCAGCTGGTGCATGTTCAATGAATGATGTGACATGCATGCAGCATGGTCTGCTGACGTGGCAAAAATGTGATGATGACTCCCATACGACCGGGACCACGAGATCCCGATCCAACGGTCGCACACGATGGATGGATCAGCATCGACCATCTTGTACAGTGTCGTTGTTAGTGCACACATACATAGTGCAATCCTCTGATGAGAGAAAAAGAGGGAACAAGCCCTAAAGATAAGAAAAATTCTATTGTATCTCCGTTGCATAAGCTAGTTTGTATAACGAGCAAATAGCGTAGCGACATGTGGCAAGTTACTGTAGCAGGTATTCTAACATTTTTGTACGGTCTGGTACTGTAGCAAAAACAGAAATATTATTTTTGTACATGCTACAGTGTATTGCTACCGTATTTGCCACGTGTCATCACCCCATTTGCTCGTTATACAAATCAGCTTGTGCAACGGGGATATAATAGATTTTTTCCTAAAGCTAAAACATATTATTTCGACAGCTGTTCATCTCCTCTTCTTGCAAGCTGCTGCCGCTGGAGAGATTAGATTGGGGGCTGTTGCTTTGGTTGCATGCAGGAACAGAATTATAGCCCTACTGGACTACTACTACTACCCCTCTCATCTCACACGCAACCAGCAGCTAGCTTGCCGGGTTTTGTAATCGGTACAGAATCTATGGAAAATGTACCAGCAGCTGCGTTCTTTTCGACCGATGCTTATGGTTATGATGATTTCTAATCTTAGCATGAACGGTCATGCTAATGAACCGAATAACGATAAATCGATAAGCTGTTTCAAAAAACTGTTTTGATAAATTATTTTGAAATGATGGTAAAAAATTATTCTATTTATTTGTTTAAAAGAAACTATAAGTTATAAAATGAAAGAAGTTATAAGTTGTAAGATATAAACCATAACAAAAAGAACAGGCCGGCACAGGATAGAGCTGCAGGCCGGCAGCTGCTAGCTAGTCTGCAGCAAATCATTACATCCACCCAAGGTGCGTGCCGATGTGCATGGTGGTCACCACCCACGACGTCGGTGTTCCTTTCCTAGGGTTCTGAGAGTCAAAACACAAACGGTTTCTTCTTAGTTACGGACTAATTTGGTTTATTCTGAACGGCTTTAGTTTCTATCTTTTGATTTCTTAATTTTGACCTTTGTAATTTTTAGATTTTTTTGCTTTTTTCTCTTATTTTTTATTGTCCGTGATGGTATAATATTTTTTATTTTTAAAATTTAATTATTTAAAAAAATTAACACCACAGTACATTACATTTTCATCTGCTACAGTGTCAAAAAAGTTAAAAACTATAGCTTATAAGTCAATTAGAGCCACGGTTTTCTTCGACCAAAATGATAAACAAGTGAAGGCATGAATCAGCCTATGTATTATTTTCAAATATAATGTGCACAAAATGGGGATAACTGATTAATTATGACTTAAACATCTTCAAGATACTCAATTGTTATCGATGCATCATCAGACCGGGGACATTCTAAAATTACTGGTTGTATTTTCTTCAAAGTTGAGTGCTTCAACAAATAAAATATTTCAGTTGATCTGATGTATACATATATGTCTTTTCTTACACAGTTTGTTACGCAAATTATCAACTGGCTTAACTACCACTCTACTGTACGAGACTGCCAACGAGATTCTAACGCATACAAACTTCAACACAAATACCCGAGACATAACTTGTGAAAAAAAAAATCATCACTGTCTTTTTTTCAGAGAACACGTAAAATACATACCTGCGTATCATTTCATCAGAAGAAAGGGGAGTCATCGTATCGGGAGTAGTCATCCATCCAAGATGCATCTAGCCAGTGGTGGAACCAAGATTTAGTATGCCCCGAGCTCAGTGATGAAATGATCTAACCTATCTAGTCTGGACCATAAAAATATTACCTAGATTAGACTAAATTTACCCGGGCTATACAGTAGATATTTTTTCACATCTTGAGCTAAAGTCTATCCTATATAAGATGTGGCTCCGTCCCTGCATCTATCTAGCATATCACGTGGTAACTAATAATCTATTTGAGAGAACATTGGAACCCCACAGTTGAGTCCACCAAGCCAGGTCGCCAAGTAAGCATGCACCCAGATGCAGGCAGGGCATGCACGGCAATGCGTGCAACCCCCAGCCTTTTTTGTTGGGTGGCCTCCTCCTCAGGCAGGAATCATTACCAGCCTGACAAAATAATCACATGGGAGGCAAAGAGGTAGAAAAAGCCAATCGACGAAGGGATACACACAGATTTCTTTTTGGCCCAAGCTAACACTCGATGAGCCCACCACGCACCATTTTAATTACTTAATTACTCATTTGATATGTTAAGGCTTCGTTTGGAGCGTGGGATTTTTTTAAATATGCTTTTCGTAAAATTTCTATAAAATTTTTATGTTGTACGCGTGTCCTAATTAGGAAAGACTTATGCACAGAAATTAGGGGTAACTCATCACAAAGGAGCAGATAGAGATTATGGGACTTACTACAGCGTCGGGTGGTGTATTTGTTTTATTATATATGGGAGCATATCTGGTGCAAACGGACTGTTCGGTGGTAACATACTAATGCAGTCGTGAGCCATTGGATCTACCGTCTACGGCTGGAACTCACACGGGCAGAAGGCCCCTCATCACTTATGCATATTTGCGTTTACCCCCGCCCCCTCGCATGGTTGATTCCAATCGCGAAGAAGCCCTCGTCCCTTCTCCCACATTCGCTCATTTCCTTCCCTTCCTCAGGCACGCACTCACAGTCGGGAGAGCTAGGGTTAGGCACCGTGGCACCGCCATCCAAGCAGAGAGCTAGGGTTAGGCGCTGCCATCCAAGCTGCTTCCCTCCCTGACCCCAGTGCCACCCTCCTTCCCCCTGCAGACAGCACTGCTCTACTCGACCCTAAGACGTGAGGAGCCGACGACACCTCCCTCCGACCCGCTGCCCTCCTACCCATTGGTTGGCGGTGCCTTCCTTCCTCCTCCTTGTCATGGCGCCCTCGTTGACCTTGGCCTGCCACCTCCCTTGACCCCACTCCCAGCCATGGTGCCACCTCCCTCCATCCCGACACCATCGCCTTTCGCCCACGCCCTCTAGTTTTTTGTTTCCATTCTGGTAATGTAGTGCTTGAGGAATTGTCCTATTGAGGAATTATGAGGTTGATTTGTGCTTGTGAGGTTGATTTATGCTTGAATTGTGTTGTGAGTTTGTATGTTTTTTTTGCATTTTCTTTCAGATTACCAGTTGTAATGAATTAGTGGAATGTTTGTGACATCATTGATGGTGTATGCACGGTAGTTTTGTCTGTGAATTGAAGCATCAATTTGTGTAATCTGAGATGGGAATTGAATTGTGTAAAGTGCAAATGAAAGTGTTTGGGTGCACTTGTGTCTAGGACTAATGAAATGTTGAGTTTAGAAATTTGAAATCTAAGTGAAATGTTGATTGTTTGTTGTGTTAGCTGGTTTGTGGAATGCAAAGAAATGCTTGTATGGTTTCATTTTGTGGAATGCAGTGAAATGCTTGCATGGTTTCAGTCTGTGGAATGCAGAGAAATGCTAAATGTTTGTCTTGTGCTGGCCGGTTCAGCAATAAGAAATTTGAGTGAAAAGCAGAGAAATGCTTGCATGGATTGATGAAGCATTGATCAGTTGAAAAAATTGAATGCAAATGAATACTATTTGTTTGTGGAATGCAAATGTGGGTGGTGCTAGCCTACTATTTTTTTAGGTTCAAGGAGTTGCAATATTTAGTTCATAAGAATTGAGCTGATTTCCTAACAGTATTCATGTACAAAAGTTACTACAATGAATTATGAATTCTGGTAGTATTCATGTTTATAGAACACTTTGTTGATTTGCCCATACAACTATAAAGCCTGTTCAGGTAGGCTGTTTAATTCTCTGGAAATGATTAGTTGATGAGAGACCATGTGGAGGTCATCCCGTGTGTATGATGAGTAATTGACATCGGTTTAGGTAAGTCGAGTTTGGTTTGGGTAGTTCGGACCTTGACGTTGCATGGTGCAATCGGGCTTGGTCGGACTTGGTCAAACTTGGTCGTATGGGATTCGGATGCATATTCCGATGATTCGACAGGTTGGACTTCATCATGGGTAAGCATGATGTGTTTATGCTATTTACGCTTCCATGTGTCGAGCGGTGCTATTTGACGTGTTTCTTGTCTGTGTGACTGCAGGACATCGAGGCGGAGTCGTGGTGAGACACGAGGTGACTGGACTAGACACAGGCGGTGTCGAGGTCAGAACGGTCGGATGTGTCGAAGACGGCGGAGATTCGATGTGGTTGCGAGTCGTGGACGACAAGGAGCACGGAAGCTTCTCGGAAGGTGCAGGAGGGACGAATCAGTAAATTCGCAAGGCTGCACAAGCGGGAGCGGGCTCCGTTGGATTTAGCGGGCGTAACGGGGTGGATACCCGTTAGCCAAAGGCTATAAATAGAGGTTGGTGGCTGCATGCCTCTTCATGGATTGGGAAAAGAGCTAGGGTTTGGTGAGTCAAAAGAGTCTTTAGGAGTTGGTTTTGCTTTGGGCTTTAGTTGGTAGAAGAGGCAGGGTTCTGTTGAGAGCTTGTCCCCTTCGTGTCTTCTGTGTGTTCTTGTGAGACAGAGAGATGAGTCCTTGAGTAGAGGGTGAAATGGAATGAGTTGAGCAAACATGTAATCATTCCTCTGGATGTAATCATGTATGGGGACTCATTTGTGATCCCTGTTGTTATGAGAATGATTGGTTTCAAGAAATCCCTTGAGTTCTTGCTTCTCTAGTTGTTTTCCCTTTGATGTTCCTTTCTGTGTGATTCTTGAGCTTTTTGATTTCTTGTTGTTTGCTGCTGAGAAGGATCAAAATGGGTTGCTATGATATGGGAGATGTTCAAAGGCCATTTGGCTAGTTGATCCTTAGAGCAAACCAAGTTTTTAATTTCAGTTTTTGCATTTGGGCTTCCTCTGTTCATCATTTGCCTTCTAGGGTTTTGGAGAAATTCTTTATCCCCTTTGCTAGATGGCTTGAAATTTGGCATGGAGAGTCCAGTGGCTATTTATTAGCTTTTCCCAAATTTCCATGGCCAGGGAATTAAAGAGGAGATGGCAATTTGAAGATTTCAATTTTGGGTTTCCATAGTGCTCAGTGTCTAGGGTTTGATGAAAATCTTGTTTCCCTTCGTGAGTTGGCCTAAGATTTGGTCTGAAGGATCCTGTAGCTATTGCTAATATATCTTCAAAGTTTCGTGGCTAGAGGATCAGTGGTTAGATGGGAATTCGAGTTCTTGGGCAGTTCTCTGTATTTTTCAAATTATGACCTAAATCTGAAATTCTAGGGCTATTGTTGATCTCTCTTGTTCTCTAAGGTCCCAGTGTTATTTGGATCAATTTCTAGCCCCTTTGGCCTAAAAAGAACAACTTCTCTTCATCGAATTTCACTGGAATCCTCAATTTCAGTTTTTACTGCTTTCTATTTTTCAGCAGCAATTTCAGCAAGACTGCAGTGCAGGTTTCAGCATATTTGCAGTGCTGATTTCAGCCAAACTGCAGTGCAGATTTCAGCCTATTTGCAGTGCAGATTTCAGCCAAAAATTGCTGATGTTTACTGCTGTTTTCAGCACTTCTTTACTGCAGTTTTCAGCCACAAGTTGCTACAGTTTCTAGCCAAAAATTGCTGCTGTTTTCTGTCCTGTTTTCAGTTTGCTTTCTTTGCTTTGTCAAGTGAAGCTCATTTTCAGTCTGTTCTTCCGAGAAGAATTTTTATCAAGCTGTCGCTCCGGTTTATGAAGTGATTTTACTCGTTCGTCGGTCTGGTTTTTAGTGAGCGAGACTCTTCTTCTTCATAGCTTCAATAGCTATCGGAGAGTAGAGAATATTGTGGATACTTTTAACGGGTCGTTTTTATTTGAGCGCCATTCACCCCCCCCCTTTGTCGCCATTTCGGTCCAACAGTTGAAATTCCCTAATTGTTTCTACAAAACCAACATACTTTCCTGTAGAACTGGTAAAAAACTTCTACCACAAAGAGCGGTTGTGATAAGAATGTTCATTTTTTGTGCTCTTGCTATAGTTAAACCATCCTCCTCCAATAATTCATCCAACCCAAGAATTGCGATAATGTCTTGAGGATCTTTGTAACGTTGTAAAGTTTGCTTAACATAAGGAAACTCTAACCTTAATCTCTCTCAAATCTAAAGTATTACCTCTCTCCTCAACACAAAGGCTTTTATAGTAGAGTCTCCTCACTTCTCACTTAATCCTAACAACTAGCCACGTACTCTTTAGTGGATCACACTATTTACATATGACGAAACCGAGTAACCTACACACAAATGGGTTTTAACACACAATTGCATGTTTTGCAGAGCGCAACCTACAAGGCTCCACAAGCATGATAAGACACTCTAACCATAATGACATGACCTAAACCACTTAGGCCAACGCTAAGGTTTTGCAAATTGCTAATCCATCTGATATTGAATAATTTCCTAAATTGCCACCTACCAGTCTTCATGAAAATGCGATATCTAATGCCTCATCACCAAAATTGTACACCTAAGTCGAGGCAGCCACCACTTGAAACGCCTGAGTCCTATGGCGCACCGCATTCTACCATAGTCCATGATACCCAACACCTTACCACCAAAATCGTATGCCTACTCCGAGAAATGTCATAACTTGAAACGCACAATCCAATTGGCACACCACATGCACGCATTACCTCCTTATGATCATTGTCTTTCTTCCATGCTTCTCAGCTGAGATATGCTCCACCTGGACTTACGTAACATGCCATGGCCACCAAGCCTCGATCCTGCTACTAGTCATAACAATTATTAAGCATATAAACATCAAAGATAAAGCAATTGATCTGAGCACAAATGACATGCACTTAACTCTCAATTAGCGAAATATATGCATGGACACACTATGACTCACACATGCATGGAAACCACATGACTAATATTTGCATGGACTCCTGCTATGAATAAGATCACCAAAACAACTCAAAACACCTCAACAGAGCCAGTCTAACCACACTACCAAGCCGGTAAGACCGCCAGCTCCACACCCGTCAGGCCACCAAGGCATGGCTAGTTATATCGCTACTCCCCGGTCATATCGTGAATACAACGCTGGTACTACCGCATTAGGTCTCAGACCAAAAACCCTTTACAACATCTCCTTTGGAAAATAACTACTGCCAACAAAATATCGGTGCTATTGTTCACCAATCAGACCGTCAAACCGAGGCTGGTCAAACCGCCTTGACAAGGCCGGTCAGACCACCATGTTTAAACTGCAACAAGTTAAAATCAAACGCAAACTACAAAAATAAAGCACAAGTAATGTCAAATATTCATCATTCATATGGGGTTGCCACACCATATGGTCTTACACCCTTCTTTTGTTAGTATTTTTAAAACAATCCCACCATCCCATGCTTTGTGGTGTGTCCAATGAACCTTGCCACACCACTAGAGAGTCCAAATTTATTTTTTTTAAGAATGACCCTTTTGGCCATGTAGTGGCGTGACAAACAGGGATTATTTTTAAAAATAAGTTATGACAGAGGTTATTTTTGAAATATTATGAGAAAAAGGTTATTTAATAAAAATCATCCCTCTATACAAAGTCGGAAGCATTCCGGCCTCCTAGCGTGGTCCACGTCGCCCCCAACGCTTGGCCGGCCGGCGCTTGGCGGAGGAATCTGCGTACGGCCGGCCGAGGCACTTTCCCTGAGTTTTCCGAAAATTACGTAAAGGTCCTCCGTTATCGCAAAAAGGTCCCTACATTTTTTTGAATAAGCCCCTGCATATTTTTTGCTGGGTAGCGACCCGAGGTTTCCCGTAATTACGAACAGGCCCTTACTTCTTCCGAAAAGGCCCTTGATTTTTTACAAAAAACCCCTCTGGTCTCCTTTTATTGCGAAAAAGCCCACGATTTTTTGCGAAAAAACCCCTTCGCTTTCTTTTTTCTGCGAATTTTTTTCTCTTTTACTTTGGTCCACACGGTGGCTGGCGTGGCGTTGCGCCACGCCTATGTGGCTAGTTCTTTCATATTGTTCGAGCTTTCGCTCGTTATCTAGACACGGACCCACCAAAACGGATGATGATCCACGGTACAAAAGCACCTTTTAGGGAAAATATAACATAATAATTTTTTTGCAAGTTTAGCATGATTATGTGTACTTTTGTGCGTTACAAAAAGAAGTGTACTTTTGTGGCCGATAATGTGGTGGATCTAGCTAACTAGGGAAAAGACGTACAAGAGTCAAGCTCACTCCAAAATCTCCCTATTCTCTGCCCTTAATTTGCAGCTTATATATTATATATGTTGGATTTGGCATCAATATTAATTTAGTGCCTTCTAAACTAGGTGATCATGTAGGTTTGATATGCTTGCAGCTAAGAACTGCATACTATCATGCATGCATTCATAGGCAAGACCGCAAGACTGCTAATTTAGAATTTAGATGCAACAAAGAAGCTTTGTTTTGAGTAGTCAAAGAGTGCATGCAATTGGGGAGCACGTTGCATGTCAATCAGGTAGCTAGTTGATTGCTTGATTCATGCAAAAGCCAACACTGGGAGCTTAATTCATGCAAGTAGCCCTTCTACATCCTAAAATGTAGATCGATTAATTTGCATCAAATGTGTAGCCCCGCTATGTATCATTTTGTCCAAAGTGCAATCGCCTTTCTCTAAAGTAGATTAATTAGATGTACTCGACGGGAAGATTTGTCACATGAACATGAATCGATTAATCATCATCAGGATATATATTGTAAGGTTTTCACAGTCCAGACATTAACAAGATGCATGAAAGTACGTAGTATATAAGCAGTGTGAATCGATCACCCTGCTTATTTCGGCTTGGCTTCTAACTTATTTTTACTATTCAACAATTTCGTCTTTTCTAATTTTTTTGGCTTTTTTGAGCTTTTTTGTCGGTTCTATTTTTTACCGTATTCGTTTGTACTGTCTGTGATGGACTAACCTGTTTTTTTTTCTATTTTAAAATTTTTAAAATTTAATTACGCCAAATAAGCCATCGTCAGCTACAGTATTTTTTATCCAGTTACAGTGATTTTCAGCTAAAAGACACTCAAAATAAACCCTTTTGAGGCAGGCAAATTTGGTGCGTAAATAAGTACACCAGATTGAGTTTATCGATCAGGAGTTGTACAGGGATCTTGAGATAAAAACTCTTCTATTTGGTGGTGGAGTAAGTATACATGCAGCTGGCTAGCTTGCCAGATACTCTAGACGCATCTCTGAGCTCGATCTTTTAGAGCATGAAACATTATGAATCTGTCTCCAAAGCTATGTAGAAAGTTTTATCAAAAAAAAAAAGCTATGTAGAAAGAAAGCCACTGCACCTTTTACCTTCTCAAGAAAGTAAAGAAAAAAATACAGAGAGACCGTGCATCTTTTTTACTCCTCAAGAAAGTGAAGCACTGAAGCGTACAGCTGAAACCGAGAGGAGGGGAGGGGACAAAGAGAACAAAGAGGGGTAGAAGGACAGGAAAGCCACAGCACGCACTACTTTGGTCGCATGATCGCTACAAGGAAAGGAGAAGGGTGCACGGGAGGGAAAGCCTCCATAAGCACCGGCCAAAACCCCAAGTAAAAAACCTTATTCTTGCATGGTACAATTGCAATATTCATCCATTTACATCGCCGTGAAAGTTGGAAATCCACACGATCGACCATTGGAAATTAAAATATGAGAGCATGTTGTTTTTTTAGAAGTGTCTAGGCATCACTCGGATGTTTTTTTCTAACTATTATCTAAATTTGTAATCCTTGGATTAGAGATCAAGAGGCCCCTTGTTTTTTAAGGGAAGATTTTTTTCAAGGGGGATGGAGTAGAATTCAAGGGGAAAGGGGAGAATTCATGGCTATTGGATCTCTAATCCAACAATCCTAAATTTAGATGATAGATAGGAAAAAAACATCCGGATGATGTTTAACAAAATCTTTTTTTTTTTGCGAAATTGGAAATTCGACGATGCCACTTCGATCCCCAGCCGTTGGTTGTTTAGTCTAATTGGTGTGGCACTTAGTTTTCTAGCTAAAGATATCGAAGTCAGATCCCCCACAAACTATGTGTTATGTCGGTCATTTGTGGATTTGTTGGGATTTGACAAGTTTTCAGCTTTAACATAGATAAACTAACCAACTATATATGCACACCCTCTAAGGGGGCACAAAGTTGAAATGTCAATAATTCTATATTATATTAGCTTGTTATAGATGCTGGTGGAGAGCGAATATACTTCTAATGGGTTACTTTTTTCCAATATCATATCAAGAATAATAATATCCAGCTTAATATTGCCATCCATAGGAACATATACACACACATACATATACTTATACATACATGTACATACTTAATTTTCTAGTGGCATATAAGTAATTTTTATATCCCCTAATGTATACCTTTCACATTTTTCCACTGCCTAAATAAAGACAAAAAAAGATCACTAAAGCTTACATTTTCTACTGTTTGGTGTGCTTTGTTGTATTCACTCATCTACAGTAGTGATTATATGCATAGCATACTACTACATGAGAGATGAGACAGATATTGGACGAGTATATATTGGACATGATATCTTTCGAAAAGCTCATTTACAAGAACCGTCGACAAAAAGAGAAGTAAAAAAAAAAAAGCAGAAAAGTCTTACCATGCATGATAGTTCGAATGTACCGATAGATTTTCTTTCAGGTATGTATTGTCGTCTGACATCATTGGTTCGAAGAAAGCAAGTAGCTAGGAAAGAAAAAAAGGATAACCATTTGAGATCGATCGATCGGTGTAATCAAAATGTTTGGTCTTAATTTGAAGACACAAATGATGATAGATGATGCTATTTCGTCTTGGATGGTGAAGAGAGAATATATGTAGCTACTAGCTAGCTGGGAGTCTCCGGCCTAATGTGCCATGTCATCTTGTGTTTGTCTCTGTGGATTTGTCATGTTAGCAGGAGTGGTTCAAGTGTTTGTATTTCTCCAGGAACCCAGGCTGTATTTGCATTTGTGCCCCTATGGTAACATCAACAGCACAGACATGATGGACTTCTTTGGAATACAGGAATTTCACATAAAATAGTTCAATTACTATAGAAATTTAGAAAAATTCCGGTGTTCTAAATAGGATCTAATTGCATGAGCCCAAATAACTAAGGGCTTTTTTGCGATTAATTGCTGTATCGTGATTATTTTATAATACTATTATAGAAAGGCAGTTGTCGAAATAATCAGAATAATCTATATCGCACTATATATTTGGCAAATGAAATCAAAGTTTGATAAATCATGTTAGCCAAGCTATGTATTGGTAAAGAAGCGATTTCTTCATTTGCTATGTGGTCTAGAAAGTAGCTCGTAAAACACTTATATAGTTGTGGTTCCACTAAACGAGATTACCACAGCTCACCATAACGAGGAATTTGATTTTACATTTGAGTTAACCAAATTCGAGGTATATTAATTTCCCAATTTTGGAAAGGACTACATGCTGTTAAGAGTAGTTATAAACTGGGTGCAGTTTATAAGGTTAGAGATGGGAATAGGATTAGTTTCTGGGAAGAGATTTGGCTAGATAACTGTCCACTAAACAATGAGTTTAATTAGTAAGATATACTAAGGCTAGAATCAACAGTGGAAGACAATTGCGGAGGTGCATGATTATGGAGGTTGGTCATTGACCGTTAGGAGGTTATAGGATCGATTATAGTAATCAGAGGGACAAATGATTTTCTCCGTTTTTTAGTACTTGAAAATAAATCTTATACCAAAAGAGAAACAATCTAACCTATAGATGTGGATTTCGATCACAAGACGTTCAACCGCTCGCTTGGCCCCTTTTGATGAAATCTTCTTTGCATGTAGTCAAAATCTTCCTCCACTCGAAAGTTTCGACCGCTCGAACACTTCGACCGTTCAAACGCCTTGACACCGCTGAGCTCGGAATGAGAACAAGTCAAAAACAACTCTCAGAAAACATGTCGCTGGTGCCAACTAACTTTACAGGAATAGATCTGATCTTTTATTTCTGAATCATGTTCTATGGCTATAAAGTTCCTTTACGACACCTCTCAAACCCTAACACAAAAAGCCACAACTAAATACTTAGCCTCACCCATGCTTTTATATGCTAGCACCCCAAACGTATCCTCATCAAACACGGACACGAAATCCTATCTCTTCCGAAAATCAAGGGATCCAAAACCCATCCAAGCACAGGTTTTCCATAATCTCTAAACCTTCCAAGTTAAGGGCTCTATCTGTAACAATTTCAATCTCATCACGTATTGAAACCTCCAGGACCGCACCTCCCGTAGCTTCTCCACGCATCAACCATATTTGATCTCCATGTGCTTCAGCATGAGCCCAACCACCTCGCGTGACATCCTCAACCGCCTGGATCTCAGATTTCCCCTCCTAATTCCGGTATTCCTCATCACCGACCATGATTGTCTCTATGCCCACTTGCACATGCAAAGACCAAAGACTGCACAGCTTCTCCACACATCATCTACCTTTAACCTCCATGTGCTCCAACATGAGCCCGACCACCTCGTAACATCATCGACCACCTGGACCTTAGATTCCCCCCTCTTAGTCCCAGTCTGCCTCATCACCGACTATGATCGTCTCCATGCCCAACCTATACATGCAAAGACCAAAAAATATTTTCCCTACACAAGTTCTTCCCAAAAGCACAAGTACTCGGGAATTACGACTACTCAGAACACTCGGAAATCATAAGCATCATAGCAGTTAAAGCCTACAACTACCGAACATCAACCAGTCACTGTACCATCGACTACCGAGTACCGATCAGGTACTGTATCATAGACTACCGTCAACAAGTATTATAGCACCGACCACCGAGTACCGAGTACCAACTAGGTACTGTAGCAATGACCACCGAGTACCTACCTGGTATTGAAGTAACGACCACCCAGTAAGACCAGTCTGACTACCATGCATAAGTCGATCAGACCATTGGCCCATCAGACAAGAGCACTTGAGGAACTCAAAGATTACTAGAATTGAAGCACTTGAAACCTACGAGTACTGACCATGAAGCCTATGGTAACCAATCGCAAAAGCCCATAACTATCGATCTCAAAGCCTAAGACAACCGATCACACAGTTTAAGACAACAGATCATGAATCCTATGACTACGACAATAGATTGTGAAGTCTACGACTACGATAATAGTTCGTAAAGTCTACGACTACGATAATAGACTGCGAAGTCTACGGCTATGACAAAGCACTGTAGCTACAACCATCGACCAATTACTATAGCTCACTCTATCGATCACCGATCGCGGTTCACGCCTTCGACTACCGACCGTGGTAGTAATCTGCTGATCGTCAGCCCAACACAAGGCTATGACTATCGACTAGTTTACTGTAACTCACAACCGGTTCACTGTAGTGTATGACTGGTTCGCTATTGCATACGACCGGTTCGCTGTTGCATACGACCAATTCACTTTTGCATACGAATAGTCCACTGTTGCATACGACTGGTTCTCTATAGCATACGGCTGGTACACTTTAGCTCCGACTGGTTCATAGTAGCTTACGACTGGTTCACTAATCGTGGTCAAAGTCGACCGACTACCTGCTGTGGTCGTTCTGCTTTGGTCATTTTACCATGGTCAATTTGCCCTGGTCGTTCAGTTGTGGTCATTCTGCTCTGGTTGTTTTACCGTGGTTGATTTTCCCTGGTCGTTCAGCCGTGGTCAACATGCCGTGGTCGAAGCCTGCCATGGTCGATCTACCATGGTCGACGCGTGCTGATTGGACCTCCCAACACAAAGCCGCTCAGACCATCGACTACCGAGCATGGTCGAAGCCAGCCAGTCAGACCGTCCAATGCAAAGCTGTCAAACCACTGAACTTGAATTCCAGTTTTACAAAAGCGCATCAACTAACACTTTCACAAACGTAAATTTCAATGCAACCCAAATGTCAATTATTCATCATTACTAACTTCACGACCACTCCACATGGTCCAACAATCTTTCCCTTGATGAATATATTGGCAACACCCCAAAATCTCTCGAATGAGTTAAGTTTTTGAAATAAAAGCAAAATTTGCGAAAAAGAAAATTTCAAATTTTGACAAACCACAGCAGTAGTACAGAAAAAGCTCTCCCTCAACACAAGAAAAGAAAGTTTAGCAAATTTCTCCAATTTCTGGACAACAAGGAAAGCTCCCCCTCAACACAAGAAAATCAATTTTAGCAAATATCTCTCCAATTTGTCCAATTTAACCCAAACTCTCTAATTTCACCTCCTTTGGCAATGTAATCATCAAAAAACTTCAAAGAAATAATAATTCTAAAAAGGAGCAATGAGAGTAAGCATCCAGGAGCTGTGTAGATTGTCCAAGTCATTTTGCATTGATTTAAGAATGTACCCAAGCAATCTTATTGAGTAGAGCTCCCTAGATCATATGAAGTCATATACCATATAGCAAGTCAAAACAAGCCTTTAGTATGATTAAGCAAATTGGATTAATAACAGGCATCGCAACAATGACCAAACCAATCTATAAAGAGCACAAAGAAATATCACACTGAAAACAGTGAGCCTAAAAGTGAAGCAAAATCTAAATCCAGTCCAACTAGTAGTCTCATATAGCAACTTATTGCTCCATACTCAATTCTTAAACATGTGGCATGCTTGTAGCATATTTCTTTTCATGATGTCATCTTTGTAGCAAACTTCTTTTAAATAGTAGCATGCTTGAAGCATACTTCTTTTCATTTGAGTATGTTTTATGCCTTTTCTTTTGTTTAACTATGGTACGCTTGAAGTATACATCTTTTTAATCTTCTCTTTCTCATTTATTATTATTATTATTATTATTATTATTATATAACATGGCAACTTGAGTGAACATAAAAAGATTACAATATGAAACATATGAGCCTCATAGCCAAGATTTAGAATAAGACTCACAATCAAACTAATCTTTTTAGATGAACATCACAAAGTGCTACCAATAATAAATATAGTCAAGGTATGCCACCATGTCATATTTTACTTCAAGTATAGCACATTGATTACAACCTGTCATCATCAAAGCTACAAAGTAAATGAGTAAATATGATAAAGACAGGTTTACTACTCATTTGATTCAAAGACGTGGATTTGATATATTATTTGAGAAGCATAATAAACAAAGTTTCTGAAATAACTTCAAACAACAAGCGCTCTCAGAATAATCTTAGAAGATGCAAAACATCCAAATCACTTTGCAAAAGAGCAAAATGAGAATAATCAAGCAGTTTTGAGATAAAATGAGCAATCTGAACATGAAACTCAACTGGGTGTTGGACAACATCACTTTTTCCACATGGTCTTCTCAGAAGATGAATTCTTTTGGAAGCCATCAAAGAAAATAAAGAACTATCAAGTGTTTCGGTCAAGTAATGATGTAAAAGATTGGAACCCAATCAAGTGCATATTCTCCATCCCGTGTTAGCTGGTCTTACATCATAGGAGACGTTAGTCTCACAAAACTGGGGTTAGTTAAATAAAATTTAAGAATCCAGTACAGTGACACACAACGAACAGGAGCAATGGTAAGCAACGATGGTAATTTAAGCGAAGTATTAGCCTTTGTTAGATTTCAGTCAGACTACCATTGAAAAGCTAGTCTGACCGCTGACCAATTTGAGTGAGTAGAAAACACTGGTCGAAACTGATCTGAGCGCCTCTGTAATGCTGGTCGAAACATTGATCCGATTACGCTATTTTGACCAGGGAAAAAGCTGGTCTAACCGTCAATTGGTCTGATCAAGTAGAAAGTAGTGGTCAAAATACTGGTCATTGAAATACTGGTTGAAACTCTGGTTCGACCACGCTGTTCCGACCATAGGAGAAAGCTAGTCTAACAGGTCATGTTGCAAAAACTCCTAAACCTACAGACGATTGATCAGAGGGAGCAAAGCGACAACCTGCAGATGATTGATTAGAGGGATCAGAGCTACAATTAGAGACTTGCACATGCTCCATTCGAGTACCCTTCCTTAACTTGTTTTTCTTTTCTTTCTTCACATTTCAAAAGCAAAATTGAACCAATTGATACATTACTTGATGAGTAGTTGTATCTTTCTGCTTCACAGCACCCACTTTGGTAGAGAACTCTTTTGCGATACCAACAGATTTAAAGACAATTTGTTTCGGTTCAGATTTTATTTCAATTTTTCTAGGTTCAAGAAGCTTAACTACCTTAGGAGAATTATTCATGACATGCTCAACAAAATTGAATCCTAAACTACAATTTTTCACAATTGATTTTGATTAATCTAGGATCATATTCAAAATTTTCTTATCAAAGAAAAATCTCTCTAAAGTGTTATTAAGATATTCATTTTCTTTAACAAGTGAAGAACATGATGTGCAATCAACAGGTTCATTCACTAAATTCTTGGTAGCACTGGACTGAGCTAATCTATCCTTATCAGCAAAATAATTCAATTGCCTAGTCAAAACATCAATTTCAATATTTAATTTAAGACAATTTGACCAAGATAGGTTCTCATTATAAAGTATTTGCTGAATAGATTCCTGAAATGCATTAAGTCTTGCTTCTAGCAGTTTACAATTAGAGTAAGTTTTAGATTGAGCATTTGAAATACTTGACTCTAAACATATAGAAGAACTATACTTGACCTTTTTAATTTCATCATTAGCTAGTTTTAATTTTTCATCATAAGAATAATGTGTCAATATCAATTCATCAAATTTATTAGTTACATTACTAAGTTGAACCAAATTTGATGCATTAATTGATCTGGTAGTTTTCAACTCAGAGTATAAAACTTGACAAGACTTACATGATTTATTATTAGGACTAGAACCTCTAAGTCTATCAATATCAGAATTCAAGCTTTCAACAACAAAATTATTTTCTTTTAATATCTTTTTTGTCTTTTCAAATTAGTAGCAATTCTAACCAAAGCATCTTCAAACTCATCATACGATGGTCTTACCTCATCGGGATCATTGTAGTCATCATCGTCATTGTTACTTGCCATGAAGCACATACTAGTGAAATCATCGTTCTTCTTTTTATCAAGACCAAGAACTCGACGCACTAGCCTCTTTGATGCCATACCAACATCACTCTGATACCACTTGTAGGATCGATTACTGTAGTCAGAGGGGGTGAATGATTGCCTCCGCTTCTTAGTACCTAAAAATAAATCTCAAACTAAAAGAAAATCAATCTAACTTATAGATGTGGATTTCGACCACAATACGTTCGACCGCTGGCTTGACCCCTTTTGATAAAATCTCCTTTGGATGTAGTCGAAATCTTTCCCCACTCGAAAGCTCCGATCACTCGAATGCTTTGACTATTCAAATGCTTCGACTGCTAGAACGCTTTGACACCGATGAGCTCGGAATGAGAACAAGCCAAAAACAACTCTCAGAAAACATGCCACCGATGCCGACTAACTTCGCGGGAATAGATCTAATCTTTAATTTTTGAATCATGTTTTAGGGCTACAAAGTGCCCTAACGGCACCCCTCAAACCTTAGCACAAAAAACCCTCCCAAAAAGGCACAACTAAACACTTAGCCTCACCCATGCTTTTATATGCTAGTGCCCCAAACATGTCATCAACAAACATGGACACGAAATCCTATCTCTTCTAAAAATAGAGGGACCCGAAACCCTACCAAATACAAAATTTTCATAATCTCTAAACCTTCCAAGTTAATGATTCTATCCGTAACTTTTTTAATCTCATCACATGTTGAAGCCTCTAGGACTGTACCTCCCATAGCTTCTCCACACATCAACCATATTTGATTTCCATGTGCTCCAGCATAAGCCCGACCACCTCGCGTGACATCCTCGACCACCTAGACCTCAGATTTCCCCCTCCTAGTCCCAGTCTTACTCGTCACTGACCATGATTGTCTCTATACCCATCTGCACATGCAAAGACCAAAGACCGCACAACTTCTCCACACATCATCCACCTTTGACCTCCATGTGCTGCAACGTGAGCCCAACCACCTGGTGACATCGTCGACTACCCAGACCTTAGATTTCTCCCTCCTAGTTTCAGTCCTCCTCGTCACTGACCATTATCGTCTCCACGACCAATCTGCACATGCAAAGATCATAGAACGTTTTCCATGGCATAAGTTCATCCCAACTTGACTGACAATAGTCCACACGCGCAAACCACACTTTTAACCAATCATCAACATGAACCAAGTCATCTATGACCGCAGTTTCCGGAACTCAACCTTAGACCACTTAGTACGACCGGTATGACCACCAAGCACGGGCCGGTCAGATAGCTGGCTCAACGAGTACTCGAAAACTGCAATACTCAGAAATTACGACTACTCAGAACACTCGAAAATCACAAGCATCATAGAAGTTGAAGCCTACGACTACGAGCCATCAACCAATGACTATACCATCGACTACCGAGTACCAACGAGGTACTGTAGCGCAGACTACTGTCAACAAGTACTGTAGCACTGACCACCAAGTACGGAGTACCTACCGGGTACTGTAGCAACGACTGCAGAGTACTTACCTAATACTAAAGCAACAACCGCCCATTAAGACCAGTCTGACCGCCATGCACAATTCGGTCAGACCACTGGCCCATCAGATATGAGTACTTGAGGTACTCGAAGATAACTAGAATTGAAGCACTTGAAACTTACGAGTACCGACCGTGAAGTCCATGGCAACTTATCACAAAAACTCATGACTACCGATCTCAAAGCGTAAGACAATCGATCACAAAGTCTAAGACAACAAATCACAAACCCTACGACTACGACAATAGACTACGAAGCCTACGACTACGACAACAGCCCGTGAAGTCTATGACTACGACAACGTCTATGACTACGACAACAAACCGTGAAGTCTACGGCTACGACAAAGCTCTATAGCTACGACCTCCGACCAGTAACTGCAGCTCACTCTATCGATCACCGATCGCGGTTGATGCCTCTGACTATCGATCGTGGTTGTAATCTGTTGGTCGATTAGCCCAACACAAGGCTACAACTATTGACTGGTTCACTGTAGCTCATGACCGGTTCACTGTAGTGTACGACCGATTCGCTGTTGCATACGATCGGTTCACTTTTGCATACAAACAGTTCACTATTATGTATGACTGGTTCCCTGTAGCATACGACTGGTACATTGTATCTCTGACCGGTTCATAGTAGCTTACGACCAGTTCACTGATCGTAGTCGAAGCCGACCGACTACCTGTCGTGGTTGTTCTGCTTTGGTTGTTTTACCGTGGTCGATTTGCCCTGGTCTTTCAGCTGTGGTCGACGTGTCGTAGTCAAAATGCCATGATCGAAGCCTCCCTATTTATTTCACCGTAGTCGATCTGCTGTGGTCAACGCCCGCTGGTCGGATTTCCTAACACAAAGCTGTTCAGGCCACCGACTACCGAGTGTGGTCCAATCCAGCTGGTTAAGCCGCCTAATAAAAAGTTGTCAGACCGCTAAACCTGAATTCTAGTTTTACAAAAGCGTATCGACCGAAACTTTCACAAATGTAAATTTTAATGCAACGCAAATGTCAATTATTCATCATTACTAAATTCCCAACCACTCGCCATGGTCCAACAAAGGTGCTTTGGACCAATTGAAACTGCGGAATGGACTCGACTTCAGAATAAACTTACAACAGTTGAGTTGCAAGAAGGGTGAGATGAGATTACTTGGGACATTACCATGTAGAAACTGGCAAGGAGGAACCAGATGTAAAGTGTGTGGGAAACTAGAAACAACAGAATATATTATGTTCAGATGTTCTCTTGCGAGATTTGTTTGGGGGTCCTTAGAGATGTGTTTAGCTGGGATAGAGCTCCAGCTAACATGCAAGATTTGTGGGATATTATTTTGGAAAGAGGTCGAATCAGAAAGCTTAACATGATGATGAGTTTACTGGGTGTTGTCTGTTGGTGTCTATGGCTAACAAGAAATGACATGGTTTTTAGAGATGTTTTCATTTCCTCTCAAGTGGTGCTGCTGTTTAAATTTCATTCTTATTTGCAGCGCTGGAAACTGCCGGAGAGTCGAAAGGAGCAATACAAGTTGGATAAGCTGCTGCAAGAACTTTCTGTTCGAGAGAGTCAGCTTCAGGAGGGGCAAAGGCGCGATGCAGGCGGAGAAGATGATCTACCAAATGCTTTAGATTTAGCTCGTTTTTTAGTTTCCCTTGTTTTGTATCTGTTGAACCCTATTATCTATTTGTTGCGGTTTAGTTTTCGTCTGAACCTATCTGTAAACAGGTAATCCCAGTACTTTGAACCTTTTATGCTTTCAATCTCTTTAGTCGTATTGACAGTGCGCTGGAAGGCGAAGCTCTTTTGCGGCGTTTAAAAAAAAACATCTCTACAACAATCAATTCATCGTGCGCGAGAGAAGATTATTCAAGATTATATGTAGCTACTTTAGGATTGCGTTGGATTATGGCAAGCTAAACATGATGTAGTACAGCTAGCTCTTCCCCCTTGCAAGCTCAGACGTTCTAAAAAAACCCACGTGCATGAGCATGGAGAAGAGAAAAGAAGCAATCACATCCCCTGATGATCAAAGCGAATTAAGCTGCATGCATGAAAACAACAAGACATATGCAGATTGAAGTCTTTCAGCAAATGAGAGTGACCTTACCCATACCAGGCCATGCCATGCATGGTACTACAATTCTACAAAGGAGACTAGATAGATTGACCCTTTGCAAAGCTAGCTGGGAATGAACTCATCAGCTGCTGCTACACAAGCAATATATGCATCCTTTTAGTAAAACAAATGGAAGCAAAAACACCTGCAAGGTTTTCACTTGCCTGCAGCGCGCCAGCCGATCGAGCCAAAGCCAAAGCAGTTTTTCTTCTTCTCTCTCGCCTGGCTCAGCCACAGTACGTAAGTGCAGCTTAGCTAGTAAGCTCAGGAAGCTTTGCGTTGCACGATCGATCCATCGGCAGCCGTCCATCCCTCCATCGGACGTCCCATCTCAACCCACGCATAGGGATAAAAACGGATCTGGATTCGGTCGGATGATCCGAATATCAAATCTAGACGTAAATATCCGAATCCGAATAGAAAATCGGAGCCGGATTATGATGTTTGACTAGCGAAGTTGCAGATTCGATATGACATAAAACGATTCGGAGTCAGGTATCCAGATCCACCATATATTCTTTCATTTGACTGATTACACAAACATGAAGCTATCCTTAGAAGCTGCATTATTACAAATACGTGAGATGAATAATTCATTCGTTACCGTCAATATTTAATATGCAGTTGCATATTAGAGCCATCTATTTTCCAATTTAAAATGTCAAAACAATTTACTGCCATGTTTTAAATAGGAGGGGTCATCAATGATTATTGGAATCCGAAAAATATTTAAATCTGATCCGTATTCATATCGGACGTTTATCATATCATGGGTCCCGCGCGGAAGATGCGTGTGCCGGCCTAGTGGCTACCGCGTGGGCCCGGGATGGCGGTGTGCGCATGCACGGCGTGCGGCCGGGAGCTAGGCAACAAACAAGCACAGTAGTCTAGCACCGTAGTACGTGGATCTTGTATGGAATATAATCCCCAGCATTATTAGCGGGGGGTTCCGGCCCGCGCGTTCGGCCACGTCGCCCCCTACGCTCCTCCGGCCGACGCGTGTCGGCGGGTTTCGCGTACGGCCGGGGAGGCTCTTTCCTCCGGTTTTTCGGAAATTACGTATAGGTCTTTTTTTCTCGTGGAAAGGTCCCTGCAAGTTTTGTTTTTTAAAAAAATTTTGGATTGCGCCCCGCGGGTTTCCGAAATTACGTATAGGTCCTTATTTACTTACGTACAAATCCTTACAGGTCCTCAATTTTTTTCAAAAAATCCCTTTAATTTTTCCGAAATTACGCATGTGTCCTCGTTTTTTTAATGAAACTCCCTGCGAATTTTCGCCTCTTTTAATTTGGTCCACACGATAGCTAGCGCGGCGTGCGCCGCGCTTATGTGGCTAGTAAATTAAATGTCCGGATTGCTGTGCGCATATATGTTCCGTGTGCATGGCACTGCGCTGTTTGGAACTCGGGAGTTTTACGAAAACAATAGTTTTGAAGTTGTATATATGGCTACCGGCTGCTCACTGTAAAATTTCTACGTACCAAACCGTTTTTTTATTCTTTTGCTAAACTTGAGCCGCTAGCGGACGACACACAGCTTAGATATATCTCCGTTTTTCCAGCGGAGTCCAAACGTGGGGATCATCCTCATCCGTAAGGTTGCCTTATATATAAAAATAGGTTTTTTAAGTCATATCTTATGACTGAACTTTTTAAATTCTATGATGTTCGTGAGAGGCAGTATGTAGAGAAAAACAGTAGTATATAATTTTAGTTGGTACAGTTGAACTTGATATAATTTATACTATAATTTATCTATAGACCTCACTTTAAAAAACATACTGCTTAAAAACTGATTACTATAGTCCGTACAAATATAAACCGACTGAATGTGCAACGAACGCACCCATATATTTTGCATATTTTGTTCGTACACGCATGCAGCAACTTACGTCACAACGATGGTAAATTATATTGGGACATTTAGACCTTGTTGTTTGGATGGACGGGATTCAGGTTAAATACCTGACCATGGGAGGAAGGCATAAATTATGATTCGCGTGTAAGGTCGTCGTATATACGTGCGTACGTGCATATGCATACGTATATCCGCTGGTCCGTTCATTTCGTTTGTTTTTTTTTTTTTGCATGTTTCGAATGCAAGCTTTTGCTTGGTCGCTGATGCGTGACCCCGGTGGTCAGAGGATGGTACATAGTGGGCCCGGAATCCGACGTGTCACGTCTCGGAGCCATCTGATCTTGGCAGAGAGGTTCTGATGACACGATCTGCGCGGCCATACGTCCGGAGATATGCCTCGTGCTCTCTTCCGATCGATCCATGACAATGCTGCGTTGCTGCTACCGTGCCGTGCCACTCCATTTGACTCGAAATATTGGAGCCTACTTTTTTCCATTCTTTTCTTCTGTCCAAGTAGTTTGAGTTGCTCGAGATAAACATGCCACATAAAAGGTTTAGTGCTAGCTTATCTCTTTAATTTGTCCCTACTTACTTCAATCTATGTAAAGTTCTAGTCTAAACATTATAGAGTAAATTTTGTTCTATATTATCGCAAACATTCACGGCTTGCAAAATACCATTATGAACAACGTGAACTTATAAATGCCATCCAAAAGTTGGAAAACTCTTAGAATGCCCTTGCCCTGAGAATTTCCGTCCAAAGCAGTTATTAGGGCTTGTTTTGGAGAGGGAAAATTTCAACATATCAACATTGTCCATGTGTTCTCTCCTCCTCTCTCTCCTTGGTTCCTTCACACACTGGTCGGGTCCTACTCCACACCATATTCGTCCTAGTCACATCCTCTAGCACGAGTATGGCATGGTCTTAGAAAACCTTCGGGCGACGGCGGCTTGAGGCGGCGCGGATGAGATTGGCGATGGTGATAGCCATAGGACAGCCATCGAGCTCGACAATGAGGGGCTACAGCAGTGGTTTGGCTTGGGCAAGCGGATGGCGAGCAGCACCAAGACACGACGACAGGGTGGCCATAACATGGTGGCATCGGCTTGGCCTGAGGTGGTGCCAGTGAGGCCGATACTGGCAATGGCCATGGGGCAAGGGTGGAGCTCCACGGTGAGGGTCTATGGCAGTGGTTCGGCTTGGGCAAAGGGAAGGCGAACGGCTCTAGGACACTGCGGCGGCATGGGATGGGCAGCGTGGCTAGAACACAGTTTTGCCACCGAGCTTCGCCATGCCCACTAATCTTGATCTTGCAGTCCAGTGAGCTAACTCAAAATCCATTTGCATCACTACCTGTTCCATCTCATACTCCTACATATCTCAAAATTAATTTTAGTTTCATCCTCTAAACTGCTCGGAATCGAATTTCTTCTTCTCCATCTTCGGTCATTTTCACCATATTTATTCATCGCCTAAGGCGAGTCTCCAACCAATTCCTTCACACACGAGCCTCTTCCCCTCTACCTCTTCATTTTGACGCACTCGGTTTGAGCTATCATGGACCATGGTGCTACCGCCATGCTTGCCCGCCAAAACCTGCCGCTGTTCAGCCCCGCTGGCACAACTCCGGCTACCCTCGCCCAAATCATCACCATCACTAGCCTTGCCTCATGGTGCTCGATCCATTTTTGCGTTTCTTGCCTGAGTCGTCTCCCATCGCTCCTCAGTGAGGACAACCTTGCGATAACTAGATAGGTGGGACCAACCCTAATAAAAAGAAAAATAAAAAAAGAACAAGAAACAATAAGGGCATATGGTCATTTCTCACTCTTCATATGGATAGCATGACTTTGATGGTATTTTGTAGACTTTAGCCTTACAATTGTATTTTTCAAAGGACATGCTTTGCGATGGTATTTTGTAAATCACGAATAATTATGATGGTACAGAATAAATTTGCTCGGCATTATATTCATGCATTGCATCCTATAACCATCTTTCCAAAACTTCATGAAAGGTTGCACAATTTCACACTGCTACAGACAGCCCTATCACAGACGGTTCGGAACCGTCATCACAGACGGTTCCTGAACCGTCAGTGTTTAGGTGTCAGTGATAGTTGGTGGTTATCACAGACGGTTCCCGAGCCGTCTGTGATAAAAACATTACAGACGGTCTTGATTACTAACCGTCTGTGATAGGCGAGTATCACAGACGGTTTTTTATAAACAACCGTCGGTGATACTCCTATCACAGATGGTTAGTAATCAAGACCGTCTGTGATATACAGAATATCACAGACGATTTGTAATACAAACCGTCTGTGATATACACAATATCACAGACGGTTTGTATTACAAACCGTCTGTGATATTCTGTATATCACAGACGGTCTTGATTACGAACCGTCTGTGATAGGCGAGTATCACCGACGGTTGTTTATAAAAAACCGTCTGTGATACTCGCCTATCACAGACGGTTAGTAATCAAGACCGTCTGTGATATGCACAATATCACAGATGGTTTGTATTACTAACCGTCTGTGATAGGCGAGTATCACAGACGGTCAGTAGTAAAGCCGTCTGTGATAGCAGTCACACCGCATACGACACTCTTTGAAACCGTCTGTGATATGGTATCACAGACGGTTTTTAACAATGAACCGTCTGTGATACCAAGTGCATCATCCATTTTATATGCTGTTTCTTGGCTAGCCTCAGGATATGCTAGCCATGCCCTCTGAAAGCAAGCAGATTACAGATAAATGACAGATATAAGGTAATTGCAACTCATTACTAATTACAACAAAATTCGATACACAGATGAATGTAACAATATCACATATATAGAATGAAAATTGTTACACAAAATCTGACAAATGTATTCAATTGAAGGAATTGTTTGATTTGTACAGTTGAATCCAATGTTTCAACATCTAATTATCATCATCGCCGGTGTGGAACTCTCCCCTCTTATTTATGACCTCTGCTATCAAGAATTGGGAGATGATTGCACGAATATCGACGAGATTGTCAAGATCATATGCACTTTCGTCGAAGTTCACCCGCTGTCGCTAGGAGCAATGTTAAGTCATTAATTAGCATGTGTGTGTAATATAATCAGAAAATAATAATTATTGGAAGGACCTGACAAACCTCTGGATCATTGATCTTAGTACCCATGATTTCCATCATATGGCGGCAAACGTAGAATCCACATACGTTGCCCTGTAGCTGCTGGTGGCACTGCAAAAATAGAATTACATACATCGGTATTGTTAATTCTAGAGGCATTATTACAAAGTATGATATAGGATTATTGTGTTGTAGCGGGTACCGGAAATCGCGTGTTGTGTCGTAGCGTGTCACTGGATTTGTCGTGTGTTCCTCCTTGGGCAACATATTCGGCAAACGCCCTACGTGATTCAAAAACTTAGCCTCGGCCGTGGCAAACAAAAGAAATATTACAATAGAGTTATGTATGGAGGAAATGAGTTTACCTGTTAAGTACTTCTTGCACACGACTGAAGTCGTGGTTGCTCCTAAGGAGGGAATCAAGGTATATTACCTTGCTCCACTTTGGTACAATCACAATCAAAATCCAGTGATTCCTAGTCATATGTGTCGCCACAGTGATTAATCCTAAGTTCATGCTGCATGTAAAGTACAAATGAAACATATGTGTGACAACTAGTGAAGCACTTACCCTTGGTTGAAGGGTACCATGACGTACTCCTTGTCGGTGTGAGCAATCAATCCCCTCGTTATGTAACCTTCCACGAAGGATGCATCTGCGTTGATAGATTGCTCGGAGACCAAGTGAGGGTCGAGGAAACCCACCGGTCGTCGCGATTTCCGGGCTTCTTGGATCATGTATTTATACATAAAGAAAGAGTAATGACATTTATCTGTATAACGTGAATGTAGAACTTCATTGTACAGTACACTTACAGTGTCCAGCATCGTAGAAGTGAGGCGTCGAGTTCGTCGAGATTGAATAGTAAGAATAAATCTTCGAATGTCACGACGATGTAGCCCAAGTCATGGAGGAAATGCGTCTCGTTATATTTCACAGTGAACGCACTCTGCCGGTTTGGCTTCATGTTGGACTTCTCCATGTACCAGGCATGCAATGTATTGCAAATCATACCAATCTGGCGTAATTGTGAATCGGGCACCAACGACACTCCTAGAATAAACTTCCATGGCACGGGACCCGGCTTAATTTTCTTCGCATGAGCCTTGGAGGCCTTGGAGCCTCGCTTATGATATGTTCTCGGTGGCGTCTCGGCGGGAGCCGATGCAACAGACTTTACTGGATTTGGAGGTGGAGCCACCGGAGCCGATGTGCCAGGTCCAGGGCGACGTCCCTCTTGGGCCACTGGATGTGAAGATTGTGGCACGGACATGTCGAGGACGATGTCCCTCTTGGGCCACTGAATGAATGTGTGGACGGCATCCCCTAATGTCTTAATCTCTTCGTTTGGGGGCTTCTCAAGAGGGACGGACTTAAAAATATCATTAATCATGTCCACCTGGACCTTTATGAAACCGGTGTCTACTTGTACACCGTGCACCAGCGTCCCTGGCAGCAATGGATACACCATGCCGCGCCCAGCGTCAACGGGAATAGAGCCAACAAGCCTGACTCTGAGGCTGCAAGGGATGGGCTCCTACATAACGATACAAGAGCTGAGTTAAGGCGTCCACCAGAGAGATCTATGTACCATTCTAAAGAGGTACATTACCTGAATGTCATCAATACGTAAGTGGTCGTCGCTATGTTCAGAAATTGGTGTGGACGCACAGCTACTGCGACGTTGAGGGGGACTGGGTACCGCAGTACTAGGAGTGGGTTGCGAATGGTTGCGGACTTGTCTCAGTTCTTCCCGCAACGAATCTATCTCTCCTCGAAGTGAGGCAGTCTGCTCTTGAAGTGAGGCAGATAGTTGTTCCTCATGTTGAGCACGAAGCTCCTGTTTTATTTGTTCGCTGCGGTACGCCTTGGATCTCTTCCTACTCCTATATGTCTCGGAGTAATCTGCAAATCCTTGCCTCCAAGGTACATAAACCCCCATGCCTCGTGTGCGACCTGGGTGCTCCTTGTTTCCCAAGGCCTGTGATAGTAAATCTATCTCCCTATATTCTTCAAAGGAGCCACGAGAAGATTCGGTAGTCAATGATTGCTGCAAGAGGTAATTAATCATGTTATTTTTGAACCCATGAAGTTCAAGAGGTGTTAACAACTATGTTGTTTAACATATTTTACCATGCGTTGGGACACTTCCTCATCTGCAGGGTTTTTGAAAGAGACACCCGAAGATGTGGTTGATGACCTCGCTCTTAACCAGTTTCGAGCGCGCTCGTTTGCGATCCCGGCAAATGGCGGAGAGGCCTCCGATCGGATTGCGACCTCATCCTGCATCCTCCATTGCGGGATTTTACCCGCGTACCCAGCAGTGCCGAGTCTGTGAGGGTGCGTGTTTTGTGACTGGAGATCCTTGTGCGCCGCACTTTGTTGTACAAATTCAGGCGTCGTCTTCATCTGCACAAAGGCCTCCCATGTTTCCGGCGACACGAAAGGATACTTCGTGAAGGGCGTGACATCCTCGGCCACGTACTTCGTCACAAGAATGCTCTTAAAATTCTTCCATGCTTTTCCCATCGCGAGGAGCGCCTGCCGTTGCACGAGTCCCTGTGCTTCTGCTGGGAACTCGAAGGAATTTGTAAGTTCCTCCCATAGCTGATTTTTGTGATCCTTTGTCAAATCTTTCCAGCTTGCTATGGTGATGGGGACCCGTTGCCTTCCAATTATCCCGCAGGTAGTCCGAAATGATGACGCTGCTTTCGACGGTTCCAGAGGAGTCCCATTCGGAGAGACCACCGTGATGGTCATTCGGGCCTCTGGCCATTTCGATACTCCTCGGCCACGTTTACTTTTCGCAATCTTGGGAGCGTGAGACCCAGATGACGACGACGAAGACTGTGTGGACGCCATCTCTCTTCTAAGAAAAAACTAACTGCAGTGAGCTATGGACCCAGCTTGTCAAAGTTCTATGAATCAAGTGACACAAACCAGTGCATCAAGTTCATTGAACAAGATACACTGAAGTGTGTCACTTGTTTTATGCTCTTTGACAAAGTTCTAACGATTAACTAATTGCAGTGAGCTATGGGCCTTCTAAATAGACCTTGCAGCTAACAAGTGCAGCATATATTATTGTTACAAGGTTCTATGAAGTGCCTACAGTGAGCTAAACACCTGCAGCATATATTATATGCTACATAAAATACATGTGAAGCATATATCATAAAGCTAACATGTTGAGCATATAACATGTGAAGCATATAACATAAAATTCATATGAAGCATATAACATAAAATTCATGTGGAGCATATAACATGTGAAGCATATAACATGTGAAGCATATGAAGCATATAACATGTGAAGCATATAACATAAAATTCATATGAAGCATATAACATGTGAAGCATATAACATAAAATTCATGTGGAGCATATAACATAAAATTCATGTGAAGCATATAACATATGAAGCATATAACATAAAATTCATGTGAACCATATAACATAAAATTCATGTGGAGCATATAACATAAAATTCATGTGAAGCATATAACATAAAATTCATGTGGAGCATATAACATAAAATTCATGTGAAGCATATAACATGTGAAGCATATAACATAAAATTCATGTGAAGCATATAACATAAAATAAACGGCGTCGGGAGTGACCGGCGGCGTCGAGAGGGAGCGGCGTCGGGAAGGAGCGGCGGTGTCGGGAGGGAGCGGCGTCGGGAAGGAGCGGCGTCGGGAGACGGCGGCGTCGGGACGGAGCGGCGGCGTCGGGAGGGAGCGGCGTCGGGAGGGAGCGGCGGCGTCGGGAGGGAGCGGCGTCGGGAGGGACTGGCGGCGTCAGGAGGGACCGGCGTCGGGAGGGAACGGCGGCGTCGGGAGGGAGCAGCGGCGTCGGGAGGGACCGGCGGCGTCGGGAGGGAGCAAAACCTAGCTAGCAGGGGCGCTGCAGGGTGGAGAAAAGAGACTGCGCCAGAGCGGACTCCGCAGACCTAGCTGCGGGTATTTAAAGATGAGCTATCACAGACGGTTCTATCAATATAACCGCCTGTGATATGCACTTATCACAGACGGTTCTATCAATATAACCGTCTGTGATATCAATATTATCACAGACGGTTCTATATATATAACCGTCTGTGATATTTATATTATCACAGACGGTTATATATATAGAACCGTCTGTGATGTTTTATCACAGACGGTTTCTTTTGATAAACCGCCTGTGATATTTCACTATAAATACCGGTAGCTAGCTAGGTTCCTATGTCATTTTACAATTACAATGGAACATAGATACATTTATGAAAAACGCAAGCATAACCATAGATATAACTATTTCTTAGTTCCTTAGTCATTTTACAATTACAATGGAACATACATACATTTATGAAAAACACAAGCATAACCAATATCATTTATTACACTTTGGCTATATCATTTTAAATAAAGCCCTTCACGATGATCGACACGCATATAGCTTGGTTCATCGCCTTGTTCTTCCTCGAGCCTGATGCCTTGTCCGAATGGAGGCAAATCATCAAATTGATTGTACTCTTCCTCATCCACAACATTCTCAACCCCGACAATCCTTCTTTTTCCCTGAAGAACTACATGGCGCTTCTTATTTGCCGGGTCGGTTACATAAAATACTTGAACAACTTGCCTCGCGAGTACGAATGGTTCATCTTTGTATCCTACACATTCGAGGTCCACGGTAGTGACGCCGTACTTGTCAACCTTTACACCCCGTGGAAGTTGGACCCAACGGCACCGAAATAGAGGAATTTTGAAAATTACGTAGTCCAGCTCCCAAATCTCCTCTACAAGCCCGTAGTACGAGCTTGGGCCAGCGGTACTGCCATGCGCATCATAGGCATCTATGCGGACACCTGAGTTCTGCACTGTGCTCTTTCTATCTTGATCTGTTGTATAAAATGTGTAGCCATTAATGTCGTATGCTTGCCATGTCACAATTGTAAATTTTGGCCCTTTTGCCAACCATTGTAGTGTTTCACTTGACGACCTCCTAGTCAATTGCGCCTTGAACCATTCGTTGAACTGACGGTTGTGTTGTCTCGTGGTCCAAACTTCTGACTGGCCTGCATTCTCCTGACGTAGCATGTCCTTGTGCTCTTCAATATATGGGGTCACTTCAGTCATGTGTTGTAAAACCATGAAATGGGCTTGAGTATACGTATTTTGATTCGGAGTTATTGCTTTCCTCCCGATAGTCCCGATACCCTCTAGCCTCCCCTCGTGACGAGATAGAGGTACACCTATCGGCTCTACCTGAGCCATGTAGCCGATGCAGAATTCAATGACCTCTTCTGTTGTATAACCTTCGATGATGCTACCCTCCGGTCGAGATCGATTGCGTACATAGGACTTCAGAATTCCCATGTACCTCTCGAAAGGGTACATATGACGTAGAAATACGGGGCCACATATTTTTATCTCTTTCACAAGGTGGATAATGAGATGGACCATGATATCAAAAAATGATGGAGGGAAATACATCTCTAGATGACATAGAGTTGTCACCACCTCGGTTTGTAGAGCATCTAGTCCATCCGGATCAATGACCTTCTGAGCAATTGCGTTGAAGAAATAACATAGCCTTATGATTGTCACTCGAACCTTGTTCGGCAAAATACTTCTAATTGCAACAGGTAGCATTTGAGTCATTAGCACATGACAGTCGTGAGACTTCATGCCAATTAATTTCAAATGTTCCATGGAAACAAGTTTCTTCATGCTTGTCGAGTGACCGGATGGAACTTTCACACCATTTAAGGACTGGCACAATTCAGTTCTCTCGGACTTAGACAGAGTGTAACATGCTGGGGGAAGGTACGTCCAGCCTTTATCGGTCTCTATCGGTGCTAACTCGGTCCTGATGTTCATAGCGACCAAGTCACGCCTTGCGTTAACACCATCCTTTGTTTTGTCAGGAATGTTCAGTAAGAGACCAATCAAACTGTCACATACATTCTTCTCTACGTGCATGACATTGATGCAATTGCGAACTTCTAAGTGCTCCCAATAAGGCAAGTCCCAAAATATTGACCTCTTTTTCCACATGTTCTTCCTCAATTTACGTCCCTTTCCAAACACAACATTTATATCCTTGACCATATCATACACCTCTTTCCCGCTAAAAGGTCTTGGTACTGAGTCATCCTCTTTTTTTCCGTCAAATTGTTTCTTCATCTTGCGGTATGGGTGATACTTTGGAAGGAACCTACGGTGACGCATGTACACAGTTTTCGGGAGTTGTTCAACCACACACTCTCCGTATAATCTAAGCAGTGTGGACACACTTTGGCTCCTTTTATACTAAACCCTGACAGGTTACCAAGGGCAGGAAAATCATTAATGGTGCAGAACAACATGGCCCGCAGAGTGAAGTTCTCTCGTTTGTCCGCATCCCATACATATACCCCTTCATTCCACAGTGTTGCAAGATCTTCCACCAATGGGGCTAGGAACACATCAATATCGTTGCCAGGTTGCTTCGGCCCTTGGATAAGTAGTGACATCAAAATATATTTCCGCTTCATACACAGCCAAGGAGGAAGGTTGTACATGCACAGAGTCACGGGCCAGGTGCTATGTCGACTGCTCATGTTACCAAAAGGATTCATTCCATCTATACTCAACCCAAACCTTATATTTCTCGGTTCCACACCGAAATCTACAAACATCCTATCGATGTTCCTCCACTGGGCAGAATCAGCAACATGTCTTATCATTCCGTCTTTCTTACGCTGCTCGCAGTGCCAACGCATCAATCTTGCATCCTTGCGGTTTGCAAATAAACGCTTCAAACGGGGGATTACAGGAAGATACCACATCACCTTAGCAGGAGGTCCTTGCTTCACCTCGATGCCCTTCCCATCATCAGAGTCATTTTTACGTTTGTATCGGGATGCTTTGCACACCGGACAAACATGTAAGCTAGCATACTCTTTACGGTACAGGATACAATCATTCCGACATGCATGTATTCTTTCTACTTCCATTCCTAATGGACAAAGAATCTTCTTGGCTTGGTAGGTGGTTCTCGGCAACACATTTCCCGTTGGAAGCATGTCCACTAGGAGACCTAATAATGCCGTGAAACTCTTGTCGGACCAACCATTGCTTGCCTTCAATTTTAGCAGTTCTAGAACTGATGACAACCTCGTGTATTGCGGCTTGCAGCCCGGGAACAAAGGTTTCTCCGAGTCCTCCATCAAGCCCTCGAATTTACCAAACTCTCTCTCACTATAGTTCCCTTCTGCATCACGTAACATCTGATCCAGATTATCATCCTGCGACCTATCCTCATGATCCAGATTGTCATCCTGCGACCTATCGTCATGATCCAGATTGTCATCCTGCGCCCTTTCCTCATGATCGAAAGAACAGTCCACAACTGGCATATCGTTGCCTCCCTCGACTATGTCATAACTACCTTCTTGTGTACTCTTCTCTTCACCGTGACTGGTCCAACATTTGTACCCTTTTCTGAAACCCCTTCGAATCAAGTGAGCTTCAATCTGCGCTGAGTTGCTAAACATCTTGAGATTATCACAATCAATACATGGGCAATACATATATTTCATCCCCTTCTTCAACATATCCAGCTCGGCCGCCCTTCTAAAGGCAGACACGCCAGTAATGTACTCTTCACTCACACGGTTCTCAATATACATCCAGCTTCGGTCCATCTACGCTACACAAGTGAAAAATGGGTGTCAAAAATGATTATTACCTCTACTACTAACCTCTGATCAGATCACTAAGAATGTTAAGTAATTGAATACTAATCTCTGATCAGATCACTAAGAATGTTAAGTAATTGAGTATGCTAACCTCTGATCAGATCAATAAGAAGACGGTGATATTTTTTCACCCCCAACTCCCTAAAGCCGGCCGCCTTGCTCCACCGATGCAGTGCAATGAAGACAGATCGGTGTCGACATCCTTCAAGCAAGTACGCCAAGTAATTAATACTACGCAGAATATCACAGATGGTTCCAACTACAAACGGTCTGTGATTTCTGCCTATCATAGACGGTTCGCATCAATAACCGTCTGTGATTTATCACAGACGGTTCGTAACACGAACCGTCTGTGATGTACATAATATCACAGACGGTTCTAAATATCAACCGTCTGTGATTTATGCGTATCACAGACGGTTCGTGTATAGAACCGTCTGTGATAGTCCTTCACAGACGGTTTACATTACAAACCGTCTGTGATAGTTACACGGGGATGAACTGTTTCGTCAGGGCATGACTGCCAACTCGAAGCATATATAGCATAGCATTCGAGGCACATCCGAGGCCTGCTGCTGTGTCTTGAGGAATGCCAAGAGCTGGTCTTCAGATGTGGCTGCCACATCTGAAGACCAGTGTGGCAGCCACATCTGAAGACCAGCTCTTGGCATTCCTCAAGACACAGCTGCAGGCCTCGGATGTACCTCGAATGCTATGCTATATATGCTTCGAGTTGGCAGTCATGCCCTGACGAAACAGTTCATCTTTCCCGACAAAATTCAAGGCAATTTTATTACAATAGTGCAAAGAAAAGACATTTCAAGATTCTTGGTTGAGCTGGTCGAGGAACATGCAAATACAGAGGCAAGCACAAAAACTCAACAACACATTCAGATCGATCTATTACAGGATAACAAGCTAACAAACCCTTCGTGGCACGACGGTTCACACTAAACAAGACACACTTACGGCAAGAGTGTGTTGTTTAGTATGAACCGGTCGTGCCGCGATGGAGGTGCTAGCTCACAGCGGAGGGGAGATGCATGCAGGAAGCTAGCTAGTGGATGAAATCACGCGTGACTAGTACCGGTGGAAAGGTTGATGGGGAGTTATTAATAAGGGCCTGGCCGTGGGAGGAACTGGTGCCAGCCATTCGATGTGGAGAGAATAGACGGGTGAGATCGAAATCCTGTGTATACGCCAATTATTGGTGACATGGGATTATTACAGACGGTTCTTAACAGGAACCGTCTGTGTTATCTGGCTTTTCACAGACGGTTCTTAACAGGACCCGTCTGTGTTATCTCGATTGGTATAGACGGTTTGTATTAAGAACCGTCTGTGATAGTCCTTCACAGACGGTTTACATTACAAACCGTCTGTGATAGTTACACGGGGATGAACTGTTTCGTCAGGGCATGACTGCCAACTCGAAGCATATATAGCATAGCATTCGAGGCACATCCGAGGCCTGCTGCTGTGTCTTGAGGAATGCCAAGAGCTGGTCTTCAGATGTGGCTGCCACATCTGAAGACCAGCTCTTGGCATTCCTCAAGACACAGCTGCAGGCCTCGGATGTGCCTCGAATGCTATGCTATATATGCTTCGAGTTGGCAGTCATGCCCTGACGAAACAGTTCATCTTTCCCGACAAAATTCAAGGCAATTTTATTACAATAGTGCAAAAAAAAGACATTTCAAGATTCTTGGTTGAGCTGGTCGAGGAACATGCAAATACAGAGGCAAGCACAAAAACTCAACAACACATTCAGATCGATCTATTACAGGATAACAAGCTAACAAACCCTTCGTGGCACGACGGTTCACACTAAACAAGACACACTTACGGCAAGAGTGTGTTGTTTAGTATGAACCGGTCATGCCGCGATGGAGGTGCTATAGCTCACAGCGGAGGGGAGATGCATGCAGGAAGCTAGCTAGTGGATGAACTCACGCGTGACTAGTACCGGTGGAAAGGTTGATGGGGAGTTATTAATAAGGGCCTGGCCGTGGGAGGAACTGGTGCCAGCCATTCGATGTGGAGTGAATAGACGGGTGAGATCGAAATCCTGTGTATACGCCAATTATTGGTGACATGGGATTATTACAGACGGTTCTTAACAGGAACCGTCTGTGTTATCTTGCTTTTCACAGACGGTTCTTAACAGGACCCGTCTGTGTTATCTCGATTGGTATAGACGGTTCGTATTAAGAACCGTCTGTGAAAGTTAATATCACAGACGGTTGCCAGTAAAACCGTCTGTCATAACGCTTCGCGCGTGTTTCTATTGCCAGAACGCTTCGCGCGTGTTTCGATTGCCAAAACGCTTCGTGTTTCGATTGCCAGAACGCTTCGGGTTTCGATCGTCTAATTAACGTCTCTCGATCGTTATACGAAGCATCTATATCATTAATGTTTGGGTATACGAACCGTCTGTGCTAAAGGTTAAATATGCGCGCCTAATCCAGGTCTCTTCTACGTATGTACAATATGGCGCCTTCTACTATTCTTGTGATCATCTCCTTCCTCTCATCTGTTCATCACGAATTGTTCGGCCGGAACCTTACACAGGCGGCCAACAATTTGCATCTGGAGCAGCTTCTCCGCACCCGCCCTGCTCTCCTTCCCCGACTTTCTTGCATCCGTCAGCTTGACCTGATCCTCCGCCGTCGACGGAGGCGTCTCGCTGCCGCTCAAGAAAGGGAAACAGCTCTCACCCTGGTTCTTCTCCACAATGTGCGCAATGCGGAAGAAGCTCTACTCGCATTGCACAGACTGATGGATAGCCTTGCCGCTCATGCAGAAACGGCAGATTGTGAGGAATATTTTAATGCTATCCTGTACGACATGATGGATGCTGCTGATCATTTGTGCCCAGGCAGCACGAGGAAGTGCAGAGGACAAGGGCAATCTTAACAGCGTTCGAGAATTCAGCGGCTGATCCTCCAAGTCCCAAAGTCGAAGAAGAAGCGTACGAAGCCCAAAAGATTACAATCTGGGAAACTCTTTACCTGTGCGACTTATGTAATGAA
Organism: Dendrocalamus latiflorus; assembly: GCA_017311315.1. NCBI lineage: Eukaryota > Viridiplantae > Streptophyta > Magnoliopsida > Poales > Poaceae > Dendrocalamus > Dendrocalamus latiflorus. The sequence continues at coordinate 24,389,059 of CM029615.1, forward strand.
TTTCCCTCTAATTGAAATTAATAAATTTGCCTTTAATTTGTGACCTCTTGTCTCAGTAGTTCTGTAGTTAAGTTATTAGAAACAATGTGTACTTATATATTAACCTCTGATCTAGAATATGACAGACAAAGGGACATCACAGCCGGTTCTTGTGAAAAACCGTCTGTGAACATTCCCAGACGGTTCTTAACAACAACCGGCTGTGATAGTCTACACAACACAGACGGTTTTTAATAAAAAACCGTCTGTGATAATTTTAGATTATCACAGACGGTTTTTTATTTTAAACCGCCGGTGATACTAAAGTATCACAGACGGTTCATTGGTAAGGACTGTCTGTGATACTCGACCACTAACACAGACGGTGTCCAAATTAAAACCGTTTGTGTTAGTGTCAATCACAGACGGTTTTGTCAAACCGTCTGTGATGTAGCCGTCTAGTATAGCCTCTTTTGTAGCAGTGTCATTTGTTATTTTGTCAATATCACGCCCTACTTAATGAAAAAGAGAGGGCAGCTAGTATTGGTCGATCGATCAATCTTAACTACTGAGGTATCACAAATTGCTCTCGAATACGCACTCCACCGTATTGGAAGATGAGCATATTTCACGGGTTTTTAATACTAAAAGTTAGTGGTAATAGTTAACAGATGAGTACCAAATTAGCTAGCTACCCTATATATGGAGTCCACTAATCGACTAGATACAGTAGGAACTAGATGCAGTAGGAAATCGATTGATTCAGCAAAGAAGCATTGATCAATGTGTCTGGCCCAAAAGTTTCGATGACTTTTCAGCTTCGGTGAATGGAGAGCACTTCAAGTTAAGCATATCATCCAAAGAAGACAAAAGATTTCCTCTCGAGTGTCACAAAGTAATGCACAATTAATTTTACCTACTACTCCATCTAGTAGTTCAAAACACTATCCAAAAGTTTTGTTTTGTGTAAACATATGAGGACCACAAATATGTATATATATAAACAGTGTAACACTAATATAATTTGACAGCACATGCATGGTTTGCTTCTTTTCAAGGGAGAGCCAATCACTAATGACTTTTATGTGGAATGTCTCCATACATATAAAATCATGTACAATGATGTGATATCAGCTATCTATAATCTTACCATGTAAGACGCAAAATGATGTGGAGAGAGAGAGTATAGAAAATTAGACCATCTCTTATGCAGTAGTCGACTGTAACACGATAAATAAGATATATTGTGTCATAAAAAAGTTATCTATAAAGATGTGCAAAGAAACAACCTATTATATAAGCTATCTTTAATATCTTATATAGATAATATAGAAGATATTATAAATAATCATTGTCTCTAGCATTTTACATGTTCTAAGTCATTGATTCCACCACGCAAGTCGTCCTAACTCCAAGGCATGCCTATTTTAATCACTTCACCTCACATCAAGAGCAATCAATCATGTATGAGAACTTTTTAGCCATGGACCGACCATTAACGTACTGTGCTCACAAGTCACAACCATCGGTAATTATTTACTCTAGTTTTATAAATTAATGTAGTGGTTGAAAAGACAATAAACCAATAACTGCCTTTTCTTAAAGGATGCTAGGCGCAAGTGTGTGTGGATTCGGCATATACCACTTCATTTGCAATTTTCACTTGGCCTCCCTACAAATCTCTAGAAATTTCAGTTAGACCCTCGTGTCTTCATGTTCGATGTAAAATATTGAGCCTCTAAATGCCAATCACTTTAACCAAAACCTTAAGACGTTGAGGAGGCGCAAACAACTTCATATCTAATTAACTTCAACCAAGCTAGCCTGCCATGCCGACTTAGGGTAAAGAACATGGTCACTATTGGGATCCTCTTCATCTATATTCAACAATAGATTCCTCAATTATGAATTACTTTACCTCTTAATTCGAGTCAGGCAGGCCAGAAAAAAGATTACTTTAATACTTCTTCCGTCTTGCAATATAATGCCTTATTTGGAATGGAGGAATTCTAAAGGAATTTCATAGGATTTGTACTACTTCATATGAAATTCTTGCAAAATTCATGCGTTCCAAACGGGGATTAATTCCATATTATTGGGAAACGTTGTCCCACAATATAAGTTCCAAATAGAGCTTAAATCCCTATTCTTGGGAAACGTCATCCTATAATATAAGTTCATAGTGGAGATCAGATGTGTAGTTTTTGCAATATTTTCACCATATACCTCTCCTTTAATGTTGAAAGAGTAGATGAGTAGTTGTAATATGCTATTTAATAAGGGTATACATGATCCAATAATATTAATTGTTTTAGACTTGGTTTTTCCTTAATCTGTTGTATGGTGGGCTTGGACCTATATTGCAGGACAGATGGAGTATTATGTTAGGTTTCAAGCACCAACCAGTTCATTCAAAATTTTGATTTGTACGTAGAGGAGAACATTTTTCTCATACTTCCACCAAATAATTGCCTGTGTGACAAAAAAATATGAATTAATGGATCTTTGAAAGTTTCGGATTTGTGATTTAGGATATTATGGTCGACTGAATTATATCTCACCATCGTCTCGGTTCAAGACTCCAATGCCGCCAATCCCACACACAAAAAGTCACTAACACATCCACACTCCCAAGACCAACAACACCTGGGAGAACTAAAAGTGCATGCATGCAAGATGGAGTAAAATGCAGTACCATATATCTACATATGCACACAGGGAGAATCTGTCAGTGAGCTAGCTCCTACTGCTGCTGAACACATTCGCCCGGGTTAAGTTCTCCATGTTCTTGTTCACTTGTGCTGTTGCCCCCTTGTTCTCTAGCCTCGATCCGTGGTACGTACACACACACACACACGCAGCAATGCAGGCATGCAGAGGCAGGCACAGGTGACAGCCGACCGATGTCCATATCGCACTCACACATTCATGCAGCCGAATGATCAGCCTACAGTTGGAGTACAATTTTTGTTGAGACTCGCGCTCTTGGATCCATCTAGCAATTACTGCAATTCCACGACAGAGAGTATACATGTCAGACAAATTAAAAGTACGTGTGTATCACACATATGACATACCCTGCCTAGGGTTTTGCAATATTCATCTGCATATAGCATGGGTGGAGACAGCTAGGGTTCCTAGGTACGGCCATCTCTAATTTTTTTTAAATATATATACCTTTACGAGTTATAGGTTATAATTTTAAATTAGTTGTAAATTGTATTTCATGCACTTCGTTCCGATTTCATAACAAATAACACATCTTTTTTTCTTTACCTATATGGTAGCATGTGAATGGTATAAAAATACTTATTTATTTAGGTCTTAGAAAATTATTTAATTTCTAACTAAAGATGAAGTACCGATCTGATTCTCTATCTGTTCGTATCATTACGACCATCATGATTAATGCAATAATTCAAAACTAACTTTGAGTATCTTATATGAGATATTTTACTTACAAATTTTGAAGCCATATGCGACATAAATAGGCACCAATACTAGCCTACAAGTATAGATGTACTAAAAACCGTATGTACTTCTCGAGTGCTAGAGTATGTGAACTGACATAAGGGGCCTAGCGTGCTAATAAAAAAATAGTGAAATAGGTATACATTTGTAATAACATGTTCACACAATTTTTTTTTAAAAAATTTATCAATATTTTTATTTGTTTTTGTTATCACTCCGTAAAATAAGTTGGTTTCACAATTAAATATGTAAAGTAGCCAATTAATTAGAAAAAGGCCTACCTACTAATTATATAGGAACATTAAGTATGTATGATTTAACCTAAGCTACTATTTGATCAACCGATAATCGCTTAACAACCATCTTTCATCCCATCTTTCTAGCTCCGCATTACTGGCAGATAGTATTACAATTTTTTTTGTCTTCAGTACGTGCATGCAGTGGTGATGCATGGCAACACCAGAGTCATAAGGCCAGAGAGCTCAGCAGGGAGGGTGGCTAGCTAGAAAAGGCTTATGCAACACACTGACAAGATTCCCTTGGCTGATGCTCGCACAGTGGTAGGCATTTCATGTGCCAATCTGTGCATGCATGCCAAACGGTCGACTAGTCCTGGCGGCCGGCAGCTATTGGATCAGGTCAAGCTAGGTCTTCTAATGCCAACAAGACGTTGTTTTTTTTTTTTTTACTTTGTGTGAATTTAACAGGGCCCGATCGAGCACAGGCTGTAGTGTATACGTACATTATTTAGGCCTGACGTAAGTACGCATCCTATGCTTAGAGTATGAATACAGTACTTCGTACTATTTGGCCTTGGCTCTGGTTCAGGGTGAACCTAGCTAGAGCTGGTCCAAACACACTGAATGCAAGAATTTCACTGCAAACAACAAGTGTTCAATTCTCGTAAGAAGCCTGATAAACCTATGTTCCAAGCAGGGAAAACTCTACCGATTTTTAAAATTTTACCGCCCCTCACCGGTATGGCCAATAATTGGAGGTTTCCGAAAATTTTGACCAAAAAAAATTTAAATTTTGAATTTGAATTTTGTGAAAAAAATGAATTTTTGAGGAGAAAACTATAGATACCTGTGGAGATGAACTAGATATTTATATATACACGAAATAGAGATGAAAATAAAGTTAAAATCTGATGTATTTTCGTATTTAAATGAACTTTATTTGAAATATGACCTGAACTTTTACCATTATATTAGACTTAGAATGCATTGTTCCGCGTAGTCTTTGTTCGAATCAACATCAATTTGACACTCCTTATTACCCTGCTGGTTTCACTACAGGAATCTCTTGTTCATGATCTTGTATTTCTTCCGGTTATATAGTACACTAGAGGTAGCTAGCGTAGGCATGCACGTGTGTACATGCATGTGAGAGGCCGTTGTCTGGACCTGCTTGTTCAACTGTTACAGCTTTAACGTAAACGTACGTACCTACAAGTTCATGCTGATTTTCTTACGCTACGTTCGCATGCACGTACATATGCAAGCTAGCCCTCGTGACATGTATGACCTTTGCATGCATGCATTGATGCATCCTAGCTGCTCACTTCTCAGGATGGCAGGAGACATATGTGGCACAAGAACCTAGGTCAGGAAAAAAAAAGAGAGGGGTGGTATTATATAAAAAGAAAAGAAAAAACAAAGTCCAATCACCTAAACAGATGCTGATAGGATTTGAGACGGCAGGTTTACAGCATGGAAAACATCAAAGAAAAAATCCACAGAAAATTTTGTTGCCTCACCCATCACTGAGTAAATGAAACCGTGCAAGAATTGGAATCTTTTTTTTTTCTTTTGACAGGTGAGTCGTAGTACTCTCAGTCTCAGACTGCTGCTGGTAGCTAGGCTACTGCTGCCGCAGCAACAGCGACTTGGAATCCCAAGAAAAAAACTGAAAAAGCAGCAGCGAGATGTGTGCTCTTGCCTGAATTATTGGCGTCCTTATTCCTATTGGACGTCCAATGGCAGAGTGTATATGGAGCCGTGGAGTAGTAGTACGCAGTGTATGTGTTGGGGCATGCATTGCATTGCATTGTATTGTTTCTTTCGGGCTTGTGCAAGCAAGGATCGACAGAGATAGATCGACAGGGACGGTACGAACGTACGATGCATCATGCATGGCTGTATGTAACGGAAGGGAGACGGCATCAGCTGATGGTGAAATGTCGGAGCTGTTGGAAAAAAGTGGCACATTGTGCCACGAAGTGGGGAAAGGGCAAGCTCTTTGGAAGATTCAGGTAGCCTTCCTTGCAAATTCGGGTGTTTGGCACTGTATAATCTTAATTTCTAGCTAGTGGTGAAACTTTACCATTGAATCTAATTAGATATGATTAGGTTATCGCCCTCATCAATAATACTAAGCCAAATATAAAGTAGCTAGCAGTATATTCTCCTTTACAAGTATCCATGATCTAGCTAGGGTTAGCTAGCAGAAGTGCTAGCTTGCGTGCATGGCTTCCAGAAGGCAAGCAAATAGCAATCCTTCCCTGCGGAAACTTTGCTTCAAAAGTTGTACCAGTAGCATGGATATGAGCCTAAGTAAGCAACTGCAGCAGCAATAACAACAAAACCTGTGCACAATTTCAGTAGAGTTAGAAGAAGAAAGCATGAATGAGGGAGGCATGTGGGCCGTACGCCCACAGACACTATTCTCCAGGATACAGCAGCATAAATTAGTGCCATCTTTTTAGACCCTCATCCTCCCTCTCCCTTTTGTTAATCAGTCTGTGTTCTAAAGCTCTTAATTAGAAAAGCTGGGAGGCAGGTTGTGTTAACTCAATAATTGCATGGGGTTGCTTGGTTATCCTTTATAGGAAAGCAAACTTGTCCCTCTTAGCTTTAGTAATTACTAGCAGAGTTTGCCCTAGTAATTACTAGCAGAGTTTGCCCTAGCTTGCTTGGTTCCTCTAGCTAGCTACTCATCCGATCCAATCTAGATGTCGTTTTAGTAAGCTAGTTTTGGTGTTGCAAATACTCCTACTTGCTCCTTACACACCGATTTTTTTGGTAAACTTTCGGGAACTAATAGACAGTGTTGCCCTAAAGTAAATAAACAAATAAAAGGAAGGTGACCAAACTAAATCTAATGTGCATATATGATCCTCTATCTCAGGGGGAAAAAATAGGATCATGTACACGCAGAATCCAACCTTCAAGATTCCAAAAGAAAACTGAATATAACATGTAATCAGTGTTTTAAATCTCCGGCTATGACGTTTAGCGGATGACCTCTCAAACAGCTAATAGCGGAGCTAAATGAGGCTATAGCGGCTAAATTGTACATGGACTCAAATAGCTCGATCAGTCTAAAACAGCTATAGCGGGCTATAGCGACATCTATAGCCGGAGATTTAAAACCTTACATGTAATACATTCCGGTCAGATCAGATGACCTGAGCTCTGCTCCTTTATAGTTCGGTGGACGATGCTGAATAGGGAAAGTAAGCTGGCATCTTGGAATATCTTGGTGTTTGCATTTGTCATAATAATGCTCTGCTCCTAAAAAAGTAGATTAGATAGTGGGGGTGGGGTTTAGTGCCTGAAAGGCCATCTCTCTCTTCAACATCAATCAGTCACACACACACTCAGAGACAGAGAGAGAGATGCTCACTAGACAAGACCCTCAATAACAAAACAAAGATGTTGGGGGGGTTAATATTCCAGACAGCAGCTTCATGCCTCCCCTGAATGTCTCTCACAGGATAAAAACACCAGCAAGCGTCCAAATGCAAACCCTGATTATTGCGTGGTTAACTTAATTGAAACCCGTAATGACAGTTTCAGTCTAGACCAGCACCAGGTTTCACCTATGGGCTATGTGGGCACATTTCTAACATAGATGTAGTGCTTGTTTGGAACCTAGCTATAAATTTCACAGGATTTTTTCAGTAAAACAGATTGAACAATCCTTTGAGTTTCTATGTATACTTTATTCATTAAAATAATTTCTCCATGCTTTAAAAATGCAAATTGCACAAATATATAAGTAATGTAATTTTTATCTTTATTTATGTATTTATCATTTGGATTATTAGTATTTTTAGCATTTTAGGCAAAACTTACACTTCCATGTAAAGGAAGGTCTCAGGGCATCACAAAAGACAGCTATGCTCACTCAAATTACTAAATTTTAGTTATCCCACGAACTGTAGATGTAAGATAAATTGCATGCAATATCTACTATGGTTTATATTTTAATTTTTATTCTGAGCTCTTCCTGTTTTCCGTGCATTCCCCAAAATTGCAGCTTAATTATATGCTGCATGAAAGAGAAGGAAGTTTTTCATTTGAAAGCAAACTTTCTATTTCTTAATTAACATGGATACTCGAACTGTTGAACATCAAGAGCTACATGGGTACTGCCCGTGTTGAAGCAAGTGCCATGACATGGACAAAAAGCAGAACATGCATGGCTGCCCGGTGCTTGAGAATCCACAGTTATAGGCCAATCTTTCGGTGGCAGCTAATTCCTCCTAATTAAAAACTAACTGTGTTGCAGGTAAGTGACACATTACAAGTACCAATACACCTGCATTGGACGGAAGCTAGAGGTCATAACAACCAAATGCCTTTTTTCAATCTTATAAAAAACTGGTCGCCCTTTCACCCTTTGTAACTGTATCAAGGATATATATATATATATATATATATATATATATATATATATATATATATATATATATATATATATATATATATATATATATATATATATATATCCTAATTTTCTAAGAAAGAATTTGTCACCTTAACCTGTTCTGATAACTCTGTGGTGTAGGGAACAGTGTCCACCATCTCTGAACAAGGCAGCAGTATAAAAATAAGTGAGACTGTGGAAGCCCTAGCTAAAAAGCCTACTTTCTGTAATGCAGCAAAGGCTTTTGCACCTTGGGTCCATCTTGTCCCGCTCCTCTCCCTCTCTCATGCATGTGACCCATTAAACTATTCATTTGCTATTTATTTTTCTATTGTGAATTTTAAACTGCATCACTGGATGGATCAATGAGTAGCTGACTACAGAGATGTGAGTATTATATTGACATTAGAACATGAGAGGTCATGTGGAAGATCTAGAATATATTTGTAATGAATAATTGGTGCTTTGATTGAGTTGAATTTGTATTTTGTAAAAGTTTCAAAAAATTCATATTTCAAATTGTATTGTCAGAGTTCAAGCGGTCTGACCTGCTAATGGCTAGCGGTCAGACCGGCTGATGCCTGGTGGTCTGACCGCTATAGGGCGAATGATCTGACCAACCATAGACTTTTGGGGAAATGAACATCAAATACTTGTGTAGACCTATTTTGGGGATGAGTTTGTACCTGGTGCCATTGGAATTAGAAACTAGAGCTAAAACTAGATAGAATTTAACTGAAATTTCAGAGAAGATATTTGTTGATGGTCTTAAATGTCAGACTGGCTAGTGGCCGATAGTCTGAGTGCCACGGGGAGTGTGGTCAGACCGGTGGGTGGCCAAAGAGCAGTGAAAATGGTTTTTGAGTTGGATGAGTGTGTACATGACATGCGTGCCATTGGTTGGTTGTGTTGAGTTGCATAATGCATGATTTTAACTAACATGAGTCAAGTACATTGAACTTGTGTTTGAAATGGTTGCTTGGTCTTGGATGTACAGGTGGCTTAGAGAACGTTAGTAGCCGATAGCAATAGACTAGAACTAGGCGGGGAAGCTGAGATCCAAGTTGCCATGCAACTTTGGGTGAGGCTACATGGCTCATGCGAAAATCATAAAGAAGTCAAGGATCGTGAAGAGGTGAATTAGTACATATGGTGCGCCAAGTGACGAGACTGATACACATAGAGACGGTTCGAGGAGACACTACTACAAAAGAGGCTATACTAGACGGCTACATCACAGACGGTTTGACAAAACCGTCTGTGATTGACACTAACACAAACGGTTTTAATTTGGACACCGTCTGTGTTAGTGGTCGAGTATCACAGACGGTCCTTACCAATGAACCGTCTGTGATACTTTAGTATCACAGGCGGTTTAAAATAAAAAACCGTCTGTGATAATCTGAAATTATCACAGACGGTTTTTTATTAAAAACCGCCTGTGTTGTGTAGACTATCACAGCCGGTTGTTGTTAAGAACCGTCTGGGAATGTTCACAGACGGTTTTTTACAAGAACCGGCTGTGATGTCCCTTTGTCTGTCATATTCTAGATCAGAGGTTAATATATAAGTACACATTGCTTCTAATAACTTAACTACAGAACTACTGAGACAAGAGGTCACAAATTAAAGGCAAATTTATTAATTTCAATTAGAGGGAAATTCATTACATAAGTCGCACAGGTAAAGAGTTTCCCAGATTGTAATCTTTTGGGCTTCGTACGCTTCTTCTTCGACTTTGGGACTTGGAGGATCAGCCGCTGAATTCTCGAACGCTGTTAAGATTGCCCTTGTCCTCTGCACTTCCTCGTGCAGCCTGGGCAAATGATCAGCAGCATCCATCATGTCGTACATGATAGCATTAAAACATTCCTCACAATCTGCTGTTTCTGCATGAGCGGCAAGGCTATCCATCAGTCTGTGCAATGCGAGTAGAGCTTCTTCCGCATTGCGCACATTGTGGAGAAGAACCAGGGTGAGAGCTGTTTCCCTTTCTTGAGCGGCAGCGAGACGCCTCCGTCGACGGCGGAGGATCAGGTCAAGCTGACGGATGCAAGAAAGTCGGGGAAGGAGAGCAGGGCGGGTGCGGAGAAGCTGCTCCAGATGCAAATTGCTGGCCGCCTGTGTAAGGTTCCGGCCGAACAATTCGTGATGAACAGATGAGAGGAAGGAGATGATCACAAGAACAGTAGTAGAAGCCATGTTGTATTGTATATTGTATTGTACGTACGTAGAAGACCTGGATTAGGAGCGCATATTTAACCTTTAGCACAAACGGTTCGTATACCCAAACATTAATGATATAGACGCTTCGTATAACGATCGAGAGACGTTAATTAGACGATCGAAACACGAAGCGTTCTGGCATCGAAACACGCGCGAAGCAGTTCTGGTATGAAGCTTATGACAGACGGTTTTTCATAAAAAACCGTCTGTGATAATATACTGGACGGCTACATCACAGACGGTTTAAACTGGCAACCGTCGGTGATATTTTCACAGACGGTTATTATCACGAACGGTTTGTGATAATTGAGACATCACAGACGGTTCTTATTAATAACCGTCTGTGATAACTAACATCACAGACGGCTCGTATTAAGAACCGTCTGTGATATTTATTATCACACACGGTTCGCGTTAATAACCGTCTGTGATAATTACATACCACCAATAATTGGCGTGTGATATCACGTGTCACCAATAATTGGCGTATACCCAGGATTTCGATCTCACCCGTCCATTCTCTCCACATCGAATGGCTGGCACCAGTTCCTCCCACGGCCAGGCCCTTATTAATAACTCCCCATCAACCTTTCCACCGGTACTAGTCACGCGTGAGTTCATCCACTATCTAGCTTCCTGCATGCATCTCCCCTCCGCTGTGAGCTAGCACCTTCATCGCGGCACGTTCGGTTCATACTAAACAACACACTCTTGCCGTAAGTGTCGTAAGTGTGTCTTGTTTAGTGTGGACCGTCGTGCCGCGAAGGGTTTGTTAGCTTGATATCCTGTAATAGATCGATCTGAATGTGTTGTTGAGTTTTTGTGCTTGCCTCTATATTTGCATGTTCCTCGACGATGCCGACTACTGTCGAGATGTTGCCTGAAGCTAGCTTCCTGCATGCATCTCCCCTCCGCTGTAAGCTAGCACCTCCATATCGCGACACGTTCGGTGCATACTAAACAACACACTCTTGCCGTAAGTGTCGTAAGTGTGTCTTGTTTAGTGTGGACCGTCGTGCCGCGAAGGGTTTGTTAGCTTGTTATCCTGTAATAGATCGATCTGAATGTGTTGTTGAGTTTTTGTGCTTGCCTCTGTATTTGCATGTTCCTCGACGATGCCGACTATTGTCGAGATGTGATGTCCACTCCGACAATCCTTCTTTTTCCTGCAAAATTCAAGGCAATTTTATTACAAAGTTCAAAAAAAGACATTTCCAGATTTTTCAGCAGCCGACGTTGCCGACTTCTTCTCTGAGCGACTATCCATCTGCTTTTTCCCACTTCTTTTCTTCATCCGAGGCCTGCAGCTGTGTCTTGAGGAATGCCACATCTGAAGACCCAAGAGCTGGTCAAGAACTGGTCTTCAGATGTGGCATTCCTCAAGACACGCAGCAGGCCTCGGATGAAGAAAAGAAGTGGGAAGAAGCAGATGGATAGTCGCTTCGGCATCTGGGTATCACAGACGGTTCTATTAACGAACCGTCTGTGATAAAACAATCACAGACGGTTATTAAGACGAACCGTCTGTGATAGTATGCATCACAGACGGTTCGTGTTAAGAACCGTCTGTGATAATGTAGACTATCACAGACGGTTATTTATGTGAACCGTCTATGATAGGCAACAATCACCGACGGTTATTAAGTTGAACCGTCTGTGATATTGCTTGTATCACAAACGGTTCATATTAGTAACCGTCGGTGATAATTCACAGACGGTTATTAATACGAACCGTCTGTGATATATCATTTTCACAGACCGTTTGTGGTTGGAACCGTCTGTGATATTCTGCGTAGTATTAATTGCTTGGCGTACTTGCTTGAAGGATGTCGACACCGATCTGTCTTCATTGCGCTTCATCGGTGGAGCAAGGCGGCCGGCTTTAGGGAGTTGGGGGCGAAAAAATATCACCGTCTTCTTAGTGATCTGATCAGAGGTTAGTATACTTAACATTCTTAGTGATCTGATAAGAGATTAGTACTCAATTACATAACATTCTTAGTGATCTGATCAGAGGTTAGTAGTAGGGGTAATAATCATTTTTGACACCCATTTGTCACTTGTGTAGCGTAGATGGACCGAAGCTGGATGTATATTGAGAACCGTGTGTGTGAAGAGTACATTACTGGCGTGTCTGCTTTTAGAAGGGCGGCCGAGCTGGATATGTTGAAGAAGGGGATGAAATATATGTATTGCCCATGTATTGATTGTGATAATCTCAAGATGTTTAGCAACTCAGCGCAGATTGAAGCTCACTTGATTCGAAGGGGTTTCAGAAAAGGGTACAAATGTTGGACCAGTCACGGTGAAGAAAAAAGTACACAAGAAGGTAGTTATGACATAGTCGAGGGAGGCAACGATATACCAGATGTGGACTGTTCTTTCGATCATGAGGATAGGTCGCAGGATGACAATCTGGATCAGATGTTACGTGATGCAGAAGGGAACTATAGTGAGAGAGAGTTTGGTAAATTCGAGGGCTTGATGGAGGACTCGGAGAAACCTTTGTTCCCGGGCTGCAAGCCGCAATACACGAGGTTGTCATCAGTTCTAGAACTGCTAAAATTGAAGGCAAGCAATGGTTGGTCCGACAAGAGTTTCACGGCATTATTAGGTCTCCTAGTGGACATGCTTCCAACGGGAAATGTGTTGCCGAGAACCACCTACCAAGCCAAGAAGATTCTTTGTCCATTAGGAATGGAAGTAGAAAGAATACATGCATGTCGGAATGATTGTATCCTGTACCGTAAAGAGTATGCTAGCTTACATGTTTGTCCGGTGTGCAAAGCATCCCGATACAAGCGTAAAAATGACTCTGATGATGGGAAGGGCATCGAGGTGAAGCAAGGACCTCCTGCTAAGGTGATGTGGTATCTTCCTGTAATCCCCCGTTTGAAGCGTTTATTTGCAAACCGCAAGGATGCAAGATTGATGCGTTGGCACTACGAGCAGCGTAAGAAAGACGGAATGATAAGACATGTTGCTGATTCTGCCCAGTGGAGGAACATCGATAGGATGTTTGTAGATTTCGGTGTGGAACCGAGAAATATAAGGTTTGGGTTGAGTACAGATGGAATGAATCCTTTTGGTAACATGAGCAGCCGACATAGCACCTGGCCCGTGACTCTGTGCATGTACAACCTTCCTCCTTGGCTGTGTATGAAGCGGAAATATATTTTGATGTCACTACTTATCCAAGGGCCGAAGCAACCTGGCAACGATATTGATGTGTTCCTAGCCCCATTGGTGGAAGATCTTGCAATACCGTGGAATGAAGGGGTACATGTATGGGATGCGGACAAACGAGAGAACTTCACTCTGCACGCCATGTTGTTCTGCACCATTAATGATTTTCCTGCCCTTGGTAACCTGTCAGGGTTGAGTATAAAAGGAGCCAAAGCGTGTCCGCACTGCTTAGATTATACCGAGAGTGTGTGGTTGAACAACTCGCGAAAAACTGTGTACATGCGTCACCGTAGATTCCTTCCAAAGTATCACCCATACCGCAAGATGAAGAAACAATTTGACGGAAAAAAAGAGGATGACTCAGTACCAAGACCTTTTAGCGGGAAAGAGGTGTATGATATGGTCAAGGATATAAATGTTGTGTTTGGAAAGGGACGTAAATTGAGGAAGAACATGTGGAAAAAGAGGTCAATATTTTGGGACTTGCCTTATTGGGAGCACTTAGAAGTTCGCAATTGCATCGATGTCATGCACGTAGAGAAGAATGTATGTGACAGTTTGATTGGTCTCTTACTGAACATTCCTGATAAAACAAAGGATGGTGTTAACGCAAGGCGTGACTTGGTCGCTATGAACATCAGGACCGAGTTAGCACCGATAGAGACCGATAAAGGCCGGACGTACCTCCCCCTAGCATGTTACACTCTGTCTAAGTCCGAGAGAACTGAATTGTGCCAGTCCTTAAATGGTGTGAAAGTTCCATCCGGTCACTCCACAAGCATGAAGAAACTTGTTTCCATGGAACATTTGAAATTAATTGGCATGAAGTCTCACGACTGTCATGTGCTAATGACTCAAATGCTACCTGTTGCAATTAGAAGTATTTTGCCGAACAAGGTTCGAGTGACAATCATAAGGCTATGTTATTTCTTCAACGCAATTGCTCAGAAGGTCATTGATCCGGATGGACTAGATGCTCTGCAAACCGAGGTGGTGACAACTCTATGTCATCTAGAGATGTATTTCCCTCCATCATTTTTTGATATCATGGTCCATCTCATTGTCCACCTTGTGAGAGAGATAAAAATATGTGGCCCCGTATTTCTACGTCATATGTACCCTTTCGAGAGGTACATGGGAATTCTGAAGTCCTATGTACGCAATCGATCTCGACCGGAGGGTAGCATCATCGAAGGTTATACAACAGAAGAGGTCATTGAATTCTGCATCGGCTACATTTCTCAGGTAGAGCCGATAGGTGTACCTCTATCTCGTCACGAGGGGAGGTTAGAGGGTATAGGGACTATCGGGAGGAAAGCAATAACTCCGGATCAAAATACGTATGCTCAAGCCCATTTCATGGTTTTACAACACATGACTGAAGTGACCCCATATATTGAAGAGCACAAGGACATGCTACGTCAGGAGAATGCAGGCCGATCAGAAGTTTGGATCACGAGACAACACAACCGTCAGTTCAACGAATGGTTGAAGGCGCAATTGACTAGGAGGTCGTCAAATGAAACACTACAATGGTTGGCAAAAGGGCCAAAATTTACAATTGTGACATGGCAAGGATACGACATTAATGGCTACACATTTTATACAACAGATCAAGATAGAAAGAGCACAGTGCAGAACTCAGGTGTCCGCATAGATGCCTATGATTCGCACGGCAGTACCGCTGGCCGAAGCTCGTACTACGGGCTTGTAGAGGAGATTTGGGAGCTTGACTACGTAATTTTCAAAATTCCTCTATTTCGGTGCCGTTGGGTCCAACTCCCACGGGGTGTAAAGGTTGACAAGTACGGCGTCACTACCGTGGACCTCGAATGTGTAGGATACAAAGACGAACCATTCGTACTCGCGAGGCAAGTTGTTCAAGTATTTTATGTAACCGACCCGGCAAATAAGAAGCGCCATGTAGTTCTTCAGGGAAAAAGAAGGATTGTCGGGGTTGAGAATGTTGTGGATGAGGAAGAGTACAATCAATTTGATGATTTGCCTCCATTCGGAGACGGCATCAGGCTCGATGAAGAACAAGGCGATGAAGCAAGCTATATGCGTATCGATCATCGTGAAGGGCTTTATTTAAAATGATATAGCCAAAGTGTAATAAATGATATAGGTTATGCATGTGTTTTTCATAAATGTATGTATGTTCCATTGTAATTGTAAAATGACTAAGGAACCCATGCATTGTAATTGTAAAATGACTAAGGAACTATATGAAATAGTTATATTTATGGTTATGCTTGCGTTTTTCATAAATGTATCTATGTTCCATATTGTAATTGTAAAATGACATAGGAACCTAGCTAGCTGCGGGTATTTATAGTGAACTATCACAGGCGGTTTATCAAAAGAAACCGTCTGTGATAACACATCACAGACGGTTCTATCGGCATAACCGTCTGTGATATTCCTTATCACAGACGGTTCTATATATAGAACCGTCTGTGATAATGATATCACAGACGGTTATATTGATAGCACCGTCTGTGATAATGCATATCACAGACGGTTATATTGATAGAACCGTCTGTGATAGATCATCTTTAAATACCCGCAGCTAGGTCTGCGCGCGGAGTCCGCTCTGCCGCAGTCTCTTGTCTCCACTCTGCAGCGCCCCTGCTAGCTAGGTTTTGCTCCCTCCCTCCCGACGCCGCCGCTCCCTCCCTACGCCGCTCCCTCCCGAAGCCGGCGGTCCCCCCCGACGCCGGTCCCTCCCTCCCGACGCCGCCTCTCCCTCCCTACGCCGCCCCCTCCCGAAGCCGGCGGTCCCCCCCGACGCCGGTCCCTCCCTCCCGACGCCGCCTCTCCCTCCCTACGCCGCCCCCTCCCGAAGCCGGCGGTCCCCCCCGACGCCTGTCCCTCCCTCCCGACGCCGCCGCTCCCTCCCGACGCCGCTCCCTCCAGAAGCCGGCGGTCCCCCCGACGCCGGTCCCTCCCTCCCGACGCCGCCGCTCCCTCCCTACGCCGCCCCCTCCCGAAGCCGGCGGTCCCCCCCGACGCCGGTCCCTCCCTCCCTACGCCGCTCCCTCCCGAAGCCGGCGGTCCCCCCCGACGCCGGTCCCTCACTGTGCTTCACATGTTAGCTTTATGATATATATATGCTTCACATGTTATATGCTTCACATGTATATATATATATATGCTTCACATGTTATATGCTTCACATGTATATGCTTCACATGTATATATATATATGATTCACATGTTATATGCTTCACATGTATATGCTTCACATGTATATATATATATGCTTCACATGTATATGCTTCACATGTATATATATATATGATTCACATGTTATATGCTTCACATGTATATGCTTCACATGTATATATATATATGCTTCACATGTATATGCTTCACATGTATATATATATATGATTCACATGTTATATGCTTCACATGTATATGCTTCACATGTATATATATATATGCTTCACATGTTATATGCTTCACATGTATATATATATATGCTTCACATGTTATATGCTTCACATGTTATATGCTTCACATGTATATATATATATATATGCTTCACATGTTATATGCTTCACATGTATATGCTTCACATGTATATATATGCTTCACATGTTATATGCTTCGCAAGGTCTATTTGGAAGGGCATAAAGCAAGTGACACTGCAGTGTATCTTGTTCAATGAACTTGACGCACTGGTTTGTGTCACTTGATTCATAGAACTTTGACAAGCTGGGTCCATAGCTCACTTCAGTTAGTTTTTTCTTAGAAGAGAGATGGCGTCCACACAGTCTTCGTCGTCGTCATCTGGGTCTCACGCTACCAAGACTGCGAAATCTAAACGTGGCCGAGGAGTATCGAAAAGGCCAGAGGGCCGAATGACCATCACGGTGGTCTCTTCGGATGGGGTCCCTCTGGAACCGTCGAAAGCAGCGTCATCATTTCGGACTACCTGCGGGATAATTGGAAGGCAACGGGTCCCCATCACCATAGCAAGCTGGAAAGATTTGACAAAGGATCACAAAAATCAGCTATGGGAGGAACTTACAAATTCGTTCGAGTTCCCAGCAGAAGCACAGGGACTCGTGCAACGGCAAGCGCTCCTCGCGATGGGAAAAGCATGGAAGAATTTTAAGAGCACTCTTGTGACGAAGTACGTGGCCGAGGATGTCACGCCCTTCACGAAGTATCCTTTCGTGTCGCCGGAAACATGGGAGGCCTTTGTGCAGATGAAGACGACGCCCGAATTTGTACAACAAAGTGCGGCGCACAAGGATCTCCAGTCACAAAACACGCACCCTCACAGACTCGGCACTGCTGGGTACGCGGGTAAAATCCCGCAATGGAGGATGCAGGATGAGGTCGCAATCCGATCGGAGGCCTCTCCGCCATTTGCCGGGATCGCAAACGAGCGCGCTCGAAACTGGTTAAGAGCGAGGTCATCAACCACATCTTCGGGTGTCTCTTTCAAAAACCCCGCAGATGAGGAAGTGTCCCAACGCATGGTAAAATATGTTAAACAACATACTTGTTAACACCTCTTGAACTTCATGGGTTCAAAAATAACATGATTAATTGCCTCTTGCAGCAATTATTGACTACCGAATCTTCTCGTGGCTCCTTTGAAGAATATAGGGAGATAGATTTACTATCACAGGCCTTGGGAAACAAGGAGCACCCAGGTCGCACACGAGGCATGGGGGTTTATGTACCTTGGAGGCACGGATTTCCAGATTACTCCGAGACATATAGGAGTAGGAAGAGATCCAAGGCGTACCGCAGCGAACAAATAAAACAGGAGCTTCGTGCTCAACTTGAGGAACAACTATCTGCCTCACTTCAAGAGCAGACTGCCTCACTTCGAGGAGAGATAGATTCGTTGCGGGAAGAACTGAGACAAGTCCGCAACCAATCGCAACCCACTCCTAGTACTGCGGTACCCAGTCCCCCTCAACGTCGCAGTAGCTGCGCGTCCACACCAATTTCTGAACATAGCGACGACCACTTACGTATTGATGACATTCAGGTAATGTACCTCTTTAGAATGGTACATAGATCTCTCTGGTGGACGCCTTAACTCATCTTGTATCGTTATGTAGGAGCCCATGCCTTGCACCCTCACAGTCAGGCTTGTTGGCTCTATTCCCGTTGATGCTGGGCGCGGCATGGTGTATCCATTGCTGCCAGGGACGCTCGTGCACGGTGTACAAGTAGACACCGGTTTCATGAAGGTCCAGGTGGACATGATTAATGATATTTTTAAGCCCGTCCCTCTTGAGAAGCCCCCAAACGAAGAGATTAAGACATACGGGGATGCCGTCCACACATTCATTCAGTGGCCCAAGAGGGACATCGTCCTCGACATGTCTGTGCCACAATCTTCACATCCAGTGGCCCAAGAGGGACATCGCCCTGGACCTGGCACATCGGCTCCGGTGGCTTCACCTCCACCTCCAAATCCAGTAAAGTCTGTTGCATCGGCTCCCGCCGAGACGCCACCGAGAACATATCATAAGCGAGGCTCCAAGGCCTCCAAGGCTCATGCGACGAAAGTTAAGCCGCGTCCCGTGCCATGGAAGTTTGTTCTAGGAGTGTCGTTATTGCCCGATTCACAATTACGCCAGGTTGGTATGATTTGCAATAGTTTGCATGCCTGGTACATGGAGAAGTCCAACATGAAGCCAAACCGGCAGAGTGCATTGACTCTGAAATATAACGACACGCATTTCCTCAACGACTTGGGCTACATCGTCGTGACATTCGAAGATTTATTCTTACTATTCAATCTCGACGAACTCGACGCCTCACTTCTACGATGCTGGACACTGTAAGTGTACTGCACAATGAAGTTCTACATTCACGTTATACAGATAAATGTCATTACTCTTTCTTTATGTATAGATACATGATCCAAGAAGTCCGGCGATTGCGACGACCGGTGGGTTTCCTCGACCCTCACTTGGTCTCCGAGCAATCTATCAATGAAGATGCATCCTTCGTGCAAGGATACATAACGAGGGGATTGATTGCTCACACCGACAAGGAATACATCATGGTACCCTTCAACCAAGGGTAAGTGCTTCGCTAGTTGCCACACATATGTTTCATTTGTACTTTACATGCGGCATGAACTTAGGATTAATCACTATGGCGACACACATGACTAGGCATCACTGGATTTTGCTTGTGATTGTACCAAAGTGGAGCAAGGTAATATACCTTGATTCCCTCCTTAGGAGCAACCACGACTTCAGTCTTGTGCAAGAAGTACTTAACAGGTAAACTCATTTCCTCCATACGTAACTCTATTGTAATATTTCTTTTGTTTGCCACGGCCGAGGATAAGTTTTTTGAATCACGTAGGGCGTTTGCCGATTATGTTGCTCAAGGAGGAAGACACGACAAATCCAGTGACACGCTACGACACAACACGCGATTTCCGGTACCCGCTACAACACAACAATCCTATATCATACTTTGTTATAATGCCTCTAGAATTGACAATACCGATGTATGTAATTCTATTTTTGCAGTGCCACCAGCAGCTACAGGGCAACGTATGTGGATTCTACGTTTGCCGCCATATGAAGGAAATCATTGCTACTAAGATCAATGATCCAGAGGTTTGTCAGGTCCTTCCAATAATTATTACTTTCTGATTATATATATGTATTTGTATTACACACACATGCTAATTAATGACTTAACATTGCTCCTAGCGACAGCGGGTGCACTTGGACGAAAGTGCATATGATCTTGACAATCTCATGGAGATTCGTGCAATCATCTCCCAATTCTTGCTAGGAGAGGTCATAAGTAGGAAGGGAGAGTTCTACGCCGGCAATGGTGATAATTAGATGTTGAAACATTGGATTCAACTGTACAAATCAAACAATTCCTTCAAATGATTTCATTTGTCAGATTTTGTGTAACGATTTTCATTCTATATATATATGTATGTGATCTGCTGTGTACGAATTTTGTTGTAATTTACTATGAGTTGCAATTAACTTATATCTGTCATTTATCTGTAATCTGCTTGCTTGCTTGCGTTCAGAGGGCATGGCTAGCATATCCTGAGGCTAGCCAAAAAATATCAAATAAAATGGATGATGCACTTGGTATCACAGACGGTTCGTTGTTAAAATCCGTCTGTGATACAATATCACAGACGGTTTCAAAGAGTGCCGTCTGTGGTGTGAATGATATCACAGACGGCCTTTACTACTGACCGTCTGTGATACACAAATATCACAGACGGTTAGTAATGAAAACCGTCTGTGATATACAAAATATCACAAACGGTTAGTAATAACAACCGTCTATGATATTGTATATATCACAGACGGTCTTTATTACTAACCGTCTGTGATAGTCTTGTATCACAGACGGTTTTTTATAAAAAACCGTCTGTGATAGTCTCGTATCACAGACGGTTTTTTTAAAACCGTCTGTGATACAAGACTATCACCGACGGTTTTTTACAAAAAAACCGTCTGTGATACTCGAATATCACAGACGGTTAGTAATAAAGACCGTCTGTAATGTTTTTATCACAGACGGCTTGGGAACCGTCTGTGATAACCACAACTATCACTGACACCTAGACACTGACGGTTCAAGAACCGTCTGTGATGACGGTTCCGAACCGTCTGTGATAGGGCTGTCTGTAGCAGTGAGACTGAATGCGTGAAGATGTGACGGCTATTCTTTGGGCACTATGGGCTATGTGGCATGCAAAGATGTTTTGAGGTGAACATGAAGGCGGGGTCAAGGGAAGGTGTACGAAAATTTTGTCGATGGTGTTTTGGTAGATAGCCAAATGCCAGATTGGTGTCTTGATCAAAACTGCATAATGGGGAGGTGTAAAGGAGAAGTGGTTTGGTCAAGGAGAGCTGGAATTGTTAAGTAAAGCAATCGCTAAGTTGTTAGCGAGTTCAGTCTTATAAACGTTTTGAGAAGCATATATGAGTGTATAAAACCCGTGTTATTGAGGTTAATAAGTTTTCCTGGTGTCTTAATGGGTTGGACATATTAGGGTTATTGCTAGTTATTAAAGGGGAGGAGAGCAGATGTTAGATCCAAGCATTCTAGAGTTTTGGTTTTTATTCTATTACCTTGTCTCCTTCCATAGTTGTGAGAAAGAAAACCTGAGAGGGGAAAGGTGGTGCTTTAGTTATACCTTGTAATAATCTATGAGTATGTAAACTTCATTCTCTACTAGAAATAGATTAAGGTTTTGTCTCAATCATGTTCTTGTTTTATATTCTTGCTTGGTTTTGCTTGTTCTTGAACTGGATTCGTGATTTCTTGTTTGTGAGAGTTCTAGCCTCAATTCTTGGTTAAATTACTTTTCTAAAACATATAAGAATAGATCTAGAAGATCTCATGCCTTAGATCCTTACGAGAAAGAAGTAATTTGAGTTTTAGGGTTTTTAGTGTTCTTGTAACCTACTTTCAATTCTCTTCAATTTAGTGAACCCAAGCCTAAGAATCTTGTTATTCTTGATTGGTTTAGGTTCCTAATACTTTGAACAAGTCTCATGCAAAATTAAGAAGTGTTTGGATGAAAATTGAGTAAGTTCTTGATATTTGATTTTGATCCCGAGAGGCTTTCAAGTTTGAGAACAGGGGATCAGTTAGACTGGCCCTGGGCCTACGATTAAACTGGCCTCACCGGTCAGACCGACCTTGTCAGTCGTGGCAATCAAACCGACCCATGTAAGGCGGTCTGACTGACCTTGGGTAGAAAGTTGTTGATTTTGTTATATTAAGTTTTAGCTTGGTTTTTCTATGTCTAAGTGGTGCAGTTTGAACCTGGTAACACTTATAGCTATTTGAGTGAAGATTTTGAATACCATTTGGGAAAATTTTAACAATCATTCACCTCTTTGATTATCGGTATCGATCCTACAGAATATAAAGATGTTCCAAAAAGAGAAGGTAAGTGGTGATCGGTTCGGCTGAAAAGCTCATGGCTTATGACTGAAAACACTGTAGCTGGCTGAAAAAAGTACTGTAGCTGACAGATGCTTATTTAGCATAATTAAATTTAAAAAAAATAAAAATATAAAAAATATGTTAGCCCATTACGTATAATACAAACAAATACGGGAAAAAAAGAACCGGCAAAAAAGCTCAACAAAAAGCCAAAAGTTCAGAAAAAGACGAAACTTATGAATAGTGAAAAATAAGCCAGAAGCCGAAGCCGAATTGATCAGGTTGTGTATGGTTGTCATTTACTTGGTGATGTATCTATCAGTATATACTTTAAACATTTTAAACGAAAACAATAAATTTGAATTGCGTGCTCATAATTAATTTATATTTTGTCTACCTACTACTTTGTCTGTGTCTTGTTTGTCCAAATTATGCACATGTAGCAGTCCTATAGCTAATGTTTGGACGAATAAATTGAAATTAATAATATATAGATATATGATATATTTTGTTTTACAACAGTTACTGACAGTGGAAACAAGATCACATGAAAGAAAACCTTTTTGCTTTTGTACTTTTATCCTGTACAATGTAGTATGAAATGCTAATGCTAATTTCAGAAGAAGCTGATGTAGTGGTACTTCAACTTTGCAGTGCAATCTGTAGCCTAAGCATCCTATTTCCTAAATCTTGTCATGCATGAGTGGTTGTTGGAACCAGCTGACTTTCAGAAACAATTAAGTACTATTAATTCAAACCTGATCCTGATAATATGTATAATTTAATGAGGCCTGTCAGACATACCAATAGTCCTAACAAAATGTACCTTTTATTCCCATGCCCCCTCCTATATATATTCTAATGCCATAACATGCTCCAAGCAAAGTGCTGCTTGCATCTGCCAGTGCCACTCTCCTCTCCTCCCACTGAATCATTGATCTTTTGAAATTTTTTTCTTTGCTCTCCTCTCGAGGCAAAAGAGCACACTTGACTCATGCCTCCTCACCATCCAATCTCTCTTGCTCTAGTCGCCCCTCTCTCTAAGCTCTCTCTCACTTCCTTGAAGACAATGCCGACGCTAGTGTTCTGCAACAGGCCATTGGCCCTGGTGCTAGCACTCCAGCTGCTACTCATTGCTGCATTGTGCCATCTGGGTTCTTGCAATGGAGGAGACAGGATCGCAAAGCTCCCTGGGCAGCCTGAAGTGAGCTTTGGGCAGTACTCAGGCTACGTTGGAGTGGATGACAAGGGCAAGAGGGCTCTCTTCTACTATTTTGTGGAGGCAGAGGTTGATCCTACAACAAATCCTCTTGTGCTCTGGCTCAATGGAGGTGAGTTTACCTGTGCTCCAAATCTGAATGCAGAGTTTGCTCATTTTGGGGGTGCAGTTTATGCTTGGTCTCCTTGAATTCATTTGGTTTGCTCATTTTGGGGATGCGGTTTCTTCTGGGTCTCCTTGAATTCTTTTGGTTTCTTGGTTTACTAACTTAAATCATGTTTGTATGTTCATTCGTTGCTCTGCTTGGTTTGCAGTCTTCAGCTTCTTTCTTGGAACCAATCAAAATTTGCTCATTGTGGTCTACAGTTTTTTGTTTGCTGTCTTTGTTCTTTCTTTCTTTTTCTTCCTGAAATCCTTGATCCAAAATTTTCTCATTTGTTTCTATTTTTTTTTGTTGGTTTCTTGACGTTGCTTTGGTCCAATGGTTTTGTAGGACCTGGGTGCTCTTCACTTGGTGTAGGGGCCTTCTCAGAGAACGGCCCTTTCAGGCCTAGTGGGAAGGTGCTGGTGAAGAATGAGTACAGTTGGAACAAAGGTGTGTATGAGACTAATGAGTACTACCTCTCTTACCTTTTCTGCAACTTTGCATGCTAATTCTAATTCTCGAGCCTTTTGTTGGCCCAAGAAAGTTGCACATGTTTCACTGTTTTGGTGGTGGTGTTGTTATCCTGCAGAGGCTAATGTCATATACCTAGAAACACCAGCTGGTGTTGGGTACTCCTACTCTGCTGATGCTGCCTACTACCAGGGTGTGGATGACAAGATGACAGGTACTGATTTTTTTTCTAGGTTTATATCATCCTCTCCCTCTCTCTCTCTTCTTTTCTTTTTTTGAATTATTTGCCTCTGTTTCTGATTCCGCTGTTTCTGACTAGTTTTTCTGAGCATGAATGTCAGACTGCATCCTTGATTACTTGTACATGCATCATTTGTAGGAAATAAGTTCTAAGTACTTTATTAGCAGTTGCATTGTTGTTTTCGTTGCATGTATTAATCTCTGAGAATGAGAATAATAATCTTTCCATACACATCATAAAATTAATATCCAAGAAGGCAAAGTTTTTTACGGTTGATGTACGTAATACTTTAAGAGTGATTATGAGCTCTGAATTTTCCTTCACTGAATGAATGAAGCAATGGACAATATGGTGTTCTTGCAAAGGTGGCTAGAAAAATTCCCACAGTACAAGGGCAGGGATCTATACATTTCTGGAGAAAGCTACGCAGGTATACTCATACAGCATCATTGACCATCTTTTTTTGAGCCATTACCATCTTATTTTTAATAAATAATAAGCAGGTCTGAGAATTCTCTCTGAATATTCAGATGTTCTTCTTGGCATGTATCAGGGCATTACATTCCACAACTCGCCGAGGTGATGGTTGAATTCAACAAGAAGGAGAAGATCTTTAACCTTAAAGGGGTTGCTGTAAGCAAACTAAAACTGAAAATAACAAAGTATATAGTTCAGTGATGCTGTCGTGGTTGCTTTCTGATTGCAATTTCATTTTGTTTTGGACAGTTGGGCAATCCTGTTCTTGAGTTCACCACTGACTTCAACTCAAGGGCAGAATACTTCTGGTCTCATGGCCTCATTTCAGACTCAACATACAGAATTTTCACGTCTGTTTGCAACTACTCCCGCTATGTCACCGAGTACTACGGTGGATCACTCAGCCCGCTTTGCGCGAGGGTGATGAACCAAGTGACGCGAGAGACTAGCCGGTTCGTCGACAAATACGATGTCACCCTCGACGTTTGCTTATCTTCAGTCCTCTCCCAGTCAAAGATCCTCACCCCTCATGTATGTTCATCGTCACAAACTCATCAAATTCGGTTATATTGGGCAGCACATCTCTTATCTGAAGCAGCACCAATGTGTATGTGTTGTTCAGCAGCAAGTCGGGCAGCGCATTGACGTGTGCGTGGAGGACGAGACGGTGAACTACTTGAACAGGAAGGATGTTCAGGAAGCGCTCCATGCGAGGCTCATTGGCGTAAAAAATTGGGCAGTTTGCAGCAGGTATTCGATATACAGCTGAAAGATATGTGTATTCAGATTTTTTTTGTGTCTTCGTATCTGTCATATCTAACCACTGTTTAACATGTTCTCGGCTTTGTTACAGTGTTCTTGAGTATGAGCTCCTCAACCTGCAGATTCCAACAATTAACATAGTGGGATCACTTGTCAAGTCCGGCATCCGAGTGCTAGTTTACAGGTATGAGAAAGATAAAAGATTCGAAGTGTAGCTATTTTGTCGTATGAATCTCTTCCTAGGAAAAAAGATTGGAAAACTTAATCTAAGTACAGGGTCTAAACCTCTGTACTTTGCTACCTTCCACATGGTACAAAACGCCTGAACTTTGTTTGTGGGACACCTGAAGCTTGAGGAAACGCAAAGTTCAGGAATCTCACCATTAACACTATTGGATTATTTGACATGTAATACTTTACATGTAAAAAAAGAAAAAGGATGGAAAAAGCTAATCTATGGACTTAGCACTTGACATAAGGTTTAGAACGATGTACTTTGCTACCTTTTAACATGATACAAATTTGTACCTGAACCTTTTTTTCCTTTTGGAGGGTCCTCTTTAACTTTGGGGAAACATAAAGCTCAAGCACAATTGATGTAAAATGTAGCACTGTTCCCTTGCAATTGCAGTGGTGATCAAGACTCGGTGATCCCTCTTACCGGGAGCAGGACGCTTGTGCAGAATCTGGCGCGCGATCTAGGCCTGAAAACGACTGTCCCGTATCGAGTTTGGTTCGAAGGGCAGCAGGTGAGCAACACAGACATGTCATGTATCTACTTGCAGGCTGAAGAATAAGATGACACATTTCATTACTGAATGATCTGCCTCTGCAGGTTGGTGGATGGACTCAGGTGTATGGTGACATGCTGTCCTTCGCAACCATCAGAGGGGCTTCCCACGAGGCGCCATTCTCGCAGCCCGAACGGTCTCTCGTGCTCTTCAGGGCCTTCCTACAAGGCAGGCCTCTACCAGAAACCTTCTCATGATAATGGATGTCTCCTCCGCATCTCTGAAAGAAGTTAATTGTTCCCGCTTCTGCAAGGGGTTTAGTTCTGTAAGAAAGTGTTTGCTGTGTTTGCCTCCTGCTGCTAGCTGTTTGAAGCTGCGATAATCGCATTGCTCCTAAGGTTTTGCTCCCTGTTTCTTCTGTATTCGAGGCTTGGCAATTGTCTAAAGAAGTTGAAAGAATTTTGTGCGTGCTCTTGTATGTAAATTGTCTGCTGGTTTTGCAACCTTGGTGAAGGGTAAAAAGAAAAGAACTTAATTGTAAACACTGCAATAGTGAAGGTACTTTCTGAAACAACTCGAAAACCTCGGGCAACGAAGCCGTGGTTAATTTGCACAGAAAGAGCGGCCAATCTTTCGGCATGAACGCAGAGTTTCAGCAGTTCGGCGAACGGCAATGATTCCGATGAAATGGTTTCATGCAGCTCCTGAGAAGTGAAAGGTGACACCATGAGAGCTTCCGCCGCTTCATGTTTTGTTCAGGCCTTCGATTCGTCGTGGAGCCTACGCGAGTGCGATCCATGATCCTAGGTTTAGAGGACGCTACTGCTTCCAACGCACTGCCTGTAAACTCGATTGCATTGGCAGTTATGGTGGGCTGCATGGGGTTTACAGGGAGGAAGAAGCTAGGCCAATCTTTCGGGAGTAAAGGGGACTCGAGCAGACGAGCCATGATGGCGACGAGCGCCACCGAACGCGAGCAGGCAGCCACACCACCGTCGGTGGCAACACCATGAGAGCTAGCTCTCATCGCTCTCCTTTTGTTCAGATCTCATGCAAATTCAGGTGGGCGCACGTACGCGGATCCGGCCGCTAGCTGAAGCTGTTGTTGCAACTAACAAACGAAAAGAGGGGCGCTACTGGCCGTCTGATCGCACTTTGTATGGTCGAGATCGATCTCGCGGTGCAGTGAAACCCCACAAGGCGTCGCATTGCCGATGTCGATCGTTTGAGAATGACCCTGGACCGTTGATTCCTGGGTCACACGGTAAACCGAATAGCTCGTGTAGTACTCACAAAATCGATCGAAGGCGTTGCCAGTGATCGCGGTTGACAAATGCATTAATTACCTCGTAAACTATTCATGTCACGTGTCATATTCTGAGTTAGATACCAAATTCACATACATTAAGATCTGGTTTTATAGGATTATTTTTGTACATGCTATCTATAGAAGTTGAGAGATGAGATGTGCCGGTAAGGGCAATGATAAAGAAGAAAATCTAATAGAGAAGAGCCTCACATGAGGAACCTTATGTGGTAGCTGACGCAATAATCAATTTTCATCCAACAGTTGATGCAGAGGAGCCTCATGTGAGATCGTACTTGTACAAGTCCTTTCCCAATGATAGATAGGCATTGATCAATCCGGCCGAATCGGCATGCCCCTGGAAGTAGAGGGAGGCTGGGGATGCGGTGGTGGTGGCAGAGAGCGTTGGGCGGCGGTGGAGGGAGGAAAGGGTGTGGCAGCGGCATTGTGAATATTAGGTTGGGTGGGGTGGTGACAGCGGGGGAGGGGGAGATGGTGGTGCGGTGAGATGGTGAGGTCGCTGCCAACTGCTGATGGTGGAGGAGGCAGAGGAGGTGGAGAAGGGGTACGGAGCTGCCTGCACCGAAGAAAAGGGGAGGGGAAGGGAAGCGGCAGCGGGGGAATGACTAGGAGCGGCGGGGAGGGCACCAAACTCATGGGGCAGGGCATCAAACTCGGGAGGCTAACCTGTTGGACTAGGGTCCAATGGGATCAATTCTATTTATTATGCTCATGCTCTTTTCTGTTGCATTGCATGCGGATGCATTTGGGATAGTCCTTCTAGCATAGGTTAGAGTGGTTCTCTCGCCTAGCTGCTTAGACTTCTTCCTCTCATCTTGTGATTTTAGGATGCTGCTTATTAGCTGTTTCTCTTCTCACTAGGTTGAGCTTACTCACTTCTTATAGGTTCTAGCAAGGGTTGGGCCACCCTTGGGTAGACAGGGTATGTGTTTGCTCCTTAGTGTATTAGATGATTAGTTGATAGTCCTAGAGTCATATGGGGTAGATGAGAGTCAGTCTGAGCCATAGTACTATCTAGCCATAGTACTATCTATATCTTGTCTATGCTTTAAGGACTGCCTTTTCTGTTTTTATTACCAGCTTCTCGTATTTATTGCTTTGGTTCAAGAGGAGTTCATTTGGGAGCTTCTAGATCTTAATATTGTCATAACTCAACTTGAACTAAAGTTGCATCACATGTTGTGGGGGAGCTGGATTTTTTGCATTTCAGCATTCTGCATTGTAATATAACTATATGGAGCCTTGATTATTATCTGTTTATGACATGTTTATAATGCATTACATCTTGTCATGATCTGTGCTTACTTACTAGATTTATCATGACTTTATATGTGTAATCTAGTCTTTGCCATGATAGGTTGATTAAAAATGCTCAACTTGAATTAAATCATGTCATGTTAGCTCTTGAGACTGGTCTGTTTTTAGTTATCCTCTTATGATTCATGCTATGTCAAATAGGCTGAGTTGAGTCTTGAATCTATATTGAGCTATGTTAGTTTCTTGATGAAACATGAGTTAGTACAATTTCTAAGTAAGCAAAAAGATCTCTTTTGTGTGAAAAAACTGATCTCATCAATTCTTTCTCATGAGACTGCTTGCCATTGCAGTAGGCATGAACTCAGGGGAGTTTTGGATGACCAAAACTATTTTCTTAAGCTTCTAACTTGGAGTAGTTGCATAAGGCTTGAGATCTAGCACATGACTAAAAATGTTGGTTGGAAACGACCATGAGCTTTAAAAGAAAAATCATATCTAATGTGCTCAACTTGCTTAATTACACAAAAAGACCAAGTACTTGAACAGGTGATTCATTCTTGAACTTGTAGCACTCTAAGGCCCTGTTTGTTTCGGATTTTAGACAAGCTAGCTACTGCTAGTAGCCAAAAGCTCTCCCAAACAGTCCAGATTTTGGGCCAGCTACTGAGAATCTAAAAATCTGGAGAAGCCACAATTGTACTGGGACTGAGAAGCTGCAAAAACCCAGCTTCTCAAAGATTCTGCGGGCTAATGCCACTTAAAGTTGGTAGTATTTACCCGCAAATGCCACTGGATAAAAACCCCCCGCCTCTCCCTGGGCGCCTCCTCCCCCAGATCCCCCGCGCCCCCCACGCGTCCCCTCCCCACATCCGCACTCGGTGCCCCGTCGCCTCCTCCCGCACGCCTCCCTCCTCCCCAGGGGCGAAGCCAAGGGGGAGGCTTAGTGAGGCTCAAGCCTCACCTCCCCCCGGCGGCAGGAACCCCCACCCCCTGCCCCCCGCGCCGGCGAGCGCCCCCCACCACCGGCGAGCGCCCGAGCCGGCAGACGGCGACAATCACAGATGCTTTAAGCCCAACAAGCAACAAACAACAAAAATGTTTAAATTTCAAGTGGCAGCCCATTTCGGCCCAACAAATTATCTTCTTGGCCCACCAAAATATCCATGAAAGCACATTCACCAGGCGGTGGCAGAAAAGACATTCACAAAGCACAATACTACAGTAGCACACCCAAATCCTAGGCCAAATCTGGCGACGCCGCGGCGACCCGGCGGGAGGAGTCGGAGCGGGGCGACGAGGGGGCCAAGCCGGGGCAGGGGGAGCCGGACCGGGGCGGCAAGGGTCGAGGCGCCGCCGGCGAGTCTGGGACGGCGAACTCCGAGCGAGGCGAGGAGCGGAGCTGCGGCCTGCGGAAGAGCCGAGGAGCGACTGAGCGAGGCGAGGCGACGACTCCGAGCGAGGAGCGGAGGAGCCGAGTTGCCGAGGAGAGGAGCGAGGCGAGGAGTGGAGCTGCGGAGGAGTCGAGGAGCGAGCAGTTGCGAGTTTGCGGCAAGCGAGATCTGAGAAAGTGAGGAGCCGAGCTGCGGGGTGCGGCCGTGCGGGCGAATAAAAAATCTGCGGGAGTACGGCCGTGCGGGCGAATCGAAGCTAAAAAGGACGGAGCTGCGTGCCTGCTGCCTGCGCGAGTGCGGGTGCGGCCGGTCGGGCCGACGAGGTGACGACTGACGAGTGTCCATACTCCACAGTGAACAGCAGTGGCCGATAGAATTGAGGAGGACAGCTGGACAGTGAAAGGGAATTAGGGGCGGCCGGCTTCACGGCTCTAGGGTAATTCATATGAACTAATTTTCCATTATTATTCACAATTTTCTATTATATAATTAATTTTCATATGTTTTATACAGAGGTGATTTATTTCTACTCCGTACTCATAGCAGAATAATTATATATTATTGGGTATGCGCTTTCTATTGTCGAGGTATGTACTTTGTATTTCTCTGTTTTTCGTTGTTTGTCTCCAAAACTCCAACTGTATAATTTCTGTATGAATTTGAAATTCTATAAGAGTATAAGACTATATTTGTGTCAACTTAGTTTAATCCAACAAACACTTCAGCCCCCCCTCAATTTAAATCCTGGCTTCGCCACTGCTCCTCCCCCTCCCCGCTGCCGCCCACCCCGGCGGCCCCCGCCACCCCGTTGCCCCCTCCGCCGCCCCCGCCCCCCTCGTACCCCTCCTTCCCGCGCCGCCCCCTCCCCCTCCCCGGATCCCCCGCCGCCGCCCCCTCCTACCCCTCCCCCGGATCCCCCGTCGCCCCCTCCCCCGCCGCCCCCACCCCAGATCCCCCACCGCCGCTCCTCCTCCCGCCCGGCCTCTCTCCTCCCCCTCCCCGCCGTCGCCCACCCCGGCCCCCTCCCCCCCGGCGCCCCCTCCTCCCCACGCCTCTCTCCTCCCCCCTCCCCGCCGCCGCCCACCCCGGCCCCTCACCCCCGGCGCCCCCTCCTCCCCCACGCAAGACCGGTGATGAATGGAAATTCTATGTGGGTATATACAATAGGTTGGGTGATGCATGAATCAGTGATGCTGTGATTGTAGAGGCTGAAGTTATAATGTTGTGTTCATTTTTTGTGTTATAATGTCCTAAACTTCTTGCCCATCATTTTTGTGTTATAATGTTATGCTTCAGTGATGCTGTGATTGTAGAGGCATGATGCACTTAACATATGGTATTACTGGCATCTATCAGGATACCAGCTACACAGCTAGAATCTAGGATGCCAAACAGGCTAACTACTCAGACCAGCTGCTACTCAGACTAGCCAGCTACTCAGAATCTCCAGCTAGCTACTCAGACCAGCTAGCTACTCAGAATCTACAGCTGAAACAAACAGGCCCTAAATTAACTCAACACTAGCTTCTTGGTTCCACTTAGGTTATTGACATGGTCTGCATCATCCTTGGATACCTTTTGCTAGACTATAATCATGGTTGACTTGACATGCTAAGAAATTCGATTTATTTTCAGATTGTGACTTATTTGGCTCAGCTTGATTATACATGTCTTGTCATGATCTTGATAGCATACTTATGTGTTATGGCTTGATGTAATACTCATATGGTCATTTTGGAGAATCTTCATGGCTCTAAATGCTTAAAATAAACAAACTTCAGTCATTTCATCCAACACCATGCATTATTCTCTCTTTTGCATCTTGATGATTTTATTGCCAAAAGGGGGAGAATAGCGGAGAAAAAACCATTTGGGAACTTTTCTGGAGCTTTGGATAACAATTTGCTCTTTCTGTTGTTGCTCTAGTGTTCCTTCTGTTGACATGGTCATAAACTTCCTTGATTTCTTTTGGACCATGTTTGACTCTCTACAAACTCAACTTTATGCTTTTTATGTGTTTGTCAATATACTCATCAAGGGGGAGATTGAGAGACCACGTGGATGTGATCCCATGTGTGTGATGAGTAATTGACATGTGCTGTGGAAAGATTGAGTTTGGTTTGTGTTGTTTGTGCTAAGTCGGCACTTGGCGCAGTCGGGTTTGATTAGATGGACTTAAGGCATATTTTTCTTTCCGATTGGTCATTTGGGCAATTTCATGCTTAAGAACGATTTGTTGATGCTAATGAGGATTACTTGATTCGAGCGGAGCTATGTAATGTATTTCTTGTCTGTGATGGTTGTAGAACATCGAGGCGGACTCGTGGCGAGGCACGGGATGACCGGACCAGGCACAGGCGGTGCCGAGGTCAGAACGGTCGAGGTGTGCCGAAGACGGCGAGGGCTCGAGGTAGCTGCGAGGCTTGAAAGGCAAGGAATGAGGAAGCTTCCCGAAAGGTGCAGGAGGGGCATTTTGGTGAATATGCAAAGCTGCACTAAAGGAAGTGGATTTGGTTAGAGTTAGTGGGTAAAGTGTAAAGCTTAATGGGCAAAGCATTTTTGAACTCTCTAGTGCAAAGACTATAAATAGGAGGTGTGTCTCCTGCATGTGAAGGGGGACTGGTAAGAAGAGTGCAAGGCTTGTGAGAGAGGTTGATAGCTTTGTGGGTTTGTTTTTGCTTTTCTCTTTAGTTGGTGAGGAGTGGGTGAGAGCAGGAGAGGAGTTTCTGCTTGTTGCTCATGTTCTCCCGTGTGTTTTCCTGAGATTGTGAGAGGGAGACAATGAGTTGATACTTCATGTAATCATTCCTTTGTATTCAATCGCATATGGGGACTCATTTGTAGTCATCTCCTATCAATTTGAGAATGTTTGCATGGGAATAGTTTCATTTCCATGCTCTCTCTTTGGTTTTCAGTTTATGTTGTTTCTTTGCTCATTTTCTTCTTTTTGTTGACTGTGTTGAATCTTCGGCTGAGGAGTAGCAAAATGGATTGCTCAGTGATGGGATGATGTTTTGAGACCATTTGGTTAGTCAAACTTCCTAGAGTTCAATGGAAAATCCAAAGATTCCCTTTTGCTCATTTCCTCTGTTCTTGCACTTCTAGGGTTTCATGCCAGGGGTAGTTTGATTCTTGTGTTTTCCCTTCATGAGATGGCACAAGATGTGTGTTCTCAAGTCCCCTTGTCATAGCTAAGCTATTTGCTAAAGATCACGAGCAAAAGTTGAGAGATTTTTGAGCAATTTGGAAATCTATCTTCTCTTTTGAGATGTTGGACCGAAATGGCGACAGAGGAGGGGTGAATGTCGGTCTTTGAAAACGATCACTCAAAAATCCACTTAGAAGTACTTCTTCGAAAGCTATGTAAAGCTAAGAGTAGATATCATTAAAGCTTACTGGAACTCAAAAGCCAGAGAGGAAAACAAGAGAATACCTACTAAAACAAAGCAGTAAGAAGACTCATCAAACATCGAGCATCAACTGCACAAACCCCCTGGCCGGTCTGACCGGTGTGCAACGGCCGGTCTGACCGCCTGCACACCGCCGGTCTGACCGCCGTGTGTGGGCCGGTCTGACCGGCCGGGTCCGGTCAGACCACTTGCAACGAGCCGGTCAGACCGGGCTTCGGGATTGGGCGCAGACAGGGCAGATTTTCAGACAGAAAACTCAATACTCCGAGCAGCAGAGAAATCAGAGGTTTCCTATTACCCTTATCAGCCTAGACTAGCAAGAAAACATAATAAATATCAACAGGAGCCTAGAGAAACAAGAAAATCCATCTCATAGCCAAGAAATTCATATTTGGCTTAAGAATTGAAAAATTGCAGAGGCAACACAAAAACCCAAATTGCTCAATGGTCTTAAGTCCTTTGCTCATGAGAGTTTGCAGACATGTTAGCAATAGCAAAAGGACTTCCCAGACCAGAAATCAGGCCAACTCCTGAAAGGAATCAAAATCTACCTAAAACCCTAGAACAGACAAAGATGAATAGAGAAGCCCAAACTGCAAAAACTGAGATTAAAGAAGGTTTGCTCGTAGGATTGAGTAGCCAAATGGCTTTTGAGCAACTCCTACATCACAGCAACCCATTTTGCCACTCCTCAGCAAGAAACAACAAGAAAATGAAAATCTCAAGAATCAAGCACAAAGGGCATCGAAGAGAAAACAGGAGCACCAGAGCAATACTTCAGAAATTTCATTCCAACCAATCAAGGATTACATAGGAGCCCCCATACGCATGGACATTAGAACAAGAGGAATGATTACAAGACACTCAATCCATCATCTCCCTCACTCTCAAACACAAGAACCCCTGACTCTCTACATGCTTGAAAGACAGAACCACTCAAGAACACATCGAAGGGGGACAGAGCACAGACACCCTCTGCCTCTCCTCACCTACTCCATACCAACTAAAGCTTCAAAAGAAAACAACCTCTCCAAAGCCTCTTTTGACTAAAGCAAACCCTAACTCTCTCCCAAAGCCATGGGAATACATGCAGCCACCAACACCTATTTATAGCCCTTGGCTAATGGGTCTCCAACCCGTTACGCCCGCTAAACCCGAACGGAACCGTCTCCCGCTTGTGCAGCCTCGCGAAATTACCGATTCGTCCCTCCTGCACCTTCTGGGAAGCTTTCGCGCTCCTTGTCATCCACGACTCGCAACCACATTGAATCTCCGCCGCCTTCGACACATCCGACCGTTCTAACCTCGACACCGCATGTGTCTAGTCCGGTCACCTCGTGTCTCAACAAGACTCCGCCTCGACGTCCTGCAGCCAACACAGACAAGAAACACATCAAATAGCACCGCTCGACACATGAAAGCATAAGTAGCATAAAAGCATCATACTTACCCATGATGAAGTCCAAACCTGTCGAATCATCGGAATATGCATCCTAAGCTCATACGACCAAGTTTGACAAAGTCCGACCGCAGCCGATTGCCCCACGCAATGACATGGTCCGAACCACACAAACCAAACTCCACTTACCTGAAACGATGTCAATTACTCATCACACACACGGGATGACCTCTACATGGTCTCTCAATCTCCCCCTTGATGAGTATATTGATAAATCCAGAAAAAACATAAAGTTGAGTTTGTGGTTGAGAAAGAAAATCAAACATGGTCCAAACGAAAAGAGCAAATGAGCCTCATGACCACGTCGACAAAGGAATACTAGAGCTACACAGAAAGAGCAAATTGATCTTCAAAGCTCTAGAAAGCTCCCAAATAGCTTTTTCTTCGCTATTCTCCCCCTTTTTGGCAATAAACACATAAAGATGCAAAGGAGAGAACAAGATCACAAAAACATGGATGAAATGGCTAAAGTTAGTTTATTTTAA
Organism: Dendrocalamus latiflorus; assembly: GCA_017311315.1. Taxonomy (NCBI): domain Eukaryota; kingdom Viridiplantae; phylum Streptophyta; class Magnoliopsida; order Poales; family Poaceae; genus Dendrocalamus; species Dendrocalamus latiflorus. Next base: position 24,424,880 of record CM029615.1, read on the forward strand.
GCATTTAGAGCTATGAAGATTATCTATAATGACCAAATGCGAATCACATCAAACCATAATACAGAAGTATGCTATCACGATCATGACAATGTATGTATAGACAAGCTAAACCAAATAAGTCATAATCTGAGAATTAGTTGAATTTCTTAGCATGTCAAGTCAACCATGATTAAAGTCTAGCTAAAGGTATCCAAAGATAATGTAGGCCATGTCAATAGTCTAAATGGAACCGAGAAGCTAGGATTGAGTTAATTAGAATGCTACTCGTTCAAGAATGATACATTTGTTCAAGTACTTGTAATTTTAGCAAATTGAGCACAAATGGCATATTTTTCTTTAGAAATTCATGATTGTTTCCAACCAAGATTTTTGTTTAGTCATGTGCTAGATCCCAAGCCTTATGCGACCACTCCAAGCAAGAAGCTTAAGGAAATAGTCTTGGTTATCCAAAACTCCCCCTGAGTTCATGCCTAGTGCAATGGCAAGCCGTCTCATGAGAAAGAATTGGTGAGATCAGTTTTTTTCGCACAAGAAGAGATCTTTTTGCAATTTTCATGAACAGAAGACTTGTACTAACTCATGCTTCATCAAGAAACTAACATAGCTCAATCTAAACCTCAACACAGATTCCAGACTCAACTTAGCTTATTCGACATGGTATGAATCATAAAAAAATAACTAGAGGCAGACTAAGCACAAAAGCTAGCATGACATGATTTTAATTCAAGTTGGGCATTTTAATCAACCTATCATGACAAAGACTTGACGACACATATAATGTCATGATCAATCTAGCAATGAAGCACAAATCGTGGCAGGATGTAAAGTAATGTAAACATTTCATGAAAGGATAATAATCAAGGCTCCATGTAGATATATTACAATGCAAAATGCTAAAATGCAAGAAAATCCAGCTCCCCCTCAACATGTGATGCAACTTTTAGTTCAAGTTGAGTTATGGCAATATTAGGATCTAGAAGCTCCCAATGAACTCCCCCTGAAGCAAAGCAATAAAATCGAGAAGCTGGCAAAGAAAACTAAACAGGCAGTCCTTAAAGCATAGACAAGATATAGAGTATACTATGGCTTATACTGACTCTCATCTACCCCATATGACTTTATGACTATCAACTGGTCATCTAACAGACTAAGGAGCAAACACGTACCCTGTCTACCCGAGGGTGGCCCAACCCTCGCTAGAGCCTACAAGTAGTGAGTGAGCTCAACCTAGTGAGAAGAGAAACAGCTAATAAGCAGCATTTTAGAATCACAAGATAAGAGTATGAAGTATAAACAGCTAGATAAGAGAAACACCCTAATCTATACTAGAAGGATTAAACCCAATGCACCCCGAATGCAATGCAACAGAAAGTTGTAAGAGCATAATCAATATAATAAAGTAGTAAAGTACAAAGCTCCCCCTCACAACAGTCCATAAGGACAAATCACCCCAAGCTCTCCTCGCAGAGCTGAAAATCTAGAGCTATCCAAAGGCTTGGTAAAGATATCAGCCAACTGGTGGTCACTCTCCACAAACTGGAGCACAATATCACCCTTCTCTACATGGTCTCTAAGGAAGTGATAGCGAATATAAATATGCTTGGTCCGAGAGTGCTGCACTGGGTTCTTAGCAATATTAATCGCAGAAGTGTTATCACAAAAGAGTGGAACACTATCTATGACTAACCCAAAGTTCCGCAGGGTCGAGACCATCCAAAGCACCTGACCACAGCAACGTATTCGGCCTCTGCGGTGGACTGTGCAACACCGGACTGCTTCCTCGAAGACCAGGAAACGAGAGACGTGCCAATGAATTGGCAGGTGCCAGAAGTGCTCTTCCTATCTATCCTACAGCCGGCAAAGTCTGCATCCGAGTAGGCTCTCAAGGAAAAACAGGAGGAGGAAGAGTACCAGATACCATAGTCAATGGTAGCTCGAAGGTACCGAAGAATGCGCTTTACCGCCTGACGGTGAGATACGCGAGGAGAAGCCTGAAACCGAGCACAAAGACACACGGAGAAGTGTATGTCTGGTCTCGAGGCAGTGAGGTACAAGAGGGAGCCGATCATACTACGATACTCCTTCTGATCAACTGGCTCGCCATCCTCATCTGGGTCAAGTGAGGCTGAAGAAGCCATCGGAGTGGACACCGGCTTCCCATCACTCATATCGAAGCGCTTCAGGAGGTCTCGAGTTTACTTGCCCTGATGCAAGAAGGTACCCTCCCGAGTCTGCTTAATTTGGAAGCCAAGGAAAAAGCTTAATTCGCCCATCATGCTCATCTCAAACTCCGAGCTCATGACATCGGAAAACTGGGAAACGAGAGCATACGAGGAGCCACCAAAGATAATATCATCCACATAAATCTGGACGAGCAGATGATCAGTGCCATGCCGGTGGATGAACAAGGTCTTATCAAGTTTACCCATCTCAAAACCATGACTCAACAGATAGGACTTAAGCCTCTCATACCAAGCTCTAGGGGCCTGTTTAAGTCCATACAAGGCTTTAGAAAGCTTGAAGACATGGTTTGGGTATTTGGGGTTTTCCAAACCTGGAGGCTGTCTCACATAGACTTCTTCCTCAATAAAGCCATTGAGAAAGCCACTCTTGACATCCATCTGGTAAATCTTGAAACCCTTAGAAGCTGCGAAGGCAAGCAGGATTCTAATGGCCTCAAGTCTAACTACAGGGGCAAATGTCTCCTCGAAATCTAGACCCTCAACCAGGGAGAACCCCTGAGCTACCAGTCTAGCCTTGTTTCGAATAACCACCCCATCCTCACTCTGCTTGTTCTTGAACACCCACTTAGTCCCAATGACATTGTGACCTCGAGGGGGCTCAACAAGCGATCAAACATTGTTTCTCTCGAAATTCTCCAACTCCTCATGCATGGCATTGACCCAAGACTCGTCAGAAAGAGCATGACAAACGTCCTTGGGCTCGAAGGAGGCAACAAAGGCAGAATGGAGACAGAAATGAGACATGCCAGATTTTGAACGAGTGACTCACTCAAAGAGATCTCCAATAATCTGCTCTGAAGGATGGACTTTCTGGATATGTCTAGAAGGTCTAGGATGAGATGAAGAAGTGGCCTCTACCTCGTGAACTGACGAGGTAGGAACAGAGCCACTAGCTCCAGAGGAAGCCGAAGGCATGGGCTGATCACCTGGAGGTGCAGTGGAAGAAGGCACCTCGATGGGTGGATGAGGGACTGGATCGGGTAAGCAACCCTCATCTCCATCGTCCTCATCCTCCACAATGATGGTCTCGGACTGCTCTAAAGAACCTGAGATATCGGGCCTAGTCCCCGGACTGGCCTCGTCGAAGGTCACCTCACAGGTCTCTACCAATTTGCTGGACTCGCAGTTCCAGACCCTATAAGCCCGCGAAGAAGATGAGTAGCCTAAAAAGATCCCATCACAAGAACGTGACTCGAACTTATCTAGGTTTCCAGCCTTCAAAATAAAGCACTTGCAACTAAACACACGAAAATAAGAAACGCTGGGCTTTTGCCCATATCTCAGCTCATAAGAAGTGCGGTGCAAGTGTGCCCTTAGAAAAACTCGATTTGAGACATGGCACGCAGTGGCTATAGCCTCAGCCCAAAACTTCCGCAGTGTAGAGTACTCATAAAGTATCGTCCTGACCATCTCGACCAAGGTACAGTTCTTTCTCTCCACAACGCCATTTTGCTGTGGGATGTGCGGAGAGGAGAACTGGTGCTCTATACCTGTCTCAACGCAGAACCTCTCAAAGTAGGAATTCTTGAACTCCGTGCCATTGTCACTGCGGATCGCTCGTTAGGCACCCGGGAGCTCAACAGAAAGCCTACTGAAAAGACCTCAAAAATGTAAAAACGTCTCATCCTTCGAGGCTAAGAAAAACACCCAAGAATACCTCGAGAAGTCATCGACCACGACAAGAACATACCACTTCCCTCCTGCTGACTGCACTCGAGCTGGTCCAACTGTGTCCATATGGAGCAGCTGTCCTGGTGCATCGGTCATAATAACTGTGACCGGAGGATGGGAAGCGGCAACCATCTTGCCGTGCCGGCATGGAGTGCAAACAAAATCTTTAACCATCTTCAGTTTCGGTAGACCACGAATGAGATCGTGGCCGCTAACTCGGGTCAAATGGTCAAATCCAATATGACCAAGTCTCCTATGCCAGAAGGAAAGGTCACGGGACTCAGAAGCAACTAAACACCGGAGAGGATCACCAGAAGACTCAAAAAAATCAGCACGAAAGATCCTCCCAAAATGAGAAATCCCGCAAACCAGACTACCCGAAAAATCAAGAATTTTGCAATTGTTTTTCTTAAAGCTCACCTCAAAGCCGTCATCTGTGAGCTGAGACACGGAAAGCAAATTATACTGCAGCTTACTAACCAAAGCAACATTTTTCAAAATGAATGAATCATTAACGCGCACTGTACCTTTGGCGATGACGCGCCCAGATGAAGCGTCTCCGAAGGTGATCGTCTCATCACCTGGAGCACGGGCAAGGGAAGAAAACCAACGGGAGTCTCCGGTCATGTGTCGTGAACACCCGGAGTCTACAAGCCAAACTTTTCCCTTCCTTGCCCGGCGAACCTGAGTCAAACAGAGAGTAAAGTCTCAGTACTGGGGTAAATCAAGAGTGATTTTGGCACCCAATACTGAGTAACACGTCGAGCAGATGAAGTAGTCAAGCACGACTGACCTCTATCTACCCTACGCTCTCTGTCACTCAAAGAAGCAAGCGGTCTATGTGTAGATCTAAAGTTGTTGTTGGGCTTGACTGCTATAGAGGAGCGAGTCAAGACACCAGCAACATGCTGATCATGCCGCGGGTAGCTATCTCGACGGGGGAAACGAGATCTACCCTCAGGATGGCGGAAGTCACAACCAAAGGGAGCATGAGGACGAAAACCAGAAAACTCTGAAAAACCAAGTCCTCGATGCTGCCCAAACCCATCAGCGGAAGCAACCCTAGACCTCGTGTTGGTTTTAGGTGCACTCAAGGTCTGGGGCTGACCCTGAATACGCCTAAGAGACTCAACACGGTCTCTACGCGCGATCTTGGCGCGCCTGAAGCATCGATCGATCAGATGTCCATCCTTTTGACAGAAGGTGCAATGATACTTTACCTTCTGAGAGGTAGAAGTAGCATGATGAGGCTTTGCCTTCTGAGAGGCCAAAGCTGCAGGTGGAATCACCTTGCTGTCAGAAATTCCTTGGACAAAGCCCGCAGATTTGAATTGAACTTTCTCAGATTTGGGCTTGGTCTCGATCACACCTGGTGCTATAGGTCTGAGCATGGCAGGTGGATGCTTCCTTATGTCCTCATAGAAATCGTATCCTAGACCTTGATTAAACTTGCAAATCTTGGACTGGTCTAGAATAAGATTTAGCTTCTTCTTGCCTCCTACAAATCTCTCGAGAGTGTTCATAAGATACTGACACTCTCGAAAGAGAGAGGTGCAGGAAGAGCAGGGGGAAGAGGAGACAACAGAGGGTAAGGGAGCAGAAGAAGAACCAACAGTACAGGAAAGAATGGCTTGTGCACGCACAGCCGACTCTGAGGGGACAGACCTACTGCTAGCCAGTTGGTTCACATTGCTAAGCGTCTCCACCTTACCCTTGGGCTCCTTCCCCACCTCAGCACAGACATTACAAGCAGAAGATGGCTTCTCTAGAAGGTCCTTAGTTAGCTTCACACATTTTTCATCTAAAGCAATCAAATCAGATTTTAATTTGTTACAATTAATGCATGGTGAGCTAACAGGGTCCTTAGAAGCAGATTGAGCCAATTTATTGTTATCATCAACTAATTCTTGAAACTGTTTTGAGACAGCTTCAAGCTCAGCAGTAAGCTTAGAACAATTTACACATGAAGCAATAGGCTCAAGTAGAAAAGCTTGTAATTCAGCGATTTTATGGTCTACCCGTTTTAGATTCATCTTCAATTTATTGCAATTTTCACAAGACTCGGGCAGATCCAGAAGCATGGTATAAAGACCTCTAACTGCATTGTCCTTATCCTCACATGAGGTGCATGCAATAGTCTCGACAGTAGTAGATGAAATAGAAGCAACCCTACTCATTTCTAGTTCAGCCAAGAGACTAATATTCTCCACCTTAACAATGTCAAGTTCAAAGGACAGACTATCATGCGAGGTCCTTAATTTCTCCAAGTCACCCAAGAGAGCACAACATGTATCACATTCATCACGGGAGGGAGCAGATGTAAGTGAAGTAAGCTCCCATGATAATCTATCTACTTCCTTCTCCAACTCGCTACACCTATCTCTAGATCTAGCATGGAATCTACCTAGCTTAAGAAAAGCATCATTAAGCTGGTCGTAGGTGGGAGATACCTCGTCGGAGTCGGAGTACAGCTCGCTGTCGCTTAGTTTGTCCTCAAGGGCTATGAAGCACATGCCGGAGAAGTCGTCACCGCCCTTGGGGTCTTGGTCACCCGTCCCATCGTCATCGCTCCATCCCTCCACCTCGCTGAGGTCAAGGTCGTCGAAGGCGGTGAGGACGTGGTGGAACAACTTCTTGGCTTTGCTAAGGTCGCGGAACTTCTTCTTCCCTTGGGCATGGACTAGAGGCTTCTTGTTGCGGTTCTTGTCGGTGTAGTCGTTCTTGCCCGAATCGCCGTAATCGTTCTTGCCCTTCTCCAGCTTGGGGCAGTTTGCCCGAATGTGGTTGGGGCCACCACACTCGAAGCAAATCACGGGTCCTCCTCTCTTTCCGTCCCTCCTCTTGTAAGCATGGGAAAATCTCCGAGCTAGGAGGGCTAACTGCTCATCCGCAAGCTGCTCTAACTGATCATCAGTTATGTCACAGAGAGCAGCAAGGGAGAATCCACACAGCGAATCAGAAGAAAGACCAGAAGCCAAACTGGGATCGGTGACTAGAGCCATCGACTGTGACTTCGACTTGCGAGAGACAATGTCAATCTCGTGAGTCTTGAGGCGCGAGTACAGCGCATCAAGAGTCAAAGTCGAGAGGTCCGTGGTGTCCTTGATGGTAGTCACCTTCATCTCCCAAACACGAAGATAGAGTGCAGCGAGCATCTGTCGAGCGTTATCCGAGTCGGGGTATGTGAGACCGACTGCTCGGAGGTTGCTCAGAATCTTGTGAAAACGTGCAAAACACTCATCGAGGGACTCGCCAGTGAGCATTTCAAACTTGTTGTAATCTCGCTTGAACTGGTCCTGTTGCACCGTCTTTATTTGGGTGGTACCCTCATGGTAAGCATCGAGGGTCACCCAAATATCGAAGACGGACGAAAGATGAGATATGCGGTCAAACTCACTACGACTCAGGCCCTGGATTATGATGTTCTTTGCCTTAGCGTTTGCCTCAACATCAACCATATTCCCGGCGTTGATGTTCTCATTGGCAGGAACAACAAACCAGATCTTTACCTTACGCCAGATGGCATACCCCTGAGCCTGGATTTATGTCTCCATTCGGCTCTTCTAGAAGGGGTAATCGATGCCATCAAAGACGGGAGGCTTGGTCGAGTACTTGTCTGTCGCCATGGCTCTAGAGACCGGTTAAGATCTATGAAGAAAAGCTAACTGGCTCTGATATCAATTGTTGGACCGAAATGGCGACAGAGGGGGGTGAATGTCGGTCTTTGAAAACGATCACTCAAAAATTCACTTAGAAGTTCTTCTTCGAAAGCTATGTAAAGCTAAGAGAAGATATCATTAAAGCTTACTGGAACTCAAAAGCCAGAGAGGAAAACAAGAGAATACCTACTAAAACAAAGCAGCAAGAAGACTCATCAAACATCGAGCATCAACTGCACAAACCCCCCTGGCCGGTCTGACCGGTGTGCAACGGCCGGTCTGACCGCCTGCACACCGCCAGTCTGACCGGCCGGGTCCGGTCAGACCGCTTGCAACGAGCCGGTCAGACCGGGCTTCGGGATTAGGCGCAGACAGGGCAGATTTTCAGACAGAAAACTCAATACTCCGAGCAGCAGAGAAATCAGAGGTTTCCTATTGCCCTTATCAGCCTAGACTAGCAAGGAAACATATTAAATATCAACAGGAGCCTAGAGAAACAAGAAAATCCATCTCATAGCCAAGAAATTCATATTTGGCTTAAGAATTGAAAAACTGCAGAGGCAACACAAAAACCCAAATTGCTCAATGGTCTTAAGTCCTTTGCTCATGGAGAGTTTGCAGACATGTTAGCAATAGCAAAAGGACTTCCCAGACCAGAAATCAGGCCAACTCCTGAAAGGAATCAAAATCTACCTCAAACCCTAGAACAGACAAAGATGAACAGAGAAGCCCAAACTGCAAAAACTGAGATTAAAGAAGGTTTGCTCGTAGGATTGAGTAGCCAAATGGCTTTTGAGCAACTCCTACATCACAGCAACCCATTTTGCCACTCCTCAGCAAGAAACAACAAGAAAATGAAAATCTCAAGAATCAAGCACAAAGGGCATCGAAGAGAAAACAGGAGCACCAGAGCAATACTTCAGAAATTTCATTCCAACCAATCAAGGATTACATAAGAGCCCCCATACGCATGGACATTAGAACAAGAGGAATGATTACAAGACACTCAATCCATCATCTCCCTCACTCTCAAACACAAGAACCCCTCACTCTCTACATGCTTGAAGGAGAGAACCACTCAAGAACACATCGAAGGGGGACAGAGCACAGACACCCTCTGCCTCTCCTCACCTACTCCATACCAACTAAAGCTTCAAAAGAAAACAACCTTTCCAAAGCCTCTTTTGACTAATGCAAACCCTACCTCTCTCCCAAAGCCATGGGAATACATGCAGCCACCAACACCTATTTATAGCCCTTGGCTAACGGGTCTCCAACCCGTTACACCCGCTAAACCCGAACGGAACCGTCTCCCGCTTGTGCAGCCTCGCGAAATTACCGATTCGTCCCTCCCACACCTTCCGGGAAGCTTCCGCGCTCCTTGTCATCCGCGACTCGCAACCACATCGAATCTCCGCCGTCTTCGACACATCCGACCGTTCTAACCTCGACACCGCCTGTGTCTAGTCCGGTCACCTCGTGTCTCACCACGACTCCGCCTCGACGTCATGCAACCAACACAGACAAGAAACACATCAAATAGCACCGCTCGACACATGAAAGCATAAGTAGCATAAAAGCATCATACTTACCCATGATGAAGTCCAAACCTGTCGAATCATCGGAATATGCATCCTAAGCTCATACGACCAAGTTTGACAAAGTCCGACCGCAGCCGATTGCCCCACGCAACGACATGGTCCGAACCACACAAACCAAACTCGACTTACCTGAAACGATGTCAATTACTCATTACACACACGGGATGACCTCCACATGGTCTCTCATGAGAAGTTTCAGATTTTTGTCAAAATCTCGATTTCTTGCTCTTTCTTTGATCTCCCTTGATTCTTAAGGCCCTAGTGTTGTTTAGATCTTTGTCTGGCTCTTTTGGTTTGAGAAGTACCAGCAGATAGCCTTGAAATCCTTGATTTCAAAAGGTCTAGTCTCTTCTGTTTCAGGCTCTGTCTGTTTTCTTCTCTGGTGTCTTGAGTCTTCAGTGAGCCTAATCCTTTTTCATAGCATTTGTTGCTATAGAGAAGAACTTTTTAATTGGATACTTTAGGGGGAATTTTAAAGGAGCAACATTCACCCCCCTCTGTTGCCGATTTTGATCCAACACTTACTTATTATATTTATATATTAGTTTTTATCACTATCAAATGATCTTACAAACTGCAAATTGAAAATTACTATATCTATTGCAAAAGAAAACTCATTTTATGCAAAATAAACTAGTTAGAGCAGCCACCTTTGATTCAGTTTGCATACTATATAAACTTTATATTAAAGTCTTCCAGAGTGCAATTTTGTACTCAGAATTGTTTATTGAATATTATCAGATCAAGATAAAGAAGATCCCTAAGTTGGATATTTTTATTCTGTGGGATTTGGTGATAACGACGCTAATTACTAGGTGTTAACCTCAATCGGTTGCATATGGACAGAGACAAATCACTTGGGCGTTATCCTATATTTAACTTGTTTTAGGTGTAATATAATTTTCAAACCGTAAGTGCTAAATACTGTTGGAACAAAAATAAATATTCGGAAACATGTCTGAATATGAGTTGGCTAATTAAAGGGTACCGTTTGTGTTTCACGGACTAACGTTAGGAGGGATTGCTTGTGGGTTTTCAGTATGCGATCACATGACGTTTGGTTAATTAATGACTGCAAAATTAACTTGTTAAGTCGGAATCATCTCCAGTAGATGATAGAGTTGTGGGTATATGATTCCACACATTAGGGGTTAAATTTTAGCATCCATATTTATATACATATGAGTATGCTTTTAGTAAGAATTTTATAAGGTCACAGATTTATCCGGTATCCGTCTTTTTAGGCATGCGCTAAGATGGTGCACTCTGTAATGGAAACAACAAAAACGTGTTAATTAAGTAAGATCACACGATCACAAAGGAAAAAAAAGAACTCATCCAAACGAAAAATTTTTTGTGCGATACTTCAAAATTATTCAGAACACGTACATTACATGCCGATATTTCGCTAGAGACACGTCCCGATTTAACACCAGCTAGAGTTCAGCTGTGGAGGCAGATTATCGTTGAGTCGGTCGGTGCATGCATTGCATGAGTTAGTATTGTAATTGCACATGGTAACCAACCGATAAAAGCGGCCGAGGAGACCGACCAACTGGCTCGATCGCGCGGCACGTACGTACGTACGTCGTCTCGAAAAGTCAGATTAGTCGCTTGGTCGCATCGTCTACTATATATCTAGCTCATGGAAAACGCCGGGCTGGTGGACGCCTGCGTCGCCGCCGCCGCCATCGCCGCCGTCGTGGTCTTCCGCTTTGCCGGGCATTGGTTGGTGGGCGACGGCTGCAGGCGACGCCTGCTGGCCGTGCCGAGCGGCATGAGAGCCAAGCGCGTGGCGCTCGCCGTCGCTCTCGCCGTCCACGCTGCGGTGCTCCTGTCGGCCATCTACTCGTCCGTCAACACCAGCAAAGACCTCGCCTTCTACCTCGAGAAGACCGAGGCCAAGCTAACGCAGATGGAGCAAATCATCCGTAAGTATTACATGTACCAGAAGTACTTTTTCTGATCGATCTAAATTACCGTACTGATCTTGATTAATGCATTAACAATCAAATTACCACGCTAGATATTTACGCAATTCCCAAGTTATATATAATTAGTGCAATTCATGTATAAGTGGTATTTGCAACATACTCCCTCGGTAGAAACTTGTAAGGCGCCCACATATTTCGAAATTCAAATGTTGAAAATTTTGACCAACAACTATTCCAACATAGCGAAACGGACGGGGTATTAAGCTTGGATAGTTGCATGAATGATGCACCTAGAAATTTTATAGCTACTTTCTTTTGAAAAAATAAATCTTCTGAATTTCAAATTTGTGATAAATTGCGTGTGACAAGTTAGCTATTTTTTATGTAGAGAACCAAGAAAAACGCAACGACGAGATGATGAGTAACTTAATAAGTATGTTGTCCAAGAATCCTGGGAATATTAACTGGATGACTTACAAAGTCAACAACCCGGACGGCAGAGAGAGAGCTGAACTGGCTGTCTCAATGAAAGACCATGTCCAGCCGCCGCGAGATGAAATTATGGTATGGATGCTACTCCCTCTCCTTTCAAATAGGTGTTTTAGTCATGGATATAGTCTTTAAAATATGAATTATATAGCTAATCTGTGTTAATTGTTGAATAGTCAACCTATGCATCGCAGTAATTAGAGTAATTTGGTGTCGAATGTTCACCATTGAATGTCGTGGCAGGTTTTTTAAAAGTACTATTTGTGATTATGTAGGATATTATATTCTATGTTTTACTTTCTTTTATGATCCCAATTCTAGCAACCTTAGCTTGTATAACAGTAAACATTATTAAAAATATAAGACGCGGAAGTATTTTTCATGATACTATTATCGTTATAATGTGACAAGTCTAAATATAAGGATCTGGAAGTTCTGGAGAGAAGTGAGCATGCTGCACCAGTGCCTGAAACATCTCCGCATCCACAAGACGAAGCGACAAAAGCACACAAGCCATGGAGATTCTTCTCGATCCCTGAAGACCACGCCTTCGTGCTTGACTGCGTCGGCGACGAGGTCACGGTGCACATCCGGCCGCCCTCGTCCAGCTTCGAGCAGCGCGTCACCGTCAACGACCAGCTCCCTTGCACCTGCGGACAGCCGGAGGAGGAGGGAACGCTGTCCCTGTACGACGGCTGCTCGTACCGCGCACTGTTCTGGCCGCTGCCAGGGAAGGAAGGCGTCGTGCCGGTGGCGTGGCCGCGGCAGGAGGTGTGGGAGAGGATGACGGCGGCGGTGCTGGGGGGGAGTTGGGAGACGGACCCGCCGTCGGTAGACCAGAAGACAGCGCCTGAGTCCTTTGCGCTCTCCCCCGACGTGGTGGTGTTCTATCGGCCGGTAGAGGGGAGGGCAGATGTGCTTATCGCTTCAAGAGAGGAGGTGGAGCATCTACAAATCACGGATGAGCGCTCTCACGGCCGCACACCGTTCTCTCAACGTCTTTTACAGCTTAGTTTGGTCGGAGGATTAAGTGATTTTACGGCAGAGCTATACATACAGCTCTCCCTATGTAATACGAAATAATTACATTTTTTCGCTTTTTTCAGTCAAACTTGTTGGTGTATACGTTTCCTATACGTGCACAGCACTGTTGGTAACTACGCTCCCTACACGTACATGGCATTTTATACGTGCATAGCACTGTTGGCAACTACGCTCCCTACACGTATATGGCATTGTATCCCGCTAATCATGCCGCGTAATCCTGCTGATTTTCTTTCTGGTTCTAACTAACAGACTTGATTTGTTTCCGATTTGGTTACAACTAACAGACTTGATTTGTTTCCGATTTGCTACAACCGTACAAATTGTATCTGATGTAATATAGGGACTGTTCCTTTTTAGCTTTTGGCTTTAGTTTTTGATTTTTCTACAATAACTAACTTTTAAACGAAGTGTCTTTTCAAGATAAGGTCTACTAGTTAATTGTCACTACTACAGAAAATGTCATTACAGACGGTTCAAAAACGTCATCACAGACGGTTTTGTGAACTGTCTGAATTTATGGGTCAGTTTTAATACGAGTTCATCACAGACGACTTTCAAACCGTCTGTGGTGCAAATATCACAGACGGTTTTAACTAAAAACGTATGTGATATTCCCTTCTACTTCTAAACCTATTTCTGTTTATTGGTTAGTCTCAGGAAACGCTAGTCATGCCCTCTGAAACAAGCAGATCAACATGTACATGTACACATGTAATTCACATTTCAATTCATTTCACAAACATAAAACATCCATTTTTATTAAGATTACATCCTACCATTACAATATCCCAAAACAACGAGCAGGTTACACAACAAGAACAGAGAAAAAGCAAAGATCCTTTATGCCTTCTTGCCCCTGATGCAACGCATGAGCTAGATGTCTTTGACGCCCACCATCGTCGGTGTTGATTGAACGTCTGCACGGTTGGCACGAGCTAGTTGCTTCTGCGGTGTCTTGCCTCTCGTAGACTTGTGCGTCGCCTATAAGGAGGAGGACAGCAAGGAGGAGGAGAACAGCAAGGAGGAGGACAGCAAGGTGGAAAACAGCAAGGAGGAGGACAACAAGAAAGAGGAGACTAGCAAGGAGGCTGGGTTTTGGTTATATTTATAGGGGAGGGAGAGGGAGGGAGACGCCGGAGTTCGAAATTTTTGGCGCGGGAATGGAGAGGCGAAGCTACGATCCGTGGGGTGAGGATTGGTGGATTTCTATTGGCTATGATTGGGTTGAGGAGGATCGACGGGCTCAACGGTTAGATTATCACAGACGGTTCTATATATATAGAACCATCTGTGAATTATAACACAAAATTTTATATACCGGTGCAATATAAACAACTAGTCTGAAAAGATAAAATAGCAAAATTTTATATAGCTTATATATACTCATTTGAAAGGTTTCGATGAGATCTACAACTTTTCAGTTGAAGCAAAATCCAAATTCCAAAAGGAAGACCAAGAAAAAGGGCAAAAACAGAAACCAAAAACATGCGACGTAGGTTTAGGTCCAAAGATGGCCCATTTTCGGGGTCTTGGAGGGTGATTGGCATAAGCAAGTCTTTTTTATGGATCGGGCTCATCATTAACTTTCCAATGAGTACAATAACGTCGAAAACGGACACCGTATGCAAAAGTTATACCCGTTTTACTGAAGGTGTCTCAAAACTGAATCATACTCGGACTTAAGCGAGAAAATATGAAATTTTGAGGGATTGCAAGGTGCGAAACGTATCACAGATGGTTTTTATTATAAAACTGTCTGTGATAATCTAGAATATCACAGACGGATATGAATATTCTCGAATATAAATATGAACATTTTCGAATACGGATTTTACTTACCACATTCGCGTTTTTTGGATACGAATATTGGATAAAACAAATTATCCGTTACCATTTTCCACCCCTAAATAAAGGAGACCAAATGGGCCAGTTTGGGCCAGGTTTCAATTCAAACTAGGCCCGTTTTTTTACCTACTATGGATTTTTATCAGGGGTGCCGGTTTAACCGATTTTTGGGGATTTCCGGTAATTTGAACCCTGTTGCTTCTGCGATGGTAAAATTTTTGCTTTTTAGTCCAAAATTTAAAAGTTTTTTATATATGGACCCCTGGAGAAAAGATTTGCAAAAATGGACCCCTAGCACGGCGCCAACTCACATGGCGCCCAGGGTACACGACACGGCGCCATATTCTTTGGCGCCGTAAATGGACACGTAGGATCCACGGTGGCACAACACGGCGCCAAAGCACATGGCGCCGTGACATTCATAAACGGCGCTAACGTTCGTGGCGCCGTTTCCTGGGACTTAACACCGAGCGCAGCCCCCGGCCCCCTCACTCCACTCCTCTGTTTGAACAGACCGAGCAGAGAGCAGCCTCCGCCGCCGCCCCTCTCTCCCCCCTCAAAATCCACCCCAATCCATCGATTTTCTTCGCGATTTTGCTTCCAAACCGAGCAAGCAAGGTGAGCTCCCTCTCCTCCTTTGATTTGTTGCAGTAGATATGGATTATTGGAGGTACATTTCGTAGGGCAAAAGTTGAAAGCCTAGATGAAATTAGTTGGATTTGGCTCGGTTTTAGGTTCGATTCGCAATAGATATGCGTAATGTATTAGCAATAATGTGTATAGATCCGTTTCTAGGGTTTGATTATTGTACGTAATGACTGAGATATGTTTGTTTGTTGTGCTATAGATGGATAAGGTTGTGACTTTGCACCATGGTGGTACTGTGAAGAGAAATGACAATGGGGGTGTTGATTTGGAGGGCATGGAAGAGACCACATTTCTATTTAGTTCACGTCCGTCGTATGGTGAGGTCATTTATCGCTTGAAAGAGAGGTTGGGATGGACAGATGAGCATGGTGATGTCGTTATGCAAGGATTGATTGATGTTGGGTCGTCTAAGGGGCCGCGTATAAAGAGATTGGTTTCGATTGGCAGCGTCGGTGAATGGGATAACTATGTGGCCATTGTTTTGGACTCAGAGGTCAGAGCACCTGACTTGTTTGTGCAGAGGGTGGTGAGAGATCAATCGCCTCCTAGGGCTGCATTGGATCCCAATGACTCACCGTTGGTTGGGTCACCAGATCATGAAGAGGTTGAGGTGCAAGTTATATCCTCGGCTCAAGTATGTGAGGTTCCATTGACTCAGGTAGAAGCTGACTCTGAGGATGTCGATGACCGCTTTGTTGGTGGATTCGACGAGGAGACAGTGTTTGAGGAACCCATGGTTTGTGTAGCATCTAACAGGGTGGATGTACAGCTTGCAGGAGACGAGGCTGATTATGAGGATGCGAGGGCTGTGGACTCAGATGATGACAGACCAGTCACAGGTTTGACGTTTAGCGAAATTGAGATGTTGAGAAGAATGTTTCCTGGCCGTGATCCACTAGTGTCCGATTATAATGACCTGAGCAACGCACATAGGGCTGTCGTGGATGGAGGGCAAATGCAGAGGGACGTACCTAGGCCTGGAGCTAGTATCATAATTCAGAAGGGTCATGTCTTTGAGGATATGTCGGCATTGAAGATGTGGTTGAAAGAGTACTCGATCATGCACAACCGTCCATACCGGGTTAAGAACTCATACGCCAAACGTCGGTACACCATCAAATGTGAGAGCACAGGGTGTGCATGGAAAGTCCGTGCCAGGAAGGTGAAGGGTACGGAGAGGTTTAAGATTACAACTATGGATGGACCGCACAGCTGTGGGTATTCCGAGCCCAGCCAGAAACATCGTCAGTTGGCTTCTCGGTTCATTGCAACCCGCCTGTACCCCATGATAAAGCACATGCCGACGATGCGCGTGGCAGCAGTGATAGAGGCCGTTAAACTAAAGTGGCACTACACAATCAAGTATGGGAAAGCATGGAGGGCGCAACAACGTGCTTTGAAGTTGATTTATGGTGATTGGGAGGAGGCGTATGAGCGTTTGCCGGCCATGTTGAACGCAATGAAATCGGCCAATGCAGGAATGCGGTATGAGTACGTGCCTAAGCCCGATGTATGGGTTAATGGAAGACAGATTTTTTTTCGAGCATTCTGGTGCTTTGGTCAGTGTGTCGAGGCTTTCAAACATTGTAGGCCTGTTCTGTCAATTGATGGGACGTTCCTGTTGGGCAAGTATGAGGGAACGTTGTTGATTTCTATTGGCTGTGATGCGGACAACTCGCTTGTGCCGTTGGCTTTTGCTTTGGTGGAGAAGGAGGACAAATCTAGCTGGGCTTGGTTTCTACGGCTTGTACGGATCCATGTGGTTGGCCCGGGGAGGGAGGTATGTGTGTTGTCTGACAGGCACGCTGGGATCTTGAGCGCCGTTAAGGAAGTGATACCAGGACATTTACATGTACATCATCGTTGGTGCACAAGGCACCTTGCAGAGAACTTGTTCAAAAAAGATGGGGTGAAGGCCAACTTTGCACTTTTCGAGGAGGTATGTCGCCAGAGGGAGGTAAAGCTGTTCGATGAGAAGTTAGAGGAGTTGAAAACGAAAACTAATGCCGAGGGTCGTGATTGGATAAGGGGTTTAATGAGGGATGTGCACAAATGGTCAAGGGCTCATGACCCATTGGGAAGGAGGTATGGGTTCATGACTAGCAACATGGCAGAATGCTTCAACGGGCTGCTTAAGGGGGCACGTGGATTGCCAGTTACCGCAATTGCGGCGTTCACTTTCTACAAGTGTGGTGCATGGTTTGTCAACCGGCACCGGGAAGCCTCAGACATGTTAAAGGCACATGCACGTTGGCCACCTCGTCCTCACGGCTTCATTACCAAAGCGAATATGCAAGCCAATGAACAGGAGTACCACTGTTTTGACCATGTGATGGGCACGTATGAGGTTGTTGAGGGTGGAGGGACAACCGAGAATGGAGAGCTCCGAGAGGCCCGAAAGCATAAGGTCGTGATTACATCCTTCACATGCACATGCGGTGTTCCCGACAAGTTCCATTTTCCATGCTCCCACATGGTGACCGCATGTAGGGCCCGGAATGTCGATGTTGATACCAAAATCCCGAGACTATTCAGCGTGGATGCGTTGGTGAGGACATGGGCCCCACGGTTCGAGCCATATCGTGATGAAAGCGAGTGGCCACTTTACTCGGGTCCCAGGTACATAGCGGACGCGGGGTTACGTTGGCACAAGAGGGGCAGCAGGAAGCGGTCAAGGTACAAGATGGACATGGATCGGATACCTAGTCGCACCAAGAGGGGTAGGGCAAATCCCTTCGTTGAGGACCCACAGGAGACACACTGCGGTATGTGTGGTCTATTGGGTCACAATTCACGGACGTGTCAACGTCGTTCCACTCAGGTTAGCATCGTTAGGTCTAGAGAGCATAATTTTTAGATATTTTGTTATTTTTATCACTAACGTAATTTTGAATGCACAGGATGGCGAGGTACCGGCTGGTGGACGAATTCTACGACAGAGAGCACCGCGGCAAGCTCACGATGATTCCCATACTGCGTCCTCCAACCCATGACGATGAGAGTTGTGTGTATGTGTATGTGTATTTTATATGTGTGCATGACGATGTATGTGTGCATATATGTATGTATGTATGTATGATTTGAGATATATATATATATATATGTAAAATGTATGCATCTAGACTTTATTCAGTTATGCGTATGTGTTTTATATGTGAATGTATGTATTTTGTATATGTGCATGTGTTTTGTATATGCAGAAACAGACAGCTCTTTGCTGTTTTTTCTGTAGGTTTTCGTAGCACGGCGCCAAACACTCTGGCGCCAAGTTATTGAAAAACGGCGCCAGTAACTTTGGCGCCGGGATGTGGCGCCAAAGTTTTGCGCGCCGTATTTCAATATCTCGGCGCCAGAGTGTTTGGCGCCGTGCTATTTACATACGGCGCCAGGGTGTTTGGCGCCGTGATTACTGCACTTGCATTAAAACTGCAAGCTATAGTTGTTTTGTTCCATCCGTATCCGCACAAATAATACTAATTAGCATTCACCAAATGAATAAGCACATCCCAGAATAACATACTGAGTGCATACGTCCACATACATACATAGTTTATAAATTTTCAGAAAATATATACGTCCGCATACATCAAACATTAAAATAACCTACTGAGTGCATCGAGGCCACTTCCCCTTTCTCTGAGCATCAGGGTACTGCTCAAGGGCTGCCTTGGCACGCCGCGCTCTCTCTAGCTTCTTCTGCCTTTCTCCCTTGCGCTTTGCCGCTGCCCTCCTACGCTCCTCCTCACGGTGTTCCCTCGCGGCCTCCTCCTGTTTCTTCTCCCTTTCCCACCTCTCCTTTCGTTCTTCATCCCACTTCTTATTCGCGTCAAGATATTTTTTGTCATCCTCAGCGATCGCAGTGTCGATCCACTGCTCAAAATCACAAAGCGGTGGAGGCTCCTGCAAATGTACGCATTCGTTAAACCAACAGAATTAATACCAATTCGATGAATTGACAATACAACATACCATCTTGCCGAGGACAACGGCGGCACGTGGCGGATCGAACGCCCAGTTGGCGCACATCCAGTACCTCTGCCTATATGTATCCGGATCATCCGACCTTTCCACTTTGCAAGGATCGCCGCAATAACACATCGGCACGGGAACACCGAATGGAGGTGGCAAACGAGTGAAGCCCATGACAACCTAAAATGTGAAATGAATAAGATTTATAATTTTTCTCGTTTCTAACCCTAGGTTAGCTAGTTACCCAAATCAAACCCTAATCCAACTAATTTCAACCCTAGAAACGGATCTATACACATTATTGCTAATACATTACGCATATCTATTGCGAATCGAACCTAAAACCGAGCCAAATCCAACTAATTTCATCTAGACTTTCAACTTTTGCCCTACGAAATGTACTTCAAATAATCCATATCTACTGCAACAAATCAAAGGAGGAGAGGGAGCTCACCTTACTTTCTCGGTTTGGAAGCAAAATTGCAAGAAAATTCGTTGGATTGGGATGTATTTGGGGAGGGGAGAGAGGGGCGGCGGCGGAGGCTGCTCTCTGTTCGGTCTGTTCGAACAGAGCACTGAGGGGTGGTGGGGGGCCGGGGGCTGCGCTCGGTGTTAAGTCCCAGGAAACGGCGCCACGAACGTTAGCGCCGTTTATGAATGTCACGGCGCCATGTGCTTTGGCGCCGTGTTGTGCCACCGTGGATCCTACGTGTCCATTTACGGCGCCAAAGAATATGGCGCCGTGTCGTGTACCCTGGGCGCCATGTGAGTTGGCGCCGTGCTAGGGGTCTATTTTTACAAATCTTTTCTCCAGGGGTCCATATGTAAAAAACTTTTAAATTTTGGAAACCGTGGCGGGGCAGCCAGTTCATTGTAATCTGTAGTGCTGGTGTTTGCCGAGGCCGAGGGTGAGGCTGATGGTTATGGTCACAGCTTGTAGGTTGTCGGCACCAGGTTTTCATTACAGGCACCCTCGAAACCAAATCACAGGGTGTGACGCAGAACACAATAGATTACTGGAGATCAACAGAATAACTCAATGGGATTATATGGTCTCATCTCCATATTCTTGCCAGACCAATGCATGAACACAATGGCCTTGATCTTGCTCAAAAATGCACAGATTGACCAATGGAATGTGCAGCTAAACCCATGCAATCATACAATTCATGTATCTCAAACAACGTTATGCACCGAGCACATTAGAACTTCAGTTCAAAAGGTGTTTCCTCACTGAAAGTATTCGAGAAAAATCCAACATTGCGAGAACGTATATGAAAAAGGAAAAGATCACAGTGAGTGCTAGCATTGTTATAGACCATCGCTCTCCTCTCACTGCACGAGTCTCTGACAAATAAAACGTACTGTTCAAAAACGCTCTCCTCTAGCGGCCCTTCCCCAAGCGCCTTCTTCTCGCCTGGGCGGCCGGCCGTCGCCGCCGCCTCCTCGAACTCCCCGCGGCGCCAGCCTCCTCCCACGGCCACGGCGGGGCAGCTGGAGCCCCGGTCGACGAGGGGCGCGCCCTCCTCCCACCGCGCCCGGCCTCCACGCCCACCTGCACCTTCGTCACCTACGTCGGCGGCACCGGCTCCCTTGCCCAATCTGTTGGTGTCCTGCGAAGCAACAAAACATGTATGTCACACCCTTGAAGGGCCATAAGCTTGAAACAAGCAATGACGATTAAACAAACTAATTTGAAGAATGCATTGAAGCAGCTCCTTCTGTTCTAGAATCTTCTGAGTAAACCAGATAAGCAAACTAATGCTGCGGACGGGACAATTCAAATTTCTTGTTTCAGAGCCAACAAATAGTTGCTCTCGGCATATATAAACTACCAAGATATGCTTGAATAGAGCTAACATTCACCATTGTTAATACCAAACATGTAACTATGTAAGCTTATCGATTGGTTGAGTAGTGGTAGAATATATGGACGTGTGAAAGTAGTCATTAGTCATCAAAATGCCACTTCCTCGTGCTAATGATGTATCAGATCCTCTATTATTATGACTAACATGATGATTGAATAACTGATCATGGGGTAAGACAAACAGTAATAAACGGAAGCAGGACAACATTATGCAGGGATAGTTTCGAACAACACATTAAGCAGAGAAAATCAGTAACACTACCATTCGTAGCGCATCTTTCATACTACATGGCAGGGGCAATACACAAGCGAAGACATGTTTCTAATTCTGCCTTTGGCCTGTTGTTCTAACTTCTAAGCACCAACAGTGAAAATGATCAGGTTTACGAAATGGCAGGGGCACCTACACAAGCAAGGATTTGTTTCTAATTCTGCCTTTGGCCTGTTGTTCTAACTTCTAAGCACAAACAGTGAAAATGATGAGGTTCACTAAATGGCTGGTGCACCTACATTTATGAGTCAGAGGTTGCCTGTTCATTGCTGAATGTGCTGGTTTGGGGCTATAGTGACATGAAGAATGATCTGATATCAGGCAGCAAGGGCATGAAGTCCAATAGAACTACTAAGATCCTCTAAATCACATGCTAGTATGCTATTGGCCACAACTCTTCAAGCACTTTCTTCTGTGCACGTTACTTACCGAGTGGAACCGTCATCCTGCTCTGCGGTACTTTTCTCCCTCTCTGCAGTAGGGAAAATTGAATATATAGGACTGAGTTGGGAGTACTTTTGCAAAATAGGATCAAGTTATTTGTCCTCCTAAATATAGGACTGAGTTGAACAGCTTCTTGCAAATATAGGACTTTTCCCATTTTAATTTCATTTTCATTTTTCAGCCCCTTTTCTCCACGCGAAATGACTATTTTGCCCTCTTCTCCCTGGCCTGGCCGCGCCGCCGCCGCTCCTGGCCGCGCCGCCGCCGCTCCCTCGCCTCCCTTGGCCCGCGCCGCCGCTCCCTCGCCTCCCCCACGCCGCGCCGCCGAGGGAGGCGAGGGAGCGGCGGCGGCGCGGGCCGAGGGAGGCGAGGGAGCGGCGGCGGCGGCGGCGCGGGCCGAGGGAGGCGAGGGAGCGGCGGCGGCGGCGTGGCCAGGAGCGGCGGCGGCGCGGCCAGGGAGGAAGAAGAGGGCAAAATAGTCATTTCGCGTGGAGAAAAGGGGCTGAAAAATGAAAATGAAATTAAAATGGGAAAAGTCCTATATTTGCAAGAAGCTGTTCAACTCAGTCCTATATTTAGGAGGACAAATAACTTGATCCTATTTTGCAAAAGTACTCCCAACTCAGTCCTATATATTCAATTTTCCCCTCTGCAGTATTCTCTGCCGGCGCAACACAAAACTGTTGAACGACAGTAGGCTTCTGCACTTCGCGCCTGAGCCGCCGCCTCTCCTTGGCGCGCCTCATGCTGAGCTTCCGCCGCTTCTTCATCCGCTTCTCCTTCATCCGCTTCATGCGCTCCCTTTTCTTGAGCTTCTGCTTCTCTGCCTTCTTTTCCCATTCCTTGCACAACTTCTCACCCAGTTTGAGCAAGATCTTGACCGCCTTCCTCCAGCCGTGCGGGAAGAAGTCGGGAACAGGAGCGGGAGCTGGCGCGGGGGCGGGCGCGGGCGGTGACGGACCTGTCGGGGCAGAGACATCCTGCCGAGGGGTGGGCGGTGAAGGAGGCGCCGGAGTGCGCTGCATAACCGGCTCGCCGTGGTCCGGCTGCGTTTGTCGGGCGGCGGGCGGCAGAGGGGTATCACGAACCCCAGGTGCCGATGCGGCAGACGGCACCTCCTTCCGCCTATTCTCCAAGCGACTCTTCGAAGGCGGCGGTCGGAGCGGCGCTGGAGTCGGGGAGCTCGGCGTCGGCGCAGGCGGGAACAAATTGCCGACCCACCCACGCAGCGGAGGAGTCGAGGTCGACAACCCCCCGTGCCCCTCCGACACCAGGCTCGAGGAGTTGTGCACTCCTGGCAGGATTGTCGGCATCATCCGGGCGTGTTCCATGCCATGGCCACAAGGAATCTGAGGGAACGTGGAGGTGTTGTAGACGCCGTGGGCGGTGGAGTTAGTCGACGCGGACGTCAGCGCGGCGTCGGCGAGGGGGAGGAAGGCAGCAGCAGCGAGGAGGACGGCGACGGCGGTAGGGCTCGCCATCGCCGGAGAGGTGGAGAGGCTCCTGGCTCGGGGGGTGTTGGCTCCTGACATGGCCGAGGCAACCGGGGGTTTTGCCTTCCTCGAGAAGGTTCGGCTTTATCCACTGACAACCGGGGCCATCTCCTCGAATCCCGTGCCGTCTTCCAATGCAAAATCGCGCACAGTAGAAATACCAGTAGGCAATCCCAACGAGTCTGTGAGTTGTGGGGTATTGCTAGCGGTTTTTGCTTTTGGAGCCCACAAGGCAGTGATTCGTTGGTTTTTTGTCGAAGAGGAAGCGAGTGGGGAGGTCTATGGGCCCATGTGTCATACATTAATAGAACATCTTTTAAGAATCGGGACTCGGTCATGTAGTATGTGCACGCGGTCATTAGTTAATCCGGTTGTATTAAACAATGACTGCTTTGGCACATGTTTACTAACAGCGGTCACTGTTCAATAGTCACGGGAGAAAACCCAAATAATTGCGACGAAGCAATCACGACGAGCAAAAAATAGATTTGATGACGCTGACTGTAAATTGAAATACGATCTTAAAAGAGTATAAAGAATTATCGCTCTTTCGCAAGTTTTTAGAAACTTTTAGAATTTTGGATTCTTACCCTATGTAAGAATCTAGAGCTAAGAAATAACGTAGCCTCTAATCCTCTCGTGCACCTCTATTTTCGATAAGTTGGGTTCTGGCTTCTTTCCTTGCTTTTTGGTTTGGTTCTTTATGGTCTCCCCACGAGTTTATATAGTCCCCTTAGTCCTCTAAAGAGAAGTAGGAATCTTACTCGAAAGAGAAGTAGAAATCCTAATCCTGTTAGTATATATTTAGAAATTCACATAGCACACTCTTCAAGCCTTAAAGAAATAGGATATCAGTCACCCTAACTCAACAATCTCAACCTTAACTCTTATCCGTTGAAGTCACCGTACTTCTCCAAGAATTTGCTCCAAATAAACTCGGTCTTCATTTTGTTTTTTTTCCTTTTTTTGTTCTTTCTCCTACCTCTGGGAGTACCTCTATCATAGGGGCTCATGCATATCACTGCAATATGCATGTCGGTGTCCATCTAGGCCACCCGGAACCTCCACTTGAGAGCTCTTTCATTGTGTAGTTTGGTTAACCACATCACCTGTTCCTAGAGCCCTCAATGCCATAGGTTTGTACTGCCTTTGACTCTACCTACTCGTCTGTACTACGTAGTTGGTCCCACAACATCTTCCTTCTTCCAACAACTCGCTCCTTCATCTCTATGACTGTTAGAGTTTGCAACCGTCTTTGCAGTTTCACACATAACTGTAAATGAGATATGAGAACCTACCGCTGATGGATTGTACTGACAGCCTTCCGCTCCATCAATTAACCTCTGCTGGACAAGGACAACCTTCACCACGTATCGCAACACGCTGAAATTTTATCTACTATCAATTTTCTCTACTTGATTACATTGTGGACATTGATCGCGATTTTATTACACCTGACGCTTTGTCTACTTTCTCACAAATCTAATTAATCGAGCCTTGGCTCTAATACTACTTGTTTATACTCTGATACCCCTCATGCGTAGTAGCTCATGGATCGGATGAGAGTTGTGAGATACGTCACGAGCGTGCATGATACCAAGAGCAAAGTAGATAAAATCTCATATAGAGAACCGAAAAAACAATGGTGAAGCAACCATGATGAGAAAAAAAGATTTGGTGATAGTGATTGCAAATTCTGTCACAACCCTGTCGAAACTTTTAGGACCCTCGGATCCATACCCTATAAAAGAATCTAGAGTTAAAGAATAATTTAGCCTCTAATCCTCTCGTGCACCTCTACTTTAGATGTGTTGGCTTGTGGCTTCCATCCTTACTTCTTGGCTTGGTCCTCTATGGCCACCTCTCATGGGTTTATATAGTCTAGTTAGTACTCTTCTAAAGAGAAGTAGAAATCCTACTCAAAAGAAAAGTAGGAATCCTAATCCTGTTAGGATTCATTTTGGAATTCATATAGTGCACCTCTCCAAGTCCTAAAGGAATATGATATGAGTCACCATAACTCAAAAAAGCTAATTTGGATATTGCTTTGAATTAGTTCAAAGATGAACAGTTTCATGTGGTTATATTTCAACATTACACTTGAAACCACATGGATGTGTTGTGGGTAAGGTTAGGAAGCAAATGCAGGTATACACTGGTTGATAAGTTGATAACTACAAACATGTGTTCTGTTATTAAATGCATATTACCAATACAACACCGTAGAAAGGAACGAGTGCTTGCTGAAGAAGTTTGCCCACAAATTACTCTCCGATGAAGATCTTGCTTGGAATACTTGGCTTCTTCATGACTATAGCCATGACCTTGGTGATGGTGACAACCCATCCTACCTTTAGCGCACCATCGAGGATGAACTCGTAATCTACAGCTCGATCACTAAGGTGGTGGTTCACAGTGGCCACACCCGGCTTTGTCCTGGCATGATAATTGGCTCCCAATCGGTGTGCTCAACATTGTATTGCCATTGCTCTATTCTCGCACTACGCGCCCCTACATCCGGTTTGCCGAGCCCCTCAATGAAGGTTTGCAACTCCTTTTATGATCTATGAATGAATCTAGCAAATTGATTCTAAGATCTTGGAAATCAATTATCCTCTGTAAATCTTGTTTGGATTGTTCACTTCTTGGGTCAATATTATGAAGACTACTATCATGGCATAATAGTTCTTGGCATTACAACTTAGGGTCCTTTCCTCCCCTAATGTTGGGAATAGTTCTTCATTCAATATGGATTCAGTGTTTCTCTCTGTTGACACCCAAATTTGACCGAGTAGAGCAATATTGGCTTTTGGGGGTTCTTTTGCTGATGGAGCATGATAGGCCGATGCAAGAGGTTGGTTCAGTCTGGATAGGGTCCCCCATGTGTGGGTTATGGAAACTGATGAAGATATAGAATGACTAGGTTTAAACACAAAATGATATGATTATGGATACAAAGTTTAATATGGTCCCAACTACTCGAGATGCAAATAGGATGTGACTCCGCGACTTGGAGAAGAAGGCACAAAATCTATAAAAGGAGGAGGAAGGACTCCTAAAGACTTTCCACATGCCATTATCAATTTATTTTTATCCATTACATTATGCATCTACTTTTCTACCCTAGGAATAGCTTGTAATCTGTATATTAAACCCATCAACCTCTGTAATTGGTCTTAGAGTACTAGAGGAAACCATGATCGATGGTTTGTCCAGTCCTAGTATCTACATTTGTTGGTTTGCTTGGAAATCGGCTGGCACGCGTAGCCCTTTGTAGGGACACCATATTGGGTGATACTGGATTTCGGCATCAACACTTTCTTTCAAAAGATCCCCTGCCACGGGTTTGATCAGTTTTGGCTCTTGTAGGTTGCCAGGGCCACACGGGCCTACATGCCTTGGTGACTACCGACTAGACATTCCTAGCATGGCCAAGGTGGTAGTGGGTGCCATGCAGCCGCATGTAGTGCAGCATGATGGCAGTTGTGCTTGCGACTTCCTCCTCCATCAACCACTGCATGCATCATAGTTGAAAACTATGAGCTCCTAGGTTAAAGGTTTGAAAAATTCGAGTTGAAAGTAGGGAAATGAGTTATAGGCATATTCCTACTCAAATTAATTACTAACAATCCTTCTGTCATAAAATTTTAAGGGGAAAATATAGTCCAATTGTTTTAAAACACATGCAATCAAACCGTTAAAACTTAATTTAACCATGTATCAATTACATAAAATTATTTAAACTTGTCACATTATAATGATAACAATATCATGAAAAAAACTTTCACATCCTTATATTTTTAATAATGTTTACTGTTCTACAAGCTAAGGTTGTTAGAATTGGGATCATGAAATAAAGTAAAACATAGAATATAATATCCTACATAATGACAAATAGTACTTTTAAAAAAAGCTGCCATGACTTTCAATGGTGAACATTTGACACCTAATTACTGCAATGCATAGGCTGACTATTCAACAATTAACACATATTAGCTATATAATTCATATTTTATTTACAAAAATATCATGAAAATGAAAGATCATCTGCTATTTATGAAAAGAAGTAGTTATGAATAGAAGGCAAAACTTTGTGTTTCAAAGGATATATGCTAATTGAGTAATTTATCATCAGATTAATCGATTGGTAGGGTTATCTATAAATTGTGATCATGATCCTAATTCTAATGATTACAAGACCCTACCAAATTAAGATTCTTCCTATACTTTTACAAAGAAGGTTATCATAGATGGTTCGTAACCCTCATCGGAGATGGTTTCTAAACCGTCTGATTTAGCTTGTCTGTGATAACAAGCGGCTCTCAAACCTTTTATGATAATTCACAACACAGACGATTTTTTAAAAGAATCATCTGTGATATGTTAGATATCATAGATGGTTGTTAAACATAATCGTTTAACTGTCTGTGATATTTGACATATTACAGGCAGCTAATACAAAAAACTATTTGTGATATATGACATATCACAGATGGCTAATATGTTAGACCTGAATTTTTCAATCCGGAGTCCTCTATAATTACACCACACAATTTATTAGATCAGTAGATAGTGCTCACACATACGTGCTGCATCATTTCATACATCGCATACAATAATAATATTACATTCTAGATTTAAAATACACTACATCAGGTGATAGTTTACATAAGGGCTGATTAGGCCAAATGTTTACAGCACAAGAGATAGCAGTGGAAAATCATAAGCAAAAGTAGGACCAAGCATCCAAAGAAACTGCTTGGTCTTGCTGGTCATGGCTTGCTCCGGCTTCTTCCTCTTCTTGGGTCTTCTTGGGACGCCCCGAGCCCCCGACCTCCCCGCCTCCGCCTCCCCGTGCCGCCCGAGACCCGCCGTGCCGCCGGAGGCCCGCCGTGCTGTGCCGGCCCAAGCACGGCCCGATCGCCCGTGCCGTGCCGCCCACCGTGCCGAAATTTGAGGCCCGACCCGGCCCACCGTTCGTGCCGTGCCGGCACGGCCCGCCACGTGTCAGGCCGGGCCGTGCTTGGGCCGGGCCGTGCCGGCCGTGCTTCGGACTGGCCCAAAGAAGCCCGGCCCAAGTCCCACCTCTACTCAGGGGGTGTTGGCTCCTGACATGGACGAGGCAACCGGGGGTTTTGCCTTCTTCGAGAAGGTTCGGCTTTATCCACTGACAACCGGGGCCATCTCCTCGAATCCCGTGCTGTCTTCCAATGCAAAATCGCGCACAGTAGAAATACCAGTAGGCAATCCCAACGAGTCTATGAGTTGTGGGGTATTGCTAGCGGTTTTTGCTTTTGGAGCCCACAAGGCAGTGATTCGTTGTTTTTTTGTCGAAGAGGAAGAGAGTGGGGAGGTCTATGGGCCCATGTGTCATACATTAATAGAACATCTTTTAAGAATCGAGACTCGGTCATGTAGTATGTGCACGCGGTCATTAGTTAATCCGGTTGTATTAAACAATGACTGCTTTGGCACATGTTTACTAAGGGCATGTACAACGCCGTCTTTTTCCCCGTCTCTGTGCAGTCATTCTTGCAAAAACACCCTCCGGTCGGCGGAGAGACGGGCGTCGCGTCGCCTCGCGAGACGACAGCGTTGTCCCGTGCTCCGAGGCGGAAGCGACGGCGCAGCAGCGGTGTACGGCCTCGTCTCCAAGGAGTCGTCCCCGCGCTTAGATCCCGCGCGGACCCTTGCGTCACCGATGGCGCGCGGGAGATTTCGCGCCCTCCGACTCCGCACCAAATCGCCTCCACGCCAAATCGTCCTCCTACTCCAAATCTCCCCGCGTCCTCGCTCGCTCCCCATCATGTCCCCGCCGGCCGGACTGAGGAAGAGGAAGGGTTCGATGCCGTCCGCGTCCGCCGCCATGGCTGCTGCGGCCCCATCCCCTACCCTCGGTCGTGGAAGGTGCTCGGCGGCGGCGGCGACGGCTCCCTCCATCGGTCGTGGAGGCGGCTCGGCGGCGACGGCGTCCTCCCTCGGCCGTGGTGGCGGCTTGGCGGCAACGGCGTTCTCCCTCGGTCGGGGCAGCGGATCGGCGACTACAGCCTTCTCCATCGGTGGCAGCGGCTCGGCGAATACGGCGGCCTTTTCCCTCGGTCGGGGCAGCGGCTCGGCGTCTACGGGCTTCTCCCTCGGTGGTGGCGGCGCATCGACGACGGGGGCCTTCTCCCTCGGTCCTGGCGGTGGGTCGGCAGCGGCCACGGTCCACCCAAACATGGGTGGTCTCGGCAAGGGCGCGGCGACGACGCCATCCTGCATCGACATATCAGCCGACGGGTTTCCGTTCCCCCCTTCATCACCGTCGCCAGCATGGTGGGATGCGGCCGGCGGTGACCCGTCTTCTCCTTCACCTGGATTTGGGCGTTCAACAGCCTGGGATACATCCTGGTAATCCAACTGTCTACATTTACTGAGTTCAAACTGAGTTCATATTGAGTTCATCCTGGTTATCGTTGACCATGTCTTGTAGCACTTTCCCACAATCAAATAGGTTCACACTATATTTGTCTTTACCTATTTGCATATGGATAATGTCAATCCTATTAAACCTCATGGCCTGGTTAGCATCAGTTGTAACATCAGCATTGGACTTATTACTTTCATCAGTCTGTGTCTCAAGCAAATGAAGGTCATTATCAAGTTGTATCAAAAGATACTAAGAATTTAGCATTTAGCATGTATATTGAAAATTCTCCATGTCTAACAAGGTTGTTAATGTATTTAGTATTGGGAAGGAACCAATACTAAGAATTTAGTATTTAGAATTTAGCATTAGCTAGGGGCTGTCCCTTTGGAAGCATCTCTATACTAAGATAAAGATTGTTGTACAAAGTACTCGCTTATCCACTCAAAAAAAGAATCTAACTTCGTCATGATATCTATTTCTTCCTCCCTGGAAAATAAAGCTGTCACCTTTATTTGTTCCTGTAATAGTAATGCTATGCTTGTTTGCTGCAGGGAAAAAGACCCATGTTTCTCTGCTGCTTTCATGAGAAACTTCGGAAGTCAGCCACATAATTTTCATTTGGTTGGTGCACCTATACATAACATCCCTGCTATCAGTCCACTGACCGACAACAACGAAGGAATAACATCGCCTGAAGTGGAAATCTTATATGAGCAGGAGCAGCCTGAACAAGTTAACAATGACAGTGACAATGTAAGGACAGAGAAGCGGATCCTATGGACTGAAGAAGAGGATGTTAGATTGATGAGCTCTTGGATAGAACATTCAACATACTCAAGCTGCGGAGCCGATAAGGGTGGTAACCAATATTGGGGAGATGTTGTTGATTCTTACAACAAGACTACCCCGTCACTTCGGAAAAGAAATCTTAAGCAATGCAAGGATAGATGGCACAAGATTAACAGGTGGACAGACCTCTTTGAATGTGCTTATGTGAAGGCACGCAGAGTATTTACAAGTGGTTATTCCGATCAAATGTGGATTGATGCAGCCCACAAGTTCTATGTGGATGACAACAAAGACGCAAAGCTAGGACCTTTTGTCTTAATGGAGGTTTGGAAAACTTGTCGTGAAGTGCCAAAGTGGAAAACATACAATGAAGAGCTGATGAATGCACGTAAGAGGAAAGCATTTCACGTTGAAGGAAACGGGGAGGAAAAGGATGATTCCATTGAAGAGATGCCACATCGTCCAATAGGTCAGAAGGCAGCTAAAAAAGCGGCGCTAGCTGCGAAAGCAAAGTCAAAAGTTTCCAACTGTGATGATGATGGAAATTCAAAGGAGTCGGCTATTGATCTGGACAAATTAGACATATTTAGCAAATTCCAAGAGGAAACAAATGCAAACCGTATCAAAATATTGGAATTACAACAAAAGTTGTCATCTGAAAAGCTAGAGACAACAAAACTTGCCCACCTTACAGCACAAGAGACTAAAGAGGGAAAGAAACTTGATTTAGAGGCTAAGAAGCTTGAGAAAGAATCAAAGATGATAGAGGCTTATAACAACCTTATGTCACAAGATACTAGTTCAATGACCGAAGAGGAAAAGACGGAGCGAATTGCTGCCATGAAGTGTCTTAGGAAGGCTCTTTTTCCTCAAACTATCTAAATAGGTATGTCCATCTAAACCTTGCATGGTATATAATTTAGTCTATGTATTGGGGACATTAAATAATTTTGATACTTTTGCTTGCAGTAGTTCTCCAAGGCTGGACCTTCCATTGTGAAATTAAGCTTCCTGTTAACCTTGCTCCCTAGTAAACTTGCTGTAGCCAGCTATGGGTTCTTTGAACTGGTGTCTGTTTAAGTTTTCAACTGCTGTCTGTCTGTGAACTGCTGGCAGTACTGTCTGTGAACTTCCATTATTTAAGTTGTCAGTTCTCTGTACGTTAATACTTGTCTCGTCATCTCTTGCTACTGCCATAATTCACATAATTATTGGTTTGCAGAAATTTTTCATTCCATTTCTGCTGCAAGGCCGCGGGCAGATGTAGCTTACTGCATTCATGCCCTTGCCAGATGTGGCTCTTTGTTTTTCATGGAACTGTGCTAGCATTTATAGACTTAACATTGTACATCAACCTAGTAATTGATGATGAAGGCTGACCCGCAAATGATCTTTACAGGAAGTCGTTGGATTTGTCATCTAAGGTACCTTCTTTTTTCTCTTCAAGCTATATATCAGGATCCAGGTGCTCTTTTTTTATAAAAATGTTGTAGCAACTAACAGTACAAGAACTGCTAATAGTAGGCTAAATTGGGAAACCTGGAATTCTCACAGATTTAACTGTGAACCCTTTTTTCGACCTATTTTGCTATTATGCTCATGACATTTGGATGGGCCTTGTTGTAACATTTGCTTCCAATTATCTCAGGCACCAGAACTGCATTTGGAGATTCATAGGCAAATGGCATCTCAAGCTTCACAAGCAGCATCCTCGACCTCAAATGCAAGGGTATTCTGTTTACCATTACAGAACTACTTTCTTGCTTGTCAGAATTACATGAGCACTGTTCTGCTTCCTTTCCTATACATTACTTTAGATTTCACATTTTTTACTGCCTGTTACAGAATATACATTACTATATATTGGCTTTGCCCTTATTTCTCAAATAACTGAGGTTCTTGTTGATGTCTACAAACTTCCATTATTTAAGTACGTTAAATGGTTCTCTACAAACTTTCTGTACGTTAAATGGTTCTTTGTGAGTGTGAATGGCCAACTGTATGTGCAATTGTGAACAGTGGCCGTATGTATGAGTGTGAATGTGAATAGTCTTGACAAACTACATATCTCCCGTGTACATGACTCTTGATATTTGAGACTGCATGTATTCCATGACTCTTGATATTTGAGACTGCATGTCTCCCTTCGGAATATCTCCCCATGTCTGTAATATAAAATGGTAGTCCGGCTGCAGTACACTGCACCTCCTGAGCCAAGCAACAGAACATCTCACCCCTTGCGCATTACACTTCACCTCACCCCTTCCTATGGAGCCGCATGATGATCAGGAGGACCCAAAGGAAGAGCTGCATGATCAAGAAGAAGCCGAAGATTTTGATCCTACAGAGGTGTTCACCGTGGAAGATTTTCTAGCGGAAGATGAAATACTAGATGAATTTATTAGCAAGGTTGGAGAGGAATTGATGGAAGAAATCGGTGGAGAATCATCAACTGTACCTCGCCGCCGCCGACAGAGTGGACCAAGGAGGTACATACCAAGAAATCGAGAAGCAGGTCATGATGATCTTGTCGCTAATTACTTTTCCGAAAATCCTATCTATACCGATGAGATGTTTCGTAGGAGATTTAGGATGAATAAGCCGTTGTTCCTACGCATCGTGCATACTCTTAGGGATTGGTCTCCTTATTTTACCCAAAGAGTCGATGCAACAGGTAGAAGTGGGCTTTCATCCCTTCAAAAGTGTACCGCGGCCATCAGGATGCTAGCTTACGGCTCCTCGGCTGATCAACTTGATGAGGTATTGAAGATAGCCGCAAGCACTTGTTTGGAGATTTTGGGGAAATTTGCGGAAGGAGTTATTGAATGTTTTGGCGAAGAGTATCTACGCCCACCAAGAAGCGAAGAAATGGAAAAAATCTTACAAGAAAATGAGGATCGTGGTTTTCCGGGAATGTTGGGAAGCATCGATTGTATGCATTGGGCATGGAAGAATTGCCCAAAAGGTTGGGCAGGCATGTTCACACGTGGTGACAAAGGCGTTCCTACTATGATCCTCGAAGCAGTGGCATCTCGTGATCTCCGTATATGGCACACTTTCTTTGGTACTGCCGGGTCTCAGAACGACATTAACGTGCTAAGCAAATCACCACTGTTCATTCAAGCGATAAAAGGTGAAGCTCCTACAGTTCAATATAATGTTAATGGAACACAATATGATATGGGCTACTATCTTGCCGATAGAATATATCCAGAATGGGCAGTGTTTGTGAAGACAGTAACGGCCCCTCAGTCGGCTGAAGACAAATTATTTGCATTGATGCAAGAAGGGGCGAGGAAAGATGTCGAGTGCGCATTCGGCGTATTGCAGTCACGCTTTGATATTGTTCGTCGACCTGCAAAGTTATGGAAGCAGGGGGACGTTATCAACATAATGCAAGCTTGTGTAATCCTTCACAATATGATAGTGGAAGATGAGAAGGAATTGGTTAGAGTTTCCTTGGATTTGAATGAGAATCCAAGTGCAACGATAGTGCTCCCGCCTGAAGTGCGTACAAGTGACAACCCAAATCCATGCTTCGCAGAGGTTCTTCGGAGAAATTCTGCAATCAAAGCTCGGCCAACGCATAGGCAGCTCAAGAAGGATCTAGTCGAGCACATATGGCAGCGCTATGGAAACAAAGAAACTTAGATAAAAAAAATGTTGCAATTATATATAATATATGATTCCTAGTGATGGTTTTTAAAAGAAATATTGTAATCATGATCATCTTATTTATGCTTGATCCGTTTTGTATCAAATAGCAACGCAATGGTGTACAAAAATGTATTCATGATTGATCTTGGCTACATTTAACGCATTAAACAGCTTGCAGACACTGAAACAGACAGTCCATTGTACGATCTGTCTTTTTAGCCATCTGTATGGCAGATTCGAGGCTTTTGAAGACGACCCCCTGTCTCTGGGTTGTACATGCCCTAACAGCGGTCACTATTCAATAGTCACGGGAGAAAACCCAAATAATTGCGACGAAGCAATCACGACGAGCAAAAAATAGATTTGATGACGCTGACTGTAAATTGAAATACGATCTTAAAAGAGTATAAAGAATTATCGCTCTTTCACAAGTTTTTAGAAACTTTTTGAATTTTGGATTCTTACCCTATGTGAGAATCTAGAGCTAAGAAATAACGTGGCCTCTAATCCTCTCGTGCACCTCTATTTTCGATAAGTTGGGTTCTGGCTTCTTTCCTTGCCTTTTGGTTTGGTTCTTTATGGTCTCCCCACGAGTTTATATAGTCCCCTTAGTCCTCTAAAGAGAAGTAGGAATCTTACTCGAAAGAGAAGAGACTTGCTCGAAAGAGAAGTAGAAATCCTAATCCTGTTAGTATATATTTAGAAATTCACATAGCACACTCTTCAAGCCTTAAAGAAATAGGATATCAGTCACCCTAACTCAACAATCTCAACCTTAACTCTTATCCGTTGAAGTCACCGTACTTCTCCAAGAATTTGCTTCAAATAAACTCGGTCTTCATTTTGTTTTTTTTCCTTTTTTTGTTCTTTCTCCTACCTCTGGGAGTACCTCTATCATAGGGGCTCATGCATATCACTGCAATATGCATGTCGGTGTCCATCTAGGCCACCCGGAACCTCCACTTGAGAGCTCTTTCATTGTGTAGTTTGGTTAACCACATCACCTGTTCCTAGAGCCCTCAATGCCATAGGTTTGTACTGCCTTTGACTCTACCTACTCGTCTGTACTACGTAGTTGGTCCCACAACATCTTCCTTCTTCCAACAACTCACTCCTTCATCTCTATGACTGTTAGAGTTTGCAACCGTCTTTGCAGTTTCACACATAACTGTAAATGAGATATGAGAACCTACCGCTGATGGATTGTACTGACAGCCTTCCGCTCCATCAATTAACCTCTGCTGGACAAGGACAACCTTCACCACGTATCGCAACACGCTGAAATTTTATCTACTATCAATTTTCTCTACTTGATTACATTGTGGACATTGATCGCGATTTTATTACACCTGACGCTTTGTCTACTTTCTCACAAATCTAATTAATCGAGCCTTGGCTCTAATACTACTTGTTTATACTTTGATACCCCTCATGCGTAGTAGCTCATGGATCGGATGAGAGTTGCGAGATACGTCACGAGCGTGCATGATACAAAGAGCAAAGTAGATAAAATCTCATATAGAGAACCGAAAAAACAATGGTGAGTGCTAGCATTGTTATAGATGGACGCTCTCCTCTCACTGCACGAGTCTCTGACAAATAAAACGTACTGTTCAGAAACGCTCTCCTCTCGCGGCCCTTCCCCACTCTTAAGAATGCCAATTTGTTTAAAATGGTTTGTACTGCAGAATTTAAAATTCCAGTTCCATTGGATAGGTCTTGAATTTATATAAATTTAGAAATTTGTTTCATCAAATTGGACTTAAGGTGAATAAGTTATGCCTATTTAAAGCTCTAGGTTTGAATTAATGCCCAAAAATTAAAAAGGGAAAGAGAAATCTCTCACTCACAGGTGAGCCGCACAAAATTCTAATTTTTTTTCTATTTTCTTTTTTAGGAATTGTTACAGTGACTGACAAGTGAGGCTGGTCGTTGTGTGAACAGTAGACATGGACCCACATGTTTGTGGCACACTATTTAAACCGGTTGTAAAAGGTTTTCAATACAGGGACCCACATGTCATTGATTAACATGGATTAAACAAATGGCCCCGCATGTCAGTGGATGCTTAGTGCTTAAACAACATCATTAACGTTAATTAACTACCTGTTTAAACCTAATTATGGGTGAATAGTGCTTTTCCTCTTCTGCCGGTGAGGGAGGAGCTCACCGTCAGTGAAAGGAGCGGTGGTTGGGCTTGATCATCCTCAAAATGGATTGCACATGCTTGCACGCACCCTTGGGCGGAGTCCCATCGGCCAATTTGGCCGAGGCGATGGCCAGCGACGAGCCCAGGCGGCAGCGAAACAGGGAGGTCGGCGATATGGTGCTACGAGCTAAAAGAGATCAATTCGTCGAACCAGTAGCTTCTAGGGGGTGACAGTATGCTACCTTGGGTCTTGGTCAGGCTCGAAGATGATTAGCGTGGGCTGTCGACGGGAACCGATGGTGAATGTGGAAGGAGCATGATGCCATTGTTGTATGGGCGACAGGAGCTTTGGCCAAGGGTGAGGATGGGGTGAAGGTGCTCCTGCGGTGCTTCAGCCGAGATGAATTGACTGAAGATGGCCTCAGTCGGCCGCTTCCCGATTGGCCGGAACGGGAGAAGACGAGGTCGTCGACAAAGGGAGAGGCAAGAGAGGTCAATTCCTCATGCTAGAAGGGAGAGGCGGAAGAGGTGAAGGCAATGGGAGCATGCTCACTGCTTCATAGGGGCTGACAGAAGCTAGCGACATGGGGGGTAGGGTACGGGGGTATGGTGGCCATGGTTCAGCATGGCCACAAGGCGGGGCATGGTAGCCGCAGCTCGGCATAGTGGCACGGAATGACAACGAGGACCAGGGAGCGGCATGACCCGCAATTACAGTGCCAGGGCAAGCACGTGCGGCGATGTGCGTCGTAGCACAGCGGAGTAGGGCGCACATGTGGCGAGAGGACAGGGGGAGGCTAAGGGGGAATGAAGGGAGGACGACACGCTGGAGTTAATACGGGGGTGCGACGTGGGCAGCATTGGAGGAGCATCGGAGCAAGCGTGGGCGTTGCACGGCCTAGGGAGGGGCGATGCGGCCGTAGCACAGCATGGAGTGGCACTCGGGCGTGCGGCAGGGGCGGAAAGGAGAGGGGAAGACCAGGGGTGGAGCAGTATAGCCATGCGGGAGCTTCAGCTAGGGGCTAAGTGCACATGAGGACTTCGACACTGAAGGGGAGTAGCAATCGAAGTGGGTGAGGGCACGGTAGCCGGGCTACGGCAACGCTTGGCGCGGGAGCTCCAGGGCGAGGTAAGGCGCATTAATCCAGGGGCGCGCTCGCTGGCACAGGGGCGATGCGCGTTGGGCGCTCCCAGCCACGACCAGGCTAGCTTTTGGGCCGAGTGGGCTGGGAAAAGGGGCCATGGCCCAATAGGGCTAGGCCCATTTTATTTTTAGTTAAGTTTTTTACATTTCTAAGCATTTTAATATTCTAATTTTTAATTAATATTCAATTTTCTATTGAATTTGGTTCTGCTAATTGGTTTATAGTTCAAGTCTCACTTTGATTTGCCTAGATATCGATTTATGGTTTTTAGATGGAAAGAATTTTCCTAATGCTTTATGGCCTTTAGGTCGAACCTTTGCTTTCTTCCTATTTGACATTATTTTTTGCCGCACTCTCTATTCTTTTGAGATTTTCCTCACTTAAAATTTCTGACTTCGCTTTACTCTAATTCCATGTTTTTACTTTAAGATTTTGAGCTCACGATTTATTGTTATTATAATTGTTATCATTATTATTGTTGTCGTCATTTTTAACTGGCGTTATCCAGTAGTGCTTTTAATGTAGGTTCTCCTGCCCTAATTATTGGATCATCTTTTTATATTCATACTATAATTTAAATTAAATTCTTATTGTTTGCACATTTTATTCGAGGTTTTACTTTTAGGGATTTTTATTTGTTGGGAACCTCAACAAAAACCCGAGAATATCCTAATTTTTTGGATGTTGGAATTCTACCCCCCCCTTAAAAAGAATCTCGACCCTAAGATTTAGCGTAATATGAAAACAGGTAGGGGTATTCTATCCTCAATCGGTTTTTGTGCTCCCAGGTGGCTTCTTTCTGGGTATGATTATTCCAATGTACTCTGCATAGGTGAATTGCTTGATTCCTTGTCTTCTTTTCTGCGACATCGAAGATCTTGATGGGATGCTCCTGGCAGGTCAAGTCACTCTCGAGCTTGATTGTCTCCAATGAAGTTTGGTCTTCTGGCACTCGAATGCACTTCTTGAGTTGGGATACGTGGAAGACAGATTGTGTACGTTGGCTAGACTTGTAGGCAACTCTAGTTGGTAGGCTACTTCTCCTTTCTTGGCCACGATTGGGGATGGCCTAACATATCGTGGGGCGAGTTTGCTTTTGACCTTAAACTTTCTAAGTCCTCGCAAGGGTGACACCTTCAAGTAAACAAAATCTCCAATTTCAAAACTTAATTGATGAGGACATCTCTATTACACATTCATCGTCCACTCCAAGTGTGCATGGCAAAGCTATTGATAAGGCTCCGAAAGATCCTATGACAAGAGCAAGAGCTAAGCTACTTCAACAATAGGTGCTTTTGTTTCTAAGAGAAATATGTTACGTTAGATGAGAATGGCATACTACCTAATACAAATAGGTTGTGTATTCTCATATTTGAAGCAACAGATGATCAAGTGGAGAAGGACCAACCGGCCACGAGTCATGAGAAGGAGAGTCCATGCGGGCAAGGAGCTATGATATATGCGTCCAGGAAATTCTCAACCAAGTAGCCATCAAATCAATGGAAGGTCAGGTGATCATAATCTCATGGTGTGCACAAGATGTGGCCTGCGTGCCCAAAGGTTGACCGAATCCATATCAATCTCGGTCTTGTAATAAGATAGGGGCTTAGCATGAAAATACAGGAAACAGACTTGCTAAATTTTAGGAATTGGATTAGGAAACCTGAAACAAATGAGAGATTGCTTCAGCTAAGGCTTTCCTTTCATGAGTTCGGGGAAGCACTATAAAACTCCCTTGTATCCCCTTTGTTTGAGACAGACCACGTTTGAGAAAAATAAATTTACTAAAGTTTGTTCGAGTTTAGCATTACTGCCGAAATTCCATAGAGAATTAGGAGTGTTCTCTTCAATCAAGATCGTTCAGCCTTTCCGCTGGGAATTGGGTGCACGATAGATCTTCGCTTGGTGGTCGGCGAAATCAACACGAATGTGTTTTGGCGGATTAAAGAGTGTCCGTCCCTTGCACTAGCATTGGAGGATCATTACGATTCAAAAAGACTCTCGTTAGTATCCATCATACGTCGAGAAGATTAGGTGACCCCCATATCATCTTAGTATCAGAGTATGGTTTACTTGGTAGGATCTTATCCCTTTAAATTTTAGTTTATTACTTGCTGTCCTAATTTCAGTTTATTACTTGCCATCTTGTAGTCCATAAACCGAAAACACAAAAAAATCCAAACCCTAGTTTCGCATCTATTATTTTCGTGAGTTCTATTATGTCTTGATCCATTAGAAATTTTGTTTACGTGCTGATCTTAGTGTCCTTTGTGTAGCTTAATCTTTGCATATTAATTCCTTGAAAGTCCGCTAGTTGATCCTTCAATTAGCATAAAAAAGTAGATTCAATTTACTTTTCGAATTCGTGTTCTTGCTTCAATATTGGGGTTTCTTCTTCTTGTTTGATTCGGTTGCAAGGAAAGAATCCTAGTCGGACACGTTCGGACCATCCAAAGGTTTGCACGTCTGTTGAGAGCTTCACTTAAATCCTTTGATACTTGAGACTAGTCCTTGATAATTGCATTTAGGGCTGCTCTTAAATTATTTATTTTGACTGAATATCATCATTTGATAGTGCATCACCCATGGCCGAAAAAAAGAGGAGGCCGAACTTGGGTGAGTGCTTTACACCGTATATCCAGTTGGAGTATGTAATTTTTTTAGAGTGATTATGTGCCCTTATTTCCATGTTATTGCAATTGGCTAGCGTCTCTCCTAGTACTTGATGCAGACGAGCTATTTGTTCCCGATTGTTTGTATTTAGCTCATTCATTTGTTGCATTGAGTCACATTGATCATTGCGTGTGCGTTCATACACTTCACGTATATCTATTGGATCAGCACATAGGTAATATTTTCTGGCTTGGATTATTACTTAATTTTATAACATCGTGAAATTAAGATTGTGTAGGATAAATACTTCCTAACCAAACTCTACAAAATATCCTTTATCGTGCAATTGTGAGTCACTTTTAAATCCGCTTGATCATCACTTGTTATTGTAACCACCACCAAGTGTAAGTTTCTTTTGGCCTCAATTCACTTCGAAAAGGTAAGAACTTTACTTAGGAGAGGAAAAGTGAGATTGAGTGAACTCCACCTATCACTCATATATTTGCGGTTTTTGTGTTTTCTTTGTGCTACTAACCATGTCAAGTGGAGACAACAATATGGGAGAGGAGCATGATCTGAATTCCCGGGTGACTCGTTTTCAATTCCAAGCTTTGAAGGGAACTTTGCGCAATGAGTTCGCCGTCACTACTTCTACCTTGGAGGAGTAACTCAAGGCAGAGATCAACAACTCCACACAAGATATGCGCATTGAGATGAACCAACAAATGAGTGTGCTACGTACCAACACTGTGAACAATGTGGTGCGCGCACTTCGACCACAACAAGAGGAATGCAGTGTTCATTGTGGGGGTGGCATCCCTCCGCGAGATGAGGGAGCGGGCGTTGCTTGAGGTGACCAAGAAGCGCAACACAGACGAGACCGTGTGGTGGCGAACACCATTCGTCCACCCCTACCAGGGAGAGGTGAAGGGGGTGGCTTCCATGGTCTGGGGAGGGGCCATGGACATGGAGGCTATGGTGGAAGAGCACCTCGTTTTGACGACGATGACGGCCACCACCGCCGTAACCATCACGGCGATGAATGCCCCAGTGAGGACAAGTTTGGTAAGCTTAAATATACCATGTTAACATTTCCATGTACACATGACCCAGAGGATTACCTTACTTGGGAGCTCAAGGTGGACAAAGTGTTCCGCTTGCACAATTATTCAGAGGAGAAGAAAATTCACATGGTGGGACTTGAATTCACTGATTATGCACTCATATGGTGGGAATAAGTTAAAAATCAAAGGAGAGAGTATGACGAGCTCCCATCACTACATGGGAAGAGATGAAGTACTATATGAGAGCATGGTTTGTTCCCAAATATTACAAGCGTGATTTGTTTGACAAATTGCATCAAATGAAGCAAGGAACCCTCACGGTGGAGGAGTACTATAAAGAGACGGAGATGGCGATGATTCGAGCTAATGTATATGAGCAAGAAGAGCAAACAATGGCGCGATTCCTTGCTGGTTTACAGCCTCCCATCAAGTGCATCACTGAATTTCAACTTTATAACAACATGGTGGATTTAGTACATCAAGCAACCAGGACTGAAAGACAAGTACAACAAGACATTAGGGTAGCAAGAACTTCATCCTACATGCCCCGAGCAGCACCTACAGGAGGTAAAACCACATCTCATTTCAATTCGTTTAAAACTAATCCATCTAGTGAAAGTTTTACTCCTAATGCACGTGCTGCCCCGAGCGCCAAGAATGCCGCTCCTTCCTTTCCAATGAGAGGACCAGCCCCCTCTTTAGCATCTTCTGTTGGTTCTACGGCCAAGAGTAGCTCCATTCAATACTTCAAGTGTCTTGGTCACAGACATATGCAAAAGGATTGTCCAAATAGCAAGGTAATGTTGATAAATGAGAATGGAGAATATGATTCTGCTAGTGATGAAGATAGAGAGCACCTTGCTGATTTCAAGGTTCATGAGGATGGCCATGAGGGATAAAGAGAAGAAGAAACACATAGGGATGGTTATTGTGACCCCGAGTCTAGTCCTATCCTTGTCTGCACTCCTTCGGTATTGAGCATTCATGCAAATCCCAACCATGAATAGCGTTGCAATCTTTTACAAACAAGAGCTCAGGTGAGTAAAGATGGTAAGTGTTGCAAAGTTATTATTGATGGAGGTAGTTGTCATAACCTAACTAGCAAAGAATTTTGCACTAAACTTGGATTGAAATACAAGAAACACCCACATCTATATCAAATTCAGTGGTTGAATAATGATGGTTCTATGAATGTTGGGTACACTATTGATGTTAGCTTTTAGATTGGTTCTTATCATGATACTATAGAATGTGATGTTGTGTCCATGGAAGTATGTCGTTTGTTATT
Organism: Dendrocalamus latiflorus; assembly: GCA_017311315.1. Taxonomy (NCBI): domain Eukaryota; kingdom Viridiplantae; phylum Streptophyta; class Magnoliopsida; order Poales; family Poaceae; genus Dendrocalamus; species Dendrocalamus latiflorus. The sequence continues at coordinate 24,467,178 of CM029615.1, forward strand.
AGGTAGAATATGGCAATATGATCGTCCTGTGATTCACGATGGAAGAACTAATTAATACAAGTTCATGTGAAATAATAAATAAATATTGCTACGACCATTAACTCCTTCTCAAATTATACATGATAACATGTAAAAGATTGAGGTGAAAGTGGAAAGTGAGAAAGGGAATGAGCAAAAGAGTGTAAATCCACAAAAGGTGAGAGAGAGCTGCAGGCTAAAATTGAGTGGGAAAAGAAAAGAGGAGGGAGAGAAAAAGTTAGTCACGATAGCCACTAAATCAAATTTGAGAGAGATGAGAGATGGTTCCACTTGGAGCATGTGGTACTACTGTATAAAGATGTTTTGCTTTTTACTAATGACTTAACATTTCTTCCTAGCGTGGTTTCTCAAGTGTTACAGGCTTATGAAGATGTCTTTCTGAAGGAGGTACCCGCTGGCCTACCACCCGTTCGAGGCATCGAACATCAAATTGACTTGATACCGGGAGCTCCACTTCCCAACCGTCCGCCGTACGGCACAAACCCCGGAGAGACAAAGGAAATTGAGCGACAAGTACAAGCACCATGGAAAAAGGGTACGTACGCGAAAGTCTTAGTCCTTGTGCCGTTTCTGTCATTCTTATTCCTAATAAAGATGGTACATGGAGAATGTGTGTAGACTGTAGAGCTATCAACAATATCACCATTTGTTATCGTCATTCTATCACTAGGTTAGATGATATGCTTGATGAATTGAGTGGCTCCACTATCTTTTCTAAGATTGATTTGTGCAGCGGCTATCATCAAATTAGAATGAAACATAGTGATGAGCGAGAGGAAAGGGGATGAATAGGGGAGATGGGTCAACGTGTGGACGTGGTGCATCGGTCTAGAGAGAGGGTGGGAGATTTAAAATTTTAATTTTCATTTATGATTTTTTGAAATCCTAAGAAAATAAATAAAGGCTTAGAAAAATATCAAATAAATTCAACAATTCTGAAAAATTCAACGATATTCCTGGAATCATTTTGGACTTAGGAAAAATATTTACAACTTAATTTAGTCTTTAATTTTTATACTAAAAATACATTTTAGTTTTAAGATTAAATTTTAAATTCTAGAAAAACATAGAAAATTCAAATAAAAGCCAAAAAAGTCCAAATAATTAATTTGAATTAGATTTTTTATAAAAATTTAAATTAACCTTTATTTACTAACCTTTTTTATTTTTTAATTAAATTACTTTTCAAATCAAGTCTTTTAAAAGCAGAAAATTGGCGAGAATCAAATTTGAAATTCTAGCAACCAAAACAAACATTTTTATTTTAAATCAATTAATTTAATTTTAATTTTTTATACTTAAAATTTTAAAATAAACAGCTGGGTTGTTACACAGGGACATTCTTCTCCTCGAGAAATCGCATCCTCACAGAAGAAGGCTCCTTAGGTGGTGAAGGTGGTGGATGTCAGAGGGGTGAAAATGGTGGGCGGAATGGTTGGAAACCATGGTGCTACAGTATCTCATCCCATGTATCCCATGGTGGGTGCGACGCGTGGAGGACGAATGCTGACGTGCGGGTCCTGGCGGTCAGTGGCTACAGGGGGAAGAGAGGAGAGAAGTTGGGTTTGGTGAAAGGTGCTATCGCGCAGAGAAGGTGGAAAGGGGAAGGCGGCTGAGGAGTTGGCTCATGGGCTTGAAGTGGGGCTAGAACTGGAATGGGCCAGGACGAGAAGGAAGGATTCGACCCACGAACAAAGTCTGATTTTGAATCTGTTTTCTAATTGTTTTATGTGCAGAAATTAAGTTCAAATTTTTAGAATTAGCAGCCCAACTCCAAATATTATGAAATTTTTTGAAGTGACAAGAAGGTGCGAGAACACTGGTGGTGATGGCTTCGGGCGGATGCCACGCTCGGCTTGATAGGTAGGCGAGGGTGGTGGATATTAGAGGGGTGAAAATGGTGAGTGGAATGGGTTGCATGTCTCCCATGGCGGGTATGGTGTGTGGAAGAATGCTGACACGCGGGGCCTAGCAGTTAACAGCCATGTGGGAGAGAGGATAGAAGGTGAGTTTGGTGAAAAACCCTTTCGCGTAGAGAAGGCAAAAAGTGGTAGGTGGTTAAGGGGTTGGCACGCAGGCCTAGAGTGGGCTGGAATAGGAACGGGCCAGGCGAGAGGGAAGGATTTAGCCCATGGATAGGGTCTGATTTTGAAACTCTTTCTAATTGATTTAATTGCAGAAACTAAGTTTGAGTTTTTAGAATTATCAACCCAACTCTAAAAATTATGAAAATTTTTTAGAGACACTTTATAATATTTATAACACAAATAAATTATTTCCAAGATCTGGAAAAGTTTTAATTAATTTTAGAAATTCCTTTTTAGTTGCTGAAAATTAAGAAAACATTTTAAATAAGTGCTGGAAACTTTGAAAAGCCCAAAAAAATGCATAAATGATTATTTTAAAAATAATCATACTAGTTTTTGAGAATTTAGGATGTTACATGTGCTCTCTAGCCTTTATTTGAAGGAAGATGATGATTGAGGGGAACCTTATTTGTCAACCAATTGATGGCGACGTCACTATCTACAGTTACTTGTTTACAATGTTTTGGAGATGAGGCGTGTTATGTTCTTGGGATACATTTAGCATTCTGCTACCACGTATCCATCGCACCATCATTCCCTATCTTTTTGGTCTAAGAGAGATGGAGGGCACAGCAGACAGAATCTCCGCCGCCGTCCACACCCACCGGAGCTTAACTAGAGTGCGTCGAGGGAGACAAAGGGAATAGATCGTTACTGCATCCCTATCCCATGTGTTGTTTTTTCTGCTGATATAGTATTTTGTGAGAAGTATATGTTCTTTTTTTCACAGGATTTTTGTTCGATGAACCTGAAGAGAATCAAGAAGAACTCCATGTTACGCCTTCTTTTATGAAGAACAATAATTTCTTTAAATATTTGTCGAAGTCCTAAAATGGCTGCCATGTTTTTTTGTTTTTTTCTTAATCCTGCATGCAAGCCTATGACACGCTGAATCTTGGATAGACTAATCCAATTTGGAATCAAGATACAAATGTAACCAATGCAAACTCCTATGATGAGGTCCTCAGGAACTGCTATCAATGGCGAATTCAGCTGCTACTTCGGCAAATGATGAGTGATTTAATTCTCTTTTTTGTGTTCATGGTATAAAGAACTACAAAGTAAACCATGCAATCTTTACTAACACTCTGTTTGTATTGGTAGGTTCCTAGTATTCTTGCCTAGTGTAATCTGGGCAGCCACTCCCATTCCCAAAGGCCTAAATTTAATCCCTATGATTTTCAGGAACAGCTATGGAAAAAAAAATTACAGAGAATTTAAGTACCATAAGCATAAACAATCGTCAAGCATAATTTATCATTCCAGCAACTGTCCATCAATCAGTCGTGTGAAACAACCAGTGTTTTTTACGGCCCATGGTGATGTTTTGTAGCCCTTCTCACAACACAAAATGCATGTGTTTTGCTTCAACTCGAAGACAAAACTGGTAACAGGTTTCTGGTCCAAGTCCACTTCTTTTGGTCAGGACCAGTAATAACTTTGTACAGTCCAAGGGTGGGTTGCTGTGTTTTTGATCGAACGGATAGGTGTTTAGATCCTAGGCCTAAAAATTGGATGTTTTCTGGGATAAAAACATCCGGGTGATATATATACACACCCAAACAATAAAATCCCTCACAAAAGCAAGCCCAATGCCTCGTTACCCCACGCACACATTTGTATTTCAGCTATGGTTAATATTTTTTTATACATATGTTTAAAATTCTTTTGAGACCAATTTTTCGAGTAATTTTTTCGATCTCAGGATGGACCGATAAATCCGGTTACTGCCGGCCGGTAACCGAACCTAATGCTATTGCAGATAAATGAGAAAATTCCATTAACCCCTATATTTCACCGTTAATTAGTTTGGAAAAAGCGAAAAAAAATATGATTATTTCGTATTACAGGGGAGCTATTTGTGTAGCTCTGCCGTAAAATCACTAGCTAATTCCCTCTCTCCAAACTAAGCTGTAAAAGACGTTGAGAGAACGGTGTGCAGCGTGAGAGCACCCACCGCCCGGCCGACCTGCTCATCAGTGATTTGTAGATACTCCACCTCCTCCCTTGAAGCGATAAGCACCTCCGTCCTCCCCTTTACCGGCCGATAGAACGCCACCACGTCGGGGGAGAGCGCAAAGGACTCAGGCGCTGTCTTCTCCTCTACCAACGGCGGGTCTATTTCCCATGTCCCCCCCAGCACCGCAGACGTCATCCTCTCCAACATCTCCTGCCCCGGCCACGCCACCGGCACGACGCCTTCCTCCCCTGGCAGCGGCCAGAACAGCGCGCGGTACGAGCAGCCGTCGTACACGGACGGCGTACCCTCCTCCTCCGGCTGTCCGCAGGTGCAAGGAAGCTGGTCGTTGCCGGTGACGCGCTGCACAACGCAGAACGAGGGCGGCCGGATGTGCACCGTGAGCTCGTCACCAACGCAGTCAAACATGAAGACGTGGTCTTCAGGGATCGAGAAGAATCTCCATGGCTTGTGTGCTTTCGTCGCTTCGTCTTGTGGAGGTGGTGTTTCAGGCACTGGTGCAGCTTGCTCGCTTCTCTCTAGAGCTTCCAGATCCTGTCAAGTGATCCAAAGCGAAGCAAACGAGTTATATATATTATAGTTATAGGCATATTCCTCGTCAAATTAATTACTAGTACTCCTTGCTGTCATAAAATTTTAAAGGGGAAAATATAGTCCTATTGTTTTATATATAACACGTGTAATCAAACTTTAAAAATATAATTTAATCATGTATCAATTACATAAAAGTATTTAGACTTGTCACATTGTAATGATAATAGTATATTTATCATGAAAAATACTTCCACATCCTTATATTTTTCATAATGTTTACTGTTATACAAGTTAAGGTTGCCAACATCGGATCATGAAAGAAAGGAAAAAACGTAGAATATAATGTCCTACGTAATCACAAATAGTACTTTTTAAAAACCAGCCACAACTTGCAATGGTGAACATTCAACACGTAATTACTCCAATTATTGCTATTCATAGGTTGACTATACAACAATTAACACAGATTAGCTATATAATTCATATTTTTCGTGAACAATGTTATGCTTCAAATTATACTTTCAAAGCATTTACCTACAAAAATATCATGAAAATGAAAGATCATCTGCTGTTTATGAAAAGTAGTAATTATATACGAACGGTGAAACTTTGTGTTTGAAAGGATATACGCTAATTGAGTAATTTATCATCAGATTATCGATAGGTAGGTTTATCTGTAAATTGTGTGATCATGATCCTAATTGTAATGATTATAAGATCCTACCAAATTAAGATTCTTCCTAGGATGACGGATTGTCTATTCTTTAGAATTTAAGACTTGGATCTAGATTCTGCAACCTTGCTAAATATATATAACTCAAAACTATGTATACCATATCCATAACTAAAACATCTATTTGAAAGCAGAGGGAGTAGCATGCATACCATAATTTCGTCTCGCGGAGGCTGGACATCGTCTTTCATTGTGACAGTCAGTTCAGCTCTCTCTCTGCCGTCTGGGTTATTGACTTTGTAAGTCATCCAGTTAATGTTGTCTGGATTATTGGACAACATACTTACTAAGTTACTCATCATCTCGTCGTAGCGTTTTTCTTGGTTCTCTATATAAAAAAAATATAGCTAACTTGTCACATGTAATTTATCACAAATTTAAAATCCAGAAGATTTATTTTTTTCCAAAATAAAGTAGCTATAGAATTTCTAGGAGCATCATGCATGCAACTATACTAGCATAATACTCCATCCGTTTCTCTATGTTTGTCCACAACCCTCCATACGGACAGACCAACCAAATAGTAAATCTAAAAAATAGTTAACGAAAAATGATCATGCATATCTCTATTAAATGTCATAATACAGCCAACTAATATCTTCCAAAGCATTTAAGTACAAGTAGTAAGTGAAAAAATTGCAATAGCTACATTCTAGATTCCCTCAGTAGACAAATATATTGAAACAAATACTTCCGAGACCATAGACAAATATCACGAAATAGAGGGATTATGTAATATAGAAATAAGTGTAACAATATTATTTTAGCGGTATATTCGATATGGGATACGAACCACCCGGAGTACCAAACACACTTCCTATGTCATATGTTATACTCCCTCCATAGAAAAATATAAGGTTCGGTCTGACTGGGTACGCTCTAATTGAGCTTAGACCGTTAATTTTTTTACAATATTTTGTTCATAGCTATATAATCATAATCATAAAAAATTTAAATACGAATCTAACGGTATCACTTTTGTGTGATACACACACACATACATACATACATACATACATACATACATACATACATACATACATACATATATCACCTAAACAAACTTGAAATAATATCTTTTACTCTCAGGTGTAATTAGTCCCACTTCTGATATACTACATAAACAAACTTAAAATACTCTTTTATCACTTTAAGTATACTCGTGTACTAATTATAAGATAATTCAATGTGAACTACACGAAAAATTACAAAGGAGTCCATAGTTTTTAGTGAATTTTGTAAATACCTTCATATACACACATAAAAAGGAGTATGTCTAAAAATATATACATACCACCTAGATAATCTTGAATACTCATATGCTACACGTACATACCTCCATTACACGAGATGCTCCCTACATGTGAGATACGACATAGAGAGTAATTGCACCAGAGAGTAAAAAAGAGGCTATATATATATATGTGAGTATATCTAGTGTTAATGGTCATTTCAGTGCTAAGGTGCTAATGGCGATGTGAACCGTCCGATCTAAATTGTGTGGTTTGGATGAAGGTGGGTGGAAACCCCATCCCACTTAAACGCTTTTACAGAAAACCCCTAGCGCTTTTAACAAAAACCCATCAAGTCCACCATATGTTGTTGTATATTGTAGCGTTTCCACTTAAGTGCAAAGTGCACGGGGTTTTCTGCAAAAGTGTTTAAGTGGGATGGAGTTCCCACCCACCTTCATCTGAGCCACGTAATCTAGATCGGACGGTCATCTCTATTAGCACCTTAGCACTAGATATATATATATATATATATATATATATATATATATATATATATATATATATATATATATACCTTATAATTTTATATGGAGGGAGTATATTGCAAATACCGCTGATACACGAATTACACTAATTATATAACTTGGGACTTGCGTAAATATCTAGTGTGGTAAATGCTAATCAAGATCGGTACGGTAATTTAGATCGATCAGAAAAAGGATTTCTGGTACATGTAATACTTACGGATGATTTGCTCCATCTGCGTTAGCTTGGCCTCGGTCTTCTCGAGGTAGAAGGCGAGGTCTTTGCTGGTGGTGACGGACGAGTAGATGGCCGACAGGAGCACCGCAGCGTGGACGGCGAGAGCGACGGCGAGCGCCACGCGCTTGGCTTTCATGCCGCTCGGCACGGCCAGCAGGCGTCGCCAGCCGTCGCCCACCAACCAATGCCCGGCAAAGGGGAAGACCACGACGGCGGCGATGGCGGCGGCGGCGACGCAGGCGTCCATCAGCCCGGCGTTTTCCACGAGCTAGCTAGTAGGCGATGCGAACAAGCGACTAACACTACTACAGAAATCGACATTACAGACGGTTCAGAAACGTCATCACAGACGGTTTTCTGAACCGTCTGAATTTATGGGTCAGTTATGATCGAAGGTTATCACAGACGGTTTTCGAACCGTCTGTGATTATTAGATATCACAGACGGTTTTTAATTAAAAACCGTCTGTGATTATCAGATATCACAGACGGTTTTTAATTAAAAACCGTCTGTGATATCTAATAATCACAGACCGTTTTTAATGAAAAACCGTCTGTGATACATATCACAGACGGTTTTTACTTAAAAACCGTCTGTGATATTCCTTCCTCCTAAACCAAAATCTATTTTTGTTTATTGGCTAGCCTCAGGAAATGCTAGCCATGCCCTCTGAAACAAGCAGATAATCACAGACAAAAAACATACAATTCACACATCTCATTTGCTTTCAGGTACATTTCGCAGACATAAAACATCCAATTGACATCGCACTTCATCTCACAGACATAAAGCATGCATCCATTTCGCAAATCAATTAATTGAATTGAACTGAAATATCCATTAACAAATGCACAGTTACAAAAGATCTACACTGCATTTACACTTAGTGATAAGACCAATAGGAAATCAGTGTGCGCAGTGGAACCGTCCTTCTGGCTGTATGACTTGAGTCAGCAAAAAGAACGCTAACTCTGATTGAACCTCTCGAAGCTCAGACTGTTTCAATGCAGTTGACGGGATTGATACAGCCTGTCGATAGCAATATCAATGTACATATATATGTAACGTGATAAGTATGAAGTAATTATGGGAAGAGTGACAAACCTTGCGATTGGTGACCCTCGAGGAATCGAGGAGTAGTTTCATATGTTGGCAAACGTAGTATCCACATGTGTTGCCCGGCTGCTGCTGGTGGCACTGCAAAAAATGGAATGTGTTAGTTCAAAAGGCATTAGTACCATCTGTTGCATAGGATTAATTAATGTGAAATAGCGAATACCTTAAAATCTCGAACATGTGTCAGCAGGCCGTTGGCCCCGCGCTTCGAGTCACCTCCCTTTTCAATGTACATCGCGAACGCCCTACGTAATTCGAAAAGGTTAACCTTAATCATTCGGAAGGAAAGAAAGAGTACAATGTAGATATGTATGGGGAATATGTGCTTACCTATCGATTACTTGGCCGACAATTGTGAAGTCCATTTTATTCTTACTTAGGGAATCAAGGTAATATACCTTGTTCCATTTTGGTACAATTACTATTAAAATTCAATGAAAGCTCTGATTGAAGGGCATAAGTACATAGTCCTTATTGCGACAACTCAGCAGGCCTGATGCAATGTACCTCTCGACGAGGGATGCCTCCACGTCGATGGTAGTCTTGGCGACCAATTGTGGGTCCAAGAAACCAGCTGATGAGTTCGATACTCTAGCTTTAATCAGCATGTGTCTATATATATACACACGAAAGCAAAAAATTAGATATGGCATTTATCGGTATGACATTAACGGAGACTGTGATTGTACACACTTACAGCGTCCAGCATCGAACGATTGAGACGTCAAGAGCGTTGAGCATGAACAGCTCGAATAAATCCTCAAAGGCGACCACGAATGTACACTCTTGAAGATTGTGGTGTAAATCTTCCTCGGAGAATTTGACAGTGATACTTGAAGTCCGTTCTCCCTCTGGCTTATTGGACTGCTGCATATACCACGTGTGCAATTGCATGCAACTATATGGTAGCTTTTGGAGGGCTTTTTGCTCGAGCAACGGCTCGCCAAGCACGAATTTGCGGGCCAAAGGGTGGTACGGAAGATCATCATTGGTCTTCTTTGCTTTGCCCTTGCTGGCCTTGCTGCCTCGGCTATGGGTCGACTTCACGGAAGTCGACTTTGAAGGTAGCAGCGGTGCAAGTTGCTCTGGCGAGAATAGGGCCCGTGGAGATAGCACCGTTGTAGTATCCGGTGGTGGAACCGACTGGTCTTGTACTGGAGATGGCACCAGTGCATGTTGCTCTGGTCCTGCCACCGGTGAAGAAGCCTCCAGGAAGATGTCGCTTTTGGGCCACTGGATGAATGTTCCAATGGCCTGTCCTAGAGTCACGATCTCGTCGTTGGGGGGCTTCGGTAGCGGGACCACCTCAAAATTGACATACACACCATCCACATTAACTTTTGCGAAGCCTGGCGCTAAAGCTTGGCCGTGCACCATGGCCCCGTTACCAGACGAATATGCCTGGCCCCAAGCAGCGTACAAGGGAATGGCGCCATATCTCACTTGGAGCTTGCAGTTCGTAGGCTCCTACATAACGATACAAAATTAGCTACTCGAATAGGCCTACCAATGGAGCAAGCATTCGAGAGGTAATAATTATTACCAGGATGTCGTCCACAGGAAATTTGGACTGGGTATGCGTCGGATTGGACGCGCAGCTACTCGGACGGTTGTGCGGGCTACCTAGCATAGCAGCGGCGGTGGCGGCCTGCTGACTTTCTGTCTGTTTCCGCACCTCTTCTCTGATTACTTCACCCATCTGAGCAAATAGCTCCTCTCGAAGAGATTCCTTGATCTCTTCTCGTAGCTGCTCCTCACGCTCGGCTTTGTTTCTCTTCCTACGCCGATACATTCCGGAGTCATCTTGGAAACCATGTTTCCAAGGAACGTAAAGCCCAAGGCCTCTCGTACGACCCGGGTGCTCCTTGTTTCCCAGGGCCACGGAGAGCATATCATTCTCCCTTGTTCCCTGGAATGATCCCAGGGTAGATTCAAAACTCAGCTCTTCCTGCAAGAGCACGACATGTCATTTCAATTCGTACGAAGTTGTGGAGTAATTACAAGCTACGTAGTTCGATCGATATCTTACCAGGCGCTGGGACACTTGCTGGTCTGCAGGGTTTCGAAAGGAGACGTCCCCCGATGTCGTTGTAGATGACCTTGCTCTAAGCCAATTTCGAGCGCGGTCATCCGGGATATTGGAAAACGGCGGGGCGATGTCCTCTGCAGCTGCCAGCTCATCCTCCAACCTCCACTGCGGGATTTTACCCGCATACCCAGCTGTGCCAAGTCTGTGGGGGTGCGTGTTTTTTGCCTGGAGGGCCTTGTGCGCCACACTTGTACTTTTGAATTCTTCGGTCGTTTTCATCGCCTTGAACTCTTCCCATTGTGATTCCAGGAATGGGTATTTAGTAAAAGGCGTTTCGTCCGTCTCCACGTATTTCCTGACAAGCGTGCTCTTGAAGTTCTTCCATGCTTTGCACGCCGCTTGGTAGGTTTGTCGTTCCACAGCATGTAAGTGTTCTTCTGGGAACTCGAACGATGCCAAGATTTCGGTCCACAGGTCACGTTTCCGAGTGTCAGGCACGTTCTTCCACGAATTGTATGTGATCTCAATTCGTTGTCGTGCAACTATTCCGACCATGGTTCGGAATGCGTTTACCGCTTGCTTAGGAAGGATAGGGACCCCAGCTGCGTTTACCGCTGTGATGGTCTGTCGGCTCTGAGGCTTCTTTGATAGCCCTCTTCCTTGGCGTCTTGATGTTGGAGCGGACGCCTCCGGCGATGATGATGAAGAATGCGCGGGTGACATGTTGCTCATTTTGTGGGTCTATTAAGATAAGATGAGAATGTTCAAAGTGAGGAAGCACGAAAAGTCAAACATGATGCTCAATGTTCGGAAGAGAGGAGAGGAGTAGAGGGAAGGGGGAGAAGGGAGGGGGTGATGTGGACACAGAGAGGGGTTATGTGCCTATACTATATACTACATACTATATGTGTATATACATACATATACATATACATACCTACATATATACATATACATACCTACATATATACATATATAATGGTAGCAATATGAAGCAACAAGCAACAAGCATCAATAATAGAATCAATAACAGTCTCAACATGAATATGTGCTCTCAAATTGTAGGGTTGCACAAGATTAATCTTGGCCGTCCCGCTACTAAATCATATACTCTTCCTTGATTGGTTATGCCAAATAATGAATTCAGTATTTTGAGCTCTAGATACAAACTCTAAAATCTCAAGATCAAGATATATTTAGCATGCATATATTCAAACAACAGTATTCATACAGATCAAGACCACACAAGTTAACTTTGCCCAATAATTCAGTCTTTTAACTTGTCAAGATTAAATCCGAACAGATCAATTTAATAACATGCTATAACCTGAAAACTGCATGAACCGACAGCCATTAGAGCTCAAGCACTGAATGAACCAATCTCAGTATATGATTTTATCATCATCGAGCAACTGTAGTAAACAATTAATGTACCAAATAGCAAACTAATTAAGCTACTGCAGTAAACCCTAGTCCATCACAGAAAGTGCTCACAATGCAGTCGGTAATTGAGGGGAGGTGGCCGGCGAGGGGCTCGACGGAGGCGGCCGGCGAGGGGCTCGGGGAGGCGGTCGACGAGGGTTCGGGGAGGCGGAGGCGACGAGGGGGTCGACGGAGGCGGTCGACGAGGGGCTCGGGGAGGCCGAGGCGACGAGGGGCTCGACGAAGGCGGCCGGCGAGGGGCTCGGGGAGGCCGAGGCGACGAGGGGCTCGACGAAGGCGGCCGGCGAGGGGCTCGGGGAGGCGGTCGACGAGGGTTCGGGGAGGCGGAGGCGATAGTTCCGAGACCCTTCAGCCTCCCTTCATGACGAGATTGAGGGACACCTATCGGTTGAATCTGAGCCATATAATCGACACAAAACTCAATCACCTCTTCGCTTGCATAACCTTCGACGATGCTGCCCTCCGGCCGAGAACGATTCCGTACGTAGGACTTGAGAATTCCCATGAACCTCTCAAATGGGTACATGCTGCGTAGGAATACGGGCCCGCACATTTTTATCTCCCACACAACGTGAACAACGAGATGGACCATGATATCGAAAAACGAAGGAGGGAAATACATTTCAAGGTGACATAGAGTCATCACCACCTCGTCCTGCAGAGCATCTAGTCCTTCGGGATCGATGACCTTCTGAGCAATTGTGTTAAAGAAATAACATAGCCTCATGATTGTCTCTCGGACTTTGATCGGCAAAATATTTCTAATTGCAATAGGGAGCATCTGTGTCATCAGCACATGACAATCATGAGACTTCATGCCATTTAACTTCAAATCTTGCATCGAAACAAGTTTCTTCACGTTGCCGGAGTAACCAGACGGAACTTTCACACCATGCAAGCACTGGCACAGTTCTGTTTTCTCAGCCTTGGACAGAGTGTAACACGCAGGGGGAAGGTACGTTCGTCCATTATCAGTGCTTGTCGGTGCTAACTCAGGCCTGATGTCCATGTCAGCCAAGTCAAGCCGTGCGTTGACACCGTCCTTTGTTTTATCACGGATGTTCAGTAAGAGACCAATCAAGCTGTCGCACACATTCTTTTCTACGTGCATGACGTCGATGCAGTGCCGAACATCTAGGTACTCCCAATAAGGTAAGTCCCAAAATATTGATCTCTTCTTCCAGGTGTTCTTCTCATGAGCCCTCAATTTACGTCCCTTTCCGAGGACAACATCTAAATCCTTAACCATATCATAAACCTCGCGTCCCCTTAAATGCCTTGGAGCTGAACCATCTTCCTTCTCTCCGTCAAATTGTTTCTTCATCTTGCGGTATGGGTGAGCCCTCCGAAGGAACCGGCGGTGACGCATGTAGACGGTTTTGCGTGAGTGTCTCAGCCACACACTCTCGGTACCATCTAAACAGTGAGTACAAGCTTTGGCACCTTTTGTACTATGGCCCGATAGGTTACCAAGGGCAGGATAATCATTTATGGTGCAGAACAATAAGGAGCGCAGAGTGAAGTTCTCTCGTTTGTACGCATCCCATACCTGTACCCCTTCGTTCCACATTACTTTTAGATCTTCCACCAACGGTGCTAGGAACACATCGATATCATTCCCAGGTTGTTTTGGCCCTTGGATAAGTATCGACAGCAAAATATACTTTCGCTTCATACACAACCAAGGAGGAAGGTTATAGATGCAGAGAGTCACGGGCCATGTGCTATGTCGGCTGCTCATGCTACTGAAAGGATTCATTCCATCTGTACTCAGTCCAAACCTTATATTCCTTGGTTCTGCACCGAACTCTGCAAAACTCCTATCGATGTTTCTCCACTGCGCGGAATCAGCAAGGTGTCTTATCATTCCATCCTTCTTGCGCTCCTCCGAGTGCCAACGCAGCAGTTTTGCCTCCTTTGGATTTGCAAAAAACCTTTTCAAACGGGGAATTATAGGAAAATACCATGTCACCTTAGCAGGAGGTCCTTTCTTCGCCTCTGTTCCCTCGCCATCAACTGATTGATTGTTACGTTTGTATCGGGATGCGTTGCACACCGGACATACATGCATGTTTGCATACTCTTTACGGTAGAGGATACAATCGTTCGGGCATGCATGTATTCTTTCTACTTCCATTCCCAACGGACAAAGAACCTTCTTGGCTTTATACGTGGTTTTAGGCAACTCATTTCCATCCGGAAGCATGTCCGCTAAAAGACCTAGCAGCGCCGTGAAACTCTTGTCCGACCAACCGTTGCTTGCCTTCAATTTCAACAGTTCAAGCACGGCCAACAACCTCGTGTACTTGCATCCCGTGTACAAAGGTTTCTCTGAGTCCTCCATCAAGCCACGGAATTTAACATACTCTCTCTCATCATAGTTCTCTTCAACATCGCGAAGCATCTGATCCAGATTATCATCGTGCAACCTATCCGAATCCGACCCACAATCGACATCAGCCGGCGGCATGTCATTCAGTTCACAGGCGATGTCATCCGGGGGCATATCATTCACTTCACCGGCGATGTCATCCGGCGGCATATGATCATTCACTTCGCCATGACTGGTCCAACACGTATAATCCTTTTTGAAACCCCTCCGAATCAAGTGCGATTCAATTTGCCCTCGGTTCTTAAACATCTTCACATTCTCGCAGTCAGTGCATGGACAGCACATATATATCGCCCCCTTATTCAACATATCCTCCTCGGCAGCTCTTATAAAAGCAGAAACGCCATTAATGTACTCTTCACTCACACGGCTCGCGGCATACATCCAGCTTCGGTCCTACGTTACGTACATATATAACAACTTAGTATTAAAATCTAGATTAACTAATTATAACTACATATATACCGGCCACATTTATTATATTGAGACTTTATTTGCTAGATTCATATTACAAACACAACAGCTATTATATAACCAACAATTTTGCAAATTAACCATCTTCAATAACCACTCATGGATTACTTAGAACTAAATTGTAATGCAATTAAAGAAAAAAATAAATTGCATTACTATCCATATCTAGAACAACCAGCAAAGTATGAATCTTCAAAGCTCAATCTCTGCCTCTTCCCACCAAATTAACAAGGCCTGAAATCGCCTAGCTTCCTCCCGAGTGAAAAAGTGCGCAGCAGTGGCTAGATCTGGATCGAAATGAAGACAGATGCGGTCTGAGCAGCGCAATAAATGCCTACTGACATTATCACAGATGGTTTTTAATAAAAAACCGTCTGTGAATTATCACAGACGGTTTTTAATTATTAACCGTCTGTGATAACAAGGTTATCACAGACGGTTTTTATTTAAAAACCGTCTGTGATAATCTGGGATTATCACAGACGGTTTTTAATACAGACCGTCTGTGATACAAACGTATCACAGACGGTTCATAGTTAATAACCGTCTGTGATAATCCATTTTCCCGCCACAAATACCACAGACGTCCTCCAAATTACAACCGTCTGTAATAGTGCTCATTAGAGACGGTTTCACAAAACCGTCTGTGATGAGGCGTCTACTATTAGGCTTTCTGTAGTAGTGTAACCTGACGTTTCGAGACGACGTACGTACGTACGTGCCGCGCGATCGAACAAGTTGGCCGGTCTCCTCGGCCGCTTTTATTGGTTGGTTACCGGATGGGTTACGCACTTCATCACCATGTGCAATTACAATACTAACTCATGCGCCGACCGACTCAACGATGATCTGCCTCCACAGCTGAAGTAAAGCTGGAGTTAAATCGGGACGTGTTTCTCTAGCGAAATATAGGGATTTATATGTACATGTTCTGATTTCTCTCAGCATGCAGAATAATTCTGAAGTGTCGCAAAAAATCCGTTTGTTAGGATGGGTTTTTTTTTCTTCTTTTTGCGGTCGGGTGCTCTTATTTAACAAGTTTTTTTGTTTCAATTACACGGAAGACGCACACACATAAGTACACTTCCTTAGCCCTTAGAGCATCTCCAAGAGAGGCTCAATATTTTATCCTCTAAAATCTCATATTGGGAGTCTTCCTAAAAAAATTATCCTCTAAATCTTTCCCCTCCTTCAGCAGCTCCTCTAAACTTGGATCCCTAAAATTACTATCTAGGCACTGTATATTTGATGGTGATCCACCTCAATTTTAGAATACCAAAATTATTGGGTGTGTTTTAGAGTATCTGTTGGAGCTTGTTTTTAGCTTTCATACCCAATATTTTAAGATAGGGGGTGAGAAAGAGCATCTCTTGGAGATGCTCTTAGCACACGTTTGAAGGACAGAGTTTGAGGGTAAATCCGTAATCTTATAAAATTTCTACTAAAAATATACTCGTATATGTATAAAGGTGGGTATCAGTATTTAAACACTAATAGGTCATATCGTATACTCACAACTCTACCACTGACATGCGTCATATTTGCATATATTTACATGCCATTTTACCCCATTATTTTTCGCATTTTGGGACAATTTATCATCATTTACACGCTTTTATATATTTAATTGCTCGAAATGGACTATTTTACACCTTTTTGTGCTTTTCCACAGGCCGGCGCGATCTAGGCGCATAAACGACAAATCTGGACTGCTCCGTACAGTTGTACGCGTCGTCACGAACGCGTGGGATTTTTCCGCGTTGAAAACGGAGCTCCGGAAGGGCCAGAACAGAAGAAATCCAATGGGAAAAGGATCTAATTGTAAACCCTAGAAACTTGGAGGGCTAAAATGCAAAATTGCCAAATCCCCAATTCCTCAAAAGCCGCCGCCGCCTGTGGAGACAGGAGAGCCCGGTTTTCTTCCTCCCCTTGGCCTCCCTTTTGCTCCCCTCCCTTCTCCTCCAAGTCCGGCCGCCGGCGAGCGCCGGGCCGCAGCTCCACCGGCCGCCTCTTGCTTCTTCCCCCTTCCTCTCCTACCTCGGCGTCGCCACTTCTCAACCTCCGCGCCACCATCCTCACCGCACCCCTTCCCCTTTCTCTGCCTTGCCGCCGCCTCCCTGCTTCTCTTCCTCACCTTCTCCTCCCCGCTTCTTCACCGCATCGCTCCCCCTTCTCGGCGAGCTACCGCCGCCTTTCTCCTCCGATCCACCTCTCCTCCGCCACCTTCTCCACCTATCTCAGCCTCCACGCCACCACAGAGCGACGCCGCCTCCTCTATTCCGCCTGCTCGCGCCTCCCTCCTCCGGCGAGCGTCGTCCCTTCTCCGCCTTCTACTCCTTCTCCACCCGTGCGCCACTCGTCTCCCCCTTTCGGTGCGCCTCCGCATCCTCCCATCCCCATCGACATCAGCTCCTTCGCGCCTTCCTTCCCCTTTCACATCGGCCACCCGCACCACCATCTCGCCGGCAGCCACTTCTCCATCGGCGCCGCCTCACTTCTCCGCATCAGGCCGCCCCCTGTGCCCTTCCTCCACCGCCGCTCCTACCTACGAGCTGCCTCCACACCGACACCGATGGCCGCATCTGCTTCCTCTTCACCAACACCGGGTAGCGCCTACTTCTTCTCCGACCGCCACCACTACCTCTTCTCCGACGTGTGCTCCTCCGCCGGCTGCATCGTCCTCGACGCCGGCGACTTCTTCAACCTCTTCACCACGGCTGCCGACGACTCCTCCTGCCCCAACTTCACCTCGGCCATCACCTTCTTCTCTACGCCCTCTGCTACTTCTTCCTATTCGGTTTATCTCCAAATCCTCACTCTCTTTCCTTTATTTTCTTGTTTAGTCTTCTGGATTATTATTGCTACATGAACTGTGAATGTTGAATTGTTATTTGAGATGCATTGTTGAGCACTGTAATGGGTCTTAATTTTGCACTGTGATGAATCTGTTCAGTGGATATGTTCATGAGCCCTGTTAATCTTAGTTCTGTTATTGTGATATTTGTTCTGTTATTGTGACAACTGTTCAATTTTTGTTCTATTAGTAGTATGGTCAGTGTGTGTGCTTCATGTGTATCGATGTCCTGTTGTTAGCGTAGTATATGTGTATGCTTGAGAGTCTCATCGAATTAGCTAGCCGGCGACCGTTTTCCTCCTTGTGCTGTCTCAACCTTCCCTTTGCTGTCTCGACTCTCTCCTTTCTTCTCTCTGCGGTCTGTCGATAGTTAAGTCGTGCGCTCGTTGGTTGTAGTTTGTTGTGTTATCGTGTGCCGTCGTCGTCTAATTAGCCGTCGATCGTCTTCTCCCTCGTCCTCTCTCAACTCCCTCTTTGCTTCTAAACCCTCCCTCAGTGCTTCTCGACTACCTCTTCCTTTCTTGCGGTCGATAGCTATTTAGGTCGTCAGTCGGTAGATGTTTTGTTCGTTCGTTTGGTAGTCGTGTTCAGTCGTTGTGTCATTCGTGCGTCGTTCGTCTAGTCTTTCGTCGTTTTGTTCGTTCGATCGTACGACTTCCATTCGTACGGTCGTTCGTTTCGTCGTCGTTTGATAGATTGTTTGGTCGTTTTAGGTTTAGTTTTCTCCCCCGTTTCGATTGACCTAGCTTTAGCTGAGCATTAGTAGCCTCAGTCTAGTCCCTGTGGAGAACACGACACTCACCGCTATTTCAGTGGCAACCCGTGCACTTGCGGGTGTGCTATTTTTGCACGATCAAGCAACCACCCACCAAAAGGTGATTCTCACTTAATAAGTTCATTTTATAGTCATTAATTAACTGACAGGTATGCCATTTAATACTGAAAAACCACAAGCAAATTAAACCCTCCTAACATTAGTCAGTGAAGCCCAGCGAAGTCACATTCAGACATGTTTCTGAATATTTATTTTTGTTCCACCAGTATTTAGCACTTACGATTTGAAAATTATATTACATCTGAACTAAGTAAGGCAGTTTAAAGGGTGAGCGACTACCATTACCATTACTATTAGAACGAGTTGGTGGTCGTACGTCCTTTCTTCTCCAACCGACTCATTCTTAACTTCTCATCACTCTTTACTTTTCAACTGATCAGAGTAGCTTTCTTCCATAGCATGTGATGAGGACATGACCCCTATGGATACAACCATATTTGCTATGTTTGTTGTCCCAATTACAAGAGCTCTGACATATTACTTAAATTATCAGGTGAGCTCGTTTCAAAGAGGTTTTACTTTGTTTGATAAAAAACTTATGATATTACATAATAAGAGTTTGTTGCGTTTGTTATTATATATCGAGATTTATGATGAAGATCATGCAATATGTGAGGCTACACATATGCTAAACCCGAGGATGGTTTTCTATCAAGAAGGGGAGGATGATGTGACCACGCCACCAACACATACGACCATAGTGCCCAATATCAAGAGTGAACAAAAGGTGAATTCGTTTATTCAGCTTCAACATATTTTAAATGAGAGAATATGATGCTACCTAATGATGAAAATATATATTTTTGTAGCACCACATCACTTTTGCACCAATTCAAGCAAGAGTTCAACTTGGACACGTTTTGGAATCCAATTCGGCCTCGAGATCAGTTCGGATTCAGCTTGACGGCCCAACTTCAAATGTGCATAACTTTCCCATACGGAGTTCGTTTGACGTCCACGAGTACTCGATGGAAAGCTTTTCTCGTTCTCTTTCCAATGGATTTGACCCCATCTCCAAATTCCTCCTGTGCTTACCGCAATCAGTCAAAAAAGGTGCTGCGTCACCTGTTTGAGTCAAATTGGGCCTTGTAATATTTGGGCCCAAAGGGGAGGTGCCCCCCTCCTAGGCCCATACTGTTCACGTGTGACTGTTCACGTGAACAGTACCATGAATAGTACCACCCCTTTTTTCCTTAGTTTTGTGCGGCTTTCCCACCCCTATTTAAAGAGGTTGCACCCTTCTAGTTTTCTTGGATTTCGTTGAGTTTAGGTTTAGCCATTGTGCAAACTTTTGTTCTTCAGTTGTGTCGGATGACCACCTGTCAAGACATCTTCAGAATCCCATCTTTTGATCTTAATATCAATATTTGCAATTTCAGATTGCTTGTTATCTTGTTCATGCGTGTTCTTCGGTTGCATGCAGGAATAGACCTTCGTGGTCAGGCCAACCGCATTCTTGGCACGGTTGATAACAACTTGGAGTGTGGTTCAGCGATTACTAAGGCGCAAGCGACGTCGTTCAGTTGTAGTCGGATTGCAAGGGTCATCTCCACCAAAAATCGAAGTTATCATCCTATCAAAAGATCAGGACCCCATCGCCTCATCAGCATGATTCTCTATATATCTAATAAATTTCGTTGCAACACATGAACAGATGACTAGTGTACTATAGTGCACCAATTGTTGGTTGTTAGTTTACTAATGTAAAAGTTAGATTGTCTATTTAAGGTCAAAGTTTAAACTCACAACCTTCCTTTGTTTAGGCACCTTCCAAGCGCACACGTGAGTTCAATTTACAAATCTAATTTGCTAAATAACACTCGAGTATAATTTTTTTTGGTTTTCAAACGAATTTCTTGCCGTTCAATTTTATTCCTAGATTCATGTGCCACACTCTCTCCACCTTCGGCTCCAGCGTCAGCAAGCTTAGGGTTCGGGTTCATCAGACCCCCGATCTTAGAGTTAGGGCGAGTGGTGGTAGCCTAGCAGTGGGTGACAGAGGTAGCAAGGTAGCTTGGAGGAGGGTGGTGGGGTGATGAGATCGAGAGATATCAAGAGGTGCTAAGAGGCGGTGGAGAATATGGTAGCGATAGCCGCTGGAGACAACGGAGGACGGCTGTGGTGGCAATGGAGGTGGAGGGGTGGCAAAGGAGGGAAGGCGACGGTGCAGGATGTGGTAGCTACGATAGGTTGTGGAAGCCTACAGGCCTCACCGACGCCGGAGCGGCACGACGAGGCGAGAGGCGGCGGCGTGTGGGGGAAGCATGGGGTGGCGATGGCTAGGAGGGGGGAACAGGATTGGGGTTAGAGAGATGGGTTATATATGTGATTGGTGAAAAGATATGGGCTCTTGTTTTTTCATCCAATGGTCACAAAATTCAACTGAAATCCTAATTTTTTTACTCGAGTTGTATAGACACTCCCCAATCCCCATACAAATATATTTTTGCAACAATAGTACGTCCTTGCGACTTAACTAGTACATTTTTAGAAGAAGCTTATTTTTCAATCATTTTCATTTATATTGTTCTATAATTTATGCAAATGGGTAGTAGGGTAGACTTGCTCATGTTGGAGTGCAATCCTATCGCTTGTCCGAAAAGCAGCAGGATTTCCCTAGTTGCTACAAATCCTAAGCACCAAGGTGATAAAGAGCATGACATCATCGGGGTAAAGGAAAGATTACCTCGGCAGGGGAGGGGCTAGAGAAAGGATCTGAAGCTTCATAGCAGAGATGAAAAGGCTGTTTAGGACATCCATGGCAATTACAAAAAAGTAACGGTGACAAAGGGTCACCTTGCCGGAGCCCTCTGCCATGCTGTATTGTATTTTGGGGTCTGGTTTGCCATTGAGTAGCACCTGGGTTGTAGCCGTAGAAAGGAGGGTGGAGACCCAATCGGTCCAACGGACCCTGAAGCCTCTTTTGCGCAACACTTTCAACAAGAAGGTCCACGATAGACTGTCAAAGGCTTTGGCAATGTCAATTTTGAGTAGGATTTGCTTTTGCCTTCTTCTCCATAAGGTCTTGATAGAATCATTCATGAACTTGAAATTATCCTGGATCATCTGACCGTTGATGAAGGCATTCTGGTTGTGGTCGACTAGGAGGCCCATATGAGGTTGCAACCTGAGCGCAAGAAACTTGGTGAGAAGCTTGGAGAAGCTATGAATTAGGCTTATTGGCCTGAAGTCCGAAGGGTGGGTGGCTCCTTGTTTCTTTGGCAAGAGGATGATTAACGCAGAATTTAGATGATGAAACCCATGACGGTCTGTGGAGAAGAAGGCATGTACTCCATTCATAATGTCTTGTCTGATGATAGGCCACGCTTTTTGCAGAAATTTCCTGTGAGCCCGTCAGGTCTAGGGATTTTCTCAGACGGCAAAGTATTGATTGCTTGGAGAGCTTCCTCCTCAGAAAACCGCTGATCCAGGCTAAAAAGACCTCCCTCCTGCAAACCCACCTCATCCAGGTTGATGGACGTGGTAGTTTGGTCGTTGACCTAGACAGTGGCGGAGAGAGGGGGGCCGGGGGGCCTGGCACCCCCCAACCTTCTACTAATCCTCCATTATGTAGTTAATTACATGTGTTTAATTAGTAGTTTGGCCCCTACCAATTTAACCCAAATGTAAAGTATGTTTAAAGCCCAGTCATATACAGCCCAATTAGGCCTAGTAGTTGAGGACTGATGCTTCATATTTCGTAGTTGCAAATCTGTGCTGTTTCTTCACCAGTGTTGCATGTCGGTTGTGTGCAATATCAGGCCGAGAAGGAGGCGAAGCGGCTGTGGCGCATGCTCGCCAACCGGGAGTCTGCCCGCGCCCGGCAAACCATACTCAGCCGTCAGGTAATCTATATACGGTGCACTTCTCCAGTTCTCCGTAGAGTAAGTTTTAGCGAAGGCGTTTAATTTTGCTACAATTCATTATTCATGTTTCTTTTGTGCTGTGTTCAGGCGATTTGAGACGAATTGGAGAGAAAAGCTGTGGATTTGTCATCCGAAAATGAGAGCATGATTGCATGAAGAAGGTGAGCCAGACGCGGTGACGATGATCGTTAGTTTCTGTAAGCTACTGTGAGGCATTCCATTACCAAATGAATTTGTCCTTCTCCCCTGGCTGAAAAGGTTACCAATGACAGTTGCAGAGGTGGGGGGTATTCAATCCAAGATCGAATAGAGTCTAGAGAAGGCTCCCTTGTGGTCCTGCGCTCTGCGCTCACATGAACATGACACAGTAAGAAATGCTGCAATTTCGGGAAAAGAAATTGACAGAATGAGAAACAGCAAGCGATAAAGAGAACGGACCGACCTTTGATTTCCTGTAGTGGTCAAACGAGAGAAGTCGTGTTTTAGTATGTTCTCGCTCTCCTATATATCTGTATATCCTCAATATGCTGGATCTTGATCCGATCCTCTCCTGACTCACAGTATCTTTGCTCAAACTTCCTTGTGCACTGTGACAGGATCAAGGTCCGCAAAGAAGTAAGCTGTAGGATGCTTGGAGGCAAAACTTTCATCCAGTGGGTTTCCAATTTGAGCTGGTTCATAGTTAATAGAGATGTAATTTTCTTTGCATTGTAATTTGCGAAACATATTACTCTGATAGTCTGATATGTGACTATTAGATCGGTAAATCCGGCATGGTTCATTGGTTCTACTCTACTTGTTATCCATGTTGCCTTCCATATCTAATTCCTGGCTCCGCCCCTGGACCTAGAGCAGGGCTGAGAAGTACTGGTGGATTAGAGTCTCCATTTGCTCATGCAACTGGTGAAGTAGACCATTGTGCAAGAGGGAAGTGATTGTGTTTCGCTGACTACGAAACCGGGCGTGCGAATGAAAAATGTTGTATTGGCATCAGCTTCCGTGAGCCATAGGAGAAGCGACCTTTGTTGGATGAGAGTCCTCTTGAGGGAGGAGAGGGCTAAGAATCTGAGCTCTAATAGTCTTCTGAAATCCCCTTCGCCCAACGATAGAACTTGGTTTCCTATGCACGGTCAAGTCTTGCAATGAGCTCTTCAGCCATTAGCAATTGGAGGGTGAAGTTTCCAAATCAGTGTTGGCTCCATTGATTAAGTGCTTTTGCTATGGAGCAAAAAAGAGCATCTAGGTGATGGAAGGGGGAGGTGTGGGGAAGATGACTTGCCCAGCTTTTCTGAACTATTTCAGGAAAATCAGCATGCGATGCCCAATGTTTATCAAAGTGGAAGCGTCCGCCATGCTTGAAGGAGGCATTGGTAGCAAGGAGTAGAGGTGCATGGTCAGACTCGGAGTAGGAGGTTGCTAAAGCCGAAAGGAAGCATCTCGGGGACAAGCTCTCCCATTCTGGTGAGATGAGTGCCCTGTCTAACCTCGACATGGTGGGGGATTTGCATTCGTTGCTCCAGGTGAACATTCTACCATTTTTTTAGATAATGGAACTAAGTTCCAGTCTCTACCATCCGGGGATGGTACACAGCTGAGAGTTAAATACAAACCCAAGCCATAAGGCTCAAACTCTTACAACCAAGAACAAGGAAGTAAAAGCAACAATGTTCAGCCCAACCAGGACAAACAGCTACTAAAAAAGGAAAAGAAACCGTGCTAGGCTTCAATTCGATTCCAAAAGCTCCACCCAAACTTTTTGAAGACCGCCATAATCAATGTCTCCAAGTTTCTGCATCCGCGTTTGAATGATGATCTCTCCTCTTCTTTATGCATTAGAGACCACTGTCGGATCCAGTACGTCGCCCTGAAAATTACCTGAAGATATGTAGGAGACTTAGCCTTGTTAAAAACCATGTCATTTCTATTCAACCATAAAGCCCAACATAGCGCGGCCGCGCCTAATAAAATTTGGTTTCTACGCTGAAGACACAAGCCATTTAGCCAAGAACCAAACATATTAGAAAAACTAGTCGGTGGTTGAATTCCAAAAGTAAAAAGCACCACGTTCCAGATAAATCTCGCAAAATGGCAATCAAAAAACAAATGTTGAATAGTCTCTAAAGAACTACAAAAACAACATTTGATACTTCCTTGCCAATTTCTTTTAGCCAAGTTGTCTTTAGTGAGAGTAACTCCCTTTTTTAAGAACCATAGGAAAACCTTTATTTTCAATGGTATTTTTAATTTCCAAAGAGGATTGTTTTCAGGTATAATTCCTTGATGAATCATGCTCCTATACATAGACCGGACTGTGAACATGCCTTTTTTTGCTGTGATTCCAAATAAACACATCCCTCAAATTTGTGAGGTTAACCAAAACCACTTTCGAAACTAGCTCATACCAGGACGCCAAATTTTCGTTTACTAAACCTCTCCTAAATGACACATTAAGTGGTACAGACCGTAAGACATTAGCCACCGTATCATCTTTCCTCCTTATTATTCTATAAAGATTGGGGTAAACCTCCTTGAAAGGCCTGTCCCCTAACCAAGCATCCTCCCAAAATCTAGCTTGATCCCCATTTTGCACTTTAAATTTTCCACCGACCAAGAAATCATTCTTAACCTTCAACAGGCCACTCCAAAAATGAGAGTCTCCTTGCCTGTATTGCACTTGTGTCAGGGATTTGTTAAACAAGTATTTCTTTCTTAGAAGATTTTGCCACACCCCGTCCTCGTTAATGAGCTTAAACAACCATTTGCTCAATAGGCATTTATTTTGGATGTCTAGATTTTGTATTCCGAGGCCTCCTAAGTCTTTAGGTGTACATAGTACACTCCACTTAGCAAGCCTATATTTCTTCTTATGCTCATCGCATTGCCAAAAAAAAAATGCGAGCGATAGTAATCTAATTTTTGAAGGACTCCTCTAGGGACTTCAAAAAAAGATAACATAAACAAAGCCAAACTCGTTAGAACCGAGTTTATCAAAACAAGTCTCCCTCCGACCGAAAGAAGTTTTCCTTTCCAACTAACGAGTTTTTTCTGGAACTTCTCTTCAACAGCGGCCCAATCCTTGTTCGAAAGTTTTTTATGATTCATGGGTATACCTAGATATCTAAAAGGAAGGCCCCCCGACTTACACCCAAAAAGTTGCGCATAATCCTGTTCACAATCCTTAGCTTTGCCATAACAGAAAAGCTCACTTTTATGAAAATTGATCTTCAACCCCGATAATTGCTCAAAGGTACTAAGTACTAACTTGAGATCTTTGGCTTGGAGCATGTCATGATCCATAAAAAGGATAGTATCATCCGCATATTGGAGGATAGAGAGACCCCCCTCCACTAAATGAGGAACAACTCCCCTGAATTTTCCATTAGACCTAGCCCGGAAAATCAAGGTTGCCAGCATATCCGCTACCAAATTAAACAAAATGGGAGACAGGGGATCACCTTGCCTAAGCCCTTTTTTAGTTTGAAAGAAATGGCCTACTTCATCATTAACTTTAATACCAACACTACCTCCACGAACTATTTGATCGATCCATTTGCACCATTTAGGTGAAAAACCTTTCATTCTCAACGCCTGCTGCAGGAAGGACCATTTTACCTTGTCGTAGGCTTTTTCAAAGTCTAGCTTTAAAATCACCCCATCTAATTTTTTCCTATGCATCTCATGAATGGTTTCATGTAAAATGACCACTCCTTCTAAAATATTCCTACCTTTCAAAAAGGCCGATTGTGATGGTTGGATCACTTTCTGAACCACTAGGGCTATTCGGTTTGCCAACACTTTTGTAAAAATTTTGAAGCTAACATTTAACAAACAAATAGGCCTAAACTGTTGAATCTGTGAAGCTTCCTTTTGCTTTGGTAATAAAGTAATTATACCAAAGTTAAGACTGAAGAGTGGAAGATCACCGTTGTGGAAAACAGAAAAGAGGGGCATGAGGTCCTCTTTTAACAAATCCCAGAAAACCTGGTAGGACTCAGCTGGAAACCCATCGGGCCCAGGAGCTTTGTTATGTTCCATTTGAAAAATGGCTTCTCTGACTTCCTTTTCTGAAAAATCCGAGGTCAAGACATCATTTTCTAGCTGTGAAACCTGTGTGATGTCATTCGTGAAGGACTCTATCATCGAAAAATTATTACCATCAGGGTCTCCAAAGAGACCTTTGTAATAATTAGTGATGAATTTCTTAAGGTTTTTATCCCCCTCGATTATTCCATCCTCTTGCTCGAGCCGGAAAATTCTAGTTTTCCTATGTTTACCATTGGCCACAAGATGAAAGTATTTAGTATTACAATCGCCAGATAACAATCTAGTTGTCTTGGCTCTTTGATACCATTTAATTTCCTCTTCCCGCAAAAGGACCGCAAGTCTTTCCTTATAAAAGTTTTTAAGATTGATTTCCCTACTGCTGAGAGGCCACAACTCTGCCTTTTTATCCAATACATCAGCTTTCCTAATCAATTCAGCCTTTTCTTTCTTATAGTGGCCACTAACATTCTTGGCCCAACCCCTTATGAATTGTCTAAGCCTTTGAATTTTATTTTGCCATTGAGGTGAACATTCTACCATTGAGGTGAAGATCAGTCGGATGGGGGGTTATTGACGCAGTGCGTCTGGACGCACCCTGGAGTTAAGGCCGCAGGCATTCCACACTAAAATGTTACAATTATGATTATCCATGAACTAGAGAATGACTTTTGCAGGCGGAGGGTTCTCTAAACCGGTGTCGCGAGTATTGGTGCTGAGTCCATTCCGAAGCCTGATGGATGGCCTTGCTGGCAAAGCTTGAAAAGTTCATATAATTGATGGAGCTGGCCCTGCGATAAAGGTTGGTTGAAGGTGGCCTCATATGCCCCGAAGTCTTGTGCAGTTGGCACTGAATCTGCTTGGATGATCCCCAGCTCGCGCATGAACACAACCTGAGCTTGCCGGAGTGGCCGAGGTGTGCCATGCATGCTGATGCTTTAATGCTAAGCGGGTGCTACGCCGAGGGCTTCTGGAATCCTCTGGCTGGCGCTTCCAGGATAGCCTTGGAGTATGGGGGGCTGGATCGGGGTGCTCATTTTGACGAGAAACCGGCGGACCGACGAAGGAAAAATCTCTGAATCATCGTACGCAGTCGGGGCCCAGGATATCCTGGGAGTTCACCGCCCGTAGACTCTGCCTGCTGTAGATGACCAGCATGCAGCGGCTAGCCTGCTGGGAAAGTGAGAGCGGGAGGCTCAAAGAGCAGATTTCTTCGAGAGACGCCCAAGGCTTGAGAGGGCTCACGAGGGAAGGCAAGGTCAGATTGCTAGAAATGGCAACCTAGAGCTGCACTGGAGGCCTGGAGGGGCATTGAAATGCTCCTCTTTCCTGAACTTGCTCCCCTTGAGCCGTGCGATGTGGGGATCTTGCTGCAGGCTGCAGCTCGGCGCATGGCACTGTCCGAACTGACGACGCTGGAGGAACCCCATGATGGGAATAGTGGGGGCCACCGGGGAGGGAACGGAGCCCTTGGGAGCTGGCCGAGGAACACTGACAACCGTGGCTCCGCTGGCGAGAGAGTCCCGGGCATCAGCCGTGGCCGGAGTGAAACAGAACCTTTTGACCACCGGGCTTTGGCCGATGTGCTCGCCGTAGCTCCTACCCGACCGGCTGTAATGGCTGTCATCTATATCATCGGAGGTGGGTGAAGCTTCATCAGAGGATGGTGATCACAAGCAAAAATCAGCGACGCAAATGACATGGATGAGGACATTATGGAGCAGTCCTTCCTTCCCCCTGAGGTAAGAATCAACTCCGGCGTAGATGCTTCGAAGGCTTGGGTCGTCGTAAGTGGCCTAGAGCGATGGCTCAGCCACGAAAACCTTGAGGGTGTTTGGTGACAGTCCAGCTATTGGTTCACACTCAGCTCTCTCACGATGTTTAGTACTTTGAACACTAGCTCAAACGCACGCAAGATATTTTGGTCATTTGAGAGAACACGCACACACAAGTAGGGGTGGCAACGAGCCGAGCCGGCTCGTGAAAGCTTGGTGGAATCTAGGCTCGGTTCGGCTCGGCTTGGTTAGGGTATCAAGCTTTTTTGTGGGCTCGGTTCGGCTCGTGATGCGGCTCGAGCCAGCTCGAGCGGGTTCGCGAGCCAACAACCACCGAGGGGAACCGACGGCAAGAAGACGAAGGCACGACAACCACCGAGTCATCGCCAGGCGACCACCCCACCGCACGCAAGTGACCACCACCAGACCCAAACCCTAACCCTTCTCGCAATCACCAGTAAAGGTAAACCCCACAAATCACCATCCATGTACTACATTCATCCATTATAGCCAACATTGAACTAGAAACCATAAGCATCCATCCTCAGTAGAACACATGGAACCAATCAACCAATCCAAGCATATCACCAGAGGTAGAAGAGGGGAGAAGAGGCTTACCGAATACCGACGAGGACGACGGCTGCGTGCGACCGCCGGGCGCCGGCCGAGCCCCCAGCTACCACCGGCCTCCCAGCCTAGCACCAAATCGGCCGGATCTGGGGAAAAAGCACCAAATTGGCCGGATCTGGCCATAGCTCACCGGGCGGCGCCGAGCGGCAAGGAGGGAGCGGCCGGGCCGTGACTCACCAAGCAGCGCCGACGGGCAAGGAGGCGCGGGAAAGGGGGAAGCCGCACCGGTGCGACGCAGCGGCGTGAGGAGGAGCCGAGGCGCGGTGACGGGTTGAAAGGAGTCCGGGAAGGAGAGAGAGAGGGCCGAGCGTAGGGGAGCGCGGAGGCCGGAGACCGGAGTAGAGGCCGACGCGGAGGAACCGAAGAGAGGCGTCGGCCGGGGCAAGGAAATAGGGAGAGGAAGGGGGCGCCGGGCGCGTCCGCGCGTGAGTGGAGAGACCGAGAGGGAGAGAGAGAGAGAGAGAGAGGAGAGAGCCGAGTGGGGGAGGCCGCCAGGCGCCCAAGCCGGGACGGGGTAGCGTAGAAGGGCAAGGGCCATTGGGCCATCGGGTAGTTGGGCCGAGCCAAGCTGGCTCGCGAGCCAGCTCGCGAGCTGGCTCGGGCTCGGCTCGTTTAGATCCCGAGCTTTTTTGCTGGCTCGGCTCATTTCATCCACGAGCCGAGCCAAGCCTTCACGAGCTCGAGCCGAGCCCGAGCTGGCTCACGAGCCCGAGCTTTTTTGCCAGCCTTACACACAAGAGAATTTTCGTGGCACTGCACACCAGCGCCCACTCTCTTATTTTTTCCTAGACACACCAAATACATTTGGCCTCTCTTAGCACTTAGCACACATGCTAATGACTCCTTAAATACACTGCACGCGCACGCACATGGGCTAGAGATAACAGACTGCATGCAAGCCTAACAGACTGCATGCAAGCTTATTCAACTAACTGACTCGCCACCATCCGCACTAATCGGATCATGGACTAATTCAAATTAAACTAACCGATGCATGCACCTAATGCACGACTGACTGCAACTCACACTACAGAAACATGTAAACAACAAGATTAAGTCTAACAATCACCCCCTAATCTTGTTGGCTTTATTTTTTCAGCTCCATGCGGGGCTTCAAAGCAGCGCGGGCTCATAATCCGCATCAGCAATGGCAAGCTGCGCCACTACCTTGGTCACCTTTTTCGGTTCGTCGCACTCGTCGGCGAAGTGACCAAACTCACCACAGTTGCTACAATCAATCTTCGACTTAAACTTGTTAGACTTAATCTTGTTGTTTATATGTTTCTGTAGTGTGAGTTGCAGTCAGTCGTGTCATTAGGTGCATGCATCAGTTAGTTTGATTGGAGAACGCCATGATCTGCATGTAAGTGGTCGCATGCAGGTAGTCCATGCAAGTGCACGTTGGCTTGGGAGTGTGGTGCCGAGTCAAGTGAATCATGGAGATGTAGCGTGATAAAAGGATCAGATAGTTGTATGCATGTGTTACTTAGTGGTGTTGCATGTAGGTGGTTATGGCTTGCATGTAGGGAGGTTAACTTGGCTGAGTCGTGCGGCCAGATTAGCTAACCTCGTGCGCATGTGTGTGGTTATTTAAGCGTGTAATCAGTTTGTATGCAAGTATGTGGTGAAGTGAAAAAAAACAAGAAAAAGGCACTGGTGTGCAGTGCCGCAACCTCTGCGTGTGTTTGTGTCTATTTCATCCAGGAGCTAAACAACGTGTGAGTGCCAGTGTGTGTGATCAAGAAAAGCTGGGCCAACAATTGGTATCAGAGCCATGTCAAGTGAAGGTGTGTACACGCCGCCGGGCCGCCGCAGCAGCAGCGGCGGCAATGACGTCGACGGCAGTCAAGGCGGCCATGAGCTGGTCGTGCAACAAGTGAAGGAGGCGGGGGTGACAAAGCGTTACCCCATGCTCTCGAAGAACAACTACGGTGTGTGGGCGATGAAGATGAATATCTTCATGCATGAACAAGGCGTGTGGGCGGCGGTGGAGGGCGATGAATTGGTCGATGAGAAGAAGGACCAGATGGCTCTCGCCGCCATCATCCAAGCTGTGCCAGAGGCTGTGGTGATGGCCATATCCGAAAAGGAGACGGTGAAGGAGGCTTGGGACGCTCTCAAGAAGATGCACGTCGTGAAGATCGTGTCAAGAAGGCCCGAGTACAGACTCTCAAGAGAGAGCTTGACGGTATGTACATGAGTGAATCTGAGAAAGTTAATGAGTTTGCCTTGAAGGTTACCACCATCGTGAATGAGATACGTTCTCTCAGCACGAAAGTGAAGAGTGTCGTGGTGGAGAAGCTCCTACACTCCGTCCCCGACAATTTCCTACCCATTGTTAGTACTATTGTACAATGGGGTGATGTGACGGAGATGTCGGTGGCTGAGACTATCGGGCGTTTGCGGGCGTTTGCGGGCGTTTGAGGAGACTTCAAAGGGTTGACGGCGTGAAAGAGAAGGCGAGCAGCGGCTGTTGTTCACGCATGGGGAGCCACTGTTCACACGTGCCGAGTGGGAGGCCAAGGTCGCTGAAGAACAGAGAAGCGACGAGGGCTCCGGCAACGACGTCAACAAAAATGGTGACAAGAAGTACCGCGGCAAGTTCGACTTGTCACCATTTTTGTTGAAGCTGTTGCCGGAGCCCTCGCCGCTTCTCTGTTCTTCAGTGACCTTGGCCTCCCACTCGGCACGTGTGAGCAGTGGCTCCCCATGCGTGAACAGCAGCCGTTGCTCACCTTCTCTTTCATGTCGTCACCCCTTTGAAGTCTCCTCGAACGCTCGCAAACGCCTGATAGTCTCGGCCTCCGACATCTCCGACACATCACCCCATTGTACAATAGTACTAACAATGGGTAGGAAATTGTCGGGGACGGAGTGTAGGAGCTTCTCCACCATGGCACTCTCCTCTACTTTCGTGCCAAGAGAACGTATCTCGTTCATGATGGTGGTAACCTTTAAGGCAAACTCATTAACTTTCTCAGATTCACTCATGTACATACCTTTAAGCTCCATCTTGAGTGTCTGTACTCGGGCCTTCTTGACACGATCTTCACCAACGTGCATCTTCTTGAGAGCGTCCCAAGCCTCCTTCACCGTCTCCTTCTCAGATATGGCTATCACCACAGCCTCTGGCACAGCTTGGATGATGGCGGCGAGAGCTATCTGGTCCTTCTTCTCATCGACCACTTCGTCACCCTCCACTGCTGCCCACACGCCTTGTGCACGCATAAAGATCTTCACCGCCCACACACTATAGTTGTTCTCCGAGAGCATGGGGTAACGCACCGTCACCCCCGCCTCCTTCACTTGCTGCACGACTAGTTCATGGCCACCATGGTCACCATCGACGCCGTTGCCGCTGTTGCTGCCGCGGCGGCCCGGCGGCGTGTACACGCCTTCACTGGACATGGCTCTGATCCCAAATGACAGTCCAGCTATTGGTTCACACTCAGCTCTCTCACGATGTTTAGTACTTTGAACACTAGCTCAAATGAACGCAAGATATTTTGGTCATTTGAGAGAACACGCACACACAGGAGAATTTTCGTGGCGCTGCACACCAGCGCCCACTTTGGCTCTGCTCTTATTTTTTTCCTGGACACACCAAATACACTTGGCCTCTCTTAGCACTTAGCACACATGCTAATGACTCCTTTAAATACACTGCACGCGCACGCACATGGGCTAGAGATAACAGACTGCATGCAAGCCTAACAGACTGCATGCAAGCTTATTCAACTAACTGACTCGCCACCATCCGCACTAATCGGATCATGGACTAATTCAAATTAAACTAACCGATGCACGCACCTAATGCACGACTGACTGCAACTCACACTACAGAAACATGTAAACAACAAGATTAAGTCTAACATTTGGTAGAGTGCTCGGGTTGGAAGTCCAGGCTTGAACGTGAAAAATTCCCACTGCACTTGGATCAACTCTGTCCTGCGAGGTTGGTCCGACACGCTTGATCCAACAGGTGGACAGAATGATCTCCGCTGTGCTTTTGTTCCAGGCATGGGCAGGTAGGCCTTCAATCCTGACGGAAACCCGGAAGAACAATCTGGTGAAGCTTGAATGAAGTTGCCTTTTCCATGGCCTGAACATGATCTTCCTGTCGTCGACAGAGATGTCATTGCAGTGGAGGATCCGGTCCCTATCGGCACTGGAGCGGAAAGAGAGCAGCAAGGCACCTCCATCAAAATAGCACGCTTTGAAGGTTTTGAAGTGGACACTGGAGTTCATGCTAAACGGCTTCAATGGCCTGCCCCAGATTGATAGGGCATTCCGAGCTAACCTGGAAAGCCACTAAGGCGTTAGAGAGACGCTGCTCCTGGGACGCCGTCTCCGTAGACCAAAGGGTGTGGCAGGTTCGCACGACTGGGCTGCGGATGAGTCCACACCCGACGCCCTTGCGACCTGAGGTTTCGGCAGTGACGAACGCCGCGGGGAGAAAGGCGGTGCCTCCACACTGAGGCTTGGTCGGCTTGGAAGCTGCTCGAGGCTCCAGCTGGAGGGGAACGCCAAGAAGGCGCCACAGGGGACGAAGAAGGAGGTTCCCTACGCAGTGGAGGGCTTGTGCGGGGCGCCCCAGAGGATAAAGACAATGAACATGGCCGCTTGCAGTCTTTGGCCAGGTGGTTGAGTTCTTTGCAGCGAAAGCAACGCAGAGGTAGGCGACAGTCCAAGTGCCGATGGGAGGTGGACATTCAGTTGAAGCATATATCCAGCAGAAACCTTGGTGGACGAGTGCGCTACAGCCTGGGATGCACACTCCACGGAGGGGCCTCCTCTCGTGGCAGACGACCGGCGTGTGTCCTGGGCCGATGACGCCCGACTTGCTGCCAACCCACCTCGGTGTTAGACTTAATCTTATTGTTTACATGTTTCTGTAGTGAGAATTGCAGTCAGTCGTGTGCATGCATCAGTTAGTTTGATTGGAGAACGCCATGATCTGCATGTAAGTGGTCACATGCAGGTAGTCCATGCAAAGGGCACGTTGGCTGGGGGGTGTGGTGCCCAGTCAAGTGAATCGTGGAGATGTAGCGTGATAAAAGGATCAGGTAGCTGTATGCATGTGTTACTTAGTAGTGCTTGCATGTAGGTGGTTATGGCTTGCATGTAGGAAGGTTAACTTGGCCGAGTCGTGCGGCCAGATGAGCTAACCTCGTACGCATGTGAGTGGTTATTTAAGTGTGCAATCAGTTTGTATGCAGGTGAGTGGTGAAGTGAAATAAAATAAAGAAAAGGCACTAGTGTGCAGTGCCGAGTGAAATCAGTGCCGAGTGCAAGTGTGTGCGAAGAGAAGCTGGGCCAACACTCGGGCGCCGGCTATGGGGTTGCCGGCTGACGACTAGATGGCCCGACATCGAAGAAGGGGCAGTGCGTAAAGGCAGGGCACATGAGCTCACGCCTTGCAGCTCCGGCAAGAGAACCTCTCTCTGAGAGCTGGGCTCCGGCCGTGTCAGCAGAAGCTCCCGGTGGACAACCTCAGCGTACAACTCGCGCTACAAGGATAGAGGGGGAGCTTGATGACGAAGACGGGCTTTGTCGCGCTAGCGTAGCTCACGCGCTGTAGGGCGAGGGACGGGTTCTGGGTTGAAGACGATGACCTAACGGAGACGGGCTGGCCTGGGAGGCTGAGAGCTGTTGACATGGTGGCTCAGGCAAGGGGAAAGGGTGACGAGCCTAGGACGCCAGCTGGAGGTGGCCAACAGACCTGAAGCGAGCGTTG
Organism: Dendrocalamus latiflorus; assembly: GCA_017311315.1. Classification (NCBI taxonomy): domain Eukaryota; kingdom Viridiplantae; phylum Streptophyta; class Magnoliopsida; order Poales; family Poaceae; genus Dendrocalamus; species Dendrocalamus latiflorus. Next base: position 24,501,738 of record CM029615.1, read on the forward strand.
ACGGGAAAGGGCGCCGACACGGAGGTGGTCGTCATGCCCGAAGCGGGCGCTGACGGGAAAGGGCGCCGGCGCTGGAGGTCTCCGCTACTAGGATACTAGAACAACCACCACCATAGCCACTGAATTAGCCGCCCCGCACCCTCCCTCGGCCCAAGCCACGCCATCACCTCACCACCGATTGAAAGGATTGTGGATTATAGATTCTCAAGGACATCAAATGGATTGCTTAAAAATGTGCATAATCGCATTTATGTACATTGTGTGTGAGGGCACGTTTGGAATGCTGGAATTTCTCTGAGATTTTGCATGTCTAACAAGGGTTTTGTTAAATATCATACAGATATTTTCTTCCTAACTATCATACAGATTTAGAGCTATTGGATTAGAGATCCAATGGTCATGAATTTTCCCCTTTCCCTTGAATTCTACCTCCTCCTCCTTAAAAAAATCTCCCAAAAAAATCTCAATGTACAGCGCATGCATGACATGCGTACGTGTAAGTACGTGGAAATTGTAATCGAAGATGTACTTGCATTTCGAACAGTTAATGCGTTGCTAGCTGAGTAGCTAGCATGTTCTTCAATGGAATATCTAAAAAGAAGGTTCAGTTTAGGTCTCAATTTCTTAATTTGCTGCCATTTCGCTAGCTCTTTCTTCTCTTGAAAGCGATAGGAGTGACCCTTTGGCTTGGGCGAAAGAACAGTAACTAGATGTTACTTTTGCAGGCTCTTTTCTTGAACAATTACAGCTAAAATGACGTGTTGTGCTAATTCACTAAGTTTTTTTAAAGAAAAATAATTCACTAAGTTGTACACATGTATTTCACTGTTTATCCATTCTATTATTTCAATCGACTATTAAAAAAAGAATCAATTCCACTTAATGCATTCCTTTCGTACGTGGCCATGACATGGAAACCTGGAGTAGTGGCCTCTGATCAACTCGGTTTTGGCTTCTGGCTTCTGGCTTATTTTTCACTATTCATAAGTTTCGACTTTTTCTGAACTTTTGGCTTTTTGTTGAGCTTTTTTGCCGGTTCTTTTTTTCCCGTATTTGTTTGTATTATACGTAATGGGCTAACATATTTTTTATATTTTATATTTTTTTAAATTTAATTATGCTAAATAAGCCTCTGTCAGCTACAGTGCTTTTTTCAGCCAGCTACAGTGTTTTCAGTCATAAGCCATGAGTTTTTCAGCCGAACCGATCACCACCTTAAAGATGGACGTCCAAGATTTATTATTGGCTCTTACCACCAAAGGGGTTAGGGGTGTACCTTAAAAGGGTTCTAAAGCCAAACTGATATTATGAGGAACAATATCGAGTTTAATTTACAGTTAAATCTAGCTAGTCAGGGGCGGAGCCAGCTGAGGCCCAGGTCTCAGGCCCAGCCCACTGGAGAGCGCAAGGCCCAATCCAATCTCTTGTTAGCTACAGTAAACATTAGTGGAGAACTTTGACCTAGGCCTCGGGCAGTTGCCCCGGTGGCCCGAGGCCCAGCTACGCCCTGTAGCCGGTGATACGATTTTAAACGGTCGTTTAGAAGTTCTATAATGCTCGGAATGTGGAAATTTCGAAGAAATTCACTTGGGAATCATATTGTTTCACGTAGAATCCTTATGTCCCGAACTAAACATGTGCAGCAAAATCTTTGCAAATTTCGAGAACTTAAATGTAGATGAATGTTACATCTCTGCACATACTTGATATCTACAAGCCCTAGCTTGTACTGTTCCCTCTGTTAATTCTATAGGGGCATGATTTGACTTGGCACAGTCACGAAAATTGAATTTTGATCGTCTTTTACGATATATTATAATAAATACAATAATTATATAAAAGTATACTCAAATACAAATTTAACGGTATCACCACTTTTTATGTTACTAAACCTATATACTGTCGATTTAATTGTGCGTCAAAAATTACAAAGTTTGAATCTTGAAATACACAAAACTCCTCATAAAAATCGCATCGGTCCGACAACTGTGATCGAGCACGTTTCCTCGGGGTTCAGAAGACAATACAGCATGTGGCAATGCATACATGTTGAAGTCATTCCTGGTATTTGCATGAGCTAGAAACTACTTGCATTACCATGGTTGGTCTGTGTAAATCCAGTCACTTCTCACTTGCGCACACACACACTACAGCTATAGCTAGGGACAGGAGAGGTTAAGGCAGTGCATGATGCCCACACCCAACACATCGCACAATGCATGCATCTCCACAAGGTCTCTCTTCGGCTCCTACTGTACCACTACAGCTACTGGTCACCCCATGGCCATGCATGCAAGCATGCGACGAGAACAATAGCCTGTAGACGCATATATTATTTTTTTGTTTCAGCTTCACGAGCAGCTTCACCGGTGAAGCTAAAGCTGTTTTGGAAAACTGTTTGGCAAAACAGCTTCACCAACAACTTCATGCATGGCTGAGAGAGGGCAATTGTCCAAGATGCCCCTGTCTACCTGACTTGTTCTAACATTTGGAGTTGTATGTTTGTATATGGTCATATGAATTAAAAAATAATATATTTGAATGAGTATGAATTAAAAAATTAAAATAATAAAATAAAATAAAAAAATTAAAATCAGTGCGAACGGGAGGAGAGGAAACAGGCGTGGGGACCCAGTGGCAAAGTGCTGTAATTTCTGTCAACTACAAGGGCAGTGGGTTCCTAGAACTGCGAACCTGAGGGAGAGAGCTGTGAAAAGCTACTATTTTCAGCTTCAGCCCACCCCATTCCCTTGTGAGAGCATGATTTAAGGAGCTTCATCCATGAAGCTGTTTGCAAAAAGGGTGTTTGGCAAAAAATAGCTCACAACAGCTTATGAAGCTGTTGGTGAAGCTGTACCAAATAGGGCCTATATATCTTTCACCACTAACACACAAAGCATGCATGTATAGAGTATATATATGGACTATGCATGGAATGGAAATTGTTGCAAAATATAATTGGGATGTCCATTACGCGCATGCGCCTAATTTTTTCATTACGAATAAGCTGAACTTTTGTCCATCAGATCAACATCCGATAACTGAAGCACGCGCATCTTCAAGCACATCCAACGACTAGAAATTTTGAGGTACTGAGGTCTGCTTGTCAGCAAAAACCTGCAGAGCCCCGATAATGTATGTATGTATGTATGTATGTATGTATGTATGTATGTATGTATGTATGTATGTATGTATGTATGTATGTATGTATGTATGTATGTATGTATGTATGTATGTATGTATGTATGTATGTATGTATGTATGTATGTATGTATGTATGTATAGTATAAATAACAGGGACACCATGGTGCTCAGACTCCATGATTGAAATCTTCCATCCATGATTAAGACTTTCCATCCTGATATATTATATCATTGCACTTGCACACATCTAAAAGCAATCCAAAGGCAGGGCGGTCTGGTGCCCAAACACCATGGTGCTCCATTTCAACGTCCTCTCTGTGTGTATGTGTGTGTGTATAATAGGGGCACCACGGTGTCCATGCTCTATGATTGAAACTTTCCATTCATGATTGATTCAACATGCCAAACCAATGACTTCCTTTCCAAATTGATGCTTTTTCGAATTAATGAATGTTAATGAGTTTACTTGATATATTACACTTGCACGTATCTAAAAGTAATCCAAAGACAGAGAGACTTAGTGCCCAGACACCATGATGCCCTATTTCAACGTCATATACATGCATACATATACATACATACACATACATATACATAAACATATACTTATACATACACACACTATCTTCTCACTCTCTCTCCGAAGCTCTTCTGTTACTACTGCATGTCACATGAACATGGCTGCCACACCCTTTATTATGTTGGTACGTAGCATGGACCACTCAACTACATACACACATGGCATTGTAACAGTAGAATTCCCTTCCCGAAAATTAGTACCAATAGTGGTTGAAATAAATACGGCATGACTACAGTCAAATCAACCATGGGGTATACTTTATTTTTCGTTTTGTACTTCAGAATCATGGCAGATTCAATTTTAGAACCACTTTAAATGTCATTGTTATGTTAATTTTGTCATTTCTCTAAACCATGGTTTTCATTCCACTAAAATTCAATTTTAGAACCACTTTAAATGTCATTGTTATGTTAATTTTGTCATTTCTCTAAACCATGGTTTTCATTCCACTAAAATTCAATTTTAGAACCACTTTAAATGTCATTGTTATGTTAATTTTGTCATTTCTCTAAACCGTGGTTTTCATTGGTTTTATCTAAACCATGGTTTTCATTGTGAAATGTCGACCGTAGTTGTTTCAAAAGGAGAAGTGATATTTTCAATGGTTATCTAACAGGCAACGCATAGTCTCAGTTCTTTAATGCTCCATATATGTCTAAATGTAGAAAAAAGACAGGTACAACTGCCTAGAAATTGAGTCTTACAACAAGCAGCATGTGTAGGAGGTAAACTTGATACATATAGATAGATCTTAGGTAACTCGGATACACGTGATTATCAGGAATAAAATCGATGCATGTAGAGTGGTTTTCATATAAAATGTGTACGAACCATGGTTGACTGTAGGATAGTCCACACTAGGCCCACACGTCAGCCTCAATTTGGACACATTTTGATGCATGCAATATTTATATGAACTTTACTTGTACACACATAAATAACAAAAAAAAATTGCTGAAATGATGTCCACTCGAACTATAGAGATTATACAAGGTGAACTGATGAGGCCGGTATATTCCTCTCCCACATAGCCGTTGCTACTTGCTAGTAGCTAGCTTCAGCCAGTCAAGTAGCTCCAGAAACAGAGACCTTAACTGCTACCTGATGGTGTGAATAGCAGAAGCCAAACGCAAAGATACGGCGGGGCTGTTCTTTTTGGCTGCGGCTTATGGCTATTGGCTATGGTTTGTAGCTTTTAGACTGTTTGTATAAGAGATTACAAAGTAACAGAAACTCACATACGGTTTTTGCCAATATAAATGAAGTCAGAAAGTATGTACTACAATTAACTAGTAGACCCTATCTTGAAAAAATACTCCATTTAAAAACTAATTACTGTAGAAAAGCTGAAAAGCAGCTTTTAGAAGCTGAAAAGAACAGGGCGGCCACTGTCCTAGCTAGTGCTTTGCATCTCTCTCCCTCTACAACAACAACAAACCAGCTAGAGCAAGGAACAACCAGCACTACTCCAGCAGTAGTAGCGAAAATATGGTAATTATCAGAGATGGAATAACTTATTACCACAATGCATATAGTGCATGCATGCACATCGACTAGGTACATACCTACACGAAGTTAATCAAGCAGCATTGCATGTACACACACAGCGCCCGTGCCTGCTTGACACAGCTACAGTACTGCAGATCTATCTACAGGTGATGCGTTAAAAAAAAGTATCTATCTACAGGGACATTAGTTGCTAACGAATCTAGGAGTACCAGAATTGAATTGTCATACATGTTTTTCATGGAGGCTGGTCTTCTTAATCAGTGGCGACGCCATAATTTTTGTGGAGCCCTTACACACGTCACGCGCCCACGCGATACCCGGTTCTCTGCCCACGCAACATCGGGCTCTCCGGCTCACGCCCACACGACGTCCGGCGCCTCTCCACCCACATGAAATCCACGGCTCGTCGCCGGCGAGCCTCGGCAGTCGCCCAACGGGTGGTGGCTCCTTCCCTGTTCTTAATCATAAAATGAACGGTATAAATTGTGCGTAATATATAGCAAGTGAAATGACATCGCAGAAGGAAAAGAAATTTACCGGAATGAGGGCAATGTATTGTGATAATTTTAGCTTCCTTTTTTGCACTAGAGAAATATAAGCAAGTCCAAGAACACAACACAACGTCTTACTTTTTTCCCCAAAAAAAAAATGGGGATATAGTACCACTGGCTGTGAAATAACCAGAAGCTAAGCGCTACACAACCTAGATTTGATCCTATTCTTTACAAATCTTTACAAGAATTAGGTTGGCCAGTGCAACATTAATAAAGTAACACTGTTGAGATATTTATAATAAGGAGGTTTAGAAATATATTTATAAGCTTATTTAGTGTATGCAATGAAAATTTTATTTCCGGGACATAACAAAAATTATTCATACAACTGTCAGCAATAGCATACCTACATAAAGGAAATGAAAAAAGGAATTAGATTGTATGCATTATTAAGAGAATATCTCCTCCCTTGTCCAGCTAGCTAAATATATCCCAAGGAAAACCTAGACTATACCATGCTCCGGAAAAATCCAACTTGGCAAATGTTCAAGAGGGTAGTTTTTTAACTTTAATAGTTGGATAGCTTTGGTTAATCGAACAAGATCTACACAACCTAGGGCCTGTTCTTTTCCTCCGAAACTGACGGTTTTTGGCTTTTGCTACAGTACCTAACTTTCAAACGAAGTATTTTCTCAAGACGGGGTCTACAAGTTAAACGATCTACACGTTAAAAGTCCAACATCTGTACCAGCCAAAATCGCAAGTGAGTATCTGTCTCTCCGTAATTTGTACCGTAAACATCCAAAATTCAAAATTTTCAGCCAAAAATCATAAGCCACAGCCGTTGCCAAATAGGCCCCTAGATTTATCCCGAGTGCTTTTTTTTTCCGACGGCCGACCTTCGTGAAAGATGGTGGTTTATGTTTTTCCCCAAGTGTTTCCGGCACTGGGTAACTTAAACAGATCCTGGTAGTGCAAGATCTACTACGGTGACCTCGATCGAATTGCACCTAGTAGCTCGCTAAATATGCGACAAGGCATCAAGTTTATGATATCCCAATGTACATTGATCCAAAGAAAATCCAATGAACATACTATACTTGAAACAACAATACTGTTACCCATAATCTAGTACTTCCCTTGCACTAATCAAGTGCTCGACAGCCGACCAGCTGCCTCTCCTAGCTATATGTAACGCGGTATAAGATTCCCAAAGGAACAATTAGCTAGCAACACAAATAGAGAAATAAAAAAAAATGGAGGTGATGGGTATAAAAGTAACTTCACTTCTCCAGTTTGTAAGCTGTAACCGTCTTCATTTCTTCCATGGCTAGCTTTCGTACGTACCTGCAGCTGTGGAGAAGACAAAAGCTGCATGGGTAACAGTTTCGCATGAAACGGCCGGACATTACAGAAACTGAGGTTGGAGAGGATACTCATGCCGACCACTTTAATTATTTCATCCCAATGTGAAAAGTTCAGTCGTTCAAACTAGATTAAGAAATATATGCGTTGCTAACCACAAGCAGAAACTATTACGTTTGAAAAGGTTTTTTTTCCCTCTCACTGTGATCTGAACTCTGAAGCACACAGTTTTTAGCCATTTAATTTGGCCACTCATGAGCAGCAACCATCCAGAGAAACCAGTATGTAGACTCTAAAATTGTAACTTCCTTCCTGTTTTGCTGTATCCCTGCTGATTTAAGTTAATGTTTACAAAATGTAGATCGTTGTATATATGTATGCAATATGGATCGATCTTCCCTCTTGTTCACGTTAGAAAAACTTGAATCGGAAAGAGAAACAAGGTTTAGAAGAAAACTTTCACCAGAGTATCGTATGCTGTACAGTACTTAACACCCCGACACTTAATTAATCCTTTTTTAGCTGATCCTTTTATTGCCAGTTTACGGTGAATTATACTAATGCGCGTAATGTATGTTGGCAATGTTACGAGACTTATGCAAATGATCTCATTAGGCAAACATACAGAGAAATGCAAATAATCTCATTAGGCAAACATACAGAGAAATATGTGGCAGTACGTCATCCGTACTCTCATATTGAACTACTGGACCCCATAATTTTGCAAACTGTGAGTTCCCTTATATTGAACTACTGCACTCCATAATTTTGCGAATTGTGAATTTCCCTTGTATTGAAATACCGCACTCCATACAATGCTCATTTGGCACAATTTACTTAGTAACAATTAAGAAGCCCCCTGCACAAAACATAGTAAGAAGTAGGCAAGAAGATCAGACGAGAGTGCCCAAAGAAACGGATTTACATGATCTTGCAAATTTCAAATGTCAAACAGTATGTTTGTACATCAAAAAAAATCTACTTGTGGAAATAACAAAGTACACAAACTATTTAATAGAAAATGGAATTTTATTAACAAAATCTACTTGTCGAAATTACAAAGTAGGCAAAAAAATGATAAAAAGTGACGTTTCCGAAACACACACAAAAGAAAACCACCTTAGAAGTGACAGTTTTGGAATGATGGGCATTTTTGAAACATATGATTCGTCTATTATGACGCATCATTTTTTCATCGCTTACTTCAATTATCATCATTAATTGGTCGGCTAATCCTCTAATTAATTGCTGATTGTGTAGAATATCTGTAGATGGTCCATTTATGCAGGTAACGGAAGAACCTCGCAATTTCAGGAGCACATATGGAAAGATGACGCCGAAATAAACGAAGCCCCGCTTGGTTGGGCTGAAAAGCTATAACTTATGGCTGAAATTATACTGTAGCGGCTGAAATTTCACTATAGCTGAAGGTAGCTTATTTGGCGTAATTAAATTTAAAAGTTCAGAAAAAGACGAAATTTATAAATAGTAAAAAATAAGATAGAAATCAGAAACTGAAGCTGAAACGAGTGGGGCTCATCACAAACGTATATTGCAGCTGGTGGTTTGGTTTAACGGTACAGTTTGGCAGAGACTGCCACATGCCGGCCACGTCAAACAGAGCAACATTTGTGAAGGCATGGGGGTGGAATTCCTTCTCCTGACGGCACAATAATCTTTGAAAGCAACTTAGCGTGACCAGTATTAAAGTGGGTTCGGCTTATGTATGAATGAATAGAAAGTCGTCGTTAAACAGTGTATTTTTTCTAAAATAAGGTCTACAGGTAAATTATAGTATAAATTGTACATAGTTGTACCGACCAAAATCACATGCGATTATTTCTCTTTACGTATTGTCTTTTATGAATAGATCAGAATTCAAAAAACATATTTATAAGTCATAAGTTTCAGTCTAAAATAACTCATCCTTAATCTTTAGAAGCGGAAATCCTAGCATGACCGGTATTAAAGTGGGTTAGATTGCATCTACAGAGAAGAGGGAGGAGACCACTACCACCATGTCAAGAACACCCCCACCATATTTCTTTCCTACTTTACTTCCATTGTTGCATCTTCACTTTGTATTCATTCATCAAAATCTGCAAAACAGCTTACACTTTATTTTCGTATCATTGTCATCATGTTTTCTGGGATATAATTCTCTGTGCTTGATGACCTAGATGATGCGTGAGTAATCCCTCAAGGGCTATGGGTCATAGGTAACCTTGCAGAGGGTAAAGATGCATGGGGATTTGTGTGTCTCCATTTAGGTAACGTAGAGACATCGTGTTCCTTTCGTCATTGGGTTTGATATTAAATCTTGAAATACTCTAAGTGAAAACACTGTATCGATTCTGTGCACTTAAACACATGACAGAGATCTTGTTCTTTTCGGCTTCTAAAAGTTGTTTTTCGATTTTTCTATAATAACTAGCTTTTAAACGGAGTATTTTTTTTCTTCAAAATAGGGTCTACTAGTAATTGTAGTACATACTTTACTGACTTCATTTATATCGGTAAAAACCGCACGTGAGTTTCTGGTACTCTATAATCTCTTGTACAAACAGCCCAAAAGTCACAAACCGCAGCCAAAAAGAATAGGCCCAAAACACCACCTCCTATAACAAGTTCAGAAGGATGGGCATTTCCGAAACACACACACAAAAAAAAAAAACAACCACGGAGGACAGCTTTCAAAGTGCGTGCATTTTAATTTCGAAACACACATGAAAGAAAACCGACACGGAAGGCTATTTTGGAAGAAAAAATTGCTCCCATTACCATTATGTAGTATGCTACTTGCTAATAATGCCACCTGTCCGTCTGTCCTCGCCAAAAATACCACTGAATTTGTTCTGTTACCCAAATTAAAATGAAGAACTTTTGCCGACATGAATGAATAGAAACCGGGTACTTGTTACGATTGTACCAACATCAATCGGGAAGCCTGGGTTTCATTGCACAGAAGATTATGCAAAGGAGAGAGGGCGGCTCGGATGTACGGTGTAGAGCAGGCAAGGTAATAAAGATAACTTTTTGGCTAATTTAAACCTGTATTTACACAAATGTTAGCAAAAATATTGATTTTGCCGCTTGGTCACTGAGCGACGACGTTGTGGAGTGGGCACCTGGCCGACGAAACCTCGTGGCCAGGCGGGTGGCCATCCAGCAGCGGCCTGTCGCCCGGCCACTAGGCTCCAGGTAATTAGCATTTATAATTAATTATTTTAATTGTATGATTAGAAAATTTAACACACATTGCTCATATAATTTTTTAGATATAGCAAATGAGCACAAAAACTTATGAAATTTTGTGTGGAGCTTCGCGACGTAGTGTAGTTCATTGTGTAATTTACTTGTAATCTTTTTGTTTTGAATTTTACTCAAAAATTCATTTACATAAACTATTTGTAGCAATTTTTAAATATAGGAAATAAGATCAAAAAATTATAGCAGTGGACTTAATGGTGTAATATTTTATTCAATTATGCAAAGAGTATATATAGTAGTACAAAAAAACGTAAGGCATGGGATATAGTAGTACAAAAAGCGCGCTGCACGGGATGCGATATAGCTCACTTATCTGAGCCACTACTATCTCCTCACCACGTCTGCCTCTGCGTGCGTGGCCTTGTCTTCCGTTAAGCATGTCCCGTGGGGTACGACAACCAGTTAGGAGCGTGCGTGTCAGATAGGAGGAGGTATGGAGATCGTTTCGTCTATTGAGTGGGCGGTGGTCACCCTGGGCGTTCGGTACTACTGAACCGATCGGTTCGGTTCCTCGGTACCCATACAAATTCGGTTCCTGAGAATCTCGGCACCGTTCGGTTCCTGAAAAGACTCGGTACCGAAGAAATTCGGTATCGGTTCTTTCGGTTCGGTTCCGGTATTTACCGAATTTACCGAACAGGGTACAGCAGCATGTAACATCAAGTTCAATAGCCAATTTTGACATAAATGTAACATGATTTCATATAGAATAAGTGTCAAATCATACAGAGAAAAAGCCACAAATACATAATATAGCTGTCCACAATAGACCCATCAATAATATTACATATTACTTAGTACTCACTACTCAAATACAACATGTAAATTCGGTTTTTCGGTATTTCGGTAAACCGAGGCACCGAACCGAATTTCCTCGGTAAATTCGGTTCCTGAGAACCTGGAACCGAACCTGGAACCGAAATTTTCGGTTTCGGTACTTTCGGTTCGGTTCTCGGTAAATTCAGTTCGGTACTCGGTTTTCGGTTTTTCGTGCCCAGGGTTAGGCGGTGGTGATCCAATAGGCTGAGGTATAGTAAATAGTGTCTGGTGGTAAGCGTCGATGTGCTCCAACTAAGACATACAGAATTGGGGGCTGCTAGAGACGAAGTCGTGAACAATGGAGTCTAGAAATCCCTGTTGTGCGGAGGAGCTGTAGCCTTCACCATACGGTGTGCCAGTGATGTCGGAGGAGCTCTGCCCACCGAAGTCTCCAATCCCTATGTATGGTGTGAACGATGAGTTCTGCCTTTCGTATGCTACAAACCCTGGCGCCATGTATCGTTCCCTGGAAGCACCCGGGAGGTCCGTATCATCATCAATGGACTGATCGTCACCCCCACGTTGAATTGAAAGCTGCAAGATGGAATGATGTTAGTTACAATAACTATTCCGTATGTAGAATGTGAATCTCGTACGTCCCAGATGTGCAGCGAAGATGACCGACGGGGAGCGGTAGTCTGTGTAGGGTGTGCGGAGGGGTAAAAGTGATGCATCTTGACAATGGACTTACGGCGAGAGAACGCCATGATGTTAGCGGAATGTAAAGCATAACATGAAAACAAAATATATGTTTGTACATAAGTTATCTCCTCGTCAATCTGGTCCGTGGATGATCGACAGGTAGTACTATGACGCCAGCCAGCCTCGGTAGGTCGTGATGGCCGGCCGGACTTGCTAGGTTGCGATGACTGGCGAGAGAGCACAGTGCCCCCACTGGGTGCTCGATGCGCACGGCGTGGTCCGTCCATCGGCCGCAGCTCAGGTTGTCCATTATTTTTTTGACTTGTGATGTGATGTACTTGAAAGTTTTCTGTAGTGCCAGTGGTGTGTCTAGGCTGCTCGTGGCGGTTCCAGACACACTTGCGATGTGCTGCGCCCGGTCCAACAGAAGTGGCATACCAAATAGGTTCAGTAACGAGTAGTATGAATTTCATAAATAAAACAATTAGACTTTGCAATTGTCTTATGGTGTAATGGCGCCGCGAAGCGCTGTGGCAATCGAACGAGCGTTATAGACTATCGTCACGCATGACCTGCTTCGGGCGATCTGGTGGAGGAACGGTGAGTCTACCACGCGACCACGGTACGTTCGAAAGTCATACGGACACTACTCCATTACGACATCTAATAGCGCCCTGTCTGTCCATGCTGTCGTCCACTCCTTCTACAGTGGCTACCAGTTCGTACCATGCCAACCCCCCCTCGATTGCTTGCTTTTCCGAAATCATCGATATTACAAAAAAACATACGAAGTGTAAACATTACTCAGATGGAGTTTGGCTCACATGTGTACGGCTTGTGGCAGGAACCTGCTGTCCGGAGGGGGCACGACCTAGTACAAATCAAATTGTTGTATTACGTGCTGTGAGGGAAACTAGGGTAAACTGGTGTCCGATGGAGATCAGCCTCGCAAAGGGCAATAAGCTCATGGCCCGCAGGATTGAGATGTAGGGATCGTCCAGCTCCCAATCATCTCTCACTGTAGCTTGAAAAGGCGAGGGCCATCCGTGTCACCCGTGATCCACAACTGGTACAATGGTGCTCATCGTAGAACTCTTCAAGAAGTTTCGGTAAAGATATACCTTCTAACAAATGGGATAGACGAAATATTAGCTGATATACCGGTCATATTGGTATCAGTGCCCTGCCGCTACTGATGTCGCGTTGTGTTCTTAAATATTATTTTTGAAATTCAGCGGCCGATAGTTTGACAACTAATATGTCGATCCGATAATAGTTGAAGTAGTTTTATCATGGTGTCATGCATGTGTCGCTATCACTGCTAATTCTTTTCATCATTTTGGAAGCTGCATGTACAATATTGAAATATTTATAGTTGCTATGTACGTAAAATGATACATACATACATGTATTAGAATTAGCTCGACACTAGTGTACGTAAAATGATACATACATGTATTAGAATTAGCTCAACACTAGAAAGGCATTTTCATGGAGAAGGATGGTAGAGTCATTTGGATAACGGAAGATAAATGGCGTGGTATTTTAGTGAAAGTAGATGATTCGATGGTATTTTTATCAAGGCCATGTTGATATTATCTTACAAAAGCTGTTTTTTAAGTAAATAGTTTTTCTATAATATCTAATTTTTAAACAGAATGTCTTTCTATGTTAGGATCATACTGTACTGACTTCATTTATATTATTAATATTACACATGATTTTTTCTCTCTGTATATTTTTCTATGAATTTATAAGCTAAAGATAAAAATTATCAGTAAAAACTAATATAAACAGTTGTTAAGTTGCACATTGCACAGCGGTACAGAGACCGTCGTTTTGGGAGGACATTTTCGAAACACGCAAAAGAAAATCCCCTCACAAGACAAATCTTTAGGCCCTGTTTGGAATGCGGGAATTTTTCCCGATTCCTACAGGAATTGAACTGTTTCCTGCAAAATTTCTGTAAAATTCCTGTGAAATTCCTCTGTTCCAAACAGGCCCTTAGAGGATGGGCACACAGACGCGAAAGAAAACCGCCGCAGAAACAACTTTGGAAGGATGGTAGTTTTGGGTGGGCATTGTGGTAATTTGACCTCTCTCTCTCCTCAGTGGCCAGCCAGCCAGCCGCCAGCACTTACCTTCCATACATGTATGTACACTGCGCTACCAGTGAGCTCAGAGACCTGTGCTCTCCTTTGCTCTCATCTGTTGTTCTGCTCTGCCATCTGTGCCTCCTCCCAACTCCTCCTCCGGCCATTACCACACCGAGAAAGCAAAGAAGCTTCACGCCGCGCAGCCGTTGCCGCGGCCATGCTCTCGCGGTTCAACAATCCGCTATGGATGCAGGAAGACGGTGGCCAAGAACAGGGCCACGGCCACGAGCAGCCGCCGGCGATGGGGATGCTGCCGGCGCCGGGGCAGGAGGCTGGGCACCACCACGACCAGCACCTCCTGGCCATGGCCGCTGGGGGAGGCGGGGAGTTCCGCGCGCCGGGGCTGCTTGATGAGGACTGGTACTTTGACGCGGTGGCCGCGGGCGCGGGCGGCGTCGCTGGCGCGCACGGGTCCATCCTCCTGGCGCCGTCGGCCCAGGCGGGGTTGGCGTCCGGCTCCGGCTCGCAGCAGTTCCCGCTTTTCAACATGGGTGGGGCTGCTGCGTTCGACGTCTCCGGGTTCGACCTCGGCGTCTCTGGCGGCGGCGGCGGCGACTTGGCGGCGTTTCTTGGCGCCGGGAACGCGTTGAACACCGCGCCGAATTCCTTGCTTCCGGCTGGGAACGCTGGGTTCCTTGGCGCGTTCGCTGGCTTCGGCACCGCTCCGGCGCAAATGCCGGAGTTCTGTGGCCTCGCTGGGTTCGACATGTTCGACACCGGTGCCGGAGGTGGAGGCAGCTCCTCCTCAGCGGCGCCCGCTGCTTCGGCGTCCGTGACTGGCACCCCGTTCTCCGGGCGCGGCAAGGCAGCGGTGCTGCGGCCGCTGGAGATCTTCCCGCCGGTGGGCGCTCAGCCGACGCTGTTCCAGAAGCGCGCTCTCCGCCGCAACGCCGGCGAAGAGGACGACGACAAGAAGCGCAAGGCGGCGGCGGCGAGCGCCTTGTCCGCGGGCGGCGACATGGTACTCGACGACGCCGACGACGACGTTGTGAGCATTGACGCGTCCGGTCTGAACTACGACTCAGAGGATGCGAGGGGCGTCGAGGAGAGCGGCAAGAAGGACGGCAAGGAGTCGAACGCGAACAGCACGGTGACCAGCGGCGGCGCGGGCGACGGGAAGGGGAAGAAGAAGGGGATGCCGGCCAAGAACCTCATGGCGGAGCGCCGTCGCCGGAAGAAGCTCAATGACCGGCTCTACATGCTCCGGTCCGTCGTGCCCAAGATCAGCAAGGTGAGAATTCTGCTCCTATCAGAGTTGTGCAAGTAGTCAAGCACAGATAGAATTGAGCAGTTGTTCTTGCTTGTGCTTGGGTTGTGTAGGAGATTTTGATGCATCTATGTTTAGGCAGTTAATGATGACTTACAGCGCGTAATTTTGATGAATTATGTCTGTTTTTGTTGCGATGAAAGCAGGAAAGGTCGGAATTTTGTGGTTAGCATCTAGCATTGCTACCAATGTTTATGTTATGTTTCCCTGTTTATTATGGTAGTTTCTAGTTTTTGATTTTAGAATGAACATGTTGATTTCTTAATTTCAGTTTTTTTTTGCTTTTTCTTTCCCTTTTTATCTTTACATTGTTCGTAGAGGTATATCGGTATTTTTTTATTTTTTTTTCTTTATTTTTTTAATTAAATAACTCAGAAAAGTTAATGGTCGCTACAGTGCAATTTCAGATAAAAACCAATGGCCGGAGCCAAAAGCATTCAGAAAAAGCCAAAATGAACACCACAATAATATGTTTCACTGCATTTGACTTAGTGAACTCCGAGTACATGGTTTGATGAATCGTTTGTCATAGACTCAAAGTCGATCCGTGCAATTGTTCGTGTAGAATTGTGGAGGTACACGGGCTTTGGGGATTTCTATATCATCTGCAGAAATTTTAGCTTCTAGTTTGTTGTTGGCCTTACCACTCCTTAGCCTGACAAGTTCGTGGTTTTGCATCCCCAGTTCTTCTGTTTAGCTTCTACCGATGTCATCTCTATATTAGCTTAGTTTTAGTTTCTAGTTGTTGCTAGTTTGGTGAATTAAATGTGATCTCTGCGCATTAGTTGTACTACAAGAAAATTACTGGCTAGTCTTACTGTCATGATCTGTTTCTGCTGCCTCTTGTTCAGTTTCCAGTCAGTTATCATAGAGTTGTAGGCAGATTGCAGAAATATAATAAAAGACATGCCCTACATCACTAGTGCTGTAGTTTTGTTTTAAAAAGGAGAATCTTGTAATCTTTCGTTGTACAAAAAGGAGCATGAGTTATGGTGTAAATTGCATCATCTATTTCAGCTACCTTTTCCTGAATTTAGTATTTCACCTTTAGTCTTATTTGTATTACTCAACTATGTGCATGTAATTCGCCAGTTACCGTTTCTCTTTGCGACTAGCCAATGAACTGATTTATGTGGTTGGAATCGGTAGATGGACAGGGCTTCTATTCTTGGTGATGCAATCGAGTACCTGAAGGATCTTCTCCAAAAGATCAATGATATTCAGAACGAGCTCGAGTCATCCCCTTCCACATCCTCACTGCCTCCAACACCTACAAGCTTCCACCCTCTGACTCCAACACTGCCCACATTGCCATCTTGTGTGAAGGAAGAGCTTTGCCCAAGTGCATTGTCAAGCCCTACTGGTCAGCAACCAAGGGTTAGTATATGTTCTCTCTGAATTTCACTAAACCAGTATTTTTCTTCAGATCAGCTAACCTGTATATATCAAAGAAACTTGTCCTTGACATGATATGACATTACTTTTGCTAATGTTTAACTAGTAATAGACAGAAGTCAGCTAAAGCTGTAATGTGATTGATGTATGCATCAGTTTGTGCAATTATTGTCATGCCTGATAAAACATTGGACTCACTTAAACATTTTTCTGCTCTTGCAAAAGGTTGAGGTTAGGATGAGGGAAGGCCGGGCCGTCAACATCCACATGTTCTGCCCTCAAAGGCCTGGTCTTCTTCTTTCTGCCATGAGGGCAATCGAAGGCCTTGGTCTCGATGTCCAGCAAGCTGTTGTCAGTTGCTTCAATGGCTTTGCCTTGGATGTCTTCAAGGCTGAGGTAATGTACAAATCTTTCTCCCTATTTTCAGAAAGAGTAAAAAAAAATGACTTGTTGCCACATAAAACTCAATTATAACTAACGACTGATCACTCATTTTCTTCACATCAGCAACGCAAGGATGGGCCTGGCCTTCGGCCTGATGAAATCAAGGCCGTTCTCTTGCAATCTGCCGGGTTCCATGCCGTGATGTAGGACGAGAGCTAAATCAACTGCAAAGGACAGTGTAGCTAAGGAAATTACAAGTACCGGTGTTTCCGGTTCTGGGGTGTTTTCTACAGAAGCAACTTCATCTTTTCTAGTCTGAGACCTACTCTGGGTTTCCTGAACCAATTTATCTACCAGAGTTTAGAGTCAAAAATAATGTCAGTAGCCTCTTACTACTTAACATTGTGTTATAAGCTTATGCCTGTTGTTACTTCTCGGTACATGCTTTCATCTTGTGTAATCTGAAGAATAATCATGTCGATTAACAAGCGTCGAAACGGTCCGAAAACAGCGTGAATCTGCTCTATGATCTGTCCTTTTCTTTGTATGATTTTTGCCATATGGTTGCTGTGGCTTTGCCTGTTTGTTGGGTTCGTAAAGGCCTAAAGCTGTTACTGTATAATGCCCGGTAACGGATTGAGAGATTCAGGTCAGTTATTGGAAGCAGGCAAAGTGGTCCTTGTACTGGACCAAACACGTCTTCGCTGCAGCCTGTCGTTAGGAGGCCTGGATTTGGTTGGTTTCCAATAAAAGGTCGGTAGAAAATTGGTGAGATTTTCATCATCGAAGTTAAAAACATTTCTTACAGTCTGTTTAAATGCACTGCAATGCAAAATAAGACCAGTGATAAGTTGTTTCCTGCCCTAGATTTATGAGATTTTGTACGCTAGTAATAAAGTAGTTTTATCCACTGATCAGGGATTGGGGCCAAAATGAAGTTTCTCTCGATCGAGCTGTAACACCATGCGGTGACACCTCTACGAGGGTGATAAGTATTTAACATTACTTATATTTGGCTTTTATCATGTGAGTTTGATTTTTATGGTTTTTGTGGCGTCACTTGTGCTGTCTGGAAGCACAAAATGAAGTTTCTCTTGATGGAGCTGTAAGACCATGCGGTGACAATTTTACGAGAGTGATGAGTATTTAACATTGCTTATACTTTGCTTTTGTTATTTGAATTTGATTTTTGCAGTTTTTGCGGTGTCACCTGTGCTGTCTGGAAGCACTAGTCAGGCCACCTTGGAATGACAGTCTGATCGTTGATGGGGTGCGATTAGACTGGCCTAAAATGGCAATCTGACCATTGGGGTGCGGTTAGACCAGCTGGACTAGGGTGGTTAGACCGGTTTGCTAGCCACGGTTAGACCGATCCTTTCTGAGCAGAGTTGAGTAGAGGTTGTTCCGTTGTTGTGAGTCATGGTGGTGTCTATGCAGTGTTAGTCATGTTGTGTCCATGCAAGTGTTAGTCATGGGGAGTCCATACATGTTTGTGTCATGGTGTGTCCATGCATACGGTTTACTAATTGAGAGTTAACTGTATGTCATTTGTGTTCGGATCAATTACTTTGTGTTTTGGTGTGTAGGTGTTTTGATGATTGTTACAATTAGTAGCAAGACCGAGGCTACAGAAGGGGTTTTGAAGCCATGGTGTATCGCGTAAGTCTGGGTGGAGTAACATCTCAAGCCGAGAAGCATGGGAGAAAGACAATGGTCATGAAGAGTCAAGCATACATGTGATGTGCCAATTGAACTTGCACATTTCAAGTGGTAACTTTCCTCAGAGCAGGTGTATGATCTTGGCGGCAAGACGTTGGGTATCATGAACTATAGAGTGACGTTAGTGTGCCATGGGACTTGGGTGTTTTAAGTGGTGGCGGCCTCAGTGTAGGTGTACGATTTTATCGACAAGTCATGGGCATCACATCGTCATGAAGACTGGCAAGTGGCAATTGAGTAAATTATCCAATATCGGGTGAAGTGACGGTTTGCAAAACCACAACACTAGCCTAAGTAATTTAGGTTACGTCTTTTTAGGTGAAATATATTATTGGGCTTGTGGAGCCTTGTGGAAATATGTAAGAGTGTAAAAACTGTTTGTGTGTGGGCTACCGGATTTCTCCATATGTAAGAGATATGATCCACTAAGGAGTGGTTGGTTGTTAGAGTTAAGTGAGAGGTAAGGAGTATCCACTATATAAACCTTGTGTTGAGTTAAGTCTTATAAGGACTTGAGAGATTATGGTTAGGGTTTCCTTGTGTTGAAGCCTTTTGTGTGTGCATGCTTTAGACTTAGAGCTCTGCTGTACTGAGGGATTAGTTGTAAAATATTTCTCTTTAAGTGAAATAAATATTCAAAGTTTGCCCAAGTGAGTTGTGCCATGGATCCCCTCTTGTGCTTTTGATTTGTTTGGCTTTCTTGCTTGGATCTATCCTCTCTTGAGCCTTTCTGGTACCAAGAATGTGTAAGAGATGGAGATGTCACATGGAGATAAAATCTCATCCATCTAGAAATGATCTAGAGGAAGTTCTTGAATTTGCTCAGTTTTCTCAAAAGAGATGTGATTTTTGTGTTTTGCCCTTATGGGTGATTTGGATTGAATTCATGTTATGATCTAACTTGCTATGACATGTGGGAATCCATCCAAAGTTACCTAGATCATCTAGAACTCATGAACAAGAGCAGATTGAGATTTATCTCTTTTGCCCGGTTTTGGTGGACCCTTCACTCAAATAGAAAAAGGTCATAATTTTGGCAATAATTCTCTTAATTGTTGATTGTAATAGGTTCATGACATCCTAGAGAAGGTGCATGCTAAGTTTTAAGTCATTTGGATCATCGGATCAAAAGTTAAAAGGTTTTTTTGGATTTGAAATAGTGCTGATTTTACTATTCATTTTGGTCTGATCGCCAAAGTCCTAGAGGTCTGACTGGCTTTGGGTTGAGGTCTGACCGATGAGGGTTTGAATTTTTGAGATTTTCCCTTCCTTCGCTCAAGGCTTTGTTGAATATTTGAGTTTGTGTTTCCATTGCTTATTGTTGTTGGTATTTAGGGGAAGATTTTGAAAGAATCATTCAACCCCTCCGAATTGCCATACTAGATTCTACAAGAACTGACTTGCAGACTCCAGTTCTTTCTTGGTAGCTCTTTCAGTAAAATGCTTAGAATAACAAAATTCTACTTCAGTATTTATTCCCCCCGCTTTTAGTTTCTGATCTTGCTTATAATTTCTGACGTGACCTGCATGAACAATCTTTTTCCCCTAGAATACACAAGAGTGTTGCACATCATTTCACAAAGAAGAGAAACAATTTTTTCATCAATACGAGACTAAACAGCAAGCTTATAAGCACCCCCGGTTAGATTCGTAGACCATCGAGGACGTGAAGGGAAGTGAGAAGCACGTGAATGACCAAGTGTATTCAATATGAGTATTTAGGGTTACAAAATAGCCTCCCCTCTCCCTTTACAAGAGGTCTTATTTATAGAGGGGGAGAGGGAGGCAAGTGAAGTTACAAGTTTGCCCTCAAGGCCTAACTTACTTGGTATCTTCGTCCTTTGCCCCACGCAGGTCCACCATGTTCGAGAGACTCCAAGGGTCGGTCTATGGCCCGCAACTCCCAATAACCTGCGAGAAGTCATGGAATGTTATGGTACCTTGGTCTTGGGGTGGACTCCAGGTGATAGACCACGTGGAGTCCGACCTTGGCTTGGAACACCCTAGGTCTGGGGATTGCACGTAGTATGAGGAGGCACCTTCACCCCGTTGGAACCTCCTTGGGGGGAATGGTGCAGACTTGGTGTGCTGTAGACTGGAACCACCCGAGTAGTCTTAGTCCACCACGTATCGAACTTTCGGGCAGTGCTGAGCAGACCCAGTCCACCATGGATCGGCCTTGCCCTACAAATACCCCCTTCCCTTTCTTCATTTCCTCCCCTCAATTATTCTCCTCCATTCCTCTCCCCACTCCCTCAACTCACCCATCCGACTTCACTCCTAGACGGTCTCCTCGCCTCGACCTCGGGAGATGATGTCGATGTTGGGGCTTCTCTTCAGTGGCCTAAGGCTCCATCGAGGGCCCCAACTCTGGTGCTTGGACTCTCTCCAAGGATCCCCTCCTTTGGTGCCTGGACACCTTGGGGGGGTCTCCTTCTTTCATGTTTGGACCCCCTCCATGGGACTCCTTCATTTTCCCTCAGCCCCTCTCCAGGGGTTGCCTTCATCCACGCTTTGACCCCCACTAGGTGTTGCATTCACTTGCACCTAGAGCACCTATGCCTCGGCCATCCTAGCACACCGTGCATCGTTTGAACCTCTGCGATCCATCCCGACCATCCCTAGATCCACCACCTTGATGCCCAGACCCCCTCCAGGGCTTGCCTCCACTTGTGCCCAAACCCCCTCCGGGAGTTGGCTTCACTTGCGCCTGGACCCCCTCTGAGGGTGGTCTCCATTCACACCTAGAGCACCTTGGTGGTCCATTGCCTCAGCCATCCTAACCTCTGGCAGCTCAGACCCCACTTGAAGCTCTGTCCCTCGGCCAATTGTACCCCGTTCGGGGCTTCGCCACCCATCACTCGTAGCCTCTTCGGGGCTTTGAACCACTCAATGTTGCTTGAGGTGGCTCCTTCCACCATGTCTTCGAAGAAGGCGACAACGTCCCTTGGTCCCTCCACCAAGAAAGGTGGGAAGGAGAGGGGGTGACTGAGGAGGAGGAAACCCCCGAGAAGGCCATCTGGTTTCCTCATTACTGGGCTCTTCCAACATGAATAGGGGCTTTCTGGAGCAATTGGAGAAGGAGGGCAAGATCAAGAGCACCAACTTGGTCATCTTGCCCAAGCCCGATAAGGTTCACCCTAACCCGAGGGCCAGGGATGCTCGTTGTCTTCACTGCTCAATTCGAAGCCACTCTTCACATTCCCCCGATCGGGCTACTAAAGGACGTGCTCGATACATTCAACCTTGTGGTCTCCCATCTCAACCTAGGTTCCTTTGTACACCCCTCGATGTATGAGTGGGTGATGCGGAGCTTAGGGGTGATAGACTTTCGGCTCCAAGGTAGCTGTCAAGAGTTCAAATTCCTTGCTAAAGGCCAACAAGTCCAAGTGGGAATCATAGAGGGACATGTGGTACGTTCTACTACCTTGCCTAGGGGTCTAGCCTCCTCAGCATAGGGAAGAAGTCGTTGGTGGACAACTCGCTACACTTGTCGCCTTCCCTGGGCATGAAGCACAAAGCACACTGGCACCTAAGTGCGATCTCATTGAGGAGTATTGCGTGCTGAGGATTGCTCCCCTCTATCAAGGTTGGAACCTGTCCTTCATGTAGGGTGACGCGTCGGGGGCATCCGTGCCTTCCAGGGCTTTGCCAAGTCTCAGTGTTAGTTCTTTCAACTCTTTTACCACTTTGTTGGCTTGACTCTTGGCCTTCCATTGACCCCCTCTCAGGCTTGTAGGCTTGATGTTCCCATAGGCAGAGATGGCGGTGGTGGTCCTACTCGGGCCAAAGATAAGAGCTAAGCACGGTGTGGTGGAGGACCTGATTACGGGTGATTGCCACAACAGTGCATGCGAGATGCTCGACATGTCCATGCCTACTCACCCACCCTTCGACAAGGACGGTGGGTCCAAATAGGGAGTGAAGCACCCTCATGAGGTCTTGGAGGACTTGTCCCCGTCACCTAAGTTAGGGAGTGTGGTAGCCCTTACAGCTCACCTTAGGCAGGGCCTTTCGACGCCGTGGGCACCACTTGTTGCTCTGATAAGGGGAAGGGACCTAGGACCAGCCTCCCCCGCGGGGTTCCCAAGGATCACCCACTTCCTCCCCGAACATTGCCTCGACTCTCGGCCTAGAGAGTGTTCGTGGGGAAGGTGCAAAAGGGACAGCAACAAGCTCCATGCCCATCCGCATCCCTCACGCATTTGCCCCATTGAGGCTATTGTTGGTCAAGTTATCCCCACAGGATAGTTAGGGTGCCGATGATGTGGTTGTTGAGGTCGACACGGTGGGCACCGCCTCGGTGTGCACGTCGGGGGCTGTGGTGGGCATAGCTCCGACCACCACCGTGGAGATCCCCATGGATGAGGTGATCCTGGGGGCTGGTCTTGAGCATGTGATCCACACATCCACACCACACGTGGGCACACCCTGAGGCACGAGCTCAGACTCCCATTGCTGATTCAGGTGCGTGCCACCACCAAGGACTTCACCTTGCTAAGGCCCATGGTCGAGTTCTTGAGCAAGGCCTTCGTGTGTGCAGTGCCTACCGACATCGACTTAGCCCTTAAGGATGACCCTCTGATCAAGAGGCATGTGTTCACTTCGGTGGAGTACGACCTCATGAAGATAACTAGGTCATCCATTTACTTTGATTTGATGAGCTCCTGACCCTCGCCTTTTCCTCTTGCAGAGTCTCCTCACCATGTGAAAGCTATCCTCCATGCAAAATGACATCCTAATGGAAAACAAGAGGGTAGTGTGGGAGGCAATGGGCAAGGTAGCCACAGCCCAGCGGGACTTGGATGCGGCCCACGAGATGATTGATGACCTACACCGCAACTTGCTGAGCAGGAGTCTGATGTGGAGAGCCTTTGCCATGGCCTATCCTAGATTACTGATGAGCAGGATAGGCTGGTCATCACTACCATCTCTGCCACAGAGACGATGCACGGCCTTGCTTGGGACTTGGGCATCTCTGCATTGTTGCCCTCCAAGTCGTCAGAGGTCACTGTCAAGACCTGGCTCACTTGGATGAGCACGGCCGCTGAGGCGACCAGGGTGTCAGTACTGGGCTTTTGGTGCTACTGTGCAAAGGCTTCTACCAAGGTCCTACTCACCTCCATTCGGCTGGTGAGCTACCAGCACTTCACGACGTTTGGAATACCTTCCTACAAGGCACTGAGCTCTACCGACTTGGATGGGGGCCAGAAGATCTTCACTGACCATGTTTGCTCTTTCTTCTTGTAGGTTTGGAACTCACGTCGGTTGAGCTACCTCGACGGGCTTATCTGTCAAGCCCATGCCAGTTCGACCAAGGGAGGCTCCTCTAGCGCACGAGAGGGAGGCCTCGAGGGACCAAGTCCATCCTAGGTGCGAGGTTTGTTGTACCCCCTTTATACCTATGGCACAATCTATGGAAGTGTGGGTCCTTTGGTCCATTGTTCTTGGGTATGCTATATGGTGAAATGTTAAAATGACTCTACATGCTTTTGCAGATGGTGGTGTGGTGCACTAAACTAACTGCTGGTCACTCAGGAACCAAACTCTCTCAAGCTAAGTCGAGTAAGAAGCAAGCTTCACACGAAGTGCCTAAGTTCGAGTGGTGGCCAAGGGCGAATTCTTGGGTCAAGGTTCAGCCATGATTCTCAGTGCCACCATGCAAAACATATAGGGATATACTCTTTGTGCCCCATGTTGAGACTTATCATCATGTAGGGAGTGATGCTAGCTCATGCGTCGATTGGTGCGATGTGGAGCTAGGATACCCAAAGTTCATCCTGCGATCGCTTGACTTTTTTGGCAAGAGCACAATGGGGTTGTAGTTGCCCTTTTTCCTTTCGTAAGGCTTGCACCGTTGTTAGTTGCCTAATCCCATAATAAAGCTAACTTGCTGCTCTTTACTAGGGGTATCCTGCTACCCCGTCCCCCATCAGAAACAATTTAGCGCTTGTGGCGAAGCTCATGAGTGGCTAGTCATTTGGGCAGGTTAGTACATTGCCATCTCTCATCAGAAAAAACTTGGCGCTTATGGCGAAGCCCTTGAGCGACTAGTTGCTTGGAGAGATGAGAACGTCGTTGTCTCCCATAAAAAAACTTAGCACTCATAACAAAGCTCACAAGTAGCTAGTCACTTGGAGAGATGAGAACGTCATCATATTCCATTGAAAAAACTTGGGCTCATGACAAAGCTCATAAGTGGCTAGTCACTTGTAGAGGCGAGAACGTTGACGTCTCCCACCGAAAAAAATTGGCACTCATGGTGAAGCCCTCGAGCAGCTAGACGCTCAGGGAGGCGAGAATGTTGCTATCTCCCATCAGAAAAAAACTTGGTGCTTGTGGCTAGTCACTCAAGGAGATGAGAATGTCATCGTCTCCCATAAAAAAAACTTAGTGCTTGCGGTGAAGCCCACAAGCGGCTAGTTGCTCGGGCAGGCAAGAACATCATCATCTCCCATAAAAAAACTTGGCGCTTGTGGCGAAGCCCGTGAGTGGCTAGTCCCTTAGGGAGATGAGAACGTTGCTGTCTCCCATCGAAAAAAAACTTGACACTCATGGCAAAGCCCGTGATAGGCTAGTCACTTGGTGAGACAAGAACGCCGCCGTCTCTCATCGAAAAAAACTTGACACTCATAACGAAGTTCATGAGCGGCTAGCATAGGGTGAGAATTTGTTGACTTGGCCTCGGAGGATGACTGTAAGGCCACTTGACCCCGGAGGGCGAGTTATCGTAGGCTCTACCCTGGAGGGTGAGTTAGGCGACTTTACCCTAGAGGGCGAGTTGTCACAGACTTGATCCCAGAAGGTAAGCGTTCGATGACTTGACCTCGAAGGGTGAGTTGTCGTAGACCCGACCCCAGAGGGTGTGTTAGGTGACTCGACACGGAGGACAAGTTGTAGCAGACCCGACCTTGGAGGGTAAGTGTTATGCGGTCCAATCCCAGAAGGTAGGTTGTTGCAAAACTGACCCCAGAGGGTGGGTGTGTGCTCATTTCAACACACAGCTTGTCGAATGCATACTTCACCCTACCAAAACGCATATATATAATATTGATAGGGTGGCGGCATCATAATAGGCCTGGTACAAAAATATGGTAAGGGTGCATCACGATAGACCCGATAGTTACACGTAATACTTACGGAGGTTATCCATGTTCCAGTTATGCTTGAGCTTGGTCCCGTCGAGTGACTGCAGCCGAAACAACCCTGGACGGGTGGCGTGGATGACTTCGTATGGTCCTTCCTATTGGAGCTTAGCTTATCATTGAGTGGGTTGGACTTTTTTTGAGGATGAGATCACCAACTTGGATGGGCTACTGTAGATAGCCTTGTTGTATGTTTTGGCCATCTCCGCCTGGTATCAATCGATGTTGAGGGTTGCTTGCTGCCGAATGGCATCAGTTGACTCCAATAAGGCCGGACGAACATCGTCATCTGGGACTGTCATGGTCCTAAGAGATCCAAGCTTGATTTCCTTTGGAGTCCTGGCCTTGTCACCGTATAGCAGCTTGAATAGGCTAAACCCTATAGCTCAGTTGAGCGAGGTGCGTGTCAACCAAAGCGCACTTGGCAGATTGTCCACCCAATGGCCCTTTGGGAGAACAAAGAGATGAGTGCGAAGCCCCCAATAAGATGATGCCATTGGTCCTCTCCATTGTGCCATTGGCCTTTGGGTTAGTGACTGACGCAAAGCAGAGGTTAATGCCCAGACCCACACAGAACTTGCGGTAGGAGGCCATGTCAAATTGAGTCCCATTATTGACGGTTACCTCCCTTAGTACACCAAAATGACACACAACATTCTTCCACATAAACTTCTGATCTATAGTGAAGGTTATCTTGGCTAAAGGCTCAACCTTGGTCCACTTGGAGAAGTAGTTGATGGTCAGCACATGAACTTGTGCCCTCTTGTCTAAGGCTTGAAGGGACCGACTAAGTCTATCCTCTAATAGGCAAGTGGCCACGATGGTAGTATGGGCTGTAGGTCATTTGTGGGTGAGTTCATGCCACGCCCTATCCACTGGCAAGAAGCACACATACAGATGAGGGACTCCGCGTCCCGTAGGGCAGTGGGCAAGTAGAATCCTTGACAGAAGGCTTTCTATACTAGGACATGGGGTGCGAGATAAGAACTACAGAGCCTCTGGTGTATCTCACGCACCAGGTCGGTACCCTCATCATTGGACAAGCACTGGAGATATGGTTGGCAAACACCGTGCTTGTAGAGGGTGTTGCTATGAATGACAAAGCCCCTTGTGCAACTCTTCAGCCTTTGCACTTCAGTGGGATTTGTAGGCTTGGTTCCGTTGACAAGGTACTCGATGATTGGCCTCCTCCATTCTTGCTCTCCAATGGTACACACCTCTGGAAACCCCTTCACTGTCAGTTTCACCAGGACCTCATAGAATGCGGCAACGTGTTTCTCTATTTGTGTGTTGGCAGCTCTTGCCAAGATGTCTACCTCAAGATTGTCTGAGCATGGGATGCTCCAAATAGTGATGCCTTTGAAGTACTTCTACATGGCTCGGACAATATCTAGGTACCTTACCAATGCCGAGTCCCTTGATAATTCTTATCGATATGATAAGCGGTGAGTTGGGAATCGTTTTTCACAAGAAGTTGCTTGGCCACCAAAACTCAAGCTTGCGCAGCCCAAGTAGCAAAGCCTCATACTTGACGATGTTGTTCATAGCCTCGAAGTCCTGGCAGGCAGAGTAGAAGGTGCACATCCCACTTGCTGATTTGAGGACCGCTCCAGCCACCACGCCTTCTGAGCACCAATAGCCATCCACGTAAATCAATCAGAGGGTAGGGCAGGCAGGGGCAGTTTCTTGGGGATCCATTCCGTATTCTGTGACAAAGTTCGATAGCACCCGGGACTTGATCATTGTGTGGGAGACGAAGGTGATTGAGAATGGGACCAACTCAGTAGCCCACTTCCCCTCTCGCCCGGATGCTTACTTAGTGCAAAGCATTTCATCGATTGGGAATGATGATAGTATCTAGATCTCGTGGGCCAGGAAGTAGTGCTGAAGTTTCTTTGAGGCCACGAGGATGTAGTAGGTGAGCTTTCGTAGCTCGTTGTACCTCACCTTAGCCCCTTACAAAGCTTCGAACATGTAGTATGCGGGGTGCTGTTTCCTTTCTTCTTCTCTAACTAGCACAACACTCATGGTGATAGGGGTTGCCATGACGTAAGCGATGAGGCTCTCTCTCTACCTAGGGTTGCGAAAACAACGGGGAAGGGGAACACAAGGTAGTTTTTTAGGTCATCCAGGGTGGCTTGACTCTCAGCAGTCCACTCAAAGGTGCCTGAGCCTCGCAGGATTTTAAAGAAGGGGAGCCCCATTTTGGCTAAGCAAGAGATGAACCACCCTAGTGCGGCCAACCGGCTGACCAACTTTTGCACCTCACAGATATTTTGGGGAGGCTTCATGTTGAGGATGACTCGGATCTTTGCAAGGTTCACCTTGATCCCATGCTTTGATACCAGGAAGCCCAGCAGCTTCCCAGCTTGCACTCTAAAGACACACTTCTCCAGGTTGAGCTTTATGCCGGTATGGCGTAGGTTGTTGAAGGTCTATTGGAGGTTGGTGGTGTGCGCTCGGGTGAGGACATTTTTGACAGCGATGTCATCAACATAAGCTTCCACATTGCGACCGATATGAAGGGCAAGTGCCTTGTAAATGAGCTTGGTGAAGGTGGCATCGGTGTTCTTCTGCCCAAAAGCCATCCGAACGTAGCGAAACCTAGAGGGTATGATGAAGCTGGTCTTTTTCTTGTCCTCCTTGGCCATCCACACATGGTAGTACCCCGAGTAGGCATTAAGCAAGCTCATGAGCTTGCACCCTGAAGTGGCGTCGACCAGCTGGTCAATCCTAGGTAATGGGAAGTGTTCCTTCGATCATGTGTGGTTTAGATTAGTGCAGTCCACGCACATGCACCACCTATCGTTAGACTTTTTGATCACCACCTCTCGTTAGACTATTTGATGAGAACCTTGTTGGCAAGCCACTAGGGGTGCACCACCTCCTGGATCATGCCAGCATTCCAAAGTTTCTCGACCTCCTATCTCATTGCGACCTGGTGCTCGTCTGAGATCTTTCGGAGCTTATGTTTCATAGGCTTGTCATCATTCTTTACAAACAGTTGGTGCTCGATGATCTCTCTTGGAACACCAGGAAGGTCTTCATGCCCCCAAGCAAGATATCACAGTTTGCCCGCAAAGTAGCCAATATGGCCTTTGCTATCACTGGGTCAAGGTCCGCGCCAAGCAACACAGTCTTGGTGGGATCAGCTTCTGATAGGGGCTCGGCCCAAGTTTCCCCGTCGAGTATCAGCTAGGGATCCACTTGCTGGAGGAAGGGGCCTAGAACCCTAACTCAACCCTGCAACTTCTAGGGCGATGGAGTGCATGTATCAGATTATCACTTGAATGTCTTTGTCTATCTTTCTTGAAAGATCTTGGTCACCATGTACGGTGATGACCCGTTTAGGGCGAGAAGCTTCACGCAGAGGTAGGCATGTTGAGGTACTATCCCGAAATGATTGAGGGCTGCCCTACCTAGGATCATATTGTATTGATATGGGATATCAACAACGTCGAAGACCATACTCTCACTTTGGGTGCCACCCCCCAACACCAAACCGCACAATTGGCTCAATCCTACAAAGGGTTGGGACCGGCATATCACCGAAATCAAGAAGTGGGACACCAGGCTCCGATAGGAGTGATTGCAAGATTTTGATCCTGTCAAACATGGATGTGAACATGATGTTCACAGAGCTTCTCCCATCTATGAACACATGCCTTACTTTGCACCGACAATGGAAGTAGAGACCACTAGGGCGTCATGATGCAGGAGGTTGACTCTAGCTGCGTCTTTGGAGCCAAACATGATTGGTGTGTTGACCCACTACAGGAGCTTGGTCGGGGGCTATGTCGATGTGGTTTACTTGGTGGGCATAGGCCACGTCACTGCTTTGACGTGAATGTGTGTGCATTTCCACAGGTGATTGCATGCACCACGTGATGGTTGCAGGAGAGGGGTTGCATTGCGGCACGCCAGCCATGGCTTGGACTTGTTGCCAGTGGAGTTATCGAGTGAAGGCAGCAAGCTCAAACCCTAAAGTGTCATGATAAGTCTATCCATGAATGTTACAGAAGTGACAGTTGCTGCTGCGATCAGGGTGTTGTTCTTCTCGCCTTTGGTTGACTTCGTGCTTGCTCCTACGATGGTGGCCGTAGCATCGTTGTGGCAGTCATAGTGGTGTGGCTGGGCGGCTTCAGATTTGACATGGTACAAGGGGTGATGGTGGTGTTGCCACCTTTTGGGGCACAAGGTCCGCGGTGGCTGAGGTCTACGCCTCCCTACAAGCCTACGCCTCCTCAAACTTAGAGTATTTCTTCATGATGGAAAGTAGCTCCACCACCATCTTTGGCTCCTTCTAGTCTAGCTTGTCAGTCCACTCCCCCTTATGAAGAGCCCAACGAACAGCCTTGACGACACTTGTGTCAAAGATGCCATGGACCTGGTAGTGGATGTGGATGAAGGGGCACATGAAGTCTTTGATGGACTCGCCCAACATTTGTTTGAGAGCGTGTAGGTAGGAGGATGTCACCGACTTGTTCTGGCTTTCTTGGAAGTGCTTACTCAATTTCTCTTGAAGATGTTCCCACGAGTATACTGAGCACGATGAGAGGGAGAGGTATTAGGGTTGAGTGACCCCTGAGAGAGCCAAGGGCAATCTTTTTGCTATAATGTCTTTGTTCCCTCTCCCTACCGCTATGGCAGTTTCGTACACATGGACAAACTCCATGGGGTCATAGCCCTTGAGTACTTTGTAACTTTTGGCATCCGAAAATGCATCGGCCATGGCATGGCTTGTAAGACTAGGCTCAGTGGGTTGGAATGGTCAACGAGACTAGCAACCTCATGGGCGGGAGTCCTATGAGGTTGGGGACACAAGGGTAGTCCGATGCGGAGTCAGGCGTGGGATCTTGCGCTTGGCCGACCTGGGGCAGCCCATCCCCCAGGTGTCCGTAGCTCTCCCTCACACCCTTGGCCAAGGCTAGGGCCTCCCTCCACACTTGGTCGAGTTGCGTCGGAGATTGTTGGCTTCTTGGAATCCAGACAAAGGTGGCAAGTTCGTCCAGGCATAGACTTCGGCCAGCTAGGCCTGAAGGGCTTCAACCTCAGGCACCTTAGGACATGTTGTCTCTTGTGCCAACACCCATGCTTCCTCTAGCTGGCTCCTTAGCTCTTTAGCTTCCTGGGCTTCCACAGGCGATGGGGTCTTACCTCGGCTTGCGCCCTCTCGTGTTATGCCAGGAGTTCTCCCGCTTGGTGAGCCTCAGTCGCGGACCGCAAAGCCTCAGTTTGTGATTCACTCAATTGCCTTTAGAGGTCCTCCTCATGAGCGCTTGGAGGATGGGCCTCCCAGGAAGCCGCAGTCTTGCTGGTGACCTGGACCTCCATGGAGAGGTTTGGTTGCACCTCCATGCCTTTTTCTTAGGCAATATGACTTCTCACTTGGTAATTGTTGTCGATAGGAGACCGGACAGTAAACTTATAAGCACCCTCAGTCCGATTCGAAGACTGCGAAGAACGCAAAAGGACTTAGTGAAAAGTACACGAATGGCCAAGTGTATTCAATATAGCTATCTAACGTTACAAAATGGCCTCCTCTCTCCCTTTCAAGGGGTCCTATTAACAGAGCGGGAGAGAGAGACAAGTGAAATTACAAGTTGGCCCTCAAGGCCTAGCTTATTGCTAAGGGTATCTTTGTTATTTGCCCCCACACAGGTCTCGCCATGTTCGAGAGACTCCGAGGGTCAGTCCATGGCCAATCCCGGATCTCGTCCGGGGTTGGCTCGTGGACCTCACCGAGGTTGGCTAGCGGACTCCATCGAGGTTGGTTCGTGGATCTCGCTGAGATTGGCTTGTGGACTTGGCTCCAAACCCTACTCGGGTAGACCTCCCGATGGATGCCATTGCTCCGAGATCGTCGTGGACCTGAGGTGATGTGGGGACCATCCGTCAACAAATTTCAACCAGTATGCTCATGAGAGCTGCACGAACGATTTCCACAGAAGATACTTCTGCAATTGTTCTCGTGTTCAAGGCCTACAAATGCCGCATCCTATCAGAGGAGCTTGTAGGATCATGGTCCCATCTGATCATGCCATTTCATGCACCAGCACCCTTCTTGGTGAAGTACATCCTACAAAGGAGAGGATTTGACACATGATCACTACTCCCCATTACAAAGTAAAAAAATGCTTTTCATCTCCATTTCATCCACCCATTCTCTCTAGAACTCTACTCAGAACCCCGAGTTCTATCACCGGCAGGGCCGGTCCTAGGATTTTAGAGGCCCGGGGCGACATTAGAAATAGGGGCCTTAGTATAAATATCTAAATATAAATCTACATATATATATACATATATATATATATATAATTTTACCAACAAACACTTAATTAAAGAAAAATTCACATCAAAGAGTTCATAGATATTACCTTAAAATTTCTTCTAACATTTCTAGATGCGAAATCATGATGATGGTATTGATATCAATCTCATCCAATAATTTCTTCTCAATACATAAAGTTGCCAAACCGTTTAACCTCTCTTGAGACATTGTTGACCTTAAATGATTCTTCAACAATTTCAACTTTGAAAAGCTTCTTTCAGCTGATGCCACGGTCACAGGCATAGTAAATAAAATCCGATAAGCAATAGAAATATTAGGATAACAATCCGCTTCTCTGACAAACTTAAAGATCTCCATAGCAGACATTGGTTTATCTGATAAAGTCTATTGCATAACACTTAACTCAGAAATTAGATCATTTAACTCAACATCAGAGGAACCATCTAGAGAGAAAGTTTCTGCAAATTTTGTACAACATTCTTTTAATTCAGTTCGATCCAATGACTTCAATGTTGTTGAACTCATTAAAAATCCAAATATACTTCCGAATGTTTGGAGTTCTTGAAATCTACTTTTCAATGAATTGATTGCCATATCAACCATAACAAAAAAAAATTAACTTCAAATTCCTTCTCAGCTTGCAAAACTGCTTCATCACAATCAATTTCATCAAACTGTTTCTTCCTAAGAACACGCCGCTTAACTGGAAATGATGGCTCTACATTCATTTGAGCTGTAATATCTTTGGCAATGATCATACTCAAAGCAAACCCTTCATTTCTATAAGTATTAAAGTATTTAACCATGCCTTCTATTTGTTGCATGTATATACTCTACATAGTATATGGGGGGCCCCTGGATTTTGGGGGCCCGGGGCGACCGCCCCTCTCGCCCCCCTCAGGGCCGGCCCTGATCACTGGGAACTCTTGCAAAGCTGAAAAGAACTGCTGGTCTATCTAACTATATACATAAGTCCTACCATGGTGGTTAGGGGTGCAATCGGAGCGGATACGGACGGATATCGCTTATCCTGTATCCTATTCTATATTTTTTCTTCGGAGTCGAAGTCGGACATGGATAATATCGGATATCTATTTCTCCATTCTGTATTCATTCCATAATCTTTTGGATGATCGGTCGGACGAAAATTATCCGCTTCTTTGCATAGGGCATTGGACAGTATGATACTATCAGAGCAAACATGAAGAGGCTAATTACTGAGATGTTGAAGAAAAATACTTAGTACTCTTGCTTGTTTAGATATAACAATCTGCCTATATGTTATTTTGTTCGTAGGTGAAGTCACAACAGACTTTCTCATATCATTTGATATACGGATATATACGGGCGGATATCACTTATCCCGTATCCTATTCCATATTTTTTCCTCGGAGTCGGAGTCGGACATGTATAGTGCCGGATACCCATCTACCCCTTTCGTATCCGTTCTGTATGCTTTCGGTCGATCGGACGGACGGAAATTATCCGCTCCATTTGCACCCCTAATGGTGGTGGAGCATACGAGTACGTAGAAACACGAACCGCACGGTGTCCTTAATCTATTCAGAGTTCATTTTCACCGAATAAATGCCTGCAGATCGATCGACCCGGCGTGCGTGCGTACGTACGTACGAGCCGAGCACCGCTGGGACGCCGTTATGGAGGCCAGAACGGCCACTGCCACCGGGCTGCGGCTGCCGGATTCCTGAATTCCAATCATGATCCTGTGCCTGTGGGCGTGCATGGCAATTGCAGCAACGCAATGCAATGCGACACGCATTGAATACGGTTCACTCCCTTCCTGTGCTCCTCTCTCTCTCTCTCTCAAATGCACTTGGCATCTTAACTTTTAGTTAGTTACAATGTGTTTGGTTCCCTTCTCTAGCTAGCCTGGGTCGTATCTGGCATTCAGGCTGTCGCTAGCCAGGCTCTGACCATACAGGTCGCTAGTGTTTGGTTGCTTTGCTCTGCAGTGTCAGGATCTGAAGAGCAGCTGTTTGGTTGCCCGTTTTCTTACCTGTGGTTGCGCTCCCTTCTCTCAGCCGGGCCACGAGGTGCGCACGTTCGCGCTCGCGGGAGCCTGGCTCCAAAGAAACGAAAACGAAATTCGTTTCCTGGAACCAGGCTCGGCGACGCTGCTTGCATGTGGGCAGCCAGGTTCTGGCGCTCGTTCAGCCATCCAATCGTGGCTTGCCTGCACCCCAGGAGCCAGGGCCGCTGGAAAGCGGGCAACCAAACGCGGATTCCGGAGCTATTGCACCCTGTGCTGCTTGCAGTTGCCGGTAGAGAAGAGAAGAGAAGAGAAGGGGATGGGATCGGAGAGGAGCAGAGGAATTACTCGGCGCGCGCGAGCGACTTGTCAGTTTCTGTGACTCTGTCAGGGCACAATCACTCGCATGCATGTGCCACTGGATCTACCGCTGCTGCCCGCCGTCGACGTCGGCCTCCAGCCGCGTTGCACGCGGTAAAAAAAAAAAAACCTTCGGACACGGTTTGGCCCGAGGCTGCAAGGGCTCCCGTTTAGAATTCGGATTTTTCCACCTCGTGGAAAACTGGGAATTGAACTCCGTTGGTAGTACTTCAAACTAGTTAACTTATGGCTTCTGGCTTAAAAATATATTGTAGCGATTGAAAATACATTATAACACTAACAAGAAATTGAGAATAAAATTGAGAACAAAAGAAAAACACGATATATCTTCACAAACAATGTAGAGGAATAAGGGCAAAAAAGAAAAAACTAAAAAAAACGAAAAGCCGAAATTAAGGAAGCTGACGTATTCCAGAAGCCAGAAGTAAAAGCCGTTTGGAGCAGAGCCATAAAACAGCTTATGTCTGTGGGAAAAGCCGTTTAAAACACGTTTGCTTCCTAACATGATATTTTTTTCTTTGTATTATTTATAGAGATATAACGGTGTTTTTTATTTTTTATTTACCTCAAAAAAGTAAACAGCCGTTATAGTGCCAATTCAACCAAAAACTAAAAAACACAACACTTTTGAATGCTGCCTTAAACTTCAGTGTTTCGTAGGCAATATGTTGAGCTGCAGAGCCTTGATCCTTCTCTGGACCGTCCCATTGGGTGATCTAGCGGTTCTGGATTTTGAGTTTGAGTGTGTAGGATTGTATGTTGAGCTGCAGAGCCTTGATCCTTCTCTGGACCGTCCCATTGGGTGATCTAGCGGTTCAGGATTTTGAGTTTGAGTGTGTAGGATTGTATGGCAAAATTAGAGGGGGTTGAATGATTAACTCTGTTTTCTGAAATCTTCAAGTAGTCGATGAAGGTTTCGACAGCTCAATTGACTACTTGATGGCTGATGCTCAATTGCTCGCCAAATCGCTCAGCTTTAATCTTCGACCATATTGAACGTACTTGAAAATGTTAATCCAGAAGTAGAGCCTCTTGATCACCTTTGCACGTAGTCATACGCTTTGTCCTAACAGCAATCACCAGAAATTTTCAACAAATCATGAAACAGATTAATTCAAGATGTTCTTTATTGCTGGATTTATGTGGATATACAAAGCGCCCCTCACAAGCACCCTTAAAAACCTTCCCAACGAAAGCCCTAAAACAAGTCTCTCAAAACCTGCACAAAACTCTCAAAACCACACATCAACCCATACCCTCTCCCTGCTTTTGTTGGAAACGTGGGCAATAATTTAATTCCAAATTTTACTATGAGGCAAATACAATAAACTAGAGATGCAAAACTAGCTACTACTAACAGAAGGCTACTCAACATACTTCAGAATATACGCAAGAAATTTAATATAATAACAGAGTCGAACGTGCACACGAACGACTTACTTGTTAGCCTGATGAAGAACAGGAAGCCGCGCAGGCTTGATGCAGTGCAGGAGCGAAGGAGTCGCAGTGCAGTGAGCGGTCGCGCAGATGCGCTGCCCAGAAACCTTATTGCCGCCCCCGTGCAGGTCTTCACGGCAGCAACGGTCCGGAGATACCGCTCCTCTTCTTCGCGGTGCACGCCGGGAAGAAGAGTCGACGAAGTTCAGACGGCGCAGCACAACAGCACACAAAGTTTGGAGGAAGAAAATGGAGGCAGTCAGGTTCTCACACATACTCTGGACGTCTCCAGGCATATAAATAGACAGACTAGTAACTGACATGATTAAAACAGCCATTTACCCACTGGTAACTGACACATTCAACCAGTCATTTACACTAGTAACTGCCTATCATCAAAACCCCAGTAAAGCCTCTAATTCAAACGTTTGAATCTCATTCAAACACACACAGAGAGAGAGAGAGAGTGGTGCAGAGTTTAGCAAAAATAAAGATGGACTGGGTCTGCCACGCGGCGCGCCACGTCACGACACTCACGTGATTTTCACGCGAAAATACGCGAGTACGCGCGCGCGCGTGCGTGCGCGCGTGTGTGACTAGACAGAGCCATCCCCATACCATCTCTTGCCATATTCAAGGAGTGGAGAGGACTCCACCTTATAAATCGGTCTTCCTCACCCTGCCTTAGCAATATGGTACTAAACATGCATGCTTTGGGATTCGCGAAATGGGCCTTCCTCATTGGGCCAATTTCTAACAATCCCCCACCAATTCCAAAGCAAAAATTAATAAGATGTCAAAGATATTGTGCTGAAGTACTGTTAATATACTAGTCTTTTAGTGAAAGTCCCGTACGGGTTGAACTTGCACCTAGAATGACAAGATTCATCTTCTCACAGCTGATGAATGGACTATGCCTTGAATTCACAGTTTTTTGTGATCAGATTTCACTTGAAATCTCAACTAGTACTAGGCTGCCAATGAACCACGCCTAAACGGAGCGTTATATGGTCATGCTCCCTTATCTGCTCATGAGCTTTCTAGAGAATGCCCCGTTCTCGTGAACTGCGACCACACAGTTAGGCTCAAGTAGGTGTATTCTTTCTAGGTATCCTGCAGGCTAATACCTTTTCCTTATTTGGACAACAGAATACATTAAAGCTTTATGCCAACCTTCCATACAGTCGAAAGTACATTGTTTATTAGGACATGGGTACAATAAATATGTACTCTCTTGTTACAACATCAATTTGTTTTTCCCATTGCCTAAGTCACGGGATCTCCGATTAAGAAGGTATGGGTTACCATTGTGATGTAACTTAAATGGGCCTCATTCCCATGTCCATAGACGCAACAGAAATCGCTTTCCGTGCTAACCCCTTTGTAAAAGGGTCTGCCAGATTTTTCTCAGTATGAATATAGTTCACAGCAATTACTCCAGAGTTTCTTAGTTTTCTGACAGATTTAAGCCTACGCTTCACATGTCTAGAGGACTTCATATTATCCTTTGCACTTGTGACTTTGGCCAACACTGTTTGATTATCACAGTACATCAGGATTGCAGGTATTGGTTTCTCAACCAATGGCAAGTCCAATAGAAGTTCTCTCAGCCATTCAGCCTCAACTGTGGCTGTATCAAGTGCTACTAGTTCTGCTTCCATGGTTGACCTCGTCAATATGGTCTGTTTGCAAGACCTCCATGAAACTGCAGCACCAGCTAAAGTGAATACATAACCACTTGTAGCTTTGATCTCATTCGCATCAGAGATCCAATTGGAGTCACTGTATCCTTCTAATACAGAAGGGTGTCCAGTATAATGTATTCCAAAAGATGTTGTGCCTCTCAAGTAACGCAACACTCTTTCAAGTGCCTCCCAGTGATCATCTCCTGGGTTAGAAGTAAACCGACTTAATTTGCTCACAGCAAATGAAATGTCAGGTCTTGTGGCACCAGCTAAATACATTAGTGACCCAATAATTTGTGAATATCTTAATTGATCTTTTCCTAACCCCTGGTTCTTTCGAAGCTTAATGCTCGCATCATAGGGTGTTGGTGAAACTTTACAGTTTTCAAAACCAAACCGGCTTAATATTTTCTCAGCATAATGGGATTGATTCAAAGTAATCCCATCCTTGCTTTTGATCAATTTAATATTCAGAATAGCATCTGCCTCTCCCAAGTCTTTCATATCAAAACACCGAGATAAGAAAGATTTGACCTCGTCAATTAAGGCAGTATTTGTTCCAAATATAAGTATGTCATCTACATACAGACATAAGATAACACCTTGACCCCCACCATAACGATAATACACACATTTATCAGCTTCATTCACAACAAAGCCAGCGGATGTTAAAGTTTTGTCAAACTTTTCGTGCCATTGTTTTGGTGCTTGTTTTAGACCATACAAAGATTTCAATAATCTGCATACTTTATTTTCCTGTCCAGAAATCACAAAACCATCCGGTTGATCCATATAGATTTCTTCCTCCAACTCTCCATTAAGGAAAGCTGTCTTCACGTCCATTTGATGAACATGTAGACCATAGGAAGATGCTAACGCAAGGAGCACTCTGATGGTAGTTAATCTGGCGACAGGAGAATAGGTATCAAAGAAATCTTCTCCCTCTTTCTGGGTGTAACCCTTGGCCACAAGTCTTGCCTTGTACTTCTCAATTGTTCCATCAGGCCTTAGTTTCTTTTTAAAGATCCATTTACATCCTACAGGTTTACACCCGATAGGACGATCCGTGATCTCCCAAGTCCCATTAGCCATGATAGAGTCCATCTCGCTACGGACTGCCTCTTTCCAATACTCAGCATCAGGAGATGCATAAGCCTTTGAAAGAGTCTTTGGCACATCATCCACGAGGTATACAATAAAGTCGTCACCAAAGGTTTTCTCAACCCTTTGTCTCTTGCTCCTGCGAGGAGCTTCTGCGACTAGATTGTTATCCTCCTCAGGGATATCACATATTGGTTCAGAAATAGTGGGAAGTTCAGAAGTTTGATTATTCTCATTTTCAATATTATCAGTTTGAACATTCTCTGTTTGTGAAGTACTGCCTGCTGTTCTCATAGGAAAGATATTCTCAAAGAATGAAGCATCACTAGACTCCATTATTGTATTAGCAATAATCTCAGGAGTTTCTGATTTAACTACTAAAAATCTATAGGCCGTGCTATTTTGAGCATATCCTAGAAAAATACAATCAACTGTTTTTGGTCCAAGTTTTCTCTTTTTCTGCAATGGTATATTGACTTTTGCCAAACACCCCCAAGTTCGCAGAAAATTAACATTAGGTTTTCTCCCCTTCCATCCCTCATACGGAGTAATCTCACTCTTTTTAGTGATTACTCTGTTTAGGACGAAAGTTGCTGTTAGAATAGCTTCCCCCCACCATGCCTTAGGCATACCGGCACTCTCTAACATGGCATTAACCAAATCTGTCAGTGTCCGGTTTTTCCTCTCAGCTACCCCGTTTGATTGAGGTGAATATGGTGGTGTAAATTCATGGACTATTCCATGCTCAGAACAGAATTGGGAGAATTC
The DNA here is from genome assembly GCA_017311315.1 of Dendrocalamus latiflorus. Lineage (NCBI taxonomy): Eukaryota > Viridiplantae > Streptophyta > Magnoliopsida > Poales > Poaceae > Dendrocalamus > Dendrocalamus latiflorus. Next base: position 24,541,281 of record CM029615.1, read on the forward strand.
ATGAGAGACATACTCTCCTCCACGATCAGACCTCAATCTTTTTATTTTCTTTTCTAGTTGGTTCTCAACCTCGGCCTTATAAGTTTTAAAGTAGTTTAAAGCTTCATCCTTAGTTTTCAGCAAATACACATAGCAGTAGCGTGTTGCATCATCAATAAAAGTTAGAAAGTATCTTTTGCCTCCTTTTGTCAATAATCCATTCATTTCACACAAATCTGAATGAATAAGATCTAAAGGTGCCAAGTTCTTTTCATCCTCTAATCCCTTAAAGGGTTTTCGAGGTTGCTTTGCTTGCACACATGACTGGCATTTTGATCCTTTGACAATTTCACATTTTGGAATTAAATCTAATTTGGACATTCTAGCAATACTATCAAAACCAATATGACAGAATCGAGAATGCCAAATATTTGCCTCACATTTATTTGAACCAGTTGCAATATTCAAATTATAACAAGACTCTAAGATACTTAGGCGGAACAAGCCTCCGCTCTCATAGCCTTTACCAACAAATTTTCCGAACTTAGACATTACAATTTTATTTGACTCAAAAACTAGCTTATAACCATCCCTGCATAGGAGAGAACCACTAGCGAGGTTCTTTTTTATTGTAGGCGCATGCTGCACGTTCTTCAAGTGGACAATCTTTCCTGAAGTAAGCTTCAGATCCACCGTGCCAACACCAAGAACAGAAGCATGTGACCCGTTTCCCATTAGGACGGAGGAAGCCCCTGCTGCCTGATAAGAAGAAAACAAGGAAATGTCAGAACATACGTGAACATTAGCTCCAGTATCAACCCACCAATCAGTGGACTGACAAGCTGAAAAGACAACAGGTGAATTACCATACCCTCCTGAAGTCGAGGCCTCGCCTATGGTCACGTTAACAGCCTTCTTCTTAGGCTGTTCACCATCTCTGATTTTGCGAAAACGACAGTCCTTCGCCATATGACCGTCTTTACCGCACACAAAGCAGGTGATGTCCTTCAAATCCTTTTTCTCGGTTTTCTTCTTAAAGCTAGTTGTCTTGTTCGGTTTGTTGGATTTGTACTTCTTAGCAACAGTCTTTTTCTGTATGATGTTTGCATTGTTCTGACCAGATGTGCTAGGTGCATCTTTTGCTCTTGCTTTTTCTTCCACATCGAGGGCTGCAATGAGATCCTCAACAGAAATCTCTTCCCTCTTATGTTTCAAGCTAGTAGCAAAATCCCGCCAAGAGGCAGGGAGTTTAGCAACAATGCCCGCAGCCACAAACTTTGGAGGCAACACACAGCCCAAGTGCGCAATCTCACCGACTAGTAGCTGGAGGTCATGAGTTTGTCCCACTATGGACTTAGCCTCGTCCATGCTAAAGTCGAAAAATTGCTCACATATATAGAGCCAGCGACCTGCCTCTGCCTCTGCATATTTGAGCTCTAGTGCATCCCACAACTCTGTGGCGGACTTGTAGTCCATGTACACATCATAGAGCTGATCTGCCAGAACAGTCAGAATGCAGCCAAGTGCAGTGTTGTTCGCATTATCAAACTGCATGTACTGCTCGATCGTAAATGGATACTGTGGATGGATAACCCACCACAGCCCCAAAGACATGAGCCAAAACTTGACTCTAGTCTACCATCTACGAAAGTTCTGACCAGAAAACCTCTCAGGTTTCATTGCATCAGAAGCATTAGCCATTTCTGTATTGCAACAAAATTCACAATAAGGTTTCTGGATTGTTGGAAACGTGGGCAATAATTTAATTCCAAATTTTACTATGAGGCAAATACAATAAACTAGAGATGCAAAACTAGCTACTACTAACAGAAGGCTACTCAACATACTTCAGAATATACGCAAGAAATTTAATATAATAACAGAGTCGAACGTGCACACGAACGACTTACTTGTTAGCCTGATGAAGAACAGGAAGCCGCGCAGGCTTGATGCAGTGCAGGAGCGAAGGAGTCGCAATGCAGTGAGCGGTCGCGCAGATGCGCTGCCCAGAAACCTTATTGCCGCCCCCGTGCAGGTCTTCACGGCAGCAACGGTCCGGAGATACCGCTCCTCTTCTTCGCGGTGCACGCCGGGAAGAAGAGTCGACGAAGTTCAGACGGCGCAGCACAACAGCACACAAAGTTTGGAGGAAGAAAATGGAGGCAGTCAGGTTCTCACACATACTCTGGACGTCTCCAGGCATATAAATAGACAGACTAGTAACTGACATGATTAAAACAGCCATTTACCCACTGGTAACTGACACATTCAACCAGTCATTTACACTAGTAACTGCCTATCATCAAAACCCCAGTAAAGCCTCTAATTCAAACGTTTGAATCTCATTCAAACACACAGAGAGAGAGAGAGAGTGGTGCAGAGTTTAGCAAAAATAAAGATGGACTGGGTCTGCCACGCGGCGCGCCACGTCACGACACGGTCGCGCGTCGCAAGTCACAAGTCACGCGATTTTCACGCGAAAATACGCGAGTACGCGCGCGCGCGTGCGTGCGCGCGTGTGTGACTAGACAGAGCCATCCCCATACCATCTCTTGCCATATTCAAGGAGTGGAGAGGACTCCACCTTATAAATCGGTCTTCCTCACCCTGCCTTAGCAATATGGTACTAAACATGCATGCTTTGGGATTCGCGAAATGGGCCTTCCTCATTGGGCCAATTTCTAACAGCTTTTATAGGTTAACGCTACAAACCATGTCTACCTCAAACACGGACTCACAACCTTATCTCTTCTGAAATCAAGGAACCTAAAACCCTTCCGAATACGGGTTTTAATCAATCTCTCAGTCTTCTCAGTTATGGACTTCATTCACAATTTCTAACTAAACACGTGATGAAGCCTCTAGGAACGCACCTCTCGTAGCTTCATCTCGCATCATCCATCCCATGTGTCAAACCCTCTAGGACCGCACCATCCATAGCTTCTCCATGAATCACCATCTTTGATCTCCATATTCTCCAGTGTTAACCCGACCACCTTGTGTGACATCCTCAACTGTTTGGACCTCAGATTTCCTCATCCTAGTCCGAGTCCTCCTCGTCACCGACCATGATCGTCTCCATGACCACCTGTACATGCAAAGACCAAAGAACATTTTACACCGCACAAGTTCTTCACAACTTGACCATTATAAGTCTACACACACAAACCACACCGTTAACCATCCATCAAGATCAATCAGATCAGCCATGACCACAATATCCAACGCTTTCCAAAACACCAGCCTCAGATTTCCATTATGACTGCTATGCACGAACCAGTCGCTAGCTCATTGAGTATTCGAAATCACAAGTACTCGGGAAAAAATATCTCTCTGAACACTCAAGAAAACGTATGCATCACTACCGGCCACAGAACTATCGGGTACTGACTACCGGGTATCGATCGCTATGACTATCGATCACCAACCAATCACTGCATCATCGATCACTTAGTACCGAGTATCACCGATAACCGCTACGACCAGATCAGTCAACCACTGACCCAACATGAGTACTCGAGGTACTCGAAGATCACAAGAATTAAAGCACTCATACCGACCATGAAATCTACAAGTACAGACTGTGAAGTCTATGACAACCGATCACAAAGTCTTTGACAATCGATCGTGAGGTCTACGATAATTGATCGAAAAGTCTAAGACAACGATAGTAGACCACAAAGCTACGAGTATCGACCAGTAAAGTCTACGACTATCGAGTACTATCCAGTAAAGTCTACGACTATCGAGTACCGATGAGGTACCGTAACTACGACCATGGGAAAGTACTATAGCTATGACCATCGACCATTTACTGTAGCAGATAACCTTACGACCTTCGACCAGTTCATTGTAGTTAAGACTGGTTCATTATCGCTTACGACCGGTTAAATGTTGCTTATGATCGGTACACTATTTAAGGTCAAAATCTACAATTACCTGCTATGGTTATTCTACCGTGGTTGATTTGCTGTGGTCGAAGCCAGATGTGGTTAAAGCTGACGTGGTCGACGTCTACCATGATCAAATTCTACCGTGGTTGAAGTTTGCCGTGGTCAAAGTCTGTCATGGTTGAAGTCTGCCATTTAGACCTGCTAATCAAACCATCCATCACAGGCTGATTGGACCAGCCATCACAAGGTCAATCGGATTACCAAACGTGGTCATTTTGCCATACTAAAAACTCAATCATAGAAGCACATTGATCAGAACTTTCACGAATGCAAATTCTAATAGAACCAAGTGTCAATTATTTGTCATCAACAAAATGCACGACTATCACATGTCTAATAGAGTGAAATTTGTCTCGTGCTGTACGGATGGGAGCCAGTGAGCAGGGACCGATAGTGCAACATGTAGGTGTTGTTTGGCCAAGCTTCGGAGCTGCACACTCTGGGACATATTTTTTTAGCTTCGGCTTATGGCATTTGGAATCGGCTTATTGATTTTGAATTATTCGTGAGAGAGACTACAGAGTAACAGAAACTTGCGTACGGTTTTGGCAGACATAAATGAAGACACTACAATGTGTACTACAATCAACTTGTAGACTCCACTTTGAAAAGGCGCTCTGTTTTAAAGTTAGTTACTGTAGAAAACCAAAAAGCAGCTTTTAGAAGCTGAAGAGAACATGCCTAGATCTCCGGAGCCTGGCTATGTAGGAGCCCAGCTCTAGAGGAGCCTAATTTGCACTAGAAGAAAGAAGCAAGGGAGGAAAGGTCAAAATCTACAATTACCTGCTATGGTCATTCTGCCGTGGTCAAAATATCGTGGTTGATTTGCTGTGGTCGAAGCCAGACGTGGTTAAAGTCTGCCGTGGTCGATGTCTGCCATGACCAAAATCTACCGTGGTTGAAGTTTGCCGTGGTCAAAGTCTGTCATGGTTGAAGTCTGCCATTTAGACCTGCTAATCAAACCATCCATCACAGGCTGATCGGACCAGCCATCACAAGGTCAATCGGATTACCAAACGTGGTCATTTTGCCATACTAACAACTCAATCATAGAAGCACATTGATCAGAACTTTTACGAATGCAAATTCCAATAGAACCAAGTTTCAATTATTTGTCATCAACAAAATGCACGACTATCACATGGTCTAATAGAGTGAAATTTGTCCCGTGCTGTACGGATGGGAGCCAGTGAGCAGGGACCGATAGTGCAACATGTAGGTGTTGTTTGGCCAAGCTTCGGAGCTGCACACTCTGGGACATATTTTTTTAGCTTCGGCTTATGGCATTTGGGTGCGGCTTATTGATTTTGAATTATTTGTGAGAGAGACTACAGAGTAACAGAAACTTGCGTGCAGTTTTGGCAGACATAAATGAAGACACTACAATATGTACTACAATCAACTTGTAGACTCCATTTTGAAAAGGCGCTCTGTTTTAAAGTTAGTTACTGTAGAAAACCAAAAAGCAGCTTTTAGAAGCTGAAAAGAACATGCCTAGATCTCCGGAGCCTGGCTACGCAGGAGCCCAGCTCTAGAGGAGCCTAATTTGCACTAGAAGAAAGAAGCAAGGGAGGAAAGGTGGCTTCACCGGCTCCATATGATTTTGGGAGGAGAACCCTCATTGGATATGAGGAAGATACAATTGTGGAGGCAATTTTGTCAAGTGGAGAAATTTGAAGCCAGGGTTAACATTTGTGCCAAACACCCTTTTTTCATCTTGCGCCCAAAATCTTGAGCCGGAGCTTGGGCAAAAGGCGCCGTCTATTGGTTTTGGAGGCCCTGATAGCGAGCGTTGATTTCTAGCCAAGTAGGTACATACGAGTGAGAGCATGAATCAAAACGGATTGGATATGAACAGGTAAATGTCTTTGCCATATCTAAACCATTTTTTATACGAATACCCTGCATATGAATATGAACAGTGATAATAAGCTGAATAAGAACTGAATTCGGATATGGTCACAAATTTGACCTGGATCATGGAAAATCTCTTAAAAAGCATGTATAGCAGCAACAAAAACAAAGAATTAGTTTATTTAGTCAACATGATTATCAATTCATCACACTGTCATGAATCAAACAACATATACTACCAATCAAGCTACTTGCAACTTCAAGTCTTCAACGATATAGATAGTTTATCAATCAATCCAATATGCATTAGGCTGAATCTGGATAATTTCCACTGCCCCATTTAGCCTAACCGCGGTGACACCTAAAGTGGAAATTGACAGCTTTGGTAGCCACAGACTGAACGTTTTGCAGCCCTAAAGCCTCCCTAGTTTCACGGGTTCACATCCTTTTTCCGGTGTGTATAACCATCTTCAATCCAAAATATGTCTTGGTTTACGATTCCTTCCGTTTTAGCTTACGCAGGCGACATTTCCCACCGTACGCACCGAGTGCCTATTGATAGCCGTGTCAGCGAGATGATATGTCAAGGTTCTATTTCAAACAGCTTTTAGTTTCTACTTTCACAAGCCAAAAGTAACACACAATCAGCACCCAACCGGTGTGACCGCTCTCCTGTTATCAAAATAAAAAATCAGCCCAACTCAAAACTACTTTTGGTGCAAACATCAAAATCCATGATAAAATGAATTCAAACTTTGCACATGTCTTATTGAAGATCTCAGGAACCTATTCTATCTAAAGATATCATAGATCTTAATCAAAGTTTTAACCTTTGCTCAAAATATGCAATGTTGCAAAACCCACAAAATTGAGAAACAACTTGCTCGTGGGATAACAATAGCCAAGATGGCTCTAAATATGTTCCTATATGTCACAGCAAGTAAAATTAACCAGCGAAACGAAACCAAAACCCTCATATCAAGATTTCTCAAGAAGGGCTCCAAATCAATCAATAATCGAACAAATTCAAAATCTTGCAAACCACAATACCTAAATGGATGAGATTTGATCTACATAAGTCATCTCCATTATTTACACATCCTTGGCACGTAGCAAAATCAAAAATAGGAGAGAAGAAGAACAAACAAGAGCAAGAGCAAGAGCAAATCAATAGAACAACAATAATTCATGAAAGATGAACAAACTTGATTATATTGTTACATAAGGAAGAAGGTTTTATAGCCACTCCATAATGAGGATAAGAGAGCACACAACAGTACTCACTCTTTTCTTTCAAATTATAACCCTAACTCAAGAATTAAATTGTTGAGGATGCTATGAATGGTTTGCTTGCAAGCCTCCATCTCTTGCAAGCAATCGTCATACTTACTACATATAGGTATACCAATGGCTTGCTACGCATCGGTAAGTCTCTCACTCCAGTTCCACCAGACCATGTCTTACTTGGACCGACCAAGCTACTTAGTATAACCCATCGCTTGAACCTTCCCTTCAATATTCCTTACCTTCCTTGTGCCACGCTTGAGCTAAACTATCTTACCCAGTATCCTTGACTGTTCTAGATCTCGATTCCTCCATTAGCGTAGTCCGGATCCTTGCCATTGACCATAGTTGACTACAATCTTATTTGTATATCCAAAGATCAATAAATCATTTTCGAGTATAAGTTTTTTACAACTTGACCAATGTTAGCTCAAACATGCTTCATACAACATGAATGCACTGACCCATGACCAATTGACTCAAATCTCAATCAAATTACTAAATTTCTGTACACATTGCCAAAGCTACAGAGGCAGTCGGTCTGACCACTATCCATGAGACCGCTGTGCACAGCTGGTCTGACCACTAGAAGCTGAACCACAAATTGAAACTCCAAATCTTTGGCAAATTTAAATTTTAACTCCACATACATTGACAATGGTTCATGACAAAAAAAATCCTGGACCTTCTCACATGGTCTCTCAATCCCCCCTTAATTAACGCATTTGTAATCACTCCAAAAAATGCAAATTTAAGTTGATTTTGGAAATAGAAGGGAAATTTTGCGAAGGAAAACTCAAAATGGTCGAAATGGATTGCAGAAATTGAAACTAACCATATGAGCAAGAAATTGAGATAAGCAACTAGATAGAATAAGTTTTCTACAAAAAGCTTTAACTCCACTAAAGAAATTTAGAAATCTCACTCTAGATCCATAAGAAAGAGCAATTGTTCTATTTGACTTTAGTCATGGTGAGAGGAGATAAAAAAAGATAAAGAAAATCAAAGTAAAACACACAAGCTTCAACAATAATTTACACAAAAACTTTAATTTTAGCTCTAGATATGCATTTTTATCAATCTTATCCCCTTTGACAACAGATTCGTCAGGATGTATGAAAGAAGAAAGAGCCTAAAATGAATTGAAATGGTTGTATTTTTTTTCATATTTAGCTTGATAAGGAGCTATAAAAATTATCCAAAATGATTCTACAAGTATTACACCAACCGCATTATGTGAAGTAGATATCTAGGTCATGACCGTCCATATGTACCAAGACTAAGCCAATTGAGCAAGAATCTGAAATTAAATAAATTTATTAGCATGTCAAGTTACTCAAATTCTTAGTTTAGCCAAAGGTATCTAAAATGAGTCAAACTATATCAACAAGCTAAATGGAACCAAAAAATTATAATTGAATCATTTTAGAATGCTATAAGTTCAATATTGAATCATGCGCGAGCGTCACAGCACCTCCGTACGCGTGCCAGGGTGGATATCGAGCTAACTGCTCGTCTTATCGAGCTTTTTCTAAAATTGGCATATTTTGATTTAATATCATTTTACGGATAATTTAAAAATATTTTTAGAAACGAGCTAACGAGCCGAGCCGAGCCGAGCTTGAGCAAAATTCAAATTCTTTTGAAATTAACTCATTTTAATGTTTAACCAATTAACAAGTATAATTGAAGCAATTTTGAACCGAGCCAACGAGCCTAGAAAGAGCTTTTTTTCCACCCGCGCGGCGCCGTCCAGCGCTTGAGCGCATCCGATGAGCTGCATCGCCTTCGTTTGTTACGATCCAACTACAGGATACATGGTACAAGAAGAAGTTGGGACTGGGAACGGAGAAATCAGACGGGGATTAGAGCATCTCAGAAGAGCTTGGAGAGGTTCAGAGAGTGAGAGGATACATTGGGGAAGAGCAGATGGGAACCAAGAGAGGAAGAGCCAATCCGTTTCTACTCTGATCAAGTCAACCATCTCCTTGGCAGCACTTTACCTCAGTGTAGGAAGATAGAGTTGGGTGGAATTGGATGTCTTGCATTGAGCCTCTCGGGCGGTATATATAGAGGTACAAGACTTGGGGGGCAAGAAGGTACAAGGGATTGTAATCCCAATGGACTCTAACCTATCAAATACATTGTACTCTAACATCCCCCCGCAGTCACAACGGGAGCGTCGCAGATGGTGAGACTGGAGAAGAAGCCGAAGAGCTAACATCCCCCCGCAGTCATAACCGTGGATGCGGCGCGCATGCTGTGACTGGAGCAGGAACCGACGAGTAACTCAAGCAAGGCGATAGCCCTTTGTGCCGATGTCGAGGTAGCCGAGCGCGAGGACGGAATAGTCGTGGTCGAGGATGCCGTGCTGGAGATGGCCGTGGTCGACGTAGTCGTGGTCGGGTTACCGATGTCGAGGCAGTCGCTCATGAAGCCGCGGGCGCAAAAGAGGCACCATGATGATGACGGAGACGCGTCGAGGCAGTCGTCGTGGAAGGGGGGCGATGCCGAAGTCGACACAGTCAGGGCCGTCGAGGATGTAGACGAAAAACGGCGATGCAATCGAGGCAGACGGGACGGGAACGGGAGGGTCGATGCCGAAGTCGATGCAGTCAAGCCGCCCAGAGCCGAGGCGTGTGCCAGGTTTTCCAGACCCGGCAACGCGTCGGGGATGAAAGCACGCACCGGTGTTGCCAATACCGGACGTACAAGGTAGAGGGCCCCAACCAGGAGTGGTTGTGCTGGACGAAGAAGGAGCAGTGCGGGAGCGGACGCTTCTACCCGAAGGCGAGCAGTCCGGGCGGACGCTCTAGCGTGAAGGCGAGCAGTCCTGACGCAAGGTACGGCGACGGCGGTAGCGCTCGATGTCGGCGAGGAAGGCCCGAGCAGTATGACGAAGACCATGTGCAGACAAATGGCGCACAAGAGGTTGCGCAGCACAGTCGTCGATGCACAGGGGACGGCGATGTAGATACAACGGCGAGGGGACACACGTGCGGCGGTGCTGCAGCCCGAGGAGGCGACACAGCAGCAGCCCTGTTGCTCGGAGAAGATGCGCGTAGTACTCGACGACGGACGTCACGGGAGCCCGGTGGATCGCGCATAATCGGCTGATCAGACCGAGTACGCGCGAGGCGGGACGACGATGAAAGAAGTCGGTGGAGGCGTCCCGATCTGTGGTGGCGATGACGAACCGGCGATGAAGACGTGCGGACGGGATGACCGAGACGCGACGCGCGAAGGCGTCCCCTCGGCATCGCGTGCCCGACCTGGCCGCACAGTCGAAGAGGTAGAGGCCGGTGTAATCGACGCCGATGTCGGAGTAGATACGTGCGAGGTCGACGGGCGGTGGGCGACTCAACCCCGATCAGTGACCGGGAAAAAAAAGGAAAAAGATACAGCAGCAGCAGAATGGACTGGGATCCTCCATGTAACTTCACCGGGTACACCTAGCTTGATCCTCCTCCCCCGATTTTTTTTGTGGTTAAATCTCACCACTCACCGGTTGGACTAATCCAATCGGCACCCCCTGTGCGGCTTCTGCGGTCTGCCCGAGAAGGGCGGCGATGTTGCAGGAGCCGACCGGCTCGAACGGCGGGCGGGCGGAGGGCGTCGGCCGGCCGGGTGGAGGACGGCGAGCGAAGCCGGCGGTCGGAAGCCCGACGGGTGGAGAGCCGGAGGGCGGCCGACGACGGAGAGGCGGCTTGGCTGGCAGAGAGACGGCTCGGCGGCGTTGCGATCGAGGGTGGAGAGGCGGCTCGGCCGGCGTGGGGGGCGGATCTGAATGGATCCGGAGCGGCGGCCCGGGAGAAGGTCGGCGGCTTGCGCGGCCGAGAGGAGGCGGCGGCCTGCCGACGGAGAAGCGGCCCGGGGGAAGGTCGGCGACGGCTGTGGCCAGCGATCGACAAGGCGGCGCCGAGCGGAGCAGCACCAGCGGCGGCCGGGGGGCTGGATCCAGACGGATCCGAGCGCAGGAAGCACCGATCCGGCGCGGGGAGGCCGGATCTGGCGTTGGTCGGGTGGCGGCGGCGGCGTCCGAGTGGAGGAGGCGGTGGCGGCCCGGCATGGAGGGAGACGCGGTCGGCGGTGGCGTCCCTGCCAGGAGGGAGACGCGAAGCAGCGGCCTGAGGGGGGAGCAACGGCGGCTGTGCGGAGGTCGCGCAGTAACCCGGCGGAGGAGCGGCGCAGGAGGCGTCCCGATCTGCTGATCTGCTGCTTGACACGACGATGATGGCAGCCGGATCAATAGGATCCGCCGCCTAAACGGTGGCGCTGCCCCCGGCGGAGATAGATCTCCCCGGGGGCGCGCGGTGCGGAAGCGAGTGGCGGCTAGGGTTAGGGGCTAAACCTAGAGCTCTGATACCATGTAGGAAGATAGAGTTGGGTGGAATTGGATGTCTTGCATTGAGCCTCTCGGGCGGTATATATAGAGGTACAAGACTTGGGGGGCAAGAAGGTACAAGGGATTGTAATCCCAATGGACTCTAACCTACCAAATACATTGTACTCTAACACTCAGAAAAAAAAACTCCTTGCCAGAACTTCAGTATTTGAATTGGGATAAATTCCTTACATGCCGCTGGAATTTTGGGGTGAATCTCACTAAACTGTGGGATCTGAGAAAATAGTGGCGTATATGGGATGAGGCAAACTTCTAGCGGGGTTGCTTGAGATCCTCGGCCTGTGACTATGGCCCAGCTGAATTAGCGGGACATGATTTGTCCGTTCGACAGTAATGCTCGGCGGCGCACAGCTCTAGCCGTGCGTTCTTTTAAATGTAGCTTATGACTTCTTGGTTATGATTTTTGAATTCTGACTATTCATCAGAGAGTATGAAAAAAGATAGTCACGTGTAATTTTGACTAATATATTTGAAGTCGGTATAATATCTACTATGGCCCTGTTCTTTTCAACTTCCAAAAGCTGTTTTTCGACTTTTCTACAGTAACTACCTTTTAAACAGAGTATCTTTTTAAAATAGGGTCTACTAGTTAATTGTAATATATACTGTACCGACTTCATTTATATCTACAAAAACCACACGTGAGTTTTTGTTAATTTGTAATCTCTCACACGAACAGCCCAAAAACCACAAACCGCAGCCAAAAGCCATAAACCGTAGCAAAAAAAGGCCTTATAATCAATTAGGGCCTGTTTGGGACTGCTCTGCTCCAGTTTTTCCAGCTCTGCTCCACCAACTGCACCATGGAGCAGCTCCACTGTGGAGTTTCTGGAGCAGGTGGTTCTGTTTGGCACGCAGCCTAACTCCAGCTCCAAAAATATGAGGTTTCCCTGAGAAAGGTCAAATGTGCCACTGAATGATGTTTGGTGTATGTTTTGATGTCTGCGGAGCATATATAACTGAATATTTTTTTGTTGTTAATTGAAATATGTTGTAAAATATTATAATCACAATTAATTTATTGAGAAAACCAAAAAACAAATATTTTGGTCAAATAATTCCATCCTTTTGTCCCATAAATTGCAACGTGCATGATAGATAATTAACAAGGTCCATCATTCGAATACAAATAATTGTCCATAGATAACTAGAGAGTAGTTTAAACCAAAATGACTACGAATGCAAGTGTTCCGATGCAAGTGTTCCGATACATAATTGCCCTCTCCAGCTTGAAGAAATAGGTGCAATTCCCATTGAACCCTGTGAAATAGATGCAAAACCTTCTGGCCCTCTCCATCTTGAAGAAATAGATGCAAACCCTTGTGTGCTCTTCTGATTGCTGTGATTGTTCCCGTCTGTCGCCATTTTGAACATAAAGAAAGTTTCGTCCATTTGCACAACTGGCAGCTCTGGAACATTACCTTTACAAGAATGAGTTCCGTGTATCTATACAACTCAATTTGGCAACCTAAACATTAGAAGAACTAGATTTTACAGAGACTGTTAACTATGCTGCCAGATATGAACTTATGTGCATAATTCTCCAGCAGGTTCGACAAAATGGGCAATGTGCACAATTGTTCCCTCTGCGCTAAGAGAAGCACAAGTATATTTTGTGAAAAAATTCTTCCTGCCGAGAATATTGTGATTGTTCAGGCGATCCTTGGGCAAGACCAGAAAAACAATTCAATTTTAGCTAACAAAACACAATTGCACTACTGTAAACACTACTAAACTACTAACAAAACACAATTTTAGCTAAACATTACAATCTCTACCAACTCATATCACAATAGCACTACTGTAAACACTACTAAACATATCACATAGATCACAAATCAACAGGCAAAAATGAGAACAGTAAATGGAGATGGTGGAATGGATTCAACCGAAGGTAGTTGAAGCAGCAGAGGATGGTGTGGCCGTCGGTGAAGTGAAGGCAGAAGAAGTCGATGTCGCGGTCGTCGGTGTCGGTGATGTAGTGGCGGCCGGCGACGGTGGCGAAGTAGAGGGCCCGGTCGCCGAGAGTGGTGAAGAGGTGGCGGTGTGGAAGAAGGCGGCGTCGGTGTCGATGAAGCCGAGGCAGCTGGCGACGGCACTGAAGGGGAGCAACGCAAGAGGGGAAGAAGGGAGTGACGGCGCGATGGATCTGGAGGGGCGGCGCGCCGGAGGGAAGTGGTGGCCGGGGAAGGAGTTGCGTCAGGTGGAGAAGGAAGAGAGAGGAGTGGCGGCGCCGGAGTAGGAGAAGAAGGGGGAAGGGGAAGACGACGCACGGGAAGTGGGGTGAGGCGGCGGTGGCTCGGTGGAAAAAGGAGGCAGAGGGAGGCGCACCGGAGTAGAGCAGCGGCAGTGGATGGCGTAGCGGCGGAGAAGGGGAGCAGAAGGGAGAGGTGGCGCGGTAGAGGAAGAACCGGGAGGAGTGTTTGGGCGCGGAGGAGGATCCGGAGGCGTGGGCGGTGAGAGGCGGCGGTGCAGAAGTAGCGGCCGGAGGGGTAGGAGAAGAAGGGGGAGAAGCTGCCGGCGCCGGTGGTGGAGATGAGGAGGGAGGTGAAGGCGACGGGAAATGGAGAGGAAGGGGCGGCGCGGCAGAGGTGAGGTGGAGGAGCGGTTGGGAGCGGCGGTGGAGAAGTAGTGGCGGAGAAGGGGAGCAGAAGGGAGAGGCGAGGAGAGAGCACGAAGCACTTCGGCTGCGGGGGGCGAAGGAGAGGAGCGGCGCGGGTCGGGGGAGGAGGAGAGAAGCGGCGCGGGTCGGGGGAGGAGGAGGCGAGCGGCGCGGGTGGGTGGGGAGGAGAAGGAAAAGATCGAATCGGTACGGAGAGGAACTATGTAATGGTAGTGGTGGATAATTTTATCCCAACTCCATGAGAGAGTACAAAAGTTCAAATCCTGGAGTACCCCTTGATGTGCTCCACAAAAAAACGTGGAGTTGGTCCTCAACTCCACCTTTTTCTTGGAGCGGAGTTTTAGGAGCTGGAGGTGTTTGGCAAGACAAAGGTGGAGCGGAGCTGCAAAATCTGGAGTGGAGCAGTCCCAAACAGGCCCTTAGTAGACCTGTCTTGAGAAGGCTCTTGTTTACAATCCAGTTACTGAAATATAAGTTATAATAAGTCTAAAACTAAAAAGAATGGGGCCTGCGGTCTAATCTATTCCTGACGGATATCGCATTCACTATGGCCCTCTTCAACCCCTTTGGTGTTGACGTTCACTATGAGCTTCGCAAGGGCATCCCTCGGCTGGGATTGACGTCGTGTTATTTTGATCTACGCCGACTGCAGGCACGTAATTACGGCCTGTTGGTCTAGGTCTATAATTTTTTAACTTATAGTTTAAAGCTAACTTTTTAGTTTAAGCAGTTTAATATCTTATTCAAAAGTGTTGTACCTTTTAATTAATTATGAGAGGATTGAAAGAGTAAGAGACACTCATATTGAGAAGCCACTTTGTTCAAAGCGGCTTTTACAGTGACTCCTACAAACAGTTTATAGAAATCACCTTAAGAAGTTACTTCATTCAAAAATCAAATTTTAAAAGCTAAAAAGGTGGATGCTGATTAGAACAGAACCTAAAAACAGTCCACTTTCATACATGGTAGAAGTGGATAATTTTACCCTAATTCCGATCGCATTGGTCTAAAACAAACCCTCACTAAGCCTAAAAAAGCATCTCTCCGATGGCTGTTGGCTTTTAGTTATCTGTAGTCTTATGGTTTTTGAAAAAGCTCAGTTAAAAACTATCTTATTTAGGCTTTGCCTTTTTCTTTTAAGTTGGAGAAAAAATCCAAACAAACTACGGAGCGAGCATGTGGATTAGCTGGTGCCGAACGAGGAAGCGAGGTGGAATTCTGAACAAAGATGATGATCTCTAAGAGCAACTCCAGCAGTAACCCTCAAAATAGAGCCCCTACTTTTCATTTGAGGGCTCCCCCTATTTTTGAGGACCCAGTTTTTTTGCATCTACTCCAACAGCACCCCTCAAATTTAAACCCTCAAATCCATTCCACTGCAACTGACACATGGGACCCACTCCTCCTCTCCCTCACCCCCGCCGTCTCCACTCTCCAGGCATCACTTCTCCCCTTGCCCCGCACCTCTCCGTCTCCGCCTCGCACTACCGCCGCCTCCGCTTCCCCCTCCTCCCTCCTCCTCACATCCGGCCGCCGGCGCCCCTCCTCTCCTCGGTTCGGCCGCGCCGCCGCATCTCCCGCGCGCCACCAAGCACTAGATCCGCCTCGCACCTACCGCCGCCTCCGCTTCCCCCTCCTCCCTCCTCCTCACATCCGGCCGCCGGCGCCCCTCCTCTCCTCGGTTCGACTGCGCCGCCGCATCTCCCGCGCGCCACCAAGCACCAGATCCGCCTCGCACCTACCGCCGCCTCCGCTTCCCCCTCCTCCCTCCTCCTCACATCCGGCCACCGGCGCCCCTCCTCTCCTCGGTTCAGCCGCGCCGCCGCATCTCCCGCGCGCCACCAAGCACCAGATCCGCCGGCGCGTCATCCGCTCACTGCCGCCTCTACTCTTCACGGCCGGTCGCCTCGGCTTCATCAACATCGGCGCCGACTCCTTCTACATCGCCCCTGCGCCATCACCACCGTCCTCCCGCTGGGCACCACTCCATCTTCTCCACCGACGGGGAGCCACGGAGGTCCCTCATCGGGAGTCGCGTAGGCGCGTCGGGCGAGATGCGTCGGAAGCCGGGGAAGAGGAGCCGCCGAGGAGGGTGGTGGCGGCGCGGGAGGAATCGCCGGGGAGCGTGGGGGATCTGGCGGCGGCGGCGGCGGGAGCGCAGGGGATCTGGCGGCGGAGGGAGCGCGGGGGATCTGGCGGCGGTGGGGTATTTTGGCCGAGCAGGACGGGCGGGACGGGGGATCTAGCGGCGGCGGCGGGGGATTGGAGGCGCGCGGGAGATGCGGCGGCCGAGCAGGAGGGGGGCGCGGCGGGGGATTGGAGGCGGCGGGGATGTTTTAGTCGTGCGGGAAAAAAACGAGCAGAGCTGAAAAATGAGAGCTAGAGTAGGGGGCCCCTAGGAATGAGGGGTGGGAGGGTGATTTGAGGGCCTCCTCAAATTTGAGGGCTCTAGTAGGGGCTCTGCTGGAACTCGTTTTTTGGCTCAAGCCCTCAAATTTGAGTTTTGAGGGCTCAAGTAGGGGCCCTACTGGAGTTGCTCTAAAACCACCTTTTTTTTAGACGTCTAAAACCACCTGGTTCAGGTGTACAACAGTTTTTGGGTTAGAAGGTTGGGGAGTAGGATTGCAAACTAGTCTATTATGGCATTTCAGCTAAAACTTGTTTCGTGAAAATAAATCATAGGACCTCTCATTTGGAATCGGCCTTGCACGAAATAACATTGCATTCCAGTGCAATAGCTTGTTGAGTATACTCTAGCTCCACTTGTGATGGCTATGTTCACTTTGGCTTCTAAAAATTATTTTTCTATAGTAAATAATATTTTATAATACCTAACTTTAAACAGAATATCTTTTTTAAAACGAAGTCTACTAGTCGATTATAGTACACACTATAATGACTTTATTTGCAATGATCAAAATCTTCTTTTTTATAAATTATTATTATTTATAATTTAAAAATAAAAGCTATCAATAAAAAGATAAACCCGACACAGCGAGGACGAGGGATGATGGATATGATGACAGATTCTATGCCCAGTCTGTTGGGGCGTTTGAGTTAGCTATGCTCTTTTTCTTCAGTGGCGAGCTATGTCCTGTTTAAAAGTGATATGGAAATGATTCTGTAACGGCTGCTAACTTTTTTTTTGAGGGACTCAATTAAACAAAAATAAATAAAAGATAGGAAAAATAAAAACAACATTATATCTCTATGATAATGCAAAGAAAAAAAATAAAGAGGGAAAAACTATGTTAAAAAACCAATACGTTCCAAACGGCTTTTGTATTTTAAAATCAGAAATCAAAAGCTATTTGAAATAGGGCATTTGACCCAACGACCCTATCTGTAAGATTTGGTCACAAGATCTATTTATGTTAGGGGGTGTTTGGAACTGCTCCACAAACTCTGCTCTATAAACTCTACCGTGGAGCAGCTCCACAAAAAATCTGGAGTTTATGGAGCACCCCTTTAGGTGCTCTCACAACTCCACATTTTTTTCCTCGAACAGAGTGCGTGGAGCTGAACCTGTTTGGCTAAAAAACGTGGAGCGGAGCTGAAAAACGTGGAGTGGAGCAGTCCCAAACACCCCCTTAGTGTACCATTTATCGGTACCGATAATATTTAGTGAATCATCACAGCTGATCCGGAGACAAATACGGTCTGGGATGGTAAAGGTAATTTGGGGCAAGGCGCACAGCTTGGTAAAACACGAATGAGTTTCCAAATAAATATAATATATACATACATCACGCCATTCTTTTATTGAATTCCTATCAACAAAATTTAGTACACAAACTCTACTGATCATTGATTACATATGAGCTCTACATCTTCTTACTCTAGTGACAAGGGGGCGGAGAAATTTAAAGGTGAGAACATATCATGATAATTGGACTTGGGAGCAGGCTTGAACTCGTAAGGGCCAGCCTCGCTTCCCCAAACCTGAGAATAAGTGGGTACAATGTCAAAAGAATAGTCTTTTCACAAGCATTGCAAGTCAACCAGAACCATGGTGTGAATAACGTACAACCTACCTGATTTCCGTCGTCATCAAAACACTTGTCCCAAATATGTAATTCACCATTCTTGTGAATGGACAGATCCGATGTACAATATGCTGCACCACTCTGTTAAAATATTGATCTTGCGATGAGAAGAATTTCCAAAAATTGCACAAAAGAAGAAGAAGAAGAAGATTATCCAGGTGGGTTCTAACGATATTAAATTAGAACAACAGACTTGAAACTATTGTTAATCAGAAAGAGGACTAAAAATGTTGATTGGGAAGGGAGAATAAGTAGCTCACCCAATTGTTGGGAAAACCTCCAGGTGGGGTTGATCCTTCGTATAAGCAGCGTTTTCCACGCTCACATCGTGATAAGTGTATGGTGGTCAGATGCTCTGCAATGTCCTGAGCACCAAATATAAACTTGAGTGTTAGGACCGTTGTATATGTCAGAAACTAGGATGTTTTAGTGTAAACCACTTTCTTGGGAGGATAAGTGAAAATTTTGCCTATTTTGTTTGTCCTACCAACTATATAAGTAGGGGCTGAAGCTTTATATGGTAACAAATCACTGTAGTGCCTTTTTTATACATTGACAAGCTGTTTCAGACCAGATAGTATTTCTCTGTACACAAGCAATGTAATCCACAGCTTAGATATTCACCCAAAATCTTTTAAAAGGAGGATTGATCACCATCAACAACAGAAATAGGAACGAAGCATAACTTCCAAACAATCGAGACATTGATATTTACTGTCGCAAAAAAGCTCCAAGAATGAACATTTTACATCAGCATATTCTGTTCTAGCCCACCACAGCTGCACTGAGCTATCAAGATTCCATTCTGGCAGCATGGCTACCAGCCTACCACCCAACTGAAGGTCATATTAAGCTAACATTAAACAGTACTTTGTGTGATCAAAATCAGCATCAAGATCTATATGCATTATATAGCGAGTGTTAGAGATATATGTATAGTTTGTTATTCCCCATTGTTATGAGGGGTTCTTTGCATATTTACCACCTGTACTTTGTGTATATATACCGGCCCATTGGCCTCATATGAATACAAGCGCTATTCATAACATGGTATCAGAGCCAAAACTAGGGTTTTGGCTTACCTAGGGTTCCGCGCCCGTACCGCCTCCACCTCCGCTGTTGCCGTCGGCCGCCGTCGCAGACTCCCGGCCTCCGCCGCCGTCGTCGACTCCCGGCCTCCGCCGTCGCTGGCCTCGGCTCCTCCCCCGCCCGGCCTCGGCGTCTCCGCCTCCAGCCCGACGCCTCTGCTGCCGTCAGCCCGCTCCGCTCCCTCGCGCGGGCGCTCCCTCCGTCCCCGCCGCCGGCCGCTCCCCGACGCCGCCGGCCGCTCCCGTGAGGTCGCTCCGGCCCGAGATCGTCCCGCTCATCTCCTCGGATCTGCAGAGCCGCCGCTCGGATCTGTCGATCTGCAGTCGGAGCCGGACCGGCTGCCGCTCCGCCTCGTTCCGTCGGCCTCCCTGCCGGCCTCCGCGCGCCGGCCGTCCCGCCGGCCTCCGCCCCCGTCGACTCTGCCGCTGGTGCCCGAGCCATCTGAGGCCCGAGGCCGTCTATCGGTAGTGGCTCGGTCGGTTTAAACCGACCGGGAAAAAAAAGAAAAAAAAGAAGAAAAAAAACGTCGATCTAACCGCCGCGCCGTCCAGCGCCGCCTGTTAGACTTCGTTACCTTGGTCGCCGCGCCGTCCAGCGCCGCCTACCAATGGGCACTGTTTCCCTCCCTCGCTGCCCGGTGATCTTTGATGGTGTTAATTACACCGACTTCGTGTCTCACATGCGCATCCACATGCGTGGTCTTCGTCTCTGGGGCGTCCTCTCTGGCGATGTCACCTGCCCGCCTTGCCCTATTCCTCCGACGGAGCCTACGCCTGTTGCATTGCCTTCGACAGCCGATAAGGCTGCTACTGAGGCCGCTCGCCTTGCTGATGATGACGCTGCCTCTACCTACCAGGAGGATCTGGAATCCTACAAGGATCGTCTGACCGTCTACACTCAGTGGTACGATGACGACGCTCGGGCTGCTGCTGTCTTCATCGCCAGTGTCCAGCCTCAGTTCTCTTCTGAGGTGGTGGGACTCCCTTCGGCTTTCCAGATGTGGACTCATCTTCGTCAGCGCTACGAGCCCTCTGGTGATGCCCTGTACCTGTCCGTGGTCCGCCTGAAGCACTCTCTTCAGCAGGGTGATGCTACTGTTGACGCCTTTTACGCTCAGAGCTCTGCTGTTTGGCGTCAGTTGGACTCTCTCCGCACTGCTGGCTGTCGTACCTGTCCGTGCTGCCTGGATGTACGTGCTGACCTGGAGTTTCAGTGGGTTTACGAGTTCCTTACTCGCCTTCGTCCTGAGTTTGAGCAAAGGCGTGCCCAGCTTCTTGCACGCCACCCTCGTGTCACTCTCCTGGAGGCTCTTACCGAGATACGCGCGGAGGAGACTCGTTTGAGTGGTGCTGGTCTGATGCCACTCCCCTCTGTGCTCGCCGCTCGTCCGCCTGCTACACTGCCTCCTCCAGCGGCTACCACAGGTGGTGGTGGCCGTACTCTGTCTGGAGGTGGCCGTCCTCATTGTTCCTACTGCGACAAGGATGGCCACACTGAGTCCCAGTGCTACAAGAAGAAGCGGCATCTTTCACGCCGCTCTTCTACTGGCACGAGTGCTTCTACGACGACGTCTACCTCGACTTCTTCAGCAGCTTCTCTCACCGAGCAGGAGATAGCCAGACTTCGACGTCTACTTGCTGCTTCAGGTTCTCCCTCGACAGGTTCTGCAGGTTCTGCTACTGACTCTTCGGGCACTGAGAGACCACCTCCTACACAGTTAGGTACCTCCCCGTGGATTCTTGATTCTGGAGCATCTTTTCACATGACTCCTGATCCTTCCACTCTGTCTTCTATTACACCTCTTGATTCTCCTGTCAGTGTTCTTACTGCTGATGGTACATCGCTTTCTGTCTCTGGTCGAGGATCTCTTAGCAACTCATCTTTTCATGTCCCTTCTGTTGCTCATGTTCCTCGCCTTACCTTGCAGCTTCTTTCTGCTGGGCAGATTACTGACCTTGGTTATCGGGTCATTCTCGACTCTGACTCTTGTTGTGTTCAGGACTGCCACACGGGAGCTCTGGTTGGTTCTGGCCCTCGGCGCCGTGACTCACAGCGTCTCTGGGAGCTTGACTGGCTTCACCTTCCTTCCGCTACCACCATCGCCACCAGTCTCTCCGCTTCTGCCACTTCGTCTACCGGCTCTTTCCAGCAGTGGCATCACCGTCTTGGCCATCTGTGTGGATCCCGTCTGTCGTCCCTAGTTCGTCGTGGTCTTCTTGGGTCTGTCTCAGGAGACGTGTCTTTAGATTGTCAGGGCTGTAAGTTAGGTAAACAGATCCAGCTTCCTTATCCTCATAGTGAGTCTGTGTCTCAGTGTCCTTTTGATCTTGTTCATTCAGATGTTTGGGGTCCGGCTCCCTTCGTTTCGAAAGGGGTCATCGTTATTATATCATATTTATAGATGATTTCTCTCGCCACACTTGGATATACTTCATGTCTTCTCGTAGTGAGGTCTTGTCTATCTATAAACAATTTGCCACTATGATTCACACACAGTTCTCCACTCCTATTCGTGTCTTTCGTGCTGATTCTGCTGGCGAGTACCTCTCTCGTTACCTGCGCAGCTTCCTTGCTGAGCAGGGCACTCACGCTCAGTTCTCTTGTCCTGGTGCTCATGCTCAGAATGGTGTTGCTGAGCGCAAGCATCGTCACCTCCTTGAGACGGCTCGTGCTCTGATGATCGCCGCCTCTATTCCACCTCACTTTTGGGCCGAGGCTGTTTCCACTGCCACCTATCTCGTCAACATCCAGCCCTCTTCTGCTCTTCAGGGAGCGATCCCTGTTGAGCGTCTCTGTGGTCTTCTTTCTGACTACTCTACCCTTCATATGTTTGGCTGCGTTTGCTACGTTCTCCTCGCCCCTCGAGAACGCACCAAACTGACCGCTCAGTCTGTTGAGTGTGTCTTTCTGGGATACAGTGCCGAGCACAAGGGTTATCGGTGCTGGGATCCTGTTGGTCGTCGGATGCGGGTTTCTCGGAATGTGACTTTCGACGAGTCTCGTCCATTCTACCCACGTCCTGCCTCTCCTTCGGCTTCCTCTGTGGAGTCTCTATCTTTCTTGACCTTTCCAGATACACCTATATCTGTTTTGCCCTCGTCCACCTGTCCCACTGAGTCTCCACATATTCCCCCTGTGGCCTCTCCGCCGTTGTCGCCGCCTGTGTCGTCTTCTACGACTCTGCAGGCTCCTCCCACTACAGTACCTTCTCCCCTTCTCTTCTACACTCGTCGACCTCGTATTGAGGATCTTCCAGATGAACCATCTTCTTCTGATGTTCCATCTTCTTCTGATGCTCCATCTTCCCCAGATGGGTCATCTTCTCCTCGCTATGCTCTCCGCGATCGCCAGTCGATTCGGCCTCCTGCCCGTTTTGCCTTTGCTGGGCAGCTACTCGTGAGCCTGTCTCCTATCGGGATGCTGTTACTCACCCTGAGTGGCAGCTTCAGGCCTATTCGGATGCTACTTGGGCCAGCGATCCCTCTGATCGCCGGTCTATCTCTGCTTACTGTGTTTTTCTTGGTGGTTCTCTTATTGCCTGGAAGACGAAGAAACAGACTGCAGTGTCCCATTCGAGTGCAGAGGCTGAGTTGCGAGCTATGGCTCTCTTGACAGCAGAGATTACTTGGCTACGGTGGTTACTTGAGGATTTTGGTGTTTCTGTCACTACACCGACCCCTCTCTTGTCAGACAGTACAGGTGCTATCAGTATTGCTCGTGATCCTGTGAAGCATGAGCTCACCAAGCATATTGGTGTTGATGCTTCTTTCATGAGGACTTGTGTGCATGATCAGGTGATTACTCTTCGGTATGTGCCTTCAGAGCTTCAGATAGCGGATTTCTTCACGAAGGCCCAGACTCGAGCACAGCACAGCTTCTACCTCTCCAAACTCAGTGTTGTTGATCCACCATGAGTTTGAGGAGGGTGTTAGAGATATATGTATAGTTTGTTATTCCCCATTGTTATGAGGGGTTCTTTGCATATTTACCACCTGTACTTTGTGTATATATACCGGCCCATTGGCCTCATATGAATACAAGCGCTATTCATAACAGCGAGGACTGCACTGTACGAAGCTAACTACCTGCCAACACATAATTCCATGTGGAGATGCACAGGGTTGACGTGACCATCATGCTTATTAAGGTGTCGCCTAAGCGTCGCTTAACGCTTAGGCGGCGATGGGCGGTAAGGCGTCGGCGTCGCCTTGCCAGGAGGGTGTATGGTGTCCGCCTCAAACCCATGGCGTCGGTTGGGCGAAGAAAAGCGAGAAAACGACGAAGGCGGACGCCCCAAACACCCCAAAAAGCAAGTATAAAGAGGTGGGATGAGGGGGGCCAATGGGAAGCTGTCGCATAAGCCGTCGGTTGGGCGAAGACTCACCTGGAACCCTAGACGGCGGCGCCTCCATCTCGTCACTCCCGTCTAAGCGGCGGCGCCTGCAACCCTAGACGGCGGCGGCGGAGGCAACGGCGACTCTTGGGGGAGCAGGGGAGGCGGCGGCGGCGACTCTTGGGAGAGCAGGGGTGGCGGCGGCGTCTCTTGGGAGGGAGAGCAGGGGAGGAAGCAGTGGCGGCGTCTCTTGGGAGGGAGAGCAGGGGAGGCGGCGGCGACGTCTCTTGGGAGGGAGAGCAAGGAGGCGGCGGAGACAGTTGGGGGAGCAGGGAGGGGAGAGAGGCGGCGGCGACGACAATTGCGAGAGCAGCGAAATGAGGGAGGTGGACGAAGGGACGATGGGTTTGATTTGCTAGGGTTTGATCGGCTTGGGCCTTGGGCTGGCCGATGTGTGTATTGAACTATTGATGTTTTGGGCTGTTTGGTTTGGGCTTATCAGCGTAATAGTATAACACCATACATATTTACTCAATTAATTAAAATATAATTTATATCTATTATATTTATAATAATTTATATGTTGAAACTTGCAAGGGGAATAGATGTTATATGGTAGAAGGGCAATTAGAAAGGGGGACGGGTGCTTACATAGGCTCAAGAATTAGCAACAACAAAATATATATATGCTGCATTGCTGCTAAAATGCTCATTTTATTTGCTGCATTAGCGCCTTAGGATGTGCATAAGGCGTCGTCTCGCCTTGCGCCTTACCGCTTAAAAGATGTGAGGGGGGTGGGTCGCCTTACCTCGCCTTACCGCCTTAATAACCTTGGTGACCATACAGTCCAGTAGTCCACCTACTATGCAATGTATTCAGTATTTACAAATGTAGTACATGGCATCAAAACGCATCACATGATTATGCCATGGGAGTATAGCTTCAAAATGCATCACATGATTATGCCATGGGAGTAAGCATCTTAATCCACGCAGAAACTAAGTTCTGGCCCTAGTAGTGCACTAAGTGAAGCACATAATGACCCAAATTTAGGTCAGCAGCAGAACCAATAACAGCATTCGATACCATGATCTTTAAATGATCAAAAGGCTGCACATGAATTGGTACAATCAAACATATAATCAGTTCGCAGGTTGTACATAACTCTCATAATTGCAGCCCATTGAAATCCCTGTATCATCTTTGATACTAAATTTGTCAGAATTGAGAGTATGGGATTTCTGCCCTTGAAAACCCAAACAAGGACGTGGCTATTCCAGTGGATTTATTTGTTAACAGCTCCACCTAGTACCTAAATTAAGATGTGTGGCGCAACTAAGGACAATTCTTAAGTATTATGTTAATAGACTCTCTAATTGTTGGATCATTTCGCTTCATTTATTTTGAAGCAGGCCAGGAAAAAGTCATGCTACCAACAGTCCTCAGTAACTAAGTAAACGGGGTTTGTTCCTCAGTAACCAAATTTAAGCATATCATCCTTGAAAACCTGTCCCCTCTGTGGTTGCCTTCCTCTTTATTGGCACTGTCACCTTCACTCAATGTTCTATCTCATGACTCACTGCGTTTCCATTTCAATGTATCATCGCCAAGATATAGCTATAGTATGTTTTAGTCATGGTACATTTGAGTAAACCATTCTTCAAATCATAATCACCAAGGCAATTATGAAGTTCATTAGAAATTAAATTCGGAACTTCACTTTCTTCTTATCATTAATTTGAATTCCTCTGCTAATTTCTACAAAAACGTTTTGCTCAAGGTAGACAATGGAGCAACACCTACATGACTGTGACACTACAAATTAGGTAGATGAACTGAAATAGGAAAAGAATCTGGCAGTCCCAACCTGGGAAACAAATCTGACAGTCCATAAGGACATCTGTACGTGAGATAAATAGAGGCAAAGGCAATTCCAAGGGTGCCAATGTGTGTTAAAGATTCTAGTATTTGGATCATACAAACACCAAGCTAATTAACTAATGATGTCACTACATTAGAACCCACCATGAGGAAAAGTATCTCATGGAGTCATTGGCAACATGAAAGAAAATATCACACCCAAAATTATAGAAGCAATGGGGAAAAATGGCCTCAAGTATGCGCTTTGAAAATTGTGATTTTGATTGAACAGGACATACCGCAATTACTTCTTCTGGCTGCGGCCTCTGATCCTTTGGTCGGTCACAGAAATTCTTGTACTCTTCGACATCTCTAATTGCATATGAACTCAACTGTCCATTGGAAATAATTCAAAATATTATCTAATCTAGTCCCAAAAAAGTTATATAATCAGCTTTGCCTGCAGAATTATTTTAAGTTGCAATATCCTTCAATCAGCTTCTTTAAGAGCCGATACATGGTTGAATTAAAGGTTCATCGCCCCAAAAACCATTATAGTGCCTTTGTTAATGCCAAATGTTAAAATTCATTGGGCTAAATATTAACCTAAGTTCATGTTATGGTTATTAAATGGCCAAAAGCAAGAAGCTAATGGTTGGGCACAGTCAAATTATGAAGTAGCAGATTTATGCAATTCTAATCAGACCATTTTATGCTTCCTCCACTCTGGACATGCTGCATCATGCCAAGCTTTCTAGTTGATCAAACCAAAATCTTGAAACAGATGGGTAAGCCAAGTTACTCATGTTTTAAACATGGTAATGAAAAGGCAGAAATGAGCTCATGTGATGTCACATGTGGATATTCATGAATCAGATGCATCTTTTATAACTAAATATGAGATTCCATTTGCTCATATGATCCCATTTTAATAGCACCACAGCTTAAAAGTCAAACTGGGGGAAGACGAACTGAATGCTTCTAGTAACTTTATGGAATTTCAGTGTGGCTGTATTAATTGGTTTAGTACTTTAATTTCACCACAACATTGCAAGCGGATCTCAGACGAAGACAAGGGAAAAATATTCTGTACATGTCTGTAAATTAAAACAAGTATGCTAAATTTGAGCTCACCTCAACATCACACTTCATCTCCTTTGGACAAGGCTTTACCATGTAGAATCTCTGTGTGGACCACGAGTTTATTAGTGTTTGTACATTGATATATGTAAAGCACATGAGATTAAAAATATAGAATGAACAAACAAAATAGCTGTCAATTTTTTATTGTTAAATCATCTAAATAATATGCTGTAAATGGGCATATAAAGTTCTACTATCTGTCTGAAACAGCCTTGTTAAAAACAATTGTTCAGTTCAAGTTAAATATCGTTATGTGCAATGAATTAAACATCTTAGTTTCAGAAGTATCCTGTTTGCAGATTAATGCAACTTTTTTCATAGTCTCCAATAACAGCATCATCTACAGTGTCCAGACAAAAGACATGCAGATATATCAAGAACATAGTATGCAAAATGGCTTGTAAGTTGTTAATATGGTTAGAGCTATCAAAAGGAAGGATTCAACAGAAACATGACATAGATAAACATGTGTACAGTCAGATGGTATAATATAAGCAAATTAATTATATATATTAGCATACAATGAACTTAATTTGGTAAACACTTCAAGAATTGAACACAACCAAATAGGAAATATATTCATATATGCATTGAAAAGCTGAGACTTGCACGAGTGACCTCTACAGTTTAGAAGTTACCATACTTGCCGGAAAGGTTTTTCTGGAGTTCTCCAAAATGCCTGCAAAGGAAAGTATGATATCCAAGTTCCCAAAAGGGCACTATGAAATAGAGAACATATAAAAATAATGGACATACTTGCTCAAAGTAAAGCACCCTGGAACCATCCACCATCTCAGTTGCAGGGCATGTGAGCATTCTAAAATAAAAGGAAGACCATGTTATAACACAAGATGTTTATATGACCAAAGCAGATTAGCACATAGTTAACACAATATTTGACCTTATGCTGAAAAAAGTTAAAAACCTGAAAGAATTCCGTAACGACAAAAAATCAAAAACACATAATTCTGAGTGTGTAAATGAAAGATTTGCATCATAAGTGCACAAAAGGTACATTCACACCGTTGCAAGTCAAAAGTACATCACTTCTACTATGTTACATTCAATCAGGTATGAATTATATTAAAAAATGGTGATTTGCAATCACATAAAAGAAGTTGTATTTCCATCCAAAGTATCTGGAACGACTTGTAACAGTAAAACAAAGTATCATCATAAAGACAAGTACCCTGACATCCTCCTATTGTTTGACAAAGTGCCAAACTAAAGGCAACAAACAAAGGGACGCTCTCACCAGAAAAGCAAATGACCAACATCTGTAAGTACCGCAGAAGATCAGTAACAACAGAAGCATGTTATGGATATAGTGTAAAATAATGCTTGAATAGGTCACTGTAACCATTCAGTCGTTAATTCCTGAAGGTCCACTAAAAAAAATATTATTTCATCTGTTCATTTGCTTTTAAAGGATCAGAAACATCACATCAAATTTATGAATTTAATAAATAGAAATTCTTTCATAAACAATTTGCTCCAGGTGATAGTATAGGAGGAGATGAAATTTTCATCTATGCATCCTCACAGTCCTGAAGGGCAGGCAGCACCCCACAAGACCAAAGCAAATGAATCATCAATGACGCTTTTAATAAGGCCAATTATTCGCGTTCACGCAGTTGCAACTGCAAGTTTGTTACTAGAAGATTCAGCATGGTTCTTCAATTGTAAATTTGATTTATGTGGACAGCAGCCAGAAAGTACAAAAGTTAAATCATTTGCAGAAGTTGGTCACTCAACCAACTATTATATCACTAAGTTCATACTACCGATGATCCCAATGTGCATTTATATTCAAAACTCAACAAAGAAATAATCCCAAAAAAAAATCTTTGCAGTGATCAGACTAGCTATGCTATCCAAGTATTATTATGACAAAATTGCACCCCAATCATTTTAGCACTGCCTAACAACTTGTAAAAAATCAGGCAATTGTCA
The DNA here is from genome assembly GCA_017311315.1 of Dendrocalamus latiflorus. Taxonomy (NCBI): domain Eukaryota; kingdom Viridiplantae; phylum Streptophyta; class Magnoliopsida; order Poales; family Poaceae; genus Dendrocalamus; species Dendrocalamus latiflorus. Next base: position 24,569,804 of record CM029615.1, read on the forward strand.
CCACCAAAGCTAAAATATAAAAAAACCTAAAATAATCCTCAAAACAAGGATGTACGCATATCAACAATGTGAATTGCACCGGTAAAAGAATTAAGAAGACTACTTAACAGGAAGCAATCAGTTCGCGTGCATATTCTAATGATTAGCGAAGCACAATTTTACCAAATTCCTAACAAATCGACAGCCCAAAACACTACAAAGGAGCGCTACAAGCTGCTGCCACCACTCATTCAGTTCACCATTGCACAAAAACTCAAATGAAGGCCAGTTCTTATCAATCGCAAATACTACCCCGTCTGAAGACAAGAACCCTAATCAAATCGACAGCGCAAATGCTATTGTGAAGAAAAAATTCTACTATTTAACATAATTCCTCACCTCAAGTTGAAGTAGTTATCAGGATCCTTTATCGCCTGCTCCCTCGAGAACTGCAAGAAAACCAATAAACAAACGAACGAACTAGTCAAGTGCCAATACACACCAAGAAACGCATCAAGCCACAAACTTTTCGTTTCCTCCGTTTAAAATTGAGAAAATTTTGGCACAACTTCTCAGTGCGGTCGCATCTAAATTCTCGGGAAACCGAAGATAAATTTTTCGGGAGAGACTCACCTTCTCGCCGGAGAGGGCGCCGGCGACAGAGCGGGCGTGGTCCCACCGGGTGGTGGAGCGGCGCAGCCGTCGGAGCAGCAGGACGCCGCCGACGACCACGAGCGCCTTCAGCACCGCACCCCGCACTACCCTGCCGACGTCTCCGCCGGTATCCTCGCCGGAGCCCATCGGGTGTTCCACGGGGAACTCGCGAGGGCCGAGACGAGGTGCTCCGGGAAAGAGGAGGACTGGGAGAGAAACATTACATTTTTGGAGGGGGTAACGTGGAAAACGGATCTTCTTTTCTGTGGACTGCAAGTGCCGGGTCTATCTATTGGCGTAGAACAGAGGTGGCCAAATTGGCCTGGCAAACTGTCAGTTTAAGTCACGTTAGTGTTGTTTAAGGTCCTGTTTGGCACAGTTTCATCAACAGCTTCATAAGCTGTTGTGAGCTATTTTTTGCCAAACACCCTTTTTGCAAACAGCTTCATGGATAAAGCTCCTTAAATCATGCTCTCACAGGGGAATGGGGTGGGGTGAAACTGAAAATAGTAGCTTTTCACAGCTCTCTCCCTCAGGCTCGCAGTTCTAGGAACCCACTGCCCTTGTAGTTGACAGAAATTACAGCACTTTACCACTGGGTCCCCACGCCTGTTTCCTCTCCTCCCGTTCGCACTTCTCTACCGTTCGCACTTCTCTAATGATTTTAATTTTTTAATTTTAATTTTTTAATTCATACTCATTCAAATATATTATTTTTTAATTCATATGACCATATACAAACATACAACTCCAAATGTTAGAACAAGTCAGGTAGACAGGGGCATCTTGGACAATTGCCCTCTTTCAGCCATGCATGAAGCTGTTGGTGAAGCTGTTTTGCCAAACAGTTTTCCAAAACAGTTTTAGCTTCACCGGTGAAGATGCTCGTGAAGCTGAAACAAAAAAAAACAGCTTTACTAGTGAAGCTGAGCTGTGCCAAACGGGGCCTAAATCAGACACGGTATAGTACGATTGTGCTTGGATTAGCATCTTCGTATAGCGGATCAGTCCGGCACGGCACGTTCAATATTGTGCAGTAAAATTACTTACAGATGATAATAAAATTACTTATATTAGGATTACTACACTCTTTTGAATTTGGATGAGTGACTTGACAATAAAATTATTTGCAATTAGCAGTAAAATTACTTATGACTTTTTGTACAAATACTTGTAACCGACAGTAACAGTAGTTATGTTAGAGTTACTGCACTCTTCACTCTTCTAAGTACGGATGAGTGACTTACCCATCCTCATACATGCCACCTCGTAGTGAACAAAAGTAGATGCTATTATCCTAAAGAGATCAATCATCAATAGCTTCTATGTTGCATGAGTGTAGAGAGGAGACACCATGAGCATACATGCAAACAAGAGAGATTTCTTGGCTTGTGTGCGAATATCAGTAGCTCACAAAGGACTAGGCTAAGTCATGCATCTACAAATCTAGAAGTCAAAACTTATTCCACCAATCTATTAGCAACGCATTGCACAGGTAACTACTACATTTGTCCACCTAAAAGCCGAAAACTGAAAACAAAGGTGGTGATCGGTTCGGCTGAAAGCCTCATGGCTTATGGCTAAAAACACTGTAGCTGGCTGAAAAAAGCACTGTAGCTGACAGAGGCTTATTTACCATAATTAAATTTAAAAAAATTTAAAAATAGAAAAAACAGATTAGCCCATCACGTATAATGTAAACAAATACGAGGAAAAAAAGAACCGGTAAAAAAACTCAAAAAAAGCCAAAAGTTCAGAAAAAGACGAAATTTATGAATAGTGCAAAAATAAGTTGAAGCCATATTGATCAGGGCCCAGGTACCTGTTGACAACCATCATCACATAGGCAATGCCGACAAATGCATTTACTGAACCAAAAATACAACCTTCCAAAACCAAAGATCACACAGAAAGCAGATAACAGGAATTCTGAATAGATCATTTTTCATATCGATGTAGTTAGGTTTATTTGCTCAATCTAGAGACAACCCATTTTTCATTAAAGAAAACTGACAACAACTTCTACAACCATACTGCCAAACCAACCCAGAAGAGGAGGCATCACAGCCATAACATTCAGAATTGCAGCAACCAAAACTATACTTGCACTCGAAATTGTAGACGTGTACAAAAGTTCTAAGCAACTGGACTTTGCACTTCTTTTTTTAGCGGTACAAGGCAGACACACACAATCCACGCATACCCACTCACACCACATGTACACACACGACACGTGCGCATCCACTACACACGCTAGAAATTAAATAGAGGCTCAATAACCTCTGGAGCATAGGAACATGCTGTTCCACTGAACGCGTACGTTTGTGTACCCTCTAGAAGATATTGTTCACTGAATAGTACCCCCAGAATGAGAAACACTTGTTTGATCCCAAGGATGAAACCCAAGCCGGAGTGGTGAACACCCTTGCTTCCTCCCACTAAGCTACGGCTAAGATCTCGTACTTTGCACTTCTGAACACTTGCTGCAACCACAAAACCAAATCACAAAACTAAGACGGGGAACAATTAGAAGAACAGCTCTTGTTACAGTCGCTGGCCCACGATCAAATGTCCAGAGGAATCGTCCTGCCCATGAGATCAGTGATACGTGCCCTGGCCTTCACCCACAGCCAGAATTACGACCCTGGCCTCCTCCAGATTACCTGCTGCTAGCTTGTCACCAATGGCCTGCTCCTGGCCAAGTGCCTCCGCCTGCCTCACGAGGTCCAATGCCAAGATGGAGGCGAGGGTGGCCTTGGCGAGCAGAGAAGGGGGAGAGCACGGAGGCAAGCCTCTGGTTGCTTCCAGCACAGCATGGAAGCAGGGATCCGTGATCGGGAGGCCCTCCACTATCGCGACGGAATCAACCATCCGGTCTAGAGTCTCCAGCCGGGCGAAGACGTCGGTCGTGGCTTCGATCGCCTCCAACGTGCCCGCCCCGACGTGCCACTGCAGCGTGTTCACCTGGTCACGGAGGAGATCGAGTAGTGTCTCTTGCGCGTGGCTGAGGTGGACACCAGAGATCACCACACGGAGCCCCACCACGTGGAACCTCGCAATCGCCTCCTGGAGCTCATCCAGCGTTCTGACCTGGACGTCCATGGCGTCAACGTCACTGCAGCGGCAGAGTGGTCGGAGGCGGTGGTCGGTGGAAAGGGAGATGGGGACTTGGGTATGAGCCGGCCGCTGCGGGTTTTGCGTTCCTTTATATGAGAGCAAATCTAGGGGTATCAACGGATGGAATACGAAACAAGGTTTCAAATAGCCGGCTAAGACATTTAGCGGATGGGTTCCGCAGAGGTTACAAAGGTTATAGCGGGCTATAGCCTCAAATAGCCTCATTTAGCGGTTTAGTAAAAGTATATGTAAAAAACTCAGAATTCAATGTTTTATGCACATACAAGCATATAATCAAGGAAGCAAGTATAGTTTTCATGTCAACCCAGCTATAAACTAACTAGCATTGATGCAGCAAGCATAATGCATCCTCTCTTGCCTGGTTATACACTCTACTTGACAGCCTCCTATTTCTTTACAAGAGTTGGTGAGACCCTTATCCCTTCTTTGCCATTAACAGATATTGGCTAATACGTCCCATGCATGGTTAATTTGGAAAAGCAATACACAGATTTGGGTAGTTGGAGGCAGCACTGAAGTTGATATTACTAGGAGCATTATCTTACCTGTTCAAAGGCTGACCAATTCCTCTCACAAGCTGAGGAGCTGCATGTCAAATTTAGAATCCTTGTTGCCAATATTCTCAGATTTGGTGTGATTGTGCCATGATTTAGCCACCATTTTGCTGCATGAACAAGTTTCGAGTTAACCAATGGCAATGATATTCATTAGGCATATTATATTCATCTTATTCACCTGGATTGAAGTTCTTGTTTCTCCTCTGCCACCGACGGGTCAAGCGGCGGGCGCGGCCGGGAGGCGCGGCGGCGGGCGGCACGGGCTCGGGAGGCGTGGCAGCGGCGGCGGGCGGCACGGGCTCGGGAGGCGTCGCGGCGGCGGCGGGCGGCACGGGCTCGGGAAGTCGGGAGGCGTGGCGGCGGCGGCGGGCGGCACGGGCTCGGGAAGTCGGGAGTCGGGAGGCGTCGCGGCGGCGGGCGGCACGGGCTCGGGAAGTCGGGAGTCGGGAGGCGTCGCGGCGGCGGGCGGCACGGGCTTAGGAGGCGTGGCGGCGGTGGCGGGCGGCACGGGCTTAGGAGGCGTGGCGGCGGCGGCGGGCGGCACGGGCTCGGGAAGTCGGGAGTCGGGAGGCGTGGCGGCGGCGGCGGGCGGCACGGGCTCGGGAGGCGTGGCGGCGGCGGCGGGCGAAGTCGGGAGTCGGGAGGCTGGTGTGAGGAGAGGACTGAGTGACCGTGTGAGGCTGTGCGGGCGAAGTCGGGAGTCGGGAAGCTAGGGTTAAGCACGAGTTGGGCCAGACGGGAATTCGGCCCACTTCAGATGTTTTTTGATTTTTTTTTCCCTCCAGACTTAGCGGGCTAAATAGCAGCTCATTTAGCGGATTTAGCGGGCTAAATCCGGCTAATAGCGGAAAAAAAATGTTTAGCGCTAAAAGTGATTTCTCTTAGCTCTTAGCCTTCCCAAAGGCTAAATCCGGCTATAGCGGTGGCTATAGCCGGCTATTTTAAACCTTGATACGAAATGAAGGGGTATTAATTAAACAACTAACTAAATCAATTACAAGAGAATTATTTCCTTTAAATATACAATAGATCGAATTAATATAATCATTCCTAAAGGACAAGTCCAGTTAATAATATAAGCCACCTCATAAATTACAAGCTACAGATATGCATACACCTCAACGCAATTACAAGGAGCGCATGTTAAGTTAAAATTTTTGCAGTCCGGTTACAACAATCACATTAGTCAAGCCACAATCGAATGTATTCTTCAAATCAAATAAAAATATAATAGTCTATATTACATCAGTTAATCAATTACATCAGTTAATCAATTACAATCGAATGTAATTTTTTAGAAATTTTATATGCTCTGAATTTGCCTTGTTAATACATGTTAGTGTAATTATGAAATTAGCGATGCTCAGGCATCTCTCGGGCATCTTTTTGCAGTGCGTGAACTCTATTTTTCTTTGTGAATTTCATACATTATAAATATTTATAAAATGCTCATCTCCATGTCCAACCTGCACATGCAAAGACCAAAGAACGTATTCCCTAGCACATGCTCTTCTCAACTTGACTGATATTAGTCTACAAATGCAAACCACACACTTTACCATCCATCAACACCAACTAGGTCATCTATAACCACAATTTCCATGCTCTCTAGAAAATCAACTTTCGACCACTTAACACGACCAATATGACCGCCAAGCACAGGCTGGTCAGATCACTATCTCAACGACCACTTAGCATGACCAATATGACCGTCAACCACAAGTACTCAGGAATTACTACTAATCAGAACACTCACAAATCACAAGCATCATGGTGCTCCCACTCTACGACTACCGACCATCAACCAGTCACTGTACCATCGACTACCGAGTACTGACCAGGTACTGTAGCGCAGGTTGCCATCAAAAAGTACTATAGCACCGACCACCGATTACCGACTGGGTACTATAACAACAACCATAGAGTACCTACCTAGTACTGAAGCAACGACCCCCGACCAGTTACTATCATTTCCGACCAGTTCACTGAAGCTCACAACCCCAACCATCTTGGTCGAAGCCTACCGACTCCTGACTGTAGTCCATTGTATCTTGTTCATTATGTCATACGACTGATTCACTATATAGTACAACTAGTTTCCCGTAGCATTTGACCGATTCACTACAGCTTCGACCAGTTACATTGTAGCATACAACCAGTTCCTCTTAGCTTACTACCATCAACTCCTTCGACTCCTCTAAAAACTTTGAACCGAGGTCGTTCTGTCATGGTCGTTCACCTATGGTTATTCTGCCGTGATTGAAATGACGTGGTCGAAATGCTGTGATTGATCCACCGTGGTCGATCGAAACTTTCACAAATGCAAGTTTCGATGAAACCCAAATGTCAATTATTCATTATCACTCATTTCACGACCATCACATGGTTTAACAATTTCCCCCTTAATAAATATATTGACAACACCTCAAAAACTCTTGAATGAGAAAAATTACGAAAGGAAAAATTCAAAGCTGCATACCACAGCAGAAAGAGCTAGTAGACCACAACACAGTAAGAAAAAATTTGTAGACCACAGCAGAAAGCCGAAAGGCTCAGAAAAGAATGAGCCACAGACCACAGCAGAAAGCCGAAAGGCTCCGAAAACTCCCCGTTAGACTATACAGAAAGCTTAGAAAACTCTCTTTCAACACAAGAGAGCAATTTTTCTCCCCAATTTCTCCAAACTCTCCCCATTTGGCAATGAAATCATCAAGAACTCCCAAGATTTTAAAAAGAAGCAATGAGAGTAAATATCCAGAAGCTTGTAGATTATCCAAGTCATTTTGTATTAATTTAAGAATATAACCAAGCCATCTTTTTTAGTAGAACTCTCTAGATTATATAAAGTCATATACCATATAGCAAGTCAAAACAAGTCTTTAGCATGATTAAACAAATTGGATTAATGATAGGCATCTCGACCATGACCAAACTAATCTATAAAGAGCACCAAGGGATATCACACTGAAAAGAGTAAACCTAAAAGTGAAGCAAACTTTAAATCTAAGTGAACCAGCAGTCTCATATAACAAGCTATAGCTCCACACTCACTATTTTAAGCATGTGACATACTTGTAGAATACTTCTTTTTATGATGCCATCTTTGTAGCAATCTTCTTTTAAACAGTGGTATGCTAGAAGCATACTTCTTTTCATTCAGCACGTTTTGTGCATTTTTTTGTTTAACCATGGTATGCTTGAAGCATACATCTTTTCAATCTTCTCTTTCTTATTTTTTTATTTATTATAACATGCCAACTTGAGTGAACATAAAAGATGCAATATGAATCATTCATAGCTAAGATTTAAAAGAAGACTCATGACCAAACTAATTCTTTCTGATAAACATCACAAAAGTGCTATCTACAACCAATCTAGTCAAAATCTTCCACCATGTCATATTTTAGTTCAAATATAGCAAATTTTTACAACCTGTTATGACCACGACTGCATAGTAGATGAGTAAATATAAGACAGCTCTACTACACATGTGTTTTCAATGACTTGGACTTGATGTATTATTTGACACGTATAATAAACATAGCTTCTGTAGCATTTAAACACCAAGCTCCCCTTAGAATAATCCTATAGGACACAACACACCTAACTCACTTCATAATTGAGCAAAATTAGAAGAGTCAAGCGGTTCGGTGAAAATATCAGCATCTTGAGAATCAGAATCAATGAAATACAAGACAATATCTCTTTTTTCCACATGGTCTCTAAGAAAATGATAGCGAATATCAATATGTTTGGTTCTTGAATGTTGCATAGGATTTTTAACAATTACAGAAAAGTGGAACACTATCCAACTCTAAGCCAAAATCCTTAAAGTGTAGATGTCATCTAAAGCAATAGTGAGCAACAAGAAGCAACATCTATATATTCAGCCTCAGTAGTAGAAAATGCAACAGACAACTATCTCCTAGAAGTCCATGAAACAAGAGATGTGCCTAAGAAGTCACATGTGCCAGAAGTACTCTTCCTATCAATTCTACAACCCCCAAAATTGGCATCTGAATAAGCTCTAAGGGTAAGGCATGAGGAAAAAGAGTATCATAAGCTAAATTCTAAAGTTGACTAAAGATATTTGAAAATTCGCTTTACTGCTTGACAATGTGAAGCACGTGGAAAAGCCTGAAAGCGAGCATACAAACATACAACAAAGTGTATGTCTGGCCTCGCAGCAGTGAGATACAAAAGTGGGCCAATTATACTTCTGTATTCCTTTTGATAGATAGGCTCTCCATATTTGTTAGGATCAAACATAGCCGTAGACCCCATGGGTATGAAAATTGGTTTGACTGTCCCCATGTCGAAGCGACGAAGTAGATCCTTGATGTACTTAGTTTGATGAACAAAATTACCCAACTTTGATTGCTTGATCTGAAAGCCTAGGAAGAATGTGAGCTCTCCCATCATGCTCATATCGAATTCCCTGCTCATAGTATCTGAAAACTTCGAAACAAGAGCATGAGAAGAACCACAAAAAATGATATCATCTTCATAGATTTATACGAGTAAAAGATCATTGCCATACTTGAGAGTACGCAAAGTCTTATCTACCTTACCCATTTGAAAGTTGTTTTTTAGCAAATATGATTTAAACCTATTGTACCATGCTCTGGGTGCTTGTTTTAGACCATATAAACCTTTGAACAATTTGTTGACATGATCTGAAAACTTAGGATTTTCAAAACCAGGTGGTTGTCTGACATAAACTTCCTCCTCAATATAACCATTATGAAAAACACTTTTCATATATATTTGATAAAGTCTAAAACCCTTTGATGCAACAAATGCGAATGGAATTCTAATGGCTTCTAATTAAGCAGCAGGTGCAAATGTTTCACCAAAGTCAAGACCTTATACCTGGGTGAATCCTTGAGCCACAAGTCTAGCCTTATTTTGAACAACAACATTAGTCCACACACATAAACCACACTCTTAACCATCCATCAACACCAACCGGGTCATCCATTATCACAATATCCATGCTCTCTAGAAAATCAACTTCCGACCACTTAATACGATCGATATGACTGCCAAGCACAGGTCGATCATATCGCTATCTTAACGAGTACTCAAAAATCACAAGTACTGGGAATTACCACCAATCAGAATACTTGCAAATCACAAGCATCATAGCACTTCCACTCTACGACTACCGGCCATCAACCAGTCACTGTACCATCGACTACCGAGTACCGACTAGGTATTGTAGTGTAAACTACCATCAATAAGTAGTGTAACACCAACCATCGAGTACCTACCTGGTACCCTATAGGACATGCTCGTGCTCAACGGAAGATAAGGCCATGCACGGGGAGGTGGACACGGCGAAGAGATAATAGTGACTCAAATGGGTGAGCCATATCATATCCTGTGCGATATGTTTTTGTACTATTACATGTACTTTTATAAATATTTATAATGTATGAAATTCACAAAAAAATAGAGGTCACACACTGCAAAAAGATGCCTGAGAGATGCCTAAGCATCGCTAATTTCATAATTAAACTAATATTCATTAACAAGACAAATTCAGAGCATATAAAATTTCTAAAAAAATTACACAATTAGGTCGATTGTGTCGGGAATCTTTCCATAAAAATTTTGTAATTTTTAGAGCTTGTTCAATATATGTAACAACTCCTACAAATATCAAAATTATACGAATTTTTTAGCAACATTCAGAGCGGATAAAATTGTCAAAAAATTACACAGTCAAGTTCGTTTTATCAGGAGGCTGCACATAAAATTTTGTAATTTTTAAGCTCATTTGCTATATTTAAAAATTCAAACAAATAGTATACAAAAAAATTAGGGCAGGTAATTAAGCAATTAATTAGCCAGCTTAATTACCTGTCGTATTGCCACTAGACGGCTGGCCACCTGCTATCTGGAGGCCGAATGGCAGACGCCTGCCGCCGGCAGTCAAACCACGTGTCACCTGCTCGGTGATCGAACGACAGAAGCACCATTTTTGTTAATACTATACTCACATGGCTATTTTGCAAATACGAGTGCAAAACATGTTATATATACTCAAAATTCTGTTTGTTTATTAGGAGAAGCTATAGATATAAGCCGAAAAGAATGAGGCTCGCTTCCTCTATGATTCTTAACACTTAAGCGTGGTCATTACGTGTCATTGCTCTCGCACATTTGGATTGAATTGGATGTTGCATGAAAAATAGCACTGCATTTTGGTACTACAGCAAATCGGTGATATCGAATGGCTGGAAAATTGTACGATACCATTCCTAGGGAGAGGGTATACCACTTCGCATTTCATTTTCTCGTCGTTGTGTAAACAAAGAAGACACCAATACAGTGCTACAAGTTGAGAAAATTTTGTAATGTTCCAACTCGTAGTACTTGAGGAAATTGTTTAGTGCTTTGTTGAATCAAGTTGTCACATATGGAAGCAAGATAAAAACATACATGTTTATGCCCTTTTGGAGGGTTGTTCACGTAGAGGGATATTTTCTTTGGAAAAGAACAGAACATGGAGCGACATTTTTAGAGTTAGCTCCATATAGAAAAAGAAATGATCTTTGCATTGAGACACTACTACACAAAACCGTATTACAGACAGTTCAGAAATGTCATCACAGATGGTTTTGTGAGCCGTCTGAATTTATGGGTCAGTAATGATACGAGTTCATCACAGGCGGCTTTCGAACCGTCTGTGGTGTAAATATCACAGACGGTTTTTAACTACAAATCGTCTGTGATATCGCACAGACGGTTTTGTTGGATCGAAATTGGCAACAGAGGGGGGGTGAATGTTGCTCCTTAAAAAATAGCCCCCTAAAAAGGTATCCGCCAAGAGAACACTCTTCTCCAATAGCTAGAGAGCTATGAAGAAGATATGCTCAAGAACACTAGAACTAGTAAAAATCAGAGAAAGATTTACAAAAACACTCTCAACAGAAGCTGGCAGCAAAGAGGCATGAACTGACAGGAGCGGTTAGACCGCAACACACAGGCCGGTCAGACCGCTGTCAGGCCGCCGGTCTGACCGCCATTCAGTGGCCGGTCTGACCGCCCTAGGCTCGATTTGACCACCCATTTCACACCGGTTCAACCGCAGGCAACCACCCGGTCTGACCACTAGGGTTAGCGGTCAGACTGCCATGTCCACTCCGGTCAGACCGCCATTAGGAACCCGGTCTGACCGGTTCCCTGAGGCTCGAGCAGACAGAGCGCCTGACTGAAAAATTCTTTGGCACAGTTTTTTCTGAAAGTGCAGATTTGAGCAAAACTGATGGTTTACTGCTGTTGCCTTCTTGCCAAAAGACCACTAACCTATTCTAAACAACATAGTGACCTCAGATAACAAGGGAATTCAATTTGGAACCAAGAAAATGAGAAAAGAGCTAAAAACTGAAAACTACAGAGAGTAGACCTAAATTTCAGATTTCTTGTCAATCCTTGATCTTTTGCTCATGAATCCTTGCAAACACTTTGGAGATGATCTCAGGACTTGAAACCTCAACTCTGGGCACAATCTTTAGAAGGGAAACACAAGGACCATCAATAAACCCTAACAGCAGGATAGAACAGAGGAGGTTGAGCAAAGACGAAAAAGAGTGATTCTTCCGATTCAATCATTTTGCTCTTGGAACTAGCTGACCAAATGGTCTAGAAATATAATCCCATCACAGAGCAACCCATTTTATACATTCTCAGCAAGAATCAACTCCAAAACACAAAAACAAAGAAATCAACCAGAGCAAAAGCACGAAGAAGAACACATGAGACAGGAGCAGCTCAAATCAAATTTATTCATCCCCCTGAATAATTGAGTACAGAGGAATGATTACATGGAGTATCAACTCATTGTCTCGCTCTCACAATCTCAAGAAACCCAAGAACACTCAAAACCAAAACACACAGGAGAGGGGAACTCTACTGCCTATCCCATCTCCTTCACACACACTGGAGACACCAAAAGCAAAAGAAAATCTGCCCTCTCCACCAACTCTCAACAACTAAAGGAAAAGCTCAAAGCAAAACCCTAATAGCCTCTCCAAAAACCTTTTCACAAGCCATACATGCACCAGGAGACAACCCTCCTTTTATAGGCTTTGGTTACCGTGTTTCCAACTTGTTTTGCCCGCTAATCTCAAACGAAACCGCTCCCACTTGTGCAGCCTTGCGAATTTACCAAATCGCCCCTTCTGCACCTTCCGGGAAGTTTCCTCGTTTCTTTCCGTCCAAGCCTCGCAATCACCTCGAGTCCTCGCCGTCTTCGGCACACCTCGACCGTTCTGACCTCGGCACCGCCTGTGCCTAGTTCGGTCATCCCGTGCCTCGCCAAGACTCCACCTTGATGTCCTGCAGCCATCACAGACAAGAAACACATCACATAGCACCGCTCAACACATGTAATCACGATTAGCACCAATGAAACGTACTCAAGCATGAAATGACCCAAATGACCAATCGGGAAGAATAATACGTCTCAAGTCCAACTAACCAAACCCAACTGAGCCAAATGCCATCATGACACTAAACGCACAAACCAAACTCAAAGTTTCCAGAAAACTTGTCAATTACTCATCACAAGCATGGGGTCGCATCCACATGGTCTCTCAGGTTTTTAGTAAAAACCATCTGTGCTATTCTCTTCTACCCCTAAATCTATTTATGTTTATTGGCTAGCCTCAGGAAATGCTAGCCATGCTCTCTGAAACAAGCAGATCAACATGTACATGTATATATCCAATTCACATCTCAATTCATTTCACAAACATAAAACATCCATTTTGCAAATCAATTAATTGAAATGAAAGCAAGCAAATATAGTATGAAACACAGCACACATTTTATTTTTATTAAGATTAGAGCCTACCATTACAATATCCCAAAACAACAAACAGGTTGCCCATCTAGCTAACACAACAAGAACAGAGAAAAGCAAAGATTATTTATGCCCAGGCCTTCTCGCCCTTGATGCAGCGTACGAGCTGGATGCCTTTGACGCCCACCATCGTCGGCATTGATTAAGCGTTGTCTTGTGCATCGTCTACTTCGTGGGGCTATTATGGTATGGGTCAAGGAGGAGGAGGAGAACAGCAAGGAAGAGAACAGAAAGGAGGTTGGGTTCTGGTGATTATTTATAGGGGAGGGAGTGCGAAATTTTTGGCGCGGGGACGGAGAGGCAGAGCTACGATCCGTGGGGTGAGGATCGGTGGATTTCTATTGGTTAGGATTGAGTTGAGAAGGATCAACGGGCCCAGTGGTCAGATTATCATAGACGGTTAGTAGCTAGAACTGTCTGTGATGAATGAATATCATAGACGGTTCTATATGTCAACCGTCTGTGAATTAGAGCACAAAATTTTATAAACCGATGCAATATAAACAACTAGTCTGAAAAGATAAAATACTAAAGTTTTATGTGGCTTATATATACTCATTTGAAAGATTTCGATGAGATCTACAACTTTTCAGTTGAAGCAAAATCCAAATTCTGAAAGGAAGACCAAGAAAAAGGGCAAAAATAGAAACCATAAACTTGCAACGCAGGTTTAGGTCCAAAGATGGCCGATTTTGGGGTCTTGGAGGGTGACTAGCGCAAGCCGATCATTTTTTTTGGTTGGGCTCGTCATTAGCTTTCCAACGAGCACAAAAACGTCGAAAACGGACACTGTATGCAAAAGTTATGCATGTTTTACTGAAGGTGTCTCAAAACTGAATCCTACTCGGACTCAGGCGGGGAATTATGAAATTTTGGAAAATTGCAAGGCGGGAAACATATCACAAACGATTTTTAATACGAACCGTCTGTGATAACTTCATTATCACAATTAAAAACCGTCTGTGAAGTATCACAGATGGTTCTAGATAAGAACCGTCTGTGATGATGACAGACATCACAGAGGGTTCTTATCTAGAACCGTCTGTGATACTTCACAGACGGTTTTTTAAAACCCGTCTGTGATAATGAAGTTATCACAATCGGTTCGTATTAAAAACCGTCTGTGAAAATACCACAAACAGTTATTCATATGAACCGTCTGTGATACTTACAGCACAGACGGTTCTTAGGAACCAACTGTAATATAAACGTCTAGTTGAGCCTCTTTTGTAGTAGTGAGATGTCCTTACCATTGACATCACATGCACGGAACTATTGGTGCATTAACAAGGCCCTAAACCGTTACAACTTACGAGCAAGGATGAATAAAATCTGCACCTTGCTTTGGTGAAGTAGGTTCTTGTTTCCAAGTTGAGTTTCGTTAATCTGGGCCTAACATTTGGAAATTCAAAAAGAACCAAATTATGCTCCGTTGGTGCACAATCGCTGGAGCTCAGCTCGATTATTACCCCATGTTGCTTAAATATCTCGAGCTCATGCCGCGAATGCGTACGAAATAGCATCTGCAGGTGGGTCCTACCTGTCATGCACAATCTCATACGCAACTCATACATGCAACTACCCCCTAGCACAGGTTGAGAAAAGGGTTCAGAACCAAGTGGAGATCAACAGTTCCATTCAAACCGAGCTCGATGTGAAACCAGATTCTCAGTTACAAGCTCGAAGTAGGGCTTGGTGGCTGGATGCAATCTAAGTGCATTTTTATTCACAGAAGCCGATGCTTTAGTCCACCATGGCCGCATTATTTCTTATTACTAATCACAAGAGGGCACGGGTTCACAATACATTGGCCATCAATGATATGCCGCTTCTCGCAGAAGCTCAGAACAGCTGTTTACCGAATTGGTGGTCGAAGTTGATGATGAATGTGCGGATCTCCATGGGTCCCAGCTCGACGACGAGCTTGGAAAGATCCACGGGGCCTCCCCGGACCACATTTTCATCGGCAGGAGGCCCTTCCACCTTCCATTTCAGCCTCTTCTTCTCCATGGCAGCGCGTTCTTGGTTCGCTGATAGGCTTGTTTCGATGATCTTGCCAATCTGGAGCAGTAGGATTGGAAAGACAATGAGAATATTCATGAATTTAAATAAATGTAAATCAAAAGTGTGATGAAGTCAACCTTTTTTTGTGGGAATACCCTCTTAAGGTCGACACTTGCGAGAGCTGAAAGAACCTTATGCTCTCCAGCCTATATGCACAGGATGAGACTTAGAAAATAAAATAGGATCTAGCTGGAGCGAGAGAAAGTAAGGATGATTGTATGAGACCTCATATAGGTGTGCCAACCGAAGAAGAACACTTCCATCTTCAAGTTCCTGTACAATGCGCAAGCATTTGACACACAACTTTGAAGCGATATGCAGTAATGATTACCACCAGGCAGCAGAAACAAATCTATAGCATTTTCGTCAATTTGCTGTGATATACACCTATATAAGCACACGGATGCATTTTGTTGCAGCTAACTGGCTGGTTATTGCTTGTAACCAATCAAACCAGGCAGGACTGGGGCCGGATGAGAAGTACCAGATCAGCAATATTTTGGCTAGTCCATAACAAAAACTGGGCAAGGTTCTGGTTCCCTCAAACTCTCATTCTTAATTTAGCAAGTACTATACCGTCCGGCTAGAAAAGAGAAAGTGAGAAAGCTTTCAGTGTAGTTGTATGTCCATGATTATGATACTAGCGTAATGGCTATGAACACCTTTACTTTTTAAGCACAATATGACAACAGTGGTCCATAGAAGGGAGATACCTGAAGGGTAAGCAATGCAACATTATCAGGAAAGCTGTAAGTTGGATCCATTGCAGAGAATTTCGGAACGTGTGAGTTCACCCAATTGCTTCCATCCTGAGTAAACAAGTAGGGGAATGTTTAATAATAGAATAACTTTTTGATCATTCATGATGGCAACAAGTTCCATTTTATACCTGCTCTGAGAAAGTAAGAAGAAGAGGGGAGTATATTTCCTGGCCAAATGTCCGACGCCACCTAGCTCCTTCTCCTTGTGGATCAAATTTCAGATAGTATTTTCCTTCAATCTGTGAATATCATAATAAGATGCTTTACATAATATTTCTACACAACATCACAAGTTTGCAAATGTAATATAATAAATTGGTTTGTAGTGACACAGCAAATATTTCTTCAATTTATATGCCAATAGGACTTGGTTATAGATAAGTAAATTGCTACCTCAAATCCTTAATGACATGAATTGACCAAATCAATAAGGCATAAATATCAATATTACTTTCACGGCACTGGCTTATTCTCCTTATCAAGCTATGAATTTAACTATCCTCTTCAACAATGTATTTGCTTCAGAAACAATTGAAGGCATTTTTCGTTTGCTGATAGGATTTCAGTAGCTAACAACTGATTTTGACTGCTATCCAAAGCAGGAGGTCAGGAACATATTTCCTTTTACTTACAACTAGTCCTTCACATTGTTTATCGAAACAGACTGTTTCATTTAATGCCTCCGCAACACCCCGACCATCATCATAGAGTAGCCTCCTACACAAGAAGGATTTAACCAAGATGTAAATACTAAAGTACGAAAGAAGCAACAATGCTGTACAACTGTGCTGCTTGATTATGTACCTGTGTAACATTAACTCTATTTGTCCATCCTGTATGCTGGAGCCTCCAACAGACCTGTCTACCAGTACAGACAACTCTTTGTTGCCATCTTCAACATAAATGCCAAGATTAACCTGAAAATAAATACAGAATCATCAACATGTGTATAAATCTGTTCTATTATGAACCTTAGTTCATATAGGGTAAATACCGCCGAGAGGATGGCCGAGCAGCGTCGACATGGAGAGAGAAACTATAGATGAGAATGACTTTTTTATTTCTTTGCTTGGTTCCAATAGCATACGGCAGTCCCTTTATATAGATAGGCTCCCCCTAACAGATAGAATCTAATCTCAATTATATCTCTAACAAATAGAAACTAATATAATATCTCTAATAGATAGAAACTAATCGCTAACTTCCTAATAATAAACCAACTGGGCCCAGGACCCAGGCCCACGCTCATGACATTACACCCCTCCCAGACTTGCAGCTCGTTCTCAAGCTGCTAGGCGGTGGTCGTGGTTGCAGTCACAGGCGATCCTTGTTGATGACAGGGCTCGCACCTAATTTACTTTGCTGTGCCATCTTGTTGACTAGATCGCCACGCTTCCATCTGATCCAGCCTGATGTCAGCTTTTTGATGAATCCCTAGTATATAGCTGAGCGACCAGGTCACGACTCTCCCCCTTGACCACCTCCTCCAGCTTCACGTTGTACAGCAACAACACGGCAACACGGGGGAAGAAGTGATCCCGATGTGCTTGCCGACGACGGGGAGGCCGGCGTCGTCACAGCATGCGTTGGTGTGGTATTATCTGATGACAACGAGGCTGTGCGCTGCAAAGTGGTCCTCGACGACGATGAGCGCGAGCTCTATCCCCAGCAGAAGGTGGGACAGCGGCACCGTGTCGGCGACGGAGACGACGGCGGGGAAGGAGGCCATGTCAAGGAGGCCCCCGAAGGTGGGAGCGGGAGCGACGGAGGAGTCGCTGGAGCAGTCAAGGCAGCTCTAGTTGGCGGCGGCGGACGGGCCGTCTCCGAGCAGTGCCTACTCGGAGAAGCGGCGCAAACGGCGGCGGTGCGTGCGGAGCTCATCCGGCATTAAGGTCATCGGGATCTAGCGATGGAAGATGATGCAGTTGCGGTTTGGGAGGAAGAACCCTTCCTCCTCGTTGGCGGTGGACGGGCCACCTCCGAGCAACACCTAGCGGCGGATGAAGTCGTCGTAGCAGATGGTGCCGTCGGGGATGACGTCGACCCTATGGATCCACTCGTTGAACTCGTGTGGCTCAAGCTTCTCGCCGATGGAGGTAAGGATGTGGAGGAGGTCAACGACGGAGACAGTCCTGTAGGCATCCTTGTCGAGGACGCGGAAGGCGTCGCGGAGCAGGCGGTCGAAGGGCTCCAGGTGGAGTTGGGCGCGCATGAGTTCGAGGAAGCGTGGGAAGTCGAAGGACAAGGTGAGCTTCTCCTCCGCGGCGATACTTCTCCTACGCGGCGATGTCGCAGAGGTTTCCCCTTGGGAGCGCATGAGGACGCCGAGCTCGGAGGGCGCAATGCGGTCGTCGCCGTCGATGTCAAAGAGGGAGAAGGCCTCCCGCATGGAGGCCACCTGCTCCTCGCTGAGCTCCTTGCCGCCCATTGCCACTGGTAAGGCCAGTCGTGTCGGATCGGGGAGAGGTAGATATCGTGGTGCATGTGGTTCCTACGCGTTTGGTTTTGAGGGTGGAGGCTGGTGGTAGGTGTGGTGGCAGCTGGGGTAGGGAAGGAGGCCAAGAAAGCCAAGCCGTCTTTTCAAGCAGTGCCGTCATCGTCACGGGGTGTAGCTTGTAGCCAATGTGTCCACCTTGGAAGATGACAGTTAGCGTTGCATGAAGACACACCGCTACCCGTGCTGGATGAAGGAGAGTAGTAGCAATGCCGTTGCCATAGCACGGCCACCCTTGCTCCGGCCCCATGTGCCACCGCAGATCGGGCAGCCACGGCTGCTTGTGCCTTCTTTTTTGCCGCCATCATCTTCAACGTACTCTCTATATTCTTGAGTCCGGCAATGAATTTCTTCATAGCCAACGATGATCTTGTCACCTGTTAATTCGGCAGCAGAAGCCATGGTGTTAGTTCTGATACCAAATTATTATGAACCTTAGTTCATAGGGGGTAAATACCGCCGAGAGGATGGTTAGGCGGCGTCGGCGTAGAGGGAGAGAGAGACTATAGATGAGAATGACTTTATTATTTCTTTGCTTGGTTCCAATAGCATGCAGCAGCCCCCTTTTATATAGATGGGCTCCCCTTAACAGATAGAATCTAATCTCACTCATATCTCTAACAAATAGAAACTAATATCATATCTCTAATAGATAGAAACTAATCTCTAACTTCCTAATAATAAACCGACTGGACCCAGGCCCATGCCCATGACAAAATCAGCCTCCATACAAACTACATGTGAAACCACAACGTAATTTGCGACTGTGGATCCTCCTCAATTCAACATAACATCACACAATTAGTAAGAAGTAAGAACATTGTCCTCATTCTTCAAATGTTGAGAACTTTAAAATAACTTGGTTCTGCACATACTACGTTTTCATCCTTTTCATAATCATCAACAACCCGTTGAGTAGCAAATTTTTCCAAAGATCACTAAATGTTATTTTCTTATGCCACCAGATGCAGACAACTGATTTAGCTAGCATTAAGTAGTAGCATAGATCCATCAATGAACAGTTGGAAAAGAAACTTCAAGCATGACTTTGCCATGGTTATACATAGAGCAAAAGGAAAGTATCTTCCGGCTATTCAGGTTTGGCTAGATAATCTCTTGTAAGTTCCATATCGAGTCCAAAATAACCCCAAAAAATCCTCTCAGAAAAATAACAAAAAAAAAGAATCAAGACAAAAGTGAATCAGCTGAGTGAAAACTGAACTCAGCTCCTCAACTCAGCTTTCATTACACTCCTTCCGAAGAAGATTGATGCAATTGAAGTCAAGGATTTTAGGCCAATTAGCTTAATTCATGGTTTCGCCAAATTGGTGACAAAGCTCATGGCAAACCGACTGGCTCCCCTGCTGTCCAGCATGATTTCTACTAGCCAAAGTGCTTTTGTCAAAGGAAGATGTATTCAAGATAATTTTCTTCTAGTACAGCAAATGACAAGATGCCTTTACAGGAAGAAAGAGCCCCATTTCCTCCTCAAGCTGGACATCTCCAAAGCTTTTGATTCTGTCTCCTGGTCTTTCCTTCTTCAGGTCTTGCAGCATTTGGGTTTCGGAAGAAATTGGTGTAACCTTTTATGCCTTCTGCTGTCCACCTCCACTACCAGGGTGCTTGTTAATGGTGAACCGGGTGGTCTGATTTCTCACCTCCGGGGCCTGCGACAAGGGGACCCGCTATCTCCTATGCTTTTTGTCTTGGTCATGGAGGCTCTGAATTCCTTGGTGGTGCAGGCCACCAATGACAATCTGCTGCAGCCGCTAGCCGTCCAACATGCAAAACACAGAGTTTCTTTTTATGCCGACGATGTGGTGTTGTTCATCCGTCCTAACAGGAATGATCTTCTTGCTGTCAAGATGCTTCTGGAATCCTTCGGTCATGCCTCTGGTCTTAAGACAAATTTGTCCAAAAGTTCTATAAGTCCAATCCATTGCTCCGAGGATCATTTGAGGGATGCTTCTGATATTTTGTCCTGTGCCTTAAAGGATTTCCCTTGCACTTATCTTGGCCTACCTCTCACAATTCACAAGCCGACCAAGAATGACCTTCTCCCTTTGATTGACAAGGTCACTGATTACCTCCCGGGATGGAAGGCTCCCTTATTGAACAGAGCTGGTCGGTTGATATTGGTTAAGGTGGTTTTAACTGCAGTCCCCATCTATCTCATGATCGCTATGGACTTGCCTAAGTGGGTTATCAAAGCAATTGACAAGCGGCACAGAGGCTTTCTGTGGAAAGGTCAGGAGCAAGCAAATGGTGGGAACTGTCTAGTTGCTTGGGAAAAAGTGATGCGCCCCCTGCAGTATGGTGGTCTTGGAGTTCATAACTTAGAAGTTCTTGGTTGGGCACTGCGCATTCGCTGGCTTTGGGCACAAAAAACTGATGTGTCTCGATCTTGGGCGGGATTGCCAATCCAGGTGCCACAAAATGCCATGGCCCTCTTCAATGTTGCTGTTGAAACTTCAATTGGCAATGGGGAGTCAACTAAATTCTGGTCGGATAGATGGTTGCAAGGCAGGACAATCTCTGAATTCGCACCCAATCTTTTCAGTTTGATCTCCAAAAGAGTGGTAAAGCAACGCACGGTGGCCCAGGCCCTGAACAGTAGGCGCTGGGTTGCAGACATTGGAGGGGCTTTGACTGTAGAAGTGTTGAGGGAGTTTCTTTTAATTTGGGGACTGGTTGATGACCTGTGTTTGCAGCCTACAGTTCCGGATCAGCACAAATGGAAGCTAAGTAATTTTGGAACTTATAGCAGCAGATCTGCGTACAATGCCTTTTTCCTGGGAAGCATCAGGTTAGCACCGTGGAAGCGTATTTGGAGGAGCTGGGCACCCTTGCGGTGTAAATTTTTCGTTTGGTTGGCTATTAACAACCGGTGTTGGACAGCCGATCGCCTGGCCAAGCGTGGGCTCCCTCACCCGCCAGCATGCAGGCTTTGTGATCAGGCTGAGGAAAATATTCAGCACATCCTCATCTCATGTGTGTTCGCCCGGCAGATTTGGACCCTGATTTTTCAAAAGTTGGGCCTGCTGAATTTTGCTCCTCAAAGATCCAATACCCGTTTCGCTGGTTGGTGGTGCGGCACCATCAAAGGCGTTTCGAGGGAGTCGCGCAAAGGCCTCAATAGTCTGATCATCTTAGTAGCTTGGGAGCTATGGAAGCACCGCAATGCTTGTGTTTTTGAAGGTGCTAGGCCTGTCGTGGAGGTGCTGCTCCAATCTGTGGCCAATGAAAGTAATCTTTGGTGTTTGGCAGGGGCCTCAGCCTTGTTAGTCGCTGGATTCTTGCTCTTGGCGATAGCAAGATCCTTACTCTCATGGAGAGGATGACACTTGGAGATGGGGCAATTTTCTGTTTATTCCTCACAACAATGCCATACCAACCTGAGGGGTTGGAGATACATATTTATAGGCTGCTAGTCAGCCAAGCATATGCCAAGATGCTATCCTAGACTAGTCCAAGATGCTGTCCTAAAGCTAGTCTAAGATGCTAAAGCAAAAAGCAAGTCCTAGATGCTAAAGCAAAAGCAAGTCCTAGATGCTAAAGCAAAAGCAAGTCCTAGATGCTAAAGCAAAAAACAAAAGCACCATGTACACCATGTGGCACCATGTACACCATGTGCAGACAACACAAAGACAACATAAAGACTTATCTATCATTCTCCCCCTAAGTCTTGTGCGTCGTCTTGTGGGAGAGTTGAACCATCCTGATCTTGGAGCAGAGCTCAAGGAACTTGATCCTTCCAAGAGGCTTGGTGAGCAGATCCGCAAGCTGATCCGTGGTGTTGATGTAGCTTGCCTTGATGCTTCCTTCATCCAAGCAGCCTCGGATGAAATGGTACTTCACCCGGATGTGCTTGCTCCGTTCATGGAAAACGGGGTTCTTTGCCAGGGCTAGAGCGGACTTGCTGTCCACCCTGAGCTCCACTGCTTCAGTGTCCCTGCCGAGGAGATCACCAAGCAGTCGAGCGAGCCAGAGTGCCTGAGTCGAAGCGGTGGAAGCCGCTATGTACTCGGCCTCACAGCTGGACAGTGCCACCACCTGCTGCTTGACTGACTGCCAGTGAACGAGGCACTTGCCGAGGAAGAAGAGAATTCCGCTTGTGCTCTTGCTGGTGTCGATGTCGCCCGCGTGGTCACTGTCGCTGTACCCGACGAAGTGTGCCGCGCCATGACACCTCGGGTAATGGAGGCCGTGGTCAAGGGTCCCCGCAACGTAGCGGATGATCCTCTTCACAGCCTGCTGATGCTCCGTCGTCGGTCGTTGCATGAACCGACTAACGTAGCCGACGGAGAATGCCAAGTCCGGTCGTGTGTGGGCGAGGTAGCGAAGGCTCCCCACAAGACGCCGGTACTGCGTAGCGTCCACCTCCTCCGTCGTGCTGTCGCGGCTCAGCTTCAGCCTCTCCTCCATCGGAGTGAGAGCTGGGTTGCAGTCGGTGAGCCCAGCTAGCTCAACGACGCGCTTGGCGTAGGCGGTCTGTCGAAGCGTGATCCCGGAATCATCCTGGTGCACCTCGATCCCTAAGTAGAAGGAGAGGGGCCCCAGGTCACTCATCTGGAAGGTGGCCTTCATCTCTTCCTTGAATGCCGCCACCTCCGCATCCTTGGTGCCGGTGATCACCAAGTCATCGACGTAGACACCCACCAGCAGGGCATTTTCTCCACTGCCCCGCCGGTAGATGGCCGCCTCGTGCGGACTTTGCTCGAAGCCCATCCCTTTCAGCGTGGAGTCCAACTTGGCGTTCCACGCCCTCGGTGCCTGTCGCAAGCCATAGAGGGCCTTGCGCAGGCGGAGCACCTTGCCCTCCTTGCCGGGGATCGCAAATCCCGGCGGCTGATGCACGTAGACCTCCTCCTTCAAGTCGCCGTTAAGAAATGCCGACTTGACATCCATGTGATGAACACGCCAGCCTTCCTGGGCAGCTAGCGCAAGGAGGAGTCGCACGGACTCCATCCGTGCGACGGGTGCGAAGGCGTCATCGAAGTCGACCCCCTCCTGCTGCACGAAGCCTCGTGCCACCAAGCGAGCCTTGTGCTTGACGATGGCGCCGGCTTCATCCCGCTTCAGCTTGAACACCCACTTAAGGGTGATCGCGCGGTGACCGGCAGGAAGATCCGCCAGCTCCCACGTCCGGTTCCGCTCAACGGCGTCCATCTCCTGCTTCATCGCGACACGCCACGCCGCGTCTCCCTCCGCCTCAGCGAAGGAGCGGGGCTCGCCGTCGTCGCATGCCAAGTGCAGCTCCGCCTCGCAGTCGCGCTGCGCCAGTCCAGGGACGGGCAGCTCGTCGAGGATGTTGTCCATGGTACGATAGCGCAGAGACTCGTCGTCGTGGTAGGTGTCGACGCGGTCCTCGTCGTGGGACAGCGGAGTAGCGAACTCCACCATGCGCTGCTCGTCGTGGATCGAAACTGTTGGGGCCGATCCCGGTGGTGTGGCCGCCGGTGCAGGAGAGTGGTGAGCCGGTGGTGAAGAGTGGGGCGTAGCCGGTGCCGAAGGTGGTGGAGCACTCGCCGGAGCTGGTGGCGAGCAAGGTGTCGAGGTGGACGAGCTCGGTGAAGACGAGCTGCTAGCTCCCCCGGCTCTCTCGAAGTGGACGTAGTCGACAACAAAGTCCCTGAGAGTCGAAGTCGAACCGTCGTCCACCGCCTTGTCCCACGTCCAGCCTCGCCCTTCGTCGAACACAACGTCACGCGAGATGCAGACGCGCTGTGTGACAGGGTCGAGGATGCGGTAGGCCTTCGAGCCCTCCGCGTAGCCAATGAACACTCCCGGAGTGCTCCTGTCGTCGAGCTTGCCGATGTGGCCAAGCTCCTTGGCGAACGCGAGGGAGCCGAAGACCCGCAAGTGGGAGACCGCCGGCTTGCGCCCATGCCAAGCCTCGTACGGCGTCCTGCCGTCAAGCGCCTTGGTAGGCGAGCGGTTGAGGATGTAGACGGCCGTCACCACCGCCTCTCCCCAGAAGACAGCCGGCATCCCCCTCTGCTTGAGGAGGGCCCGAGCCATCCCCACAACCGTCTGGTTGCGCCGCTCGACGACGCCGTTCTGCTGCGGGCTGTACGGCGCGGAGTAGTGGCGCTGAATGCCCTCATCAGCGCAGTACGACGCGAATTCAGCCGCCGTGAATTCGCCGCCGTTGTCTGTGCGCAGCACGCGCAGCTTGCGGCCGCACTCCGCCTCCGCAGCAGCCTGCGTGCGCCTGATGGCGTCCGCAGCCTCTCCCTTGCTGCCGAGGACCATCACCCACATGTAGCGGGAGAGGTCGTCGACGAGCAGCAGGAAGTAGCGTCGTCCTCCCGGTGTGGCCGGTGTCACCGGGCCACACAAGTCCCCGTGTACGAGCTCGAGCCTCTCCTTGGCTCGGAAACTCGCCTGCTGGGGAAAGGGGAGTCGCCTCTGCTTCGTCATCACGCAGACGTCGCAGAACTGCTCCACATGGTCAAGGCACGGCAGGCCTCGCACCATTTCCGTGGCACTGTGCCGCTTCAGGGCCTCGAAGTGAAGGTGCCCAAAGCGCTCGTGCCACTGCCACGCCTCGTCGTCCCGACGAGCAGCGAGACAGAGGGGTTGTGCCACCTGCATGTGAAGGCTGTAGAGTCGATTTGCGCCTCTGGTTACCTTGGCAAGAAGGCGACGGCGAAGATCCCAAATCCGCAGCACCCCGTGCTCGATCTCGACACGCGAGCCGTTCTCATCCAGCTGTCCCAAGCTGATGATGGAGTTCCGCAGATCGGGGATGTAGTAGACGTCGGTGAGCAGCCTGTGCTCACCAAACACGGTGGTGAAGATGACGGAGCCGACGCCCTTGATTTCCACGCCGGAAGCGTCCCCAAACTTGACGGAGCCTCGGACGTTGGAGTCAAACTCGGCGAAGAACTCCCGTCGACCGGTCATGTGATGGGTGGCGCCGGTGTCGAGGCACCACCCGTCAGTCTTGTCGTTGCCGGAGCCGTAGCCGAGGAGGGCGTGTGCTTTTGGCTCGTTAAGGTGGAGGAGAGCCACTGCGGCCGGTGCCGCTGGAGGTAGTTCGATGCTCGCATGAGCAATGAACAGAGCCGGCTGCTCCTCCTCCTCTGCCTGCGCAACGTGGGCCTGGCCGCGTCGTGGCTATCGACAATCCCTGGCCCAATGACCAAGCTTGCCGCAGTTGTGGCAAGAGTCGTCTCGTGCCGGCTTTTGCTTGCCAGCAGCGCCGCCCTGGGCGCCTCCACGGTCATCACCCTCGGCACGTCCTCGCGCCCCTGCCTGGGCGTCTTTGCGCGGCTTGCCGCGCTTGCCACGCTTGTGGCCGCCTGTCGTGGAAGAAGGCTCCCCCTTCTTCCTGTCACCTTGGCCGGCAGCCCACTGCTCCCGAGTGAGGAGGAGCTTCCCGCCAATGGTGACGGGTCCCGAGAGGCGCTGTGGCTCATCGCTGTCAACGACCTTGAGGCGACCCAACGCCTCCTCGATCGTCATCGTGGAGAGGTCCAGCAGAGACTCGATCGAGCGAGCCATCTGCTTGTACTTCTCGGGGACGCAGCGGAAGAGCTTCTCCACAGCTCTCTCTTCGCCGTAGGTGTCGTCACCGAACTGCACCAACTTCTGCAACAGAGTGTTGAGACGGAGAGCAAAGTCATCAACGTCCTCACCTGGCTTGAAGGCCAGGTTCTCCCACTCCGTGCGTAGTGCCTGCAGTGTAGACTTGCGGGCGCGGTCGCTGCCGATGCGTGCTGCAGCGATGGCGTCCCAAGCCTCTTTGGCAGTCCGCTTGTTGGTAAGCGAGAACTGCATCTCGGGCGGGACTGCAGCGATGAGAGCATCCAGCGCCCGTCGATCCTGGTCGTAGTCGACGTCGCCGTACCGGACTGCATCCCACATATGCCGCACCTGGAGCTTTACCCTTATCACCGCAGCCCACTCGATGTAGTTGGTCTTGGTGAGGGTAGGCCACCCGCCGCCGGGGCCGACGTCCCTGACGACAGCCTGGTACTCGTGGTGACCACGGTACCGAACCGGGGAGAGAGAGCCGCGTCGCCTGTGAGGGCCGCGCTCTCCGTCGACCCGTACGCCGCCGCCGTACGCGCCTCCTCCAGGAGCATCACCGGCGCGTGTGCGCCTGTCTGGGCTGCCGCCGCACTCGTGGGCGTGCGCGGCTGCCCACTGCGCCGCTCGCCCTCGCGCTGCCTCCCTCTCCAGCGGCTCAAGATCCGCGTCGGCGCTGTCATCAGCAGAGATGGAGCTGCTGTTGCTGCCGCGCAGAACCTTGACCTCCGCTGCTGCCGCACGCGCTGCATCTGCCGCCGCCGCCGCTTCCACCTCCGCTCTGGCTGCTGCCAGCTCTGCCGCTGCCAGCCTTGACGCCCTTTCCGCCGCCGCAGCGGTCTCCGCCGCCGCTCGCTCGCGCTGCTCTGCCGTGGCGAGCTCGGCCGTCTGCTGACGCCGCGTGCTCGAGGCGACCGAGCGCTAAGACTGCCCTGCGGACATGGCGCGCTACTGGGGGGGTGTTGCGTGGAGAGGGGCTGCTTCTGACGAGCTGCTGCCCGTCTCCGGAGAGGAGTGAGCGGGGACAGCCGGAGCTGCTGCTGCTACCGGCTGGGGCTGCTGCGAGGCCGGAGAAGGAGATGAGCAGGAGATGCTCAGGCTACAGGATAGTATGGCTCTGATACCACTTGTTAGTCGCTGGATTCTTGCTCTTGGTGATAGCAAGATCCTTACTCTCATGGAGAGGATGACACTTGGAGATGGGGCAATTTTCTGTTTATTCCTCACAACAATGCCATACCAACCTGAGGGGTTGGAGATACATATTTATAGGCTGCTAGTCAGCCAAGCATATGCCAAGATGCTATCCTAGACTAGTCCAAGATGCTGTCCTAAAGCTAGTCTAAGATGCTAAAGCAAAAAGCAAGTCCTAGATGCTAAAGCAAAAGCAAGTCCTAGATGCTAAAGCAAAAAACAAAAGCACCATGTACACCATGTGGCACCATGTACACCATGTGCAGACAACACAAAGACAACACAAAGACTTATCTATCAAGCCTTGCATGAGTTCCTTGCTAGGTCGTGGGTCCAAGATTCCTAGGTTCTTGGCTTTTTAGGCTTCTGGCCGTGTTTCCTTTCTTTGTTTTCTAGTCTTTTGTTTTGGTTAAACCCCCTTTTGGGGTTCCTGGGAGGGGGTTTCTTTCTCCCCTCCCTTTTGTATCCTTTTTTCTTCTTAATGAAATGACACGCAGCTCTCCTGCGGAGTTCGAGAAAAAAAACTGAACTCCTGACCACTTTCAGATATTGACTCCATGACAGAAAAAAGGATGAAAGAAACCATTTTCTTACTGCTACTAAATTTCCTTATTTAAAATACGAACAGGGCAAACAAAATCTCACAGGATAATAATTTCCAGCGATAGGCTGGTGCACTTCGATCTTCCACTCTGAGCGATAATCCCGTATCTGCAAAAAAAGGTACCTTAACATCAAGCTTGACTCAACTGTACACTACATCATCTATTTTCTGTTGCAGTCATCCTGTATGCCATTCTTTAGTTCCTTCCCCATTTAAAAACTAGCACAGGAATCAGTAACACAATTATTTCTGAACTATTCTTATGTTCATGATAGATTTATGGGAAGGACAATAAATATGCTTTGCTGGGAAAAGGGGTAAAGTGCTAGTGCATCATACCCTTTTGATGAAATCACGTCCACTGGAATCAGTATAAAATGTTTTGTTTGTTGCCATGTTTGTAACAATTTCAGTCGATACTTCTTTTCCATTTCCGTCATCTACTGGTATTGGTCCAATCTAAGCATAAGAAAAATTATTCAGTAAGATGCTAGAAATCTCATGTAAAGATAGAAAAGAAACAAGATATAAACAAATTATCATGCAAAATGTGAAATCCTCAAAGAAACCATCTTTAGCAATGCAAGGTGCATCTTATTGACAGAGCACTCACTATGAATTCAGTTTCCACATAGTCCCTTCCCTTGTAAACTCTGGTGATCTGTGCAAAGAAAAGAAAAACTAGTAGCAACTATCAAGAATATCATAAATAATTACTAGTCGATTAACAAGCATTTAAAAACAGAATAAATTCCATATTTTAGTACTACTCATCTCATATTTGTTTCGCATATACCAATTCACCAAAAGCCTTCTTTATGACTAATTCTCTGATATAATGATAGGTGAATCTTACATACTATTCAAACGATGTTGACTGAATTAGTAAGCATATGAGGCCAAATTGTGTTATTAATTGAAAAGGAACAGCCTTAAAAATAAGAGATCATTCTGACTGTTGCTGCAGCGAAAGAAATGTGGACTAAAAATTCACTGAAAACCACAAGATGTGGAGCAAAAAGGCAACAAGTAAAAGGTACATGAGTGATGATTCAGACTAGCAATTCTCATAGGATTAACCTGATATATCCATGAATTAATCTGCTGATGCACTTCGTCCAATATGGGCCCACGCAGAACTGTGAGAGGAACCTTGAAGTGGGCAACATAAATTCAAGTAAGATTGATTATGTCTCTTTTTAAAATCTCTTAACAGATGCTGAAATGTCTCTGTTATTATAGAGAACTTGATCCCTTCTTCATACCTGACCATCAGTCTTGATAGGAACTGTGCCATTAGGGCGGAATATGTATGCCCCAGAAGCCTACGGTCCAGGAAAACGCAAATAAATGCCAATACTAGTAATTGCTAACTTTGGGGTAAAATGGATTACTTATAGAATTTGTAGTGCACCTGCGGATCACTTCCATTTCCATCCTGTCCTATGTAATATTTGTACTTCTGCTTGAAATTTGCTTCGACCTTGAAATGTATTAATGGTGTTTTGAGTATGGGTGATTTTAGATCACACGCAAAACTCAAAATAAGAATCAAAATCTAATACTAAGCAAAGCACATATGAGCTGCTACGGAAAATAATTATGGATAATGTTATGAGTATGCAACTTAATTTCTTTAAGATGAAAGCAAAGCTAAGAGATAAAAATGGCTCTGGGTTGCACATAATGATTAGCCTTTGGCATATTACCAGAGTCTTACTATCTGCGTACAGTGATAATGCTCCAGTTGCATCATATTGAAGTTTTAAATGCCCTTGCCCAACTTGCAGATTACTATTTTTACTTCCTTGAGATGAGTACAGAGTGGACGCCGAAGAGACAGATGCTGGAATAGGCAGAAAATTTACGAAACTTTTGAGTAATCCTTTCTAAAGTTAGTGCATATGAAGAAGAAAGACATAAATTTACCTGATTTCTTCCCGCTTGAGATAAAATAAGTATTGAAACCAAGAGGTGGTACAGAAACAGGAAAAGCAAGCCAAAACTTGGGTTTTGAAGCAGGTGATGTGCCTAAGTAAGCCTTGACATGGTTGTCCCGTATGTACAATGAGGCATTAGCTATAGGCAGAAGTTGTGATTCAATTTCTCTCCCCTCAGAATCATGAACAACAATTGAGTCACTGATAACCTGTTGATTCCATAAATTGGCACATTTAGTTTCATTCTAACGTGAAGCAGTTTCATGGTAGTGGCATGATGCACTACACATCTTATGCATAAGTAGAAAAAACTGACGGATGTGTGAATGAGAAACTAAAAACCAACAAAATATCTTGTTTTCCAGGGAATAAACATTGCATACTGGTATGCGAAGGACATCCTCTCGTTTCCACCCAAGAGAGTTGTACACAAGAACAACCTGTAACAGAAAAGTTGAAAACAAAATGATTATTGTATATGGGTTTTTTCTAAAAAAAAGTATCATGCATGAATTGAAAACCTATACAGGTTTTATCTTTAAAAAAAGTGAGGCATGAGTTGAGAACAGAACTCACCAAGCTTTTGCCTTGAGAAAAGTCCATCTCAGAAGGGGGGCAATATGTAATGTTTAGGAGAGGACACTGAAAAAGGAGATATATAGTAAAAACTAAGTCATTTCTAAATTACAAGGGAAATTGAGAAAGCAATCCATATCCATTATTGTTTCTATTTTTTAAGTTATGCATCACTGCAGTTCATCGTAAACTAACGCTAATCAAATTTATTTCGCATAACAATATAAGGGGAAGGGAGCTGCCTCCAACCGATGTGGAAAGTGGTTCTACTTTTCGCGCACACAAGAAAAAAACTGCAAATCAACCTGTCCAAAATTTGTTGTTGGGGACGAACAACGTGATTTTGAGCCTGACTCACTCAAGCAAGCGAGAGAAGTCGAAACCAGCTCCTCGGCCTATAAAAAGAATTAAACCAAATGAAGCGATGGAATCCCAAAAGAAAACATCAAATACGAATTAGAACAATTCTCTCTGGAAGCTCACTTGTGTATAACCAATAGATAATCTCTTTGCATAATCATTTGCGACATGTTGCTTCTCTGTTCCTGTAACAGCATCATGGTGCTGAGCAAGAGCTAGAGCATCGCCTAAACTATCTGTTGTGTGACCTGAGTTGCTTCTCCCTTTGAAGAATTCCAGCTGCCTAGCTGCCTGCAACGGAAAAACAAATTGACCTTTAAGCATATGAACTCTACCAAGTGACCAAGAGAACATATCATATTGATGTTGGAAATCTGAAGGCCAGCATAATGAAAAAGGACGGTAAAAATACCAAGTAATATCCACTCATCACACGGACATATCGTTTTAAGGCAGGCCTGCTTGTGAAGTAGCCTGTCCAGTATGCATTCGGATCATCTGCATAGCTGGTCGAACAAATACAATCATACGCATGTGAAAGAAACAAAAGCAAAGTTAATCGTACCAATCATGAATACAAAATAAAACATACGGGAAGAAATCATTGGTCTTGAGAGGCCATGGTTCATTTGCAGCATATTTTGCATCAGTGTAAATGGAAGGTGTGGAATACAGCGCATTGACACGGCCATCCTGAGGTATGGTCCAAAGGAACAAGCATGGTGAGTTCTAAGTTCTAACAATGGCAACAGCATTAGTAGGGTATTTAGATAAAACTTCAGCACTATTTACTTATTACTAAGGTTTAAAATGCTCAGAAGAAATGAAGTTGCATCAATAACAAGAAAAAAAAGTATGGTAAACTTGCTTAAGCATTTATGTTCTTATCTGACTAAATGACACATGGGGAAAAAATCAAATGTGTCTCATGATACGTAGTGTGAGAAGATTGAAACATTTCAAATGTATTTCATGAACCATAACTGAAAAATCACCAAGGCGAGACCTCAAGAGATATGCATTCAGTAATGGCATGATTACAACTTCATGATGGAACTAAAAATTACAAAAGAAATGGTCAACTTATGTAACATCCATGCTCATCCTTAACCTTGTTCACATAGTGAATTAATTTGTCCATCTGTCTGAACCAACTTTCTGCGTATTGATATTTGAAGTCTGTTCCCATTGTAAACATGATATGGTTTGTCCTTGTGATATTTGCCTACAGAAAAGAAACAAACAAATATGACTTAGGATGAATAGCTGTACTGCTGAATGGAACAATAACTTTAAGAATGAAATGTTGTGGTCCAAATAATAATTCTTGAGCATGAAATGCAGATGGGTCAAAGTAACATAGAACACCAAAGCTGCATTCTCAATTTCTGACAGAAGCTTATCATTGTAACACCCAGATGGCCAATCCAAATTAAAGAAGTTTGCAGTAGCATCAATCAGCATGAGACTAATGGGTTTTTATGCAATAAATATAGCCAAAAGAGAGAGTACTTCGACATGAAAAAAGTGTGAACATATTGAGACCCCAATGTACCTGTGCTAGAGCTGCAGCAACAAAATCATTCACCCGTTGTTCAACATTATAATCAAAAAGAAGGGGATCATCCTGCATAGAGGAAAGCAATGAAGAATTGGTTCATGCTGATGTTGAATGATATGTAATAACTGAAGTTCTCGTTAATTTACCTGGACAACAGGGGAATCATCATCAACTTCAAAATAAAACCCACCAGGAGGTGGTTCATAGTTTTTTGGGAAGATGCCAGCAAAGATCTGAAACAAAATGTACAGATTTCCAGCATTACATAGGAAATATGTTTTGCCAAAATTTTAGAACATCAAATTGAGGTGTAACATTTAATGTGGGAAAAGAAAACGCCACTTACATCAGCTGATGAGCCAAAGGTCTTGGAGCCCCTCCATACAACTTCAAGTTCTTTTGTTCCCTTTCGCGTGTCGCGGTCTTGGTAATCAATGCGGAAAAAATAAAAAGCATCAAATCCTACCTGAAAGGTAACAACACATTTACTGGTAAGCCTGGTATGTTTCTCAAAACACTCAGGCACAACAGTAAATTAAACTAAACGATTGAGTTGTGTAAATTCTAGCTCTGTTGGGTGGTCCAGAAGTGTTGTCAATCAGGTCACTCTTGATGGCAGTAGCAATCAAATGGTAATTAGCTCTTGGAATTCTTGTTACGCATGCTCTATGTAAGAACATATAGTGATAGTACGATATCTCACCTTTTAGGTACATTTGTATTAAGGAAATTCGTAACTAGCTATGATGAGTGATGACTGATTACTAAGTTATCATTGAGAGTGCAAAAATCATCTTATCATGCAAATGGGAAGTATGGGAAAGTAGAGGTGCACCATATAGGAAATTTGACTTAGTTTCTGCCTGTCAAAGCATTAAAGTCACATGAAATCCGAAAGCATAACATAAATGGATACAATGAATTACTTCTGCACCAAGGAGATAAGCCTGAACCGCAGAGTGCCCAAATGGATCAATCTGCCAACCAATCCTTGGAATCTGACCAAACTCCTCCTTGATGAACTTGTGCCCAAGTGTAGTCTGATCTATCATGTCAATGTAGTGTACAGCCGCCTCATCATGCATGCACATGCCCCCATTTCTTCAGCATCACAAGCAGCAATATGTCATCCACTATAGAACAGAGACATGATTGCCAATGCAACCTACAAAGTGACAAATTTTGGAACACGAAAGGGCATACATTAATTCCAACCGTCCAGAGCTGATGAGCACCTTCACCGTATCCTTAATCATGTCGTTCTGCTGCCTCCACCATCTCTGGAAGAACGCCTGCAACCATACACAAACGATTGGTAAAGAAAAATCCCACCATCAAACCAAAAACGAACCCACATTATAACACCATCCATTTGGATGTAGAATTACTGATCTAATTTTCAATTCTTGGAATTAACAGCAAGGCACAGAATTCCTACACTACCTTGACAAACATGGAATGGCTGTAGCAACAACAAAATGACTACAGGTAAATTATTCATTGCTTCCTGCCCCCAATTTTGCAATTTTTGACGCTTGCGTAGATGAAAATTTCGTTACCTGCTCGACATAGATGAACTTGCGGTTCTCGTCCTTGAGCAGCGCCAGCACAAGCGAATCCAGCACGTTCTGCACGCACGCACCCTAGAGACAAAAAGACCCACCAAAAGTAGAATCAAACAGCGGACAGCTGCGGAAACTAGTTTAACTTAAAAAAATTAGCGGAAAAAATCAGGAAATTCACCAGGTTAATTCAACACGAAATCATGCCAAAGCTAGCACAAATAAATCGTAGGATTTCCCAAAAAAAAATCAGGGGTACAGTCAGCAGCAGCGCACACCTGGATGGAGTTGTTGGATCCGACGTAGTACTGGTCGACGGTCTTGAGCCAGCCGACGTCGTCGTGGGTGTGGGGCACCACGTGCACGTTGAGCTTCCCCTTGACCACTCCCGCCGACGTGTTGTAGGGGATGTACACCGCCTCGACGCCGCCGGAGCCGAGCAAGACGGCCGCGGCGGCGAGGAGGTGGGCGAGGAGGACGGGGCCCATGGCGGCGCCTCGCCTCCGGGAGCTTCTGGAAGAGAGCACGGGGACGGAAGGGGAGGGGAGGGGGAGGGGTGACGGTGGTGGTCGTCGGGTAGTGTGGCTGCGGCCGGCGAAGTCGGGTAGCTAAGAGCAGCGGGAGTGGGGGCCCACCTGGCGGCGTGATGGCTCGCGGAGCACGGGGCGGGTAGCTGCGCGCACGCCGTGTGCCACGTCAGCTTCTGCGGGGGTGCGCTTGCATTATTGGCATATTCGCCAGAGTCAAATTTCGGTGTGGCCCTCGCATCTTTAATCAAATTTCAACCGTGTTATCTGCGCTTTCATTCTTTTTTTTTGTACTTGACGATTTTACTTTTTACAGAATTTAGGATACGGTTTTGATCACTATTTTTTATAAGTTTACACTAAAATATACTAATAATATTATAAAATTATAAATTTTTTTATAGCTAAATAATTTTAAATTTATTGGTGGTTAAACTTTTAACATCATTGATTCTAGAAAATCAAGTAAAAAGAACGAAGCAGGGCATGAAATTTCAAATTTGGCATTGTTTCCATCGGATACCATATCCGTCTGTGTGTGATTGGTAGGATGGGATTAAATGCCTAAATAGATTTGGTCCTTGTACCGTACCGAACAGCAGAGAAAAGAATACAAACACGAGTAAACGCCCAAACGGGCGGCAGATGATCAAGATCAATCACCGGTTGCTCTTGTTGCCATCACGGCTAGAGGATCACGCAACAAATGGTTTGTTTTTGACCTTGTTTGGAGCTGTTTTATGTAGAGAAAAAAAAATGATTCGTGAGGAATCTGCACTTTGTTTGAGACGTTTTCTTTTTTTTGTCGTGCTTATTAGAGCAACTTCAGCAGTAGCCCTCAAAACAGGGCCCCTACTTTTTATTTGAGAGCTCCCCCTACTTTTGAGGGCTCTGTTTTTTGAGTTGCACTCCAGCAGGAACCCTCAAAACAGGACCCTCAAATTCATTCTTAGAGGGGATGACACATAGGACCCACTCCTGGGGGGTCTGGAGGGAGCCCCTACTTTTGAGGGCCGAGGGGCAAAAAAGTCACTCCAGCAGGGCCCCTACTTGAGCTCTCAAAAGTAGGGGCTCCCTCGAGACCCCAGGAATGAGGGCTCGAGGGGAAGATTTGAGGGCCCCTTACTTTTGAGAGCTCAAGTAGGGGTCCTGCTGGAGTGAGTTTTTTGCCCCTCGGCCCTCAAAAGTAGGATGAGGGCTCAAGTAGGGGCCCTGCTGGAGTTACTCTTAGCTAGGGACTTGTTCTGTCCGGACAGCTCAAACAACCTTCATATATAGGGTAAGATCTTTCGAGTTGTGGATTTCGCTTTTGGTTTATAAATTTTAAAATTTGATTATTCATGAGAGACAGTATGGAAAGAAAAATAATCGTGTATAATTTTGACTGGTATATTATAATCTTTATATATACCTCGTCTTAAAAAACATACCTGATAGAAATCAAAGCCAACGTTTAAGCATAAGTGAAAAAAACCATCAGTATTATAGTCACGCAAAGTACTACCATACACGATACAGCCAAGGGATGTATGCAAGCTTGTCGAGGTCGCAGTCATGAAGGTCCTCGTCGTGGGGATAGCAAGGAATAGAGAAGCCAGCAACTCAGAGAATCAATTTACTAAAAAAAAATTGCAGGGAATTCAATTATTCAAGTCTCAACAACAAGATAACGAAAAACAAAAACAAATGGAAAATAACCTCCGAGTAGGGGGCATTCCGAGAATCATACCACTGGACCAAGGCTGTCTTCGGAGGGTTTAAGCTTAAGTTTTGATTTTCGACTTTTAAATAGTGTATTTTTAAGATAGAGTCTATAGGTATATTATAATAAACGCTGTAATGAATTCAGTTATACCGTCTAAAATCATATGTGACTATTTCGCTTTATGTACTGTCTTTTGCGGACAGTCAAAGTTTAAAAACTACTAGTATAGTGTCCGTGCTAACGCCACGGCGGCATTTTAAGGATGTACACGAAATCAACCAAACGAATTTTTGAATGGCCATACATGTTTTGTTCCCTGCTTTCAAAGCCAATTTTTGAATGACCATATATGTTTTGTTTGGATAATTGGGTTGCTACTGGCAACAAAGTCCATCCATGAATGAAAGCCAGACATATACATCAGATTATTTTGGTCAGTCACTACAAATAATTGAAGACATCCAAATGGCAAAAGTTCAGTTACAAGTCAATGAACGCTGAAATATAGATGACCACATGTGTATGATATGGTGCTTCCACATAATACATGCAACTCAGGGCAGCATCCATTCAGAACAGCAGTCTAACCCAGTACAGCCAGAAGCATATTAGTAGAAGGAAGATGGTTTGATACAAAAGACTTCATCCACTCCAATACTCCAAATCAGGATGGGGACCTAATCCTGCAACCGAATGGATGAAATTATTAGAACGTTGAAACCACCATTGCAAAAAGAAAATGCATCCTAAAATTTTACTTAATTGCTTTCCATAGTTGCAGTGCTAAGGCATAATTTGAAGGGTGGACTGTTCACAGTTCAGAAATAGTTGACAAACTAACATGACTTATTTATCAGAGCTGACAATCTTCTTACTGCAGCAAGCATTGATGTAGATTACACAACATTGATTTCAGTTTGTAGGTAAAAAAAGATCTACCTCCTTTTGCTGGATTTATCAATGGAAAGTCAAAGTAGCTCCCCTGAGCAAAACTGGAACGTCTGAAATGGGGAGAATGGAGAGTCAACCTCGTTCTTCGATTTCTTCAAAGATCATGCCGTCTTTCTACTCAATTTTGAACTTGCGAAAATGACGCGCGATCGCCTCTCAAAATAAGCTAGTTTTGCAGAGTGCTTCTGTACTCTTCCAAGAGAAAGTGATTCAGGTCTTGAGGCACCACTGTTTATCAACTGCTCCTCATAAATTAGCCGTCCATTGACACAGATCACAGGGTTCCTTTTCTGCAGAAATAGTATGTCTTTAGGCCTACAACCGAGCATCTTCGTACATCAACTGTTTTCACTGGATCTGACCGGTTACTGGTTACAACTGAAGTTCAGAGATCAGAGATTAGTAGCACAAAAAACTCATACAGCTGAAACTGGATGCCATGGTGGATACAATCGATGTTCCAGGGCGTTACAGCAGAGCTGAAAATTCCGATCCGGATCAATCAAGATCCTCGCAGATTCGGTTGTCCCAACCACCAACCCATTCCGTAATAGAAATAAATCTCACATCTTGTTCTTGAGTAGTATACCAGAATGCTGTTACCTCTGCAGAGATCCGACGAGATCACACTGCCCCATGATTCATGTTAAACGAGCTATAGAACAGGGCCTAAGTACTCACCTGCTTTCCAGTAATGCAATGCTGTTTAATGAACTCAACTGAAATCTCTCCTCAATATTATGTACTCACCTGCTTTCCAGTAAGCGTTCAACATCTACCTCCGGCCCAGAAGCAGATTGGCTGCCATGTCCAGCTATAAATCCAGCACCCACATCATCAGAAAGGCCAGGAAGGTGCTCTGGAGGTTCCATGTGTTGCTGACCAATACAATGTAAGGAGGATTTAATAATGATGTCATTTGAGGCTAGAGACTCCATAAATACATTAAAAACTGCTAATTTTGTTGTACCTCATTTGGGTGATTTGGTATGACATAGAATCGGGAAGCTTCATTATTTATTTCCAACAGTACATTCCTGAATGCTTCCCAACCTTCTTCGCCGGAGCTACCAGCGGGAACAATTATTGTACTACGGTTTCTGTTGACAGATGCCTCTGAAACCTGAAGAGAATTTTGTGTCAGCAGGTAAATATTATAGGTATTATGTCAAGACAAATATTTACACTGTATACAGTTATTTTAGAAGCAGATACAACAAAGTGCATAATGTAGGTTGATCAAGATGGCAAGAATATATAGTTAGTTGCAAAAGTAGCAACAATAATAAACAGTACTTCACCCACCAATCTACCATCTTGTGTGGTTTCTGTCCACATAATATCCACTTTGCAACTTGACAAATGACAGAAAATTGTAAAGTGGTTTCAGAAATATATCAAGTATGTCAATAACACTAACTGAGGGCCTAGGTGGTCCTTGGATTGCTAGGTGTACGGGCCAAAATCACTAAGAATAAGAAGTTGCTAAGGTATTGTTTAATTGGAAAGTGTAATCATAGACACAATGGGTTTATAATAAAGGGAGCTGGAGATGTGACATATTTGAACTAATCCCGCCTTGGGTATATTTTGCAGGAAAATAAATTTGGGATGGATGCAAAGAAGAAACATGGCACAAAAAACTACTCTCTGGCTTCTGCAGGAGAAAATTAGAACCTACCAGATAGGGAAAATGTTAGAATGGTCATACTTCTGCAGGAGGATCATGCTTCTGCCCTGGCAATTCATACACCTTTCTCTCCTTCTTTCCCTTCTCACTATCTTCCTTCCCAGCGGCCTTCTTTTCATCTTCTTTGATACCTACTTTCTTCTTTCTTTTCTTTTGCTCCTTCACCGAGTGAAGACACTAATTTAGCAACTAAACAACACAACATAAATCAAGGAAATGTCATACCATGGTATCATCTTCCAAATCTTCATCTTTTATTTTCTTAACCTTGGAGGTTTTGGCAGTACTCACAGTTCCACTTTTCTTCAATTTTGGCTGAAAAGTTCACACCTACTAACCTCAACAACAGAATCAAGGGGAATAAAGCGGGAAAAAGAGAACAATGGCAACCTTGCAGTCATCATCAGAATCAGTTTCTTCTTTTTAACTTTAGAAGCCTTCGCATTGCTACCCACAGTGCTTTTCTGCTTCTCATTTCCCTAGAAAACACAACAATGCTATCTTTATAGAAGACAAAATGGTATGCATGCTACGAAATCGCAATTCGCAACCTGACCGCCCTCACAATTTCCTAATTGAAAACATCGTCCTGATACACATATACAACTCTAAGCAAAGCTTGGCTTTGCTGTGCGTCTATAAATCCTCAACAATCACGAAAGGCTCATAAAAAATGCCCAAATCGAAGGCAACCTAACAAACAAATATCCGCGGAATAATTAAGCAGATCTTTCAAAATCCCACGTTGATCACACAGCCCCCAAAAATATCCCAAAAGATCAAAGCAAACAAAGGTGAGCCCACTAACATTATCCATCAAGAAAGAACCGAATCAAACCTTCTTGGCCGAGAAAGCGAGAGAGGCATTGAATTGCACACCATTACCAATTGACGATGACCTATTCGGGCGTGGGACTGAGGCATTGAATGGCATAAAGTCAAGCTCTAGTATGTACGGATCGTTGTACCTGCCATTTTCAATCCAGATTAAAATTATGGAGATAAGAAAACTCAAAACAGGGCCATTTAAGTGAGACCTAGTATGTACGGATCGTTGTACCTGCCATTTCAATCCAGATTAAAATTATGGAGATAAGAAAACTCAAACACGGCCATTTAAGTGACGACGACATAGTTTCCGAAAGTGAGACTAACAGGAAAATATGGACAAAAGCTGCTTATAATATATCAGTACGTTGCGGAAGTCCGAAACCAAAGCTCTAGCAGAGAGCAATCCTGAAATAGATTGCATATCAATCTAAAAGCAACTTGGTTAAGTTTTTAATAGATTGTATCGTTCTAAAAGGGACAAGAAATTTGCCATGTTCACCACCCAATTGGAGTGTTAATATGACAGCAATCGTGAACAGATAGCTAAACTGGGCACCACATAACTAAACTGGGCATATCACCTTATAGGTTTTGTCCCCAACGAAATGGATTCGATCGCTGCATCATCGCTGCATGAACTACACGAATGAGCACTGTACAGTCGCTTAATTGCGACCAACGAATAAGTGAAGATCGCAAAGCTGTAATCCAAACTTGACAGAGAGTACATGAACGTATTTACCAGGAGACGCAACACACACCAGAGATGTAAAGCACAAGAGGATTACTTCCCAATCTTGTCAAACCATTCTGATAGAGCCTTGTAGAGAGAGGTGGCTGCGGGTGGTGAACATACTTACTTCACAAAACACACACACACGTACTTAGAAATGTACTCAATAGTGCCAATTTATGGTCAAATTCAACAATATCAGTTAGCGCCGCATTGCACGTATGAACCATCGAAGTAACATTAGTTATTCTTGATCGGTTCACACTCCTAACAGTTTTAGGAAATCTCAACTTGTCTTGGTTTGCCTTGTGATAGAAACTTGACTGGTACAATGGTACTGCAGGGTTCCTAAAGCTTATTATTTAGCCTTTCTCATTTCGAACTCCCAAATTAGCTTTGTGAGACATGCCCATGTCAGCCCAGAACTTGAGAACCTCTCCAGTGGAAATTTTTTATGACAGATATTGAGATAAAGGTAAGCATTGAAGTGATCAAAACTCAGTTTTGGGGAAAGCAAAACAGGCCGTCGTGCATTTTTTGTGTGCATGAAGTAAACGGCCGAAAACTTTGTAGACACTATCACAGTATCACCTCTCTTATTTGCAATAAACTGACATCCTAATTTCATTAAAAACTATGAATTCTCTGACCATCACTAAATTATCCATTTACCATTTGAAATATTAATAATCAAAATTGTAGCAAAGGGGCAAACGAAAAAACCCTTTAATTTACCAATATATATATTTGACAAATTTGAGAAATTCTTGGTCAAGGATCCCTAGCCAATTCTTTCCGTTTTCTTGTTTTTAAGAAACAAATTATAAGTTGGTATCATACATTATCTATTTTTCTCTATAACTGTAAAAAATGTCTTCAATAAATCATTGTGTGTGTTAACAAATCATTGTGTGTGTTAACTGTCAACTGTCTTGGTCCCAAGGATTACATTAGTTTCAAACACTCCCCCAGCTATCACCACCATAAAAAAGTTACTGCATGAATTACCCTCATAATCATAACAATTAAAGCATGTGTATGGACATATGAAACAAGACATCCAGTCATGTGCAGCAGGTATTAATTTGAAACACACCTTTGCTACAACTGTATGTGTAACATGCAGCATAACTGAAAAGCACCAAGGTAGATAAATTACTTACCATCTATGAGTGTAATCGTCCTCCCATAGGTTGGCTGTGGCTAGTTCAAAACCCAAACAGAACAAGCATTCAGAACAACAGTTATGACACCCACAAAAATCTGGCAGATATAAAACACAACATAATAAGAAGTCTGTAACACTACGGGCAGAAGAAAGCAAACTAACAAGGAAAAGATCTTCTAAATGACCTAGCAATAAAAGAACTGGTTTCAGCAATATAGAAGCAACATTGTTCTTCTGTTGTATCCTGGTGTAGTAAGCGAACTCAATCATATAAGTGCAGTCAACAGGCCTGTACTGTGATTTGGCGTTTGAAACCATGAATCATAGACATTACCTTCTTCAAGTAAACGCTGCTTCTCCTCAACATAAGCAGCAGGAATGTGAGTATGCATAGCATTGCCCTAGCAGCCGAGGTAGGTTCCTGCGAGCCAAGAACAGGACGGCGGACTGTGACTGACCTCCGGCATCCCGAGCAGCCGCATGAGCTCCACGATGAGGCGCCGCTGCTCATCGGCGCGCCGCTCCCACTCCCTCGCCGCCCGCCGCAGCGCCGCTGCGTGCTCCTCCAGGACCCTCTCCGTCACCTCCCTCGCCGCCCGCAGCCGGCCCCGCCGCTCCCGCGCCCTCTCCAGCTCCTCCGCAAGTGACACCTCCTCCAAATCTTGCACGACGCATCCAAGAAACAAGGCGCCTCTCCCTCCCTGCAATTCCACAAGCCAAAAAGAAGCACACAAATCATCAACCATAACTCCAACAAAATCCTAATCACCAAGAAAACCTAGCAAGGAAACCCTAATTATCAAGAAACGCCACCAAATCCGCCCGCTGAGCCACAAGAAAAGCCCGGTATTACTAAGAACCAAGAAGCGCCCCCGCCGAAAACTCCTGAATTTACAGAAACCGTCGAAATCCCAAGAACCCCCAAGAAGCAGGCTATGACAAAATGAACGGATCTGCGAGGAGGGTACTCACCTGCCCCGCTCGCTCTCTGCGACGAGGTAGTCCGCCGTGAGTGCAACGGGTCCCACCTCCTCTTCTTCCACGGCGCTGACAACAATGGCTCCCCCCCCACCGACGCAGAGCCACAGCGACCGGCGACGGCATGCAATGCGAGAGCTTCAGATTGCCGGATTCATCCGCGCCGCTCGCGAAGAAAGCGAGGAGGAGGACCACAACGGATCTGCGGTTGGCGCCGAAGCAAAGCAGCAGTTGCGGGAGGAGGAGGCCAGCGGGGGTCGGCGGCGGAGCGGAGGGGTGGGGGGAGGAGGATGCGGCAGCTGAGCGGGGGAGGAGGAGGAGCGGGGGAGACGGAGGCGGAGGAGGAGCGAGGGCGGAGCGGATCGGGCGGAAATTTCGCGAGTGGGGGGAGATCAGAGAGAGGAGAGCGGGACTGCGGGGGAGACGGTGGAGGCGCCGCCCTTCGGGGGAGGCGGCGCCCTTCGGGGGAGACGGGGGAGGCGAGACGGGGGAGGCGGCGGCCTTCGGGGGAGACGGCGGAGGCGGTAGAGGCGGCGCCCTTCGGGGGAGGCGGGGGATGAACGATCTGCGGGTCTGGAAAAGAAGACGATCACCTGCATGCAGCTGCGAGCGTCAGGGATGCGGTAGGGTACTGCAGATCCATTGAAGGATGACCGTCGGATATGGTTGGGTAAGGAGAGAGAATAGAGGAGAGTTAATCTGGTGCGGACGTTTTATGGATGGTGTAATTCTGGGTGCATATTGTGGTGTGGACGTAGTTAAGGTCATGACTGTGGAGCAGGTAATTGTTGGGTGGATGTAGGATAATTTTAACTGGTGCTTTATTAGTTTAGATAAGCTAAAAAGATAAAACTACAGCTTAAAAGAACATATCCCCACTAATAGCAGTTGAGGTTTGACGTTAAGCTATTTCCATATCAAACAAAACCAATGTCTCATGGACGGTGCCAAATAGCATCTCATTGATGGATGGACCAAAACAATGTTGATCCGAGCGATCACGATTGATACGGATCTACAAACGGGATTCGCTAATTGATGGATGAATTGTCCGATTTTTTATAGTACCACTCACGAAAACCTCGTAAACCGAATCTAAAATTGACTGAATTGTGAGATCAGCACCTTTTGCATAATCTGAGAACAAAGATTCCCATCTTGCGCACAAGACTCCCGCTCTTTATCACTTGCTGCAGATCACGAACTCTC
The DNA here is from genome assembly GCA_017311315.1 of Dendrocalamus latiflorus. Classification (NCBI taxonomy): domain Eukaryota; kingdom Viridiplantae; phylum Streptophyta; class Magnoliopsida; order Poales; family Poaceae; genus Dendrocalamus; species Dendrocalamus latiflorus. Next base: position 24,613,448 of record CM029615.1, read on the forward strand.
TCTCTCTCTCTCTCTCTCTCTCTCTCTCTCTCTCTCTCCCTCCCTCCCTCCCCTTTTTCACGCACAAGATATGATCCCAACTATGGCTTTTCTGGCTTTATTCATAATGTAAAACATATTATAGTATTCTAACTTCTAACCTCTAAGGGATATGTATACAGACTTATATAACCTTCGTAAGACTTAGAACAAAATTAGACTCCACTACGAACTAAAAAGGAAATATCTAAACTACAGCCGTTGGTTTGTTTTTGAACTTGCGATGTGACCATAAGGTTTCAAAGGCTGACACCACATCCATTGTGTAGGGCTTGAGTTAGCTTTCCAATGAGTTAAGAACAATCAAATCGGATTCTATTTGTAAAAGTTATAAACGTTTTAATGTTGATCTTGTTGGTTGTCCAGAACCATGTCCGAATTTACTTTAAATCTTCATATCTTTACTTTTCTTGTTTGGAGGCTTCCAAACCCATCTAAAACGTGAAAAGGAAACGCTCTCAATCTTTAGAAAGTCATGGTGTAGGCAGATATTACCCACACTTGCCTTATAATACACAGACTCCTTATGTTTGGCAACTCTTGCACGTCTCTCCAAACAGTCCATGTAACATCCAATAAACTTGCTATAATTTTGTGTAGGAAGATTCAAATCAAGCCTCGTTTGATCTGTTAAAAAGTAGACTCCATAAGCTTTTGAAATATGCATTTTGTATGCATTGGAAACATCAGAATTGGCATCAAAAGTTTCATGTACTTCATGAACAAAACTGCGAGCACCAAAACTTGATTAATTTTGTTTTCTCCTCTTGAGTCGAACAAGCTTTCTCTCTTCGCTGTCTACACCTTGCGTTGCTATCTTGTTTGCAATGCATAAAGGAGGAATCATGTAAGTAGCCGTACGAACTAGGGTTTTCTCTCCTTGGCCAACCACACCTCCCTCCCCATGGCCTTCTCCTTTTTATGCAAAATAGCATCAATAGGACATGTACCTTTGGTTTTCACCTTAAAAATACAAACTGTAGTATCGTATGGCGCAATCAAACTGTAGTACTTGCATACTTCTTATGCTTTTCAAGCTCTGCTATGTCCTATTTCATGTTAGTTTTGGTGAAATGATGTCAAAACCCTAATAGAAATGACAGATGGAACCATACACTCAGACATTGTACAATATTATAACATTCTTCCATATTTTCTTCTGTACAACTGTTGCCAACATACTTCATTATTTCTGAGGTAATAGTGCATGCCTCCCTCCCTCAGTGCTCAATTTAAGCTAGAGGCTTGATTGCAGAAATTTGTAAAGGGGTCTACTCTCTACTGCGATTCTGCCTTTTTTTTCTAATAAAATGGTCCTACTATTCTCAGCATGCAGTGGTTAAGTTCATTCCCATGCTTGCTTAAACAATTATCTTTGATACCCTGACAGAAGTATGATGTAGCAATTGGCGACATCACAATTTGGCACAACAGAACTTTGTACGTTGGACCTCACTCTGCCATAAACAGAATCAGGGGTAGCAATGGTGGTTCCAGTAAGGTAAGCATACAGAAGAATACATGGATTATGTTGAAGCCATTAACGCCTGGTATGTGGTTTGCAACCATCATACTCTTTATTTACACAGGAATTGTCATATGTTTGTTGGAGCTTCTAGGCAACAATAAGAATGTCCATGGTAGTGGAGGGAAAAGCATATATGGCCGCACCTTTAAGGATGATAACTTCAAATGTATGTGCTGCATTGAACTAGTATGTATCTTGCTATCTGTGCTTAAAATCACATACTAATTACTGATGATATTTTTTTTAATGTTTTTAGTGGTTCAAGCTGGACCTGGAGTGATCAGCATGGCTAATGCTGGATGCAAATATTTCCATAGAAAAATTTTCTTCAGACACTGCCTACATGCCCAGAGTACTTACACACATGGGCGGATCTATATAAGGTCATGGGTGTTCAGCCGAACACCCAAATTTTTGACAAGAAAATCTAATATATACAAGGTATAATACATATGTATATATATTTAATTGGGCCAAAATAACTATTTCATAGCCATGAGTCTATCACTATTCATTGATCAGCCCAACCCGACAACATAGTAGCGGCCCAGGCCCATTTTTGTGTGCGGTGCGCCGATCGGCCCATCTCGACATCTCCCCATCCCCTGATTCCCCATCCGTGCTCCTCGATTCCCCTAACCCTAGCGGCCCGTCTCACCGTCTCTGGTCTCCCCATCCCCCGATTCCCCATCTTGCTCCTCCCCAATCCCCTAACCCTAGCAGCCCGCGTCTGTGCGTCACCTCCAGGCTCTGGCTCCGCGCCGCGGGACTGGCCAACCGCGCCTCTGGGCCTCCGCTCTGTGCCTCCATCGGCACCGCACCACCACCTGGAGGCTAGAGCCAGCCACCACTGGCGACCAGTGGCTGCACCGCCATAGGTCGCGTCACCTCGGGCCCTCTAGGCTCCGGCTCCGCGTCGCACGACCGGCTGACCGCGCCATTGCCTGGTCGGCCTAGAGCCGGGCTGTCGTCTCACTGTCTCGACTCCACCTGCGGGGGACCAGGCTCTAGCACACAGTAGTCTAGCTCGGCAGCTTCGACGACCGGTGGCCACACCACCGTAGGCCGCGTCACCTCCGGCCCTTTGGGCTCCAGCTTCGCGTCGCACGACCGGCCGACCGGACCGTGCCTCCGCTCTGCGGCACCGCGCCACCTCCTGGAGCCGGGCTGTCGTCTCACCATCTCGACGTCTCCACTCCACCTGCGGGGGACCACCGGACCGAGCTCTAGCAGGCAGCGCCGCAGCAGTCCAGCTCCGCCGCTCCGGCGACCAGTGAGCACCTCTGTACTTGACTAAGTCACAATTTATGGTTCCAATTTCTAAATGACTATGGTAGTATGGTTTGAACTCTGAACTGTGAAAAACTGAAAATGACAGTGATCAATGATGTGAGTCATGTGAGTGTGTGACTATGGTCTGAAAATATTAGCATGTCCAGATGACTAGATTCAACCATACTGCGATTACTACCAATCTACCATAGATTCAACCATACTGCGGTGACTATGGTTTGAAATTATCCCTAGCACGAACAATTGTATGTTAACTATTGCTACTGTAGACTTTTATGTTTTATACTGAAAAATATTTTTATAACTTTGAACACCCATCCTGAAATTTCTGCGTCCGCCACTGCTAGTTACACAGCTGCGCATTTGTCTCTATACTTTCTACAGAATTGCTAATGTTTCCTAAACAAAACCACATTTTGAGATACTCGGACGCCTTGAAACTAAAAGCCCCGTGCATATACTTCCAGATTTTGTGCCAACTACCAAATAAAACATCCACCACACTTGAGAAGGATTGGTACAAGCAGTGGGGTCTGGGTGTTGATAAACTAGATAATTTCAAGTCAAAGTTTCTGACAGAAGTGCGCTTGAACTTGGATACTCGGAGGTTATTGAAGTTCTTTCAGAATGTTCAGCAGGATGATCCTGTAAGGGCCTATTGAGTTTGCGTCAATAATGGAGATCTGAATATCAGGCGACCATATTGACATTGTTACTTATCATGACTTCAGCTAACAAATTAGCTTCCAACAAAACTGATGTGGAAGGTAGGAGTCAACAGAATACCTTGAGACAATGTAATATGAATGATGGGATGGACCATGGAGCAGGGAACTTCTCTCTCTCTCTCTCTCTCTCTTGTCCTTCCAAATTTCATTTCTTGACTTGGTGAGAGTTGGTAGAGAAGAAAAAAAATTGTAGGTGGAGAAGAAAACTTGCATAAAGTAGAGAATTTTGATAGAAACAAATCAAGACGATTTAGCCGATGGTCTCATCAGTTCTTGTCCTCTTGGCCAAACAGTATGCATGGCTGATAGCCTCATATCATCAAATTGGCAAGGACAGTATCACACCGAACCACATTGATACGGGGTCGCCCGATCTTCTCGACGTAGGATGGATACTCACGGGAGTCTTGATGAATTGTAATGATCCTCCAATACCAGTGCAAGGGACGAACACTCTTTAATCTGCCAAAACACACTCGTGTTGATTTCGCCGACCACCAAGCGAAGATTTATCGTGCACCCAATTCCCAGCGGAAAGGCTGAACGATCTTGATTGAAGAAGATACTCCTAATTCCATAAGAAATTTCGGCAGCAATGCTAAACTCGAAAACTTTAGTAAATTGATTTTTCTCAAACGTGGTCTGAGCCCTAAAGGCTGCCAATACAAGGCTTATATAGCCCCTTGGGACGTTCATATGGTCCCCAAACCAAGTACAACTCAACCCTATATGGTTTTAGATACGAACTCTCACAAAAAGGAAACTATATTTTCCACCCGTCATATTGTTTCAATCATAACGTTTTATCCATGATGAATTTGAAGGTGGGACTAGATTCATTGCGTAGCCCTTGAATTATCTTTCCAACGAGTATAAGAACACCAGAATCAGACTTCGTTTGTGGAAGTTATGACCTTTTTAGTAACTGTCTATCAGGCTGTCCCGAACCGAATCCGAATTGAATTCTGAGTTAAATTCGAGTTTGAATTGGGTTGAGCACGTGGGAAGTCCGAATTAGGCTTAAAAATCTTATCTAAAACTTGTAGTTTAAGTCCTTGGTCTCCTCCCTTTTTGCTCTCCCGCTGCATGGGCTTCTTTCCTCCTTGTTCAGTTTCATGTGTTGCTTTCTCCTTTCCATTCCCATGGGTTTTGAGCTTTTTGTTCTTGGTAGCAAATATGATTACCCTCCTTGTGCTTCTCTATTGCTTTGGCCCCGGAATCATCACAATATTCAAACCTAATAATAAGCAAGAATTTGGCATAAGGTAGTATATCGTTCCCACGAATAGAAGGAAATTCATTAAGAAACAAATTCACCTGACAATATTTAATGCGGCTCAATACTTCTTTCCAGTGAAATAATATATTTGACTTAAAAGTGCTAAGCATGTGCGTATTCGCATCACACATCTATCTACATGATTCGCAAATCAGCATATCTAACTACAGGACAAGTATATCAAGACTCAGTTATCCAGTCTAACAGACCAAATGTGCGTCACATCAACCTCTATGCAGCAAACTCAACTGGGTCGGCCCTGACAGTCCTGATCATCTTGTCGAGCCTGGCGGCGAGCTCGCGCAGCTAGAATGCATCAACTTGCGGGGAGTGACAGAGGAGAACGGTCTCGAGCACCAGACCAAGAATAGAGAGCACGGATTGTTCCATCAGGAGGTTGGACTTCAAGGCGAAGCCGTTCAATCCATTGGCCAGATGCTCACAGCGCTCGAATGGCTCCGTGTCCACGATGGCAACGTCAGAAAGCACCCTCCGGCTAAACACCTCGTCACCGTGAACCCCTGGCAAAACAAGAGAAAATCGATAACTCTTGCTTGATCAAGATTTTTCATACCAATGACATTCAGCCATATGCCACCAACTTCAAAAGCTCCAATCGAATGTTTGCGGCCTCACAGGGGCGTACGTCGCCCACGACCACCACTTCGCACTTCCCCCCAGCCATATTGCTACTGTAGCTTCACGACGGTGAGGAGCGCCGCAGCGTCCTCAAGCGTCAACACACTTTTGGGGTTTGGGCCGATGAACGGATTAAGCACCACGGGACGCGTCCAGACTGCCTCAACGTTCTTGGTGGCCATGGCCGTGAGTAGGCGAAGCCTAACTGGATCGACCTGCAGGGAGCGCGACAGGCGAACGATGTCCAGCACCAACTCCGGAAAGGGGAGTAGGTGCTGCACCTGAATGGTACACTGACTGACGGTGCGGCAGAGTTCATTGGCCAATTCCTCACAGCGGTTGAATGCCGCCGCATCCACCACACCATCATCGGAGAGCACATCGCGGTTGAAGAGCTTGGGCATCATGCTCCATAGGGAAACCAAGTGAGTATCCACGAGTCCGGCTTGAATCACCTTGTCCTTACCAGCAACTTTCCATTCGAGTAGTTCCAGCCTCTCAAGCGCAGACCGCATGTAAGCCGCTTCCTCGAAGCGTACATCTTCGATGATCACCACGCCCCGCGTTCCTCAGGCATCTATGGCTACGGCCTTGCCCTTTTGAGGAGGGTCCCGACATCCTCAACCGACGACACGAGTACTGGGTCTGGCCCGACGTGATAGAAGAGCTCCACGCGGCGCGCTCTCGCTGCCCGCGCCTTGATGAGCGCCCTCTCGACCAGGTTGAGGGAGTGTCCACAATGGCAGATTTAGATTTTATGAATGGGTGTTCGCTAATTACATTGTATTACATTTTTTTAATATATACTTATATTGGTTTATAAAAACTGAAGCTAAAAGTCACATTTCTAAGTCTATTAAAAATCAATAACACTAAAAAATTTGAAATAATAAACTAACACTAACACTTTATTTGGTGCTAGTACAATTACAAAAGTTAAATGATTACAACTTTAGTTGACAACACAAGTGTACACTTTGTTTTTAAATAGATATTAACTTTAATCCACTTCTCTTTTCTTATTTTCTGTGTTAGCATATTAAATGGTGTTTTTTCACACACATAGAAAAAGAAGTAGTACATATTTTTATTTTTGACATATGTTGTCTCTATTTATGATTTACCTCTCTCTAAGAAAAACAATTAACATGGGCATTTTGACGAACATATTGCTTCCAAAAATAAAATATGAATTTTTATAAAACCAAAACCAACTCTCCCAAATGATGTATATTTTGGATTGAAAGGATTATATAAATTCTTATAATCACTAGATTTATGACAATTGGCACCATCAAATTCCTTCGAATAAAACATCTAAAATATCTAGATATTTCTACGAAACTATCTAGATATTTAGGAAGATTTTCAAATATTTTAATTGGACCCTTTTGAGGAAAACTATCATTTATGATAAAGTAGTTGAGTGCATGTGCTTGATAAAGTAAGCTAGCATTGCACTTTAACTAAATAAATACTTCGTTTATAGGCAAACTTTCCAAACTTTAACCGCCCGTGCCCGCCTCAGTCGTCGCCGCACGACCGCCGCCCGCGCCCGCCTCAGTCGTCGCCGCACGACCGCCACCCGTGCTCGCCTCGGTCACCGCACGACCGCCGCCCCGTGTCACCTCGATTGCCGCACGAGGCTTGGCCCCGAAGTCGCCGCCCAGCCCCGCACGGCCGCCAACCGTGACCCCGAATGGCCGCCGGCCGCCGCCGCTGGAGGAGGAGGTCGCACGCTTGGCTTTTGTGCCCGAAGCGCCGCCCGCTGGTCACCATCGCTCGAGGAGGAGGCCGCTCGTTCGGCTTCCGCGCCTGAAGTGCCGCTCGCCGGTTGCCGCCCGGGGCGCTACCGCCGGCTCGTAGCCGCCACCCGCGCCGGCCGGTCCCATCGATCGCTTGGCCCACAGCTGCCCGCGTCGACCAGCCCTGTCGTCGAGCTCTCGCCCAAGCCGGCTGCCCGACCTGCCGCCGCCACTGGCAAAGCACGGGAAGGGGAAACCCTAACCTGGCTTCTTAAGCCAGCAGCGCGGGTCGTGTGGGCCGGTTGACCGAAGAAGGGAAAGCAGGCCAGAGGCCCGGCCTGGAGGAGGTGTTGGCAATTTTGCAAAAGCACCTTCGTAATTACAAAAAATAAGGAAAGGCCCTTTGATTTTACAGACAGCTCCTGAATTTTGTAGAAAGGCCCTCGAAAAATCATAAAATTACTCGAAAATTTTCACTGAACTAAAAATTTGCGTATAGGCCCTCGGAAATTGCAGAATTCACTGAAAATTCATATTTTGGCATAAAAGGGCCATGTGAATTCGAATTTTGAGTTATTTTTAGCATTTGAATCATGTTTATTTTTGTCATTATTATTTTCTATGTTTACTGTATTTATTTATTGTTTTAATTAATCGTAATTATTTTAAATTGCCTTTAATCACCGAAATTAGCAGTAAAATTTATAGAAAATGCATAGAAAATTCTGGAGCATTACGAGAATCTTTTGTACCATTTATTTACTTGAAGTAAATCTATTCCATGCATGTTTACCGGTGGTAAACTTATTTATTCATTTCATGCACATGTAGATAATTGGCATCACGAACCAGGAGTTCGAGAAGTTGGCCCAGCATGGCCAAAACTATCTGACTTGGGCTTCCGATGTCGAGATAGTACTTGGAGCCAAGAAACTCCACGCTGCTATTGGGATTGGCGCACCGCAAGACGCCTAACCCACCCCTGAGGAAAATGATCAGGCACTTCATTTTCTCAGGCACCATCTCTGTCTCACTCTTAAGAATGAGTATATGATAGAGAAGGGTGCGCTAACACTCTGGACTGCACTCAAGAATCGGTTTGAGAGGCTAAAGTACACCATTCTTCCTCAGGCAGAGCAAGAATGGATCCGACTGAGGTTGCCGACTTCAAGACGGTCGGGGAGTACGATTCTGCTCTGCATAGAATTTGTACCAATCCTCAACTTTGTGGCAAGCATATCACAGATGAGCAGAAGATTGTGAAAACCCTATCCACCTTCCACCCCAATGCAGTGCAATCCACACGTAATTATCGTCAAGATGGCTACAAGGAGTATGCCAAATTGATTGATATGATGCAGGTTGCAGAGGCTCAGGATGAGGTTCTCTGCAAGAACTACGTCACACAGCCACCTGGGAGCTCTACTGGTCGTGAAGCCAACGCCGGGAGCTACAAGGTGCGAAAGCCCTTGATGAAGAGAAGGGGAAGGAAGGGTAAGACCGCAGTCCAGAAAGGCAAGTCAGATGCTCCACGTGAGAATAAGGCAAGCAAGCCAAAGCAGGATGGCAAGCCCTATGGCCAGCAGGACCAATCCTGCTTCAAGTGTGGCAAGTGGGGGCATTGATCGCGGATCTGTAAAGAGCCACAACATGTCATTGATGTCTTCCAAGCCCAGAAGAAGAAGGATGGCAAAGGGCAGCCTAAAGCCCACTTTGCATCTGTTGAGGGGGAGAGTTCTAAGTAGCTGCTTGCGCTGATGGAGGTTGAGACCATCCCAGCAGTGGCATCCCCTTTTGACCTAACAGCAGCCACCGCCATGATTTCTCTCGAAGAGTATATCACCCCCGAGAAAATAGCAGACGAAGTATCTGATTTCCTAGTAGATTCAGTCTAATGCACAGAATACATTTAGACTTTAATTATCATTTATTTTTGTGTGAAAGGACAAGTTAGAACTTGCACGGATGGTACTTTAGCAACTTTATTTTCTCGTGATGGTTGGTTGATATTTGAATAATTCATTCATTTATTCAGTTTATAATGGCATGATATGTTCTGATATCGAAGTATTTTATTTATGTGTTGATTGCCTTCTAATGCATATTAATAAAATATCTTATATTAGAACACGTGTGGCGCCCTATAGAAGAAGTGTGCTTAGCCGACAGCGGCGCAATGAATACCATCTTAAGAGAGACAAAGTATTTTCAGTCGATTCGTAAGAATGCTGATAGCCTTAGAACAATCGCCAGTAGCGATGCATGTATAATAGGTTCAGGAAGAGCCACAATTATACTTCCAATGGACACAACTTTGGTCATTCAAGAAGTCTTATTGTACCCAGAATCGACTAGAACTCTCCTAAGTTTTAAAGATATTCGCGCCAATGGTTTCCACATTGAGACTAAAGAAAAGTATGGTAAGGAATACCTGCTCATTACGAAGTGCGAAGAAAATGGAAAAAGAGTATTAGAAAAACTTCCTTCATTAAAAATCGGGCTATACTACACCAACATCAAGGCACCTGCAGCCTATACTGCCTTGAAGACAGTGTTTAGAAGCTCTGAATTTTTCTGTCTCTAGCATGACAGATTAGGCCACCCAGGTCTTAGGATGATGAGAAATATATTCAACAATTTCCAATGGCATAATATTAATGTAAAGAATTTCCTGAATCACGAAGATTTTGTGTGCCCTGCATGTGCCACTGAGAAATTAATTACTACACCCTCCACTCTAAAGGTGAAGGATGAAGTCCCTACATTTCTGAAACGCATCCAAGGAGACATTTATGGCCCCATTCAGCTACTTTCAGGGCATTCAAATATTTCATGGTGCTCATCGATGCTTCCTCGAAATGGTTGCATGTAGGCTTATTGTCCACAAGAAACCATGCTTTCGCAAAGCTGATCTCGTAGATAATTCGTATTAGAAATATTTTCCCTGATTATCACATAAAGTCCATCAGAATGGACAACATTGGAGAATTTACTTCAAAGACATTTGATGATTATTGCATGGCGATGGGAATTATAGTTGAGCATTCTGTACCGCATGTCTATACCCAGAATGGCTTAGCAGAGACATTAATCAAGAGAATTAAATTTATTGCCCGACCTCTTTTATAGAATTGTAATTTACCAGCTACATGTTGGGGACATACAGTCCTACATGCAGCAAATGTCATCAACTTTCGACCATCGGCCTATAACATCCATTCACCTATGCAACTAGCGTAAGGGTCAGCACTGAATTTCTCATTTCAGGAGATTTGGATGCAAGGTTTATATACCTATACCCCCTCCACAGCGTACTGCAATGAGTCCTCTTCGAAAAACTGGGATATACGTTGGTTATGAGTCTGCATCCATAATCAGGTATTTAGAACCCATGACAGGAGATTTGCATACCGCCCGCTTCGCTGATTGCATATTTGATAAGGATAATTTCCCAACATTAGGGGGAGGAAATCAACCCCTTGATGAAAAATGTCGGGAAATTACGTGGCAAGCCATAGAAATCCATGCACATGACCCGCGCACTAGTGAAGAAAATAGAGAAGTCCAGAAGATCATTGATTTGCAAGCATTAGCAAATTAACTGCCTAACCACTTTAGTGATTTGAAGAGCGTGACCAAGTCACATGTGCCTGTACGCAATGCACCGGAGAGGGTTGAAATACCAAAGAAAGTAGAAGGTATCCCTAATCCCGTCTAGAGCCCTCAGAATAAAAGGACAAGAACTCCAGCCCCTCGAATCCCAAGTAACCGGGGACGCCCAGTGAAGAAGAATAAGAAGGACTTGTCACAGCCGATCACTGAAGTTCTCAGAACCAGAAGGGGAGCCAGTTGAGACCTGACACCAGTATGGCACCCTCAAGAAAGGGCATACCGAATTTGAACATTCCCCTGGAGGAAGAAATCAGTATAGATATGTGCGCACACATCGGAGCTAAAAAACTAAAGAGACTTGCCGCCACAATTAGAAGAAGTGATGAGCAAGGAGAAGCTACAGAAGAATCAAACGTTCCAAAAGAAGCAACTCATGAAGAAATAGCTATAAATTATGTGCACACGGGCGAGTCCATGAATAGGACAACATGCAATGTTGATATCTACTTTGCAAAAAAATTGCTATTATCTCTGAACAAAAGAGAGGTGTTTGGGCCCGTATGCCGCACACCTCCCCATGTGCACCTTATAGGGCATAAGTAGGTATTTGTTCGAAAGAGAAATAAAAGAAATAAAGTTGTAAGATATAAAACAAGGCTGGTAGCATAAGGTTTCACTCAATGTCCAGGAGTTGATTATGAAAAAACCTACTCCCCAGTCATTAGTGGAATTACATTTAGATATTTGATCTCAATGGTAGTAAACTTGAGTCTAGAAATGAAATTGATGGATGTGGTAACTGCATACCTTTATGGAAACTTGGATTCGAGTTTTGTATGAAGGTACCTAAAGGTATCCCCATCTCAAACCAAGACAGAGCAAATAGAAATCTTTACAGTCTGAAGCTCAGGAAATCACTGTACGGACTGAAGCAATCAGGCAGGATGTGGTATAATCACTTAAGCGACTTTCTATGCAAGAAAAGCTACACGAACAATGAAGATTGTCTCTATGTATTTATACGACGACCCAGAATGGATTTTGTATAATCTTAGTATATGTAGATGATCTGAATATCATCAGGACAATGGAAGACATAAAAGAAGAAGTTCTTACCTGGAATCAGAATTTGAAATGAAAGATTTAGGTAAAACCAAATACTGCTTAGGCTTACAGATTGAGCATGTCTCTGAAGGAATATTAGTGCATCAATCAGCCTACGCCTAGAAGTGTTAGAAAAGTTTGGCTTTGAGAAGGCATACCCATCGAAAACACTGATGATCGGGAGGTCTTTATAGCAAGAAAAAGATCTATACCGACTAGGGAAGAGAGGGAGGAAGTCCAGGGACCGGAATTCCCGTCCTTAAGTGCAGTAGGAGCACTTATGTATTTAGCAAACTGCACTAGACCGGACATCGCATTTGCCGTAAACCTATTAGGAAGGATAGTGGAGAACCTACCAAAAGGTATTGGCAGAAAATAAAGGACATCTTCCGATACCTCTAAGGAAGTAAGGACCTTGGATTGTCCTACAGAAAGAATCAAGATCTGAACTTGATTGACTATGCAGATGCTGGGTACCTGTCAGACCCGCATACAGCAAGTTCACAAACAAACTATGTATTCTTGTGTGGTGGAACTCCTAGAAATTATCTAAGCAAACTCTTGTAGTGACTTTAACGAACCACTCAGAAATTATAGCACTGTGTGAAGCCGCACGAGAATGTGTTTGGCTCCGGCGAATAATTCACCACATCCAGCAGTCATGTGGGATAAATATTGTGCAAGGCCCCACAATTATCTATGAAAATAATGTAGCTTGTGTTGCACAAGTGTAGACAGGCTACGTGAAGAGTCACCTCACAAAGCATATCAACCCTAAGTTCTTCTATGCACATGAATTGCAAAAGATGGACGAGATTAAGGTACTGCATACTAAGTCATGTGAGAATCTGGTAAATTTATTCACTAATTCACTCCCTACATCAAGCTTTGAAATATGCGTACGAAGAATTGGAATGGTGAGACTTAGAGAAGTGCAGAATTCAGGGGGAATTTTTCTCAAGCCCGTTATTAAACTTTGATCATGAAGATCGAGTACCCAAAGAATAAGTCCTGAAGATTGAATGAAATTAGGTGGATTGTACTCTTTTTTTCTTTGACGAGTTTTTTCTCAAGTTTCTTGTCTAATGTTTTTAATGGGGCAATTCGTGCAACACAGCATAACACGTATCATGTACTCTTTCTCCAAATTTTTTTCACTGTGTTTTTATGGAGTTTTGATGAGGCATGAACGTGTCGGATGAGTGACCAAGGGGGAGCGTTAGGAAACTTGGACCTGTGCTTGAAGCTTTAGCCCATGGTGGGCACATCACAATTAGACTATAAATAGGGAGCATTATTAGCAATTTTGTATATGAAATCAGAAAGAAAACAATAAAGAAAGACCAAAAGTTCTCTCTACCTCTCTGTGTTTCAATCTACTATTTTTTATCTTCTGTGATTGATCTTATTTTGCATAAACAGAAAAATCGATCGGACTTATCGCAAGCAACGGTTCCTCAACACAACCGAACCCCTATGTCCCCACGTTAGGTCCGCCCCTGAGTGTGGAGGTGGAGGGGCAACGACGAACGGGCGTGGCGGACGACCCGTAGCGAGGAGTCAGCAAGGATGAACGCGGCGTTCTGCATGCCCAGGAATGTCCGCTCTGCAAACCACGGGGTGGAGGTGTAGAGCTTGTCCACCATCTCCGCGTCTCCTGATCCCGACCGAAACTTTACCCACAAGAGATAAATTACCCACAAGAGGTGAGACCCCGGAGTAGAAACTCCTGGACCTCCTGTGCATTACAGTACTAGTCCCAGATCAACGCTAGTACACACAGTTCAAACAGAAAAGATGATACATTGCCAACAACGCTTTATTATCATAATCGAGATTACAGACCTCGAAGCCTTTATTACAAATGAGGTTTTAAGACCTCACACCAAACAAAAAATTACAGCGGAAGCAAAAAGAAACTAAAGTAAGACCCATCAATACGCCACAGGCAATTGACTGGGGAAGCGCGACCTAGTACTCCGGAAATCCTTCGTCGAATCCACAAGCGAAATAGTCGTAGGCACCTTCTTGAGCTTCAACTTCCTCTGAGATTTATTTTTAAGTGTAGCATGTGAGTACATAAAGTACTCCGCAAGTCTTGGGAAAAATGCATAGATGCAAGGCTTAACAAAGGAAGGCCATACGGTTCTTTTGCACAAAGCAATATTTTAAAATTCATTTACTACTAATTATTTTCGAAGGCATCAATTTAATAAAGTAAATGTTTTAGCAGAAACTATCAATAATTCTCTAGTGAAGGTTCCATCTACCAACACTAGCTTAAACAACTTGAACAAGTTTAATATTGCGGGTTAAATCCACCCTCTCTGGCTCCAACCGCCAGGATACCCTTCCGAGAGTTCCCTCCACTCCCGGAATACAAAACTTTTAATTTTAAAACAAAACCAGAAATCTACCATGTGAATGCATTCCTTGCCCGCCCTTGACCGTGGGCACGGCTATTCGAATAGTTTTACACTCTGCAGAGGTTGTACAACTTTACCCACAAGAGATAAATTATCCTAAAAGTCAACATGCTTCCTTTGGCATGAGACCCAGATAAAATATCACAAAGCCTTTACCTTACTCTAATCTAGCTAGATACCACCCGCTGAGGTTTCACCGCAGGTAGGCTAACCGCCCGAACCGAAGCCCCCTCTTGCGCCATATGAGTACAGTAAATCCCTGTCCCTCACTGTGAATAACCAGTCCATCCCTGGCATCCACTTTCCACTGGTGGCACCTAAACTAGACTATCGTAAGTTAGTCAGCTAGGTCGTACCCATATAGACTTGTGGTTGTACGGTTAATGCTCAGTCTGGACAAACACAAGCGTCGGTCCTTAATTGACTAGGGTGGAACATACACTTTACAAGATCTCGTGCTTCCTGCACCAATCCAAACCAACCATCCACCCTAATCTAAACCAATTTTCACATTTTAGTTTATTTTAAAAGAACAGTGGCAACTCCAATTGCCACTAAGTTTGCAAACACAAGATTATTACAATAATTCATAATTTCCCATTTGCAAGATTTGTGAGATATTAAATAGCGAGACTAAGCATTATACTACCATTCCACTATTCACAAAGATTCAGTAATAATCTCATTATTGAGACAAATGAAACTCTAGGGTGACAAAGGTACATGGCATTCAATTTCAATGGAGGATATAACAAGGTTGGTTTAACTAACCCTTAAGATTTGAACTAATATTTTATATAAATAGCAATGCACATAATTTAAAATAATTAAAACATTTCGAAATCATAGGTTCAAGATGATCAAAGGAGACTTGCCTTGCTTTGAAGTTTTGCTGAGGTTTGCCGAAATTATACTCTTCGGATTAGTCGTAGTCTACACGTGAAAAGCCAGAACAAACTAAACTCAAATAAAATCCAAATAAAATCCACAAATTATAAAATATATATTGATGGATAGATTATGATTTTAGATGAATTTAGGAGAAAGAATCAACGGATTCGGAGTTCGTATGAGGGAGAGAGAATATCTGGAAAATTTTGGACATCACATGAAATGATAACAAAATACGAGGATTACTTTTTGAATAGTACAGTGGCGGTTGGCTACAAGATGGCTGGCGAATGGGCAAAATGAAATGTTGGCAATGAGGCGAAGGTGGTGACATGGGTACGGCGACGAGGAACGGCGGCAATCACCCGCAGTGAGTGAAAAACTGCACCGACGGCACAGTAGCGACAACTACAGGTTGGAGAGAGATAGTACCTGAGTATGGAACGTGGAGATGTAAGGTGAGCGTGGGATAGTACATGGCATGGTGAAGTTAGGAAAATTATTGGCTAAGCTGAAAATTAATCGGAGACGATACAATCGACGTTTGAATGACGATAGTGGAGAAACAGGAAAATTTGATATCTTGGTGCTCGGTAGAGCGAATCCAAAACCATTTGAAAGGTAGCTACCTGGGATGGTTTGGCACGATATGACGCGAAACGGATTGGGGGAAAACATCACTGGATAGACGGGGACACGAGATGCCATTGGTGGCCATGGTGAGGTGTCGGAGGTGAAAATTTGTGGAGGCTTTTTGGGGAAACGGAAGGAAGCATGGCGTAGAACGCAGTGAGGCAAGTCTAAGAAAAATTATGGCATGGGCTAAGGCTTACCGGAGGCGACGAATCGACGTCGGGAGTCACAAACGGCCATTTTCACGGAAAGCTCAATTCCTGACAATTGGCTCCACGAAAAATTAAACAAAATGGTAGAAAAATTTCTTAGAGGACTAGGACACAATATGACGCGAACAAAAATCGAAGCGCTTACCAAAAAGGGGTGTACGCGCGAAGGTACAGTTTTAGTGTCTGGGCCTGACAAGGTCGACGAGGACTCGGGGAATCTTTAGGCGAGGGCGATGGAAGCACGATGTAGAACGTGTCGAGGCAAACTCAACGGTGCGAACGGCTCGGCCAAAGGACATCGGATGGTGGCGGAACACGGTGGAGAAGACATTTTGCGACCGTCGGGTTGACATCGGGCGTTCCGGGCAAACGGAGAGGAGTTAGCATGTAGGGTTTGCGGCGAAACGAAGAGTAGAGCGTGGGGAACGTGATGCTCACCTTGGTTTGGTCGGGCATGCACGGACGGCCGGTGGCGATGCGAGGAACGACGACGCGCTATGGCCCACGGTGGCGACGGTGCTCCGGCGAAGTTCCGGCGAAGGCGAGGTGAGCACCGCGTAGAACGCGACGAGGCGAATCCAAGGATGTGCTCAAAAGTGGCGGGGCTCCACCGGACGAGGCGCAAAAGGCCGAAGAACGGCGCTTGAACAACGAAACAAGAACTCCGATTGCGGCCAATAGAGAGGGAGTGGGGACTTGAGATTTTCGGGGTTGAGTGAGAATGAGAAGAGGCTCACGGGGCTCCCTTTTATAGGGGTTGAGGAGGCCCGAGGAGGGAGATCAAGCATCCATGTCTTTGAATGACATGGGTTAAATCCCGCGAAACGGCTCATTAATTTGAGGGGAAACGGTGTTGGGGGAATGAAAGATCTTAATGAGAGGAGTTGATTGCAATTTATTTCGCTAAAAACCGTTGAGAAAAACAAAAGTTATGGAAGTTTTAAGAACTCAGCCATGGCGCTCGCGTACGCGCTCGGGAACAGGCATCGTCCGCGAAGAAGAATACTGTAGCAGGAGAGAGAAAATAATAATAAATAATAATTGTTTTTCCGAAAAAAAAATAAATTCCAAAAAAAATTTAGAAAAATTTCACAGATATCCTTGGAACCCGAAAATACCAAATAAAATAATTTCGGATTTAATTGAAGCATATTTTAACCATTTAAAATATTTTTACTTTCTAATGTTTAATTTAATCCAAATAACTTCAAAAACTCCAAAAATTTAAAAGAGGATAGAAATGAATAGCTTGGAATTTTAGATGAATTTAAAATTTTGAATGGGCTAAAGCGGAATTAAAATGATGAAATACGATCTTTTGGAAGTTTAAAAGGAGAGAAAAAGAATAAAATGATTTTCTGGAATTATTTTTGAACTGAAATGACATCATCAAGGGAAATGATTTTCAGAGAAATTATATTTCTATGGAAAAAGGAATTTATGATGTTAGGGTGACGTCCGCAGAGATTTTGATTTCCTGGCCGAATTATTTTTTCAACAGGAAAAGGGTTTTATTCACTGACAGGTAGAACCGGCTTTTGTGGACTGGGTCCGATGACCGAGGAGAAGGTTGAGGTGGCACGCGGCTGGCGTAGCGCTTGCGTGGCTCACGGTTGCTAACGTGGCGCACGGGGACTGAGGGCATCGGTGGATGACGATGCCGCTGGGGTCGGCGAGGGGTGCGCGAGAGGGAGGAGGACATGGGGAGTTAAGTGTACCTTGGCACGACACTCAGAAATTCTCGGTGGTAGCCGACGACGAGGATGCAGGGGTGGCGAATGTGAGGGCGTTGCGGCAGGGCTCTTCGGCGGTGGATTCACTCGGTGAGGGGCGGGGATGCGCACGGGTCTGGCGAATTTGGTAGGCGTCGAACGGCTATCGGTTACACCAAAGTTAAGGTCGGCCCAAAGACGAGTAAAGAGGGAGATAAGCGGGGTTTTAAAGTGGGGAAATGGTGGAGGTTGAATGCGGGAGTGATTAGGCTTTCAATTGTAGCAAATGCTCGGGCTAACGAGAAGAAACAGCCAAACTCAAGAGCTCAGGCGGGGCATTAATGGTGGGCGGTGGAAGGTTGAAGAAGGCAAGAAGAAAGAAGAAGCTGACTGGCGGGGTTGGGTTGTCAGTGAGAGGGAAGAGAGAGGAGAAAGGAGTGGACGGTCGGATGAATGCCACGAGGCGAAAGAGAAATCAGGGCCATCGGATTAAAACGAAGGGGTAAGTGAAGTTGGGTGGCTGAGATTAAACCGGACGAGGATGGATTGAATCAGGGAGCGACACGTGATGGCCGAGTAGAGAGGTTGAGGATTAAATTTGATTTAGATTTTGAAATAAAATTTAGATAACTCCAAATAAAACTTAGAAAATCGCAGAAAATCCAAATAAAATTTAAATACTTTAAAATAATTAATTTGAAATTAAATTTTTCAGAGAGCGAAATTTTTGGGATGTTACACTTATCGCAAGCAACGGTTCCTCAACACAACCGAACCCCTATGTCCCCACGTTAGGTCCGCCCCTGAGTGTGGAGGTGGAGGGGCAACGACGAACGGGCGTGGCGGACGACCCGTAGCGAGGAGTCAGCAAGGATGAACGCGGCGTTCTGCATGCCCAGGAATGTCCGCTCTGCAAACCACGGGGTGGAGGTGTAGAGCTTGTCCACCATCTCCGCGTCTCTGATCCCGAACCGAATCGCCTCCAGAGAGTCTCCATGTCCAACAAGAACTGATCCACCTCCACCGTCGCTTCCAATGGATGCAGGTTGCACACCTCCCATTTGAAAGCCTCAATCTGGTGCTTCAGGTGGTCGAACATGGCCTTACCATCGCTTAGGTGAGCCATCCCCACACTTTGACCCACCGTCCATGAGTGGCGAGATACAAGGGGTCGGCCAGGTCATCTAAGGATCGTATGATGGCCCTGAGGGTCATCATTTCGGTAGCGGCGGTGGCGAGGATTTGGATTGAGCGGTAGCCGGAGAGGAAGCGGACAACTCGAGCGGTGGGTTTGGGTGTGACGAACTGGGGTAAAATGTGCTTGGGTGGTTATTATATAGAAAAGCATCATTGCTTTAGTTCGCAACCAACCAGAACATGACACCTGTCTTTCAGAAGCAGCGGATTTGAATTTTGGACCCGATCAACCCAGGTCAAAGAGGGGCGAATTTTGCAGGGGAAGCAAAAGGAGCCGCTCTCCATTTGCTTGGTGAAATGCCCAGGTAGATGCTAAGCCTCTTAATCTCAGCAACATCATTGTTTTCTTGTGCTTACCGTCACCGTGGCTATCTCACCGGCAAGCTACTACACACCGTCGGTGGGCTGGCTGCACGCGCTGTCGTGTTAGAAAACGAAATTTTTGTACGGATAACCTTTTTTATTCGGAAATACAGAAATATACCCCGCGGTTTCATTTTTTACAAAAATAGCCTCGAGTCGCCTAATGGGGAAGCGACTCAAGAATTTCGCCCACCGAAGAGCGACAAGAAGCTATGTTGCTTCATGGGAAAGCGACATCACGGAGTCGCTTTCTCACTGGGCGATTTAACGAAGTCGCCCAATGGCTGGGCGACTTGTAATGCAGTCGCCCAGTAGGTAGGCGACTTCATTCAGTCCCCTGAAATTTGTAGAGTGTTGGCAATTTTGTAGTTTGAAACAGAGAAAAAATCTGGTATAGTTGTAATAAAAGTTTATGTGCACTGTATGTTGTAGATGCACAAAACAAATTCCAATATTTTTTGAAGAATGATTGACCGTAGAACGATAGATACATAGAGTGGTAAGTGATATTTTGATGTTGCTGAGAAATAGTTTACGGAGAGAGAACCGGTATGACTTGCTATCTGAATCATTGAATGCGAACATGCTAGATAATAAGCTTATGTCAATAGAAATAAACTTCGTAATACAGTTGGGAGTAACATGCCGCGTACATTGTTATTACATGCATAACATATAGCATGACTAAGAGCAACTCCGACAGTACTGCTTTAGGGAATAAAACTTGCTGGGTCTATTACATTTGGTCTACTGGGTGTAGCGTGGTTGTTTCCCCTTGTTATCGCGCCTTGAAGATGGCTCCGCTGCATCCTTGCTCCGGTCACTCTTGGTCTTGAGAGCTGCCTCACGAGCTTGAAGCTCTTCCTCCTGACGCTTGATGGCTGCTGCACGCAGATTTAGCTGCTCCCGCCTCCTTTGCAGCTCATCCTCCTTGCCCTTCAGACGGATTTGGTCCACCCTCACGCGGTGCTGTTGCTCAAGCCGCATCTGTCGTTCCACCTCGCGAGCCTGAGTCATCTTGACAAAGTATTGTCCTTTGTTTTCCACCTCCACTGCCCGGTTCTGTGGCCATGCCGGCGGCACCGATCCACCCATTCGATGGACCTGCAAGCCTATGTGTGGCGTGGAGATGTCGTGCATCAAGTTGAAAAACGATAACGAGAAACAAAATGATTTAGTTGTTGTCGTTACCACGAAGTCGTCATCCAGGTCTGGACACTTGAAGAACCTACGGCCGTATTTGGCTCGTGTACTCGATCCGTCCAGACTCCCAACATCGTCCTAAAGCCGCAATGGCACTTCGGGCGCTCATGCCATTCCGGCACTCCAAATGGGTCGGACCTCCAGGAAGACATTGTTGTGTAGTAGTATTGTGAAGGCTTGAGGAGGAGAGTGGTATGGAAGACATAGGAGGCCTTTATGTAGGCAGGTTATCTGGTGCAGTGGGCATAGTCCATGGAGAGGAGTCGTACGAATCTTTTCGCTTTTTCAGGATTCTAGTTAGCAATAAATGTCCCTATGTAGGCTTTTCAGAGCCTGTAGCCTGTATTTCTGAAACAACAAGCAAAGGTGACATGAAAACTCACTGGAAAGGATACATGCCTATGACGTGAACACTCACTATAAAGGCTAAGCTACTACGCCCCTATTTTGTTGGTTTCTGTAGCGATAGGCCTGGATTATCCTCAGGATTCCAGGGTAGCAATAAATGTCCCTATGAAGGCTTTTCAGATCGTAGCCTTTATGTAGCCAACATGCGGCCCGCCGAGCTGCTAGCACCTCCCACAACAACGGCTGTTGCACGAGCTTCCTCAGCTGCTTGTACTGAGCACGGTTGCACAAGCAGCACACACTCGTATCCACGACGGCGGCACCCTAGCACAAAACCCTTCCATGTGGCAGAGCGCACCAATGTCTTCAACTCCCATCTGATGTCCGTGGGAGACCGGCTCCAAAGCCCTTGCACGACGACGCTGTACACCTCGGGGTTCAACGAAAAACTCCGGGTCAGCCAAAGCTGCACATCTCCCATTCGAGCATTCTCGTCATCCGGAAGTACGAGAGTGACTTGCGGAAAATCTCTCAAATCCACACCATTCGGACCTTCACGAATGGTTCCAGCTCCGTAATACACTTTCAATGTAGTGGACATTGATGATGTCGGCCTGCATATATATTTTAATTTTGCGACATGTCAAATAATATCGCACAATACTAAACTTCCTATACCATACTACAAATTGCATACCAAACCTTTTCTACAATAAATTTCCATACTAACACGGTACTAATATTCTACATCTATAATTTTATTAACACCAACATTTCATATAAATAATAATGCAAATACAACATAATCCAAAAAAAAATACCTGGATCCAAATTGATGGAATAGCTTCTACTCCTCCTTCCTCCCTCACCTCCTCCTCTCCTCTTCTTCTTCCCCTCCTCCTCTCCTTCTCCTCTCCTTCTCCTCTTCTTCCCCTCCTTCCTCTCCTTCTCCTCTTCTTCCCCTCCTTCCTCTCCTTCTCCTCTTCTTCCCCTCCTTCCTCTTCTCCCCCTTGTTTCTTTTCCTTCTTCCTCTTCTCTGTGCGCTGAATGTGTTTGCTGAATGAGTGAAAAAGGTGGTTGGTAGTGGGAGCCGGCTGGACAGGCCGCCTTAACCCCCCCTGTGTCGCCCTAGCGTTGGGCGACTGCATTGCAGTCGCCCAACCGTACAGCGACTTATATTAAGTCGCCCAACGTGCAGGCGACAGCGCTGATTCGCCCAACGGTTCGCAGATTCCTTAAATGTCGCTTTTCGGGTGGGCGAAATTCTCGAGTCGCTTCCCCATTGGGCGACTCGAGGCTATTTTTGTAAAAAATGAAACCGCAGGTATATTTCTGTATTTCCGAATAAAAAAAGGTTATCCGTACAAAAATTTCTCAGAAAATGCTGATGCTACCGGACGGGCGTGCACTCCTACAGATGGTACGCGGCGGGTTCTTTTCGGTAGCCATTTAGGATTTTTGACTCTAACGTAAACGCTGATGTGAACGAACCAAATATCAATAAGCCGCTTTAAAAAAACAGTATCGATAAGCCGCGTCGAAATGGCGGCAGAAAAATCATCATATTTATTTGTTTGAGAGAACTCATAATCCGAAAAGAACTCAGTAACACAAGAGTGAGATGAATCGCTGCGCCGAGGGCAAGCGCAAGATGAACACCTGCGGAGGGACGTGTCCTTGCACGACAACAGCGCCGCTTGAGCGAGTTAGGTGGGGTATAGCCCGAGGCTTAGGATTAAAGGCCTATTAAAATTCTCTTGATAAGGCTTAGGACCAGTGGTAGATTCGGTACAAGAATAACCGATCCAGCCCGAGGCTTGAGCCAGGACTAGCTCCGCCCCTGTTTGTCGACTGGAAGCTCGTTGGCGTGGCGGCGCGGTTGCACTCCAAGTGCCATCGATCCAAAGACATGCCTGTTAGACAGACGCGGGCCGTGGGACGCGCATTGGCATAGGCCGGTGAGGCGTGTTCATTGCTGTAGCCTACAAATGTATGGTCCAACGGATGCTTCACCTCCGACATCATCATGCCTTCCACTGTTCCACATGGCACTCTCCAACGTCTAATGTTTCTCCATATCACTGAAGATTTCCTTGCGTTTCTAAATCAATGTTATAGGATTTAGCACATTCGTTGGTGGTATTCTACGCAGGATTAGCCAGTGTATTCATCAAGGAGAAGATTGAGAGGACCATTGGGTAGCTCTAAGTCAATGTGTGATGAACAATTAGCAGCTGGGTTGAGTTAATGTAAGATTTTACAAAGGGGATGCAATTCCCTGAAATTTAGGTTGTTATCAGTAGTATAGGACAGATGCCGACGGTACTACCCAGGTGGTTGTACTAGTATGGTCGCCTTAGTACTACCGCATATATGGTTCAACTGGGGATAGTTGGTTGTAGCTACTTTCCAGAGAGCATCATTTGAGTGTGTGTCAGGTCCGGTAGTGTCAAATGGATCAAACATTCAGGTGTGAGTGGATTGATCTTTTTAAGTACTTGAAAAACATGTGTGTGAGTGTAAACCCAGTATTGTGGGTTGGCGGGTTCCCCAATCCTTAGTGGATCTAGATCCAAGGGGGCTTGTTTAACTATTTAGAGGAGAAGGCAAGCTAGGGGAGACAAGGAATTATGGTTGAGTTGTAGGTTTTAGAATAGTACTTCCTCTCCATCATCGTGTGAGTAAGAGGGTAACTTGTGAAGGGTCCTTTGTAACCAGAAAGTTGTAAGAATAATTCTTCTTCATACAATAGATAAAGTTCTTGTAACCCTTCTGTTCTTGTTGTCTTTGCATGAGTTTTGGCTTTTGCCTTTGCTTCTATTAATTTGGCTCTTTTTCATGTCCCTCTTATTCTTACTGTGACCAAAGTCGAAGATCTGTAGTCGAAATCAAAGCCATAGTCGAAGGATAGTGGTCAAAGTCGAAGCCATGGTCGACGTCAAAGGGCCATGGTCGAAGGGGACAGTGGTCGATGTCGAAGAGCCTTGGTCGAAGAGGACAGTGGTCGAAGGGGACGTGGTGCGAAGGGGAAGTGGTCGACGTTGAAGGGCCATGGTCGTCGAAGGGCCGTGGTTGAAGGGAACAATGATCGAAGGGGGTAGTGGTCGAAGATGAAGATCCATGGTCAAAGTTGAAACTGTGGTCAAAGGGGGCTACAGTCAAAAGGGGAAGTGGTCGATGTCGAAGGGGGCGGTGTTCGAAGGGGACAGTGGTCGAAGGGGGCGGTGGTCGAAGGGGGAAGTGGTCGAAGGGGGCTGTGGTTAGGGATGGCAATTGTGCCCATTTACCCATGTACTCGTGGGTAAATACCCTAATAGAGTCAGGTATGGGATGTATTCTTTGCCCATGGGTATAAAAATGGGGGAAATCTCTGCCCATCGGGTAAACGGGTACGGGTATGGGTTAGCTCTACCCGTACCCGTCTCGCCCGTTTACCCGTGAAATAAACTGATAGGTGGGCCATCCTAAAATAATAAACCCTAGTTGCCCAGATATCTCGCCAGCCCCGCCGCCCAGATAACTCGCCCACCCCACCGCCCCCTCTCGCACGCCCCGCCTACTCCCTACACCGTGCATCTCCGGCTCTCCGCTCTCCGCCCCCCTCTCGCACAGCCCGCCTCCAGATCCGCCTCCTCGGCTCCTCCTCCGCCTCCTCTGCCGCCCACCCGGCCGCCGGCCTCCTTCTCCGCCCCCAGATCCGCCTCCTTCATCCTCCTCCTCCGCCCCCACCCGGCCCTCAACGTCTCCGCCTCGTCCAGATCCGCCGTCGCACCCGGCCGCCGGCCGCCTCCTGCGCCCCTACGTTGTCGCTCGTCGCCCCCCACCCGACCGGCCGGCCTCCTCCTCCGCCCCCACCCAGCCGTCGGCCTCCTCCTCTCGCCCGCCGGCCGTCGCCCTGCGCCCTGCTCGCCCAGATCCGCCGTCGCACCCTTGCAACAGAGGTAACATTACATTTCACAAGAAAAGGGATTTTTGTTTCCAGTTCGCTGGTTGCTTTATTTATCCATGCCCCTCTGAATCATGAGATATTGTACCACTTGCAGGTTCGCCTCTCTTAGGATTTGTTATATGTTATTCTCAGGAGTCACATACCTCAATTTTCTTGCTTGTGTTTCAATAATCCCCCTATTAGACTTTATCCTCACCAGAAAAGTTCTCATGTTCCACTGTCCTTTGGTTTTATGAAATGTTTGAAATACACCTCCATTCTTAAGGCTATCAAGATCAACCAACTAATTGCATTAAATAAATCTGCTTAGAATATGTACGCTTTTGGCTATCAGGATCAACCAACTAATTGCATTAAATAAATCTGCTTAGAATATGTACGCTTTCCTTTATATGAAAGGCAGACAATTTCCTAGGAATTGAACACCACTCTCTGTTCCCTATGATGTGACCGGCAGCTCTCACTAGAAGTTGAACACATAGGAAGTAGGAAGGGTGTCTCAATATATGACTTTGGTGGGCAAACAGACCTGTTTTTGGATGATCAAATCATCCTTTTTGTATTTTCGTTTCAGAATGGCTATTTGTCTAACTTTGTTTTGTTACATAAATTACTTCTGTAGTAGAAACAAGAAAAAAGTGATAATGTAAGTCTGAAGCCCTACTACATGTAGTTATGCTTGATGTTTTAGAGAGTATGCATCGCCGACAAATTTTAATTCCATCCAAAGTTCTGCTAGTGAAGCAATTTTATTCATGGAGTCAATGACCTATTTATTTCAAAATTTTCTTGCAGGATGTGCTCCCCAATCTCAATGTAAATGAGCTGATTAAAGCCTTTGCAGGTGATCACGCATGTTGCCATCAATTTACCAGAATTAACCTGTATTTTTCTTGTTCTGGGTTTTCTTATTGTATGCTACTGTTC
Source organism: Dendrocalamus latiflorus (assembly GCA_017311315.1). Lineage (NCBI taxonomy): Eukaryota > Viridiplantae > Streptophyta > Magnoliopsida > Poales > Poaceae > Dendrocalamus > Dendrocalamus latiflorus. The sequence continues at coordinate 24,639,276 of CM029615.1, forward strand.
TTTCCTGCAGTGAAAACAAATGATATGATGCTGGTCATATACCTATCTTGCTATGTTAATTTATATTTCCATTGTAGTTGTTGAATGTGTGAATTTGTGATGCATTGGTGATGTTTGAATGTGATATACTCAGTTCGCGGGTAAACGGGTATGCTCGCGGGCGACGGGTATGGGCGAGGTTTTTTACCCATGGTCCTTCGCGGGTATGCCCGTGGGCGTAAATCGGGGTCGCGGGTACGGGTATGGGTGAGCATTACCCGTACCCGCCGTGCCCGATTGCCATCCCTAGCTGTGGTCGAAGGGGACAGTGGTCGAGGGGGAAATGGTCGAAGTCAAAGATTCGTGGTCGTTATTAAAGCCGTGGTCGAAGAGAGAAGTGGTCAACGTCGAAGGGCCGTGGTCAAAGGGGACAGTGGTTGAGGGGGGCAGTAGTCGAAGTCAAAGAGGGCAGTGCTCGAAGTCGAAGGGGGCAGTGGTCGAAGTCGCGGTCATGGTCGTAGTCGTAGCGCCTGTGGACGTGGTCGTAGCGGTCATGGTCGTAGTCATAGCACCAACCCAGATGGCACCTGGTTCGTCCATAACCTCCGTCGCTACGAGTTCCCTGTCTAGTTGGATATCCCTATCGCCTACCCCCAGGTTATCCCCGAGATCGAGCTCCCCATCCTTGATGGCAAGACCCACAAGGTCTTGTACTCCCCATGGATTGTAACATACTTTTGGCCACGAGGTGTGATCGACGGCTTTCGATTTACGACTATAACCGCTGGTCGATGTGTTCTAACTTACGATCACGAGGTGCAGTTGATGTCTTCCGACTTATGACCACGAGCGCTGGTTGAAGTCGAAAATCCGTGGTCGAAATCGAAGCTATAATCGAAGGGGGCCGTGGTTGAAGGGGGAAGTGGTTGTTGTCGAAGGTGAAAAGCCCCAAAATTTCAAACAAAAATTTCCTTAATTTTTGCTGCATTTTTGAGTGATTTTTGAAAACTTTCCTTTTTGGGAAAGTTTTCCCCCGCCACCGCTTTCCCTTTTCGGCCTGGCGCCTCCTCCCTCGCGCTGGCGCCTTTTTCCTTTCCGCCTTCCTCCCGCGCCCAGCGCCTCCCTCCGCACCCCTCGCTCGTTGGCGCCCCGGCTCCTTTCCGCCTTCGCCTCGCGCACGCGCGGAGCGCTGCGCGCTGCGCCTTGCGCCCGCCTCCCCTCGCGCGGACAGCGCCGCCCTCGGATCCCCTTCTCGCGCCCGCGCCGTCCCGACCGCCACGGTACAAATCCGTGGGTGCCTCCGCGCCACGCGTCCGCCCTGGGGCCCGCCTGTCAGCCCCGGCTCCTCCCTCTCCCGCGCGCGGACGCTACCTCGCCCATGCCCGCGCCTCACCTGCTCCTGTGCCGTCCCGTCGCCATTACTCCTGTGCAGAGCCGGCGTCACCCCGGTCACCGCTCCATCCCGCGGAGGAGACGGCCGACCTGCTCCTGTTGACCCCGGAGCCCGCCCAGTGGCTTCTCCTCCACGCCCCGCTCCCCCTCCGATTGGGTATAAAATCCCCCCTCCGGCTCCTCGCTCCTCCTTTGCTTCCCGAGCCGCTCCACCACCTCCATTCGCCTCCCCAGCCTCCCGAGAATCCCCCTGAGCCACCGATTGAAGCCCCGCCGCCCGGAGCTTCGCCATTGCCGCCTTGTGAGCCGGCGGCACCCCGAAGCCAATCTCCCTCTCCTCTCCCTCATTCCTCGATTGCATTCGTCGAGAGCACCACCTCCCCTCACTGACTTCTTTGGTGCTTTCCGTTGGACAGGTGTTTGCCCGAGGAGCGCCGCCGTCGAAGCTCCTCTCCGGCCGTCGCACCTCTCCCGTGGCCAGCCCGCTCCGAAGCTCCCCAGCCTCCGCCGTCGCCACCAATGTGAGCCCCTGGACCCCTTGAACGTGTAGCCGCGGCCGTTTGAGCTAACTCGCCACCGGTGATCTTCCTCGCCTCCAAGCACCCGAACCACCCCCTTCTACCTCCCGTCCCCTCCGTTGGTTCCCGCTCCCTCCAAACGCCCAAAACGGGTTCCCCTCTCGAAGCCGCACCCGCCGGTGCCCTCGGTGGTCGCCGACGAGCTCCCTAGCGCCCAGGCCGCCGTCGCCACCGTGACCTCGCCGCGAGGTTACTGTAGCGGCTGGAGGAGGAAGACGACTCCTCCCCGCGACGTGGCTTCCCCTCCGCCATCCATCCTCCCGTTGCCATATAACGTCGACCGTCGGATCTCCCTCGTACCGCTTCGCCGTTCTCGTCACTCCGCAGCCGTCTGATCCCCGCTATCTCCATCCGAGCCGTCGTCTCGCCCCGCATCCCAGCCGCCCCGCCGTCCACGCGTCGGCCATCCGGACCGCGCGGACGCGCGCTGGCGTGGGCCGCCGCCCCGGCCCCCTCCCCTGCACGCGAGAGCGTGCGCGCGCCGTGGGCCGCGCTGGCCTTCGGCCGCGCGGGCTGCACAGTGCCGGGCCGCACTGTAGCGTGGGCCGCCCGAGCATTGTTCACCCGATTTTCCCGGATTTATCAATTTCTAAAATCCCAGAAAATCCAAATAAATCCTAGAAAATCACAGAAAATCCCAAAAATTCCCAAATCTCACCACTTTGCTCCAAATAATATTCCAGACCCTTTGGTGACCTCCATTTCCACAGATCCATCCCAAATAAATTCCTAAAATTCCTCATTTGGAGATTTATGCATTTTACTCCTTTTTAAATAGTTTATTTTCTCTCGCTTGATTAGTCTCAAGCTGGATTTAATTTGTTTTGTATGTTTGCGCTAGTGTCGGAGTCTCCGGAAGTTCAGTCGCAGCCCAGGAGCCAGGAGGTTCTTCGTTCGAGCTAGCGGAAATCATTCGGATTGACGGCAAGTCCCAATCCTTTGATCATATTGCAACCCATGATGTTTATTTATGTTAATATGCTAATTGCATTATGCTAATTGTGAAATGTTAGTTTGAAATAAAATAAAATGTTTAGAATGACTTGTTATATAGCTAATCCTACCACCGTTAAATGCCATGTTTAATTTGTAGTCATGCCTTTGAAACCCTAGAATTAATTATCTGTTAATCTAGATAAACTGTAGGTTATTATCATCATGCAAAGTCTTACACTAATAAGGTTGTGGCTGCGGGCCAATAGAATTTGCAAACCCGACTCTAGGGTAGGGTGGTATGGGACACCGTGCCCTAGAGCGGAGAGTGCTTGCGGGCACAAGGTAGGGTAAGGGGGATTGTGGTGCGCCGCAAGACGGTTTTCGCCCATCTCTTACCCTAGGATTGGAGTAGGGTAAGTGAGGTTGAGGTGCGCCACTAGACGGTTTTCGCCCACCGCTTACCCTAGGTTGGGTCGCGGGCCTGGTGAGGTTTCGGACCATGTGAAAATAAGGACTGAAACCCTTACGCTGAGCAAATGTCACAGTAATCGCTCAACCACAGGAGTTGACTTGTCAACACTTGTCTAGTAGCTGCTCAACTCGATTGAAACTCTACAGGTGAGGCGGTGGAGGAGGTTTAGCAGTGAGGTTAGGCAAGCCGTGATTGGGTGCCTAACAACGGTAGAGTTCACTCGAAGCGGCACCGTTTCTTTA